>JARQOC010000002.1:721486718-722686718 GCA_033576535.1 Allobates femoralis
GCCACCAAGCACTATAGATAGGTGCTCGATCGCTCAGCCGGCAGCTATCTTTCTCGGCTCTCCCATATACAAGAGCGCTCATTTTGCCAATTGTTCCTGTACTCTGTATAGAAGCTGCTGATAGACATCTCTGGCTGAAACTTATCATTTAGGCTAGGGCCAGACTTGTGTCTGGCCCTGAGCCTGCAGGATCTGGCAGAAACGTAGTTTCTGACCAGAGTAGTGTATAGCATTACCAGCAGGTAACGCTATGCGCCACCTGTCTATTGATCTCTATAGTAACCGGATGCTTACCGCACCAGCCGTCTCCACAGAGATCTCCAGGATATGTGCTTTTGCAGAGCGCACAGAAAATGCTGCAAACCGTGCATAGGAATAGCGCATATCCTGCCCTTCTGTCTCAGACGGCTGGCTGCGCTGGGAGACCGGTAACCATAGTGGTGCATAGGCAGCCTGAGCACAGTGTTACACCATATTAACGCTATGTGCTCAGGCTGCAGATTTCTAAGTTTTAAACAGATTCGTCGGCCAAAAGACTGACGCTAGTCTGATCCTAGCCTTAGTCTTACTGATCAGGGCAGCAAGAACTCTAAATACAGCCCTGGTTACCAGATCCATTCTCCATAGACTATCATGATAAAAAAAAACATCCAGCAAAAATCAATTTTTAAAAAATGGGCAAAAAAGTTGTATTTGCACACTTTTTTTGCCAATGGATCTCTGCAGGACCGGTTCCAACAGAGGATTCTGGGACATGTGAACTCACCCTAGTAATGTTCCCTTTGGCTCCACATCCCCCTTAAACTCCCATAATGTATACAGTGCTCCTCTTAGTGCCCAAACATAGGAATAGTGCCCTCTTGGTGCTCCTGATAAGCCCAGGGAAAGGGGTACTCGGATACCGGGCCTGGGTTTGATGGATTTAACTATGGAATCACAGGTAGTCGGGTTCCCGGTTCCGTGCCCTGGCTGTCATTTGTTAGATGGGGGAAATATTTACAGATATAAAGAGTACGTGACGCCACCTGTGGATCCCGGTAATTTGGATACCGGCCCTGTAGGCCGGCCGCTGAGGTGATGATGGGTGCAGCTCAGTGTGGTCCAGCTCCCCACAGGTGGAGCTTTTACCTCAAGGAAGCGGTGATGGAGGATGAGGGAGAGGGGTAGTTGTTCTTACCCCTCTAGTGAGATGCTGATGGTGCTGAAGCCCTCCGGGCGCCGGCGGGAAGAAAGACAGAGACCGATTCCACTTCAACTCCACTTTACTGGTACTGACAGATGTTATTGAGAACATGGTACACTCTGGTTGAACGGGTACTAGTTGTCAGTTCAGGGTACCCCTATGGAGTCTCCAGATGTTCCTCTCTGATAGTCTTTCGGGGTCTAATTCTGTCCTTTTCTCTATATAACCACCTTTGCAGAGCTCTCCCGCCAGTCCCCTGGTCTCATATCGATGGAGCACGGGTTTTCCTTTACCGGTACGGACGAGAGCAACAACAAGCAAATCCTCCCGCTACCGGAATCCAGACCAATACTCCCGTAATCTTGGACCAATTTTGGACCTGAGGGGCGAAGTACCTTCTTGTGGCGCCTACGGCTACCTGGTGATTAAGGGCCCGCGGCTCGTTGGTTTGCAGTCAGGGATGAACCCTGACCGCCTCGGCCTCCGTGTTGCCAGTGTTCCCCAGACGTTACCAGCCAGCTCCAACCGTTTCTGGTCCGTCCCTTCTGTCCTGGGACACCCTCCTGGAGATGGTTGATCCCTCCTGTCACAGAGCTGTCAGGCACGTCCTGTCTCACTGCCTTCTCAGCACTAACTAACTAGCTGTCACTCAAGTCTTCCTGCACTAACCTAGGCTCACCCCCTTTTAGGACCTACTGAATAATCAGTCCCTTACTCTAAGGTGGCCTAGTGTTGTGTGAATTCAGACTCCATAGGTTAAAACTTAAACCCACAACTACAGAGATACTACATATGTTTTCAAAGTGTAATACCTCCCTGTGGCACCTAGCCATAGGGGCGCCACACTCCACACAATAATAATGCTTACTTTGTGTCCACTCTCCTTCTCACAGTAAGGCTGTGTACCAGTAGATAGACCGCAGTACCTGGACTAAGTGTAGGTGCACTGCCCAGATTGACTAAAGTACATACCCGGACTGACCATGGGTGCAGTGCCCAGACCGATCCCTCAACCGAACGTATGGCCTCACATGTCTATAAGGTTCTAAGTTTGAGTTTAGAGACCCATGATCTGCATGGCCATGGCGGTCTGTATACAAACCATGAAATGCGACTGCTGATCCCAACCTCTACTGACCTAGAATTTGACAGCAACTCATTGCAAGTGGAGACTTGTAGACTGAAAGCCAAAAGCACACTCCCAGTTTTCAACTGTATTCATAAATAAAAGGATGGTAGGAATGTTTTTTGGACGTTTTTAGCCACTTTTTGACACTTTTATCACTTATGGTAGGGTTTCTCCATCGCTCGGGCAGAGCGTATATGACAATGTGTACTCCGTTGCTGCATTGCAGAGGACACTTATCTAAATTGCCTCTGGTTAAGCGAGAGATCTCGTTACTTGTGACTAATCCCAGATCATCTTATTGTTAATAAGTAAGTTTATCACTTCCTTCCCCCCGGTAGCCTGGAGCAAGATGCGTATGAACAGAATTTAGATGAGATGATTATCTTCTTATCCGGGAGATGGTAATTCAGTCTTGTGATGATGACATTGATCTCTCAAAATGTAGCAAAAATATGAAAGTAATTAAATTATTCTATGTCTGATATGGAAATAATCTCTGCAAAGTGCAATCAGGTTACCAGAGGACGTCGCCATAACCATAGACTGGGGGGGGCAGGTTATTACCGGATACATACAGAAATAAGTCGCCAAAGGACACCACTGGGGGACAGGTGACTGGATTGCAATATTGGGTCAGGTGATCAGCGGAAGCTGCAGAAGCACAGACTAATTCACAATCATATTTGGATGGATATCAGCATAAAGCAATGAGGCCGGGGCAGGACTCTAGGGAGAGACTCACTATCTCCTCCCGTCATTGACATCTTAGATGAGGTGTATTACTCTACCCTGTTTCCTTGCAGGGGCGTAACTACAATAGGTGCAGGGGTTGCGTTCGCACCCAGGCCCTGCAGCCTAGGGGGGCCCCAAAAGTCCCTCTGGCCTATAGAAAAAGACTAATACTATTAAAGATTTGCAATAATTGGGGGCCGCGTTGGAGCTTTCGCATCGGGGCCCCTGGGCTTGAAGTTACGCCACTGTTGCCTTGGTCATGTTGCTTCCAGAGGCCACAAGCTCTCCTTCTCTTAGTGCACATGGTGTGGTTCAAAGTCACCAACACCGGGGTATAACTTTAAACTGATTACTACAGATTAGTTTACGATACAGGATAACACGGGGTACATGGTTTCCATTTTCCAACCTACCAACCTCACAATGTTTACATTCCTCCCTGACACATGCCGGCTGATTCAACAAAACTACAGCCATCGTCTTCTCCTCTCCGATACAGGCGAACAGGTGTGTGGAAGAAGGGACGTTTCTTCCTATTCCACCAATACCTAGCCACACGGGTCCAGGTGTGGCTAGGATATAAGAGCTATGGTGCTAATTCTTCCGAGGCCATTCCTAGAGCCTATGCCCCTGCGACTGTCCCTCAGCCAGGTGTCCCCTTCTCTCTAAGGTCCCCCTTAGCCGGTCAACAGCTGTCCGCACCTTTTCACAAGATAGGCCTGGTGGTGATCCCTCTGTCCACTGTCCGCATCTGTAGTGTAGGCTCTGATGCTTCCGAATTCTGCTGTCTGACCTGGTCTGAGCTTAGTTTCTGTTTGCTTGATGTTCTGAACCCTTGCCTGTGACCTGTTAACACTTTTGCCTTTTCCCAGGATACTGCACCGTTCTTCTGGCATACCTGACCTCGGCCCATGTTTTGGACTACGTCTCTGGCCTCTGCTTTTGTACTGCGCCCCCCATACTGGAACTTATCCTGGATTGTCTGACCATTTTTTTGCCACTATCCCAGTAAGTAGTGACTGTCATCTCAGACTTTTTGTACTACAAACACCTTGTGTCTGATTTTGTTACGGTAGAGAAACAAATACACATTCTTATGACTATACATTACTATACAATAAAATAATTAACAAGCTTCAGGGGGAGTGTCAGACCATAGGCCCATCCTCTTACATACCCCCCTCCTCAATCCTGGCCGTCCTCGACCAGAGGAGGATCCTGGAAAACACCAAACAGGCATAAATACACATCAAATTACGTATTTTATAATGACACATCATTCTTGTGAACTCGTCTTCTTAAGGTCATCCTGACCCCGGCCCCACTAAGTTGGAACCCTGGAACTTAGAAAGTTCAAGTTTGTATTTAACAGTTCAAAAGCAGCAGCCCTCCTTGTCCAAGAACACAAAAATAAAGCCAAAGACCCAGCGGCACATAGAGTTATTCATCCCCCCCTCCACCAACAACAGTCCATAGGACCCAGGGCAGAGTCCAGCATGGATTGGGAAAAGTCCTTTAAAGAGAACCTGTCACCATCCCTGGTGCTTTCCAAAGAGAAAGCACCACTGAATGCAGCGTGTATGCTGCATTTAGTCAAAGTGTGTACCATGTCTCTTCCCCCCCCTGTAACCCGAAAGAAACACTTTGGAAAGTTTAGAGTTAAGAGGTCCGAGGGGATTATCTTATTACGCTGCTGCCAGCCCAGTCCTCCTCGCCTCCTGTCTGTGTGTTCTGCCTCCTCTTGTGTGGGTCTGCCCTCCTCTTTGGCTCCACACACAGACACACACACACACAGGCAGGAGGCGGGGAGGACTGTGCCAACAGTGAGCACAGCATAATTAGATAAGCCCTTTGGACCTCTAAACTCTAAACTTTCCAAAGTGTTTTTTTCGGGTTACAGGGGGGTACAGACATGGGGGACACCTTCCCTGAATGTAGCATACACACTGCATTCAGTGGTGCTTTCACTTTGGAAAGCACCAGGGGGGTGACAGGTTCTATTTAAGGGCAACCTGGCACAGTGCTTTTAAGGACAAGTGGGCACAGTCCTTCATGGGCAATGGATAGTGTTCAGCCCAGAGAATGCAGTTCCTTCATCCATCAGGAAGGAGCGCAACGATCGCAAACCTGGATGTGGGTTAAATAAAATATCAGACCTGTCCTGCCACGAGGAAAAAATAATACAGTCCTTGATTTCACACACAAGCCTCTCCTGGCCAACAGGTCGGAACGAGAGGCCTAACTCCTGCTTGAGGAAGGGTAACTTTTCTTTATCAATTGGATTCCAAATATGCCCCCTATTTTGGCCAAAGGCCCACAAGGAAGATACTGCAACTCCTCAGCCTCTTTAGGCAGCCTTCTTCTATTCCAAGTACCTCTTTGACCACCTTTAGAAGGTGCGAGGTAAATATGTATGCTGCCATATATACGGTAGATCAGGGTTGCGCTTCCGGTCCATCTCTTTCTCTGGATCCAAGTGAGAGTCCAGGTCTTCTTCTGTTGAAGAGGTCAACCTCGGCCTCCCGCAACCAACACCGGGACAGGGGGTGACCTTGCTATGAGAGGTCTTGCTGGGGGGGCGAGGCTGGCCATGGATGTTCCCTCAGGGCCAATCAAGAGGTTTGGGTGTCCCTCTCCATCGAGAACTGGGTCTGGCCCCACCGGGTGGCGCACCTTGGGAACTCACAGCCTTCCTCAACCACTGCCAGTGCTCCAGCCGCTCCTCTAAAGCCTCCTGTTCCCATTTCCACTGTCTGCCTTGCTGGTGGTCAGGGTGCGGGTTACCCCCACCGCGTACCACTCCTTCCGGAAATATAGCAATGCCATTATTAGCTCCTATTGTAGAGAATCCGTCTCAGTGTTTCCCAAGTGATGTCAAGAAACCCCTGACCTCTGTAACTGCAAACAAAAGTTAAGTCCTGTTTTTCTATTGTATTAAATACTTATTTCATGCAATAAAATATAAATGTAATTATGTGATATTTTTCTTAGATTCTGTCTCTCACAGTTGAAGTGTAACCGACGATAAAAATTACAGACTTCTCCATTCTTTGTAGGAGGGAAAACTTGCAAAATCGTCAATGTATCAAATACTTATTTTCCCACTGTATATACCGTAGATACAACAGGTAAACTAATTATAGAACACGTCACTAATTTTCTAAGTAAATATGTTTCTAAAGGTGCTATTGACATAAATGTCTCACCAGATGTCAGTAACATCCCATCCCATCCACACAGGCAAATAAAGCAAACCCCAGGTGTCCATAAATTATGTGTAATAATGAGACAGAGAAAAGTATTTTAAGTGCAGAAGCAAAGTTTTCTGTACTTTAAAAACCACTTTCAATAACGCTTCTTCACATCCAAACCAAAAAAACATCAAATAAGGGGGAAAAGGCATAAACAAAACAGCATGATAAAATAATCAGAGGAAGTTGATATTGTGTAGTTTGGTGCAAAAAAACAGTATTTGTGCAGCGTGTGAACATGGTCTTAGGCCTCTTTCACACGTCCATGAAAAAACACATACGTGTGAGAGGGACTGTTTTTTTGTGCTCGTGTGACCCACATTGTGTGACATACGTGTTCTGTCCATGTGCAGCATGTGTTTGGAAACTTACCAGGCTCCAGTGCTGCCTGTCCCTCTGTCTTCCAGGGCCATTGCTGCAGTAAGTGCAGTGAATATTCATGAGCTTAATGAGCGACCCTGGAAGTGACAGGGACAGGAGCATCGCTGGAGTCAGGGAAGTATAAAATTCTTTATTTTTTAACTAAAAAGTCTTTGCTCATGTCTGTTCACACGGATGTCATACGAATGACATCCTTGTGAAGGACGTTTTTTGGCACATACCATTGACCTGAATGGGTCTGTGTGTCAGTGCTGCTGCCCACAAACGGACGTGTCTCCATGTGGTATCACAGCCGTCTAAAAGTGCCCATTCATTAACATTTGGGTATGTGTGTCACTGGCATGTGCCTACAAGGATGGCACATGTACCGGAGACACGTACGTTTGAAAGAGGCCTTACATATTAGACACAAAAAGCATCATGTCATACAGTGAAGCTACAGAAGGATGAGAAAGTTCTGGCTGCTTTGATCATGAATGAAGGAAGAAAAAATAAGTCCACAGATCACAACTCGCAATGAGCAGGACGCACAGATGCGATGCTCCAGACCTGGATGATCAAAAGCCACCGGGGACACTGGAAGGTGAGAGATTCACGTCCTTCCGTCCAGCCGCCGGAGACACCAGAAGGTGAGAGATTCATATCCTTCCGACCAGCCACTGGGAACACCGGACGGTGAGAGATTCACGTCTTTCCTTCCAGCCGCCGGGGATCACTGACCTGGACTGGAGTCCCGGGAATTGAGATTCACATCCTCCTGTCCAGCTGCTGGGACACTGGAAGAGAAGAGATTCGCAACCTCCCGTCCAGCTGTTGGGGACACTGGAAGGTAACAGATTTGCATCCTCCAGTCCAGCTGCCGGTGACACTAGAAGGTGAGAGATTCACGTTCTCCAGTCCAGCCGCCGGGGATCACTGACCTGGACTGGAGTCCCGGGAATTGATCAGCTCATCTCTACTCCTAGCCATCCTGGAGACAGCGGACAGTCCTGGATTTGAGTCTGCATGTGTCTCCTTACTGGGTACCTGCACTCAGTCTCTGCCTGTCTCTGGGTTTAATAACCTCTATTTGAAAGGGCGAGTAGGAACCTGGTAACACAGAACAATAGCACATGGCCATCTTTATATGCTAAGTGACTAATTTTTCTATATATCACATATATCACTATATATATATATATATATATATATTATAATTATATATATATATATATATATATATATATATAGTATTTAGAGTGCAGCTGTCTTTTTTGTTACAATATGTTATGTTCAGCATTGCACCTGCCACATTGCATATTGGGGAGTCACGCAGTTTTTCTATTGTTTAGATAATGGGGTTATGCCTTCTGCTCGTGCATCCCTCCCTCGCTAGCCTTAGGTCCTATTGTTGCGGTCGCAGAGGGCCAGGGTATTCGTTAGCCAGGCAGGCAGTCTCTCGGGGGTATCATGGTGGCGAGTGTCCAGCCACATGGCCCTGAAATGGGGTTATTTACAGGGCATTTATAGGGGATTAAAAGAGTTTGCAGAACTTGTTGTGACGCCAGCTGAGGGATCTGGTCACAGGTGACCAGCGCTGCATGTGGTGATCCCCAGTGGGTAGATGGTGATGCAGCAAGATGGAGGACTCACCTCAGCAGGAGCGGGTCCCTGGGGTGTAGTGAAGATGGTGCAGAGGAAGATGTTGGAGGTTGTAGTAGTGAGTAGAGGTGCAGAGCAGTCACAGAAAGGAAGCAAGGAGACAGTCTGTGTTCCTTACCTTTTACACAGTATTGCAGTCATCAGCAGGTCCAGGGTACCGGTTCACCGGGCTCGGTGATCTCGTCAATCAGATAACTAAGCACTGCTATGATGGGTGGGTATATGACCTTTCCACCTGTCTGTCTCCTTCGGTTGAGGTACTAGGTACTATCCGCTTCCCCATGTGACTCTTCCTTCTTTGTGGTTACTAACAGGCAGGCAGGCGACCACAGACTCTCGAGACCCTGGAACCACACCGGTTCTTCTAGCCCTATGACGGTCACTTTGCTTCTGGTACTACTAAGGTTGCAACTCCACAACTTTCAGATTGCTGCCAGGCATGGAGTTCTGACAATCTGAGATTCTGGCTCTCGTCCAAAGCTTGTGTCCTGCACAGCCAGTAGGCTGTCAACGGGCCCACACCTCATCCACTGCTCGACTCTGTCTCACTAGCTATTGAGTTCTAACTCCTAATGCCACCCCTCCCTCCTGCACTTCACTCCAGCTAAACCCTTACCCCAATCAGTGTCTAGCAGTCCACTGATCAGGATTTGGGAAGTGTGTGCATGTATGGGGAGTCCATCATAAAGTACCTGAATTCTCCTCAGATGTGGTATTAGTGCCACTATGGTGACCAGACCGCAGGGGCACCACACTGATGTTCTCTATTAGCAGGTTCCTACTCACCCATTTGTGGCGCCCCGCAACGAGTGCGTCACAGGAGGGTATTGCAGCCATAAATGCAGCAGCAATATTCTCTGACCCAGCAGTCATCTGGTTAACTTAGAGATCCATACTCTGCATGCCTCACTTAGCATAGAGGGCCAATCAAGGTCCTGGTGGGCGGAGTGCAAGGGTAGTGTGTAGTGGAAGTTTAAGATCAGACTTAGTGTAGTCTGGAGGAGTCAGAGTGCAAGGAACAGCAACCTAGAAGACCTCTGCAGAACTCCAGCTCTGCAACGTAGGAGAGGGGGCTCGCACAGTCCCGTGCGGCCCCCTGGCCACCTTCTACCGGCCATTTTCCTACCAATCACGGGCATCATTATGCGGGCTAAAAACCATCCCGTGCCCTTATACAGCCGGTTTGCTGGTACCGAAGCTGGCAGCAGTTCAGCTCTGCTATGCGAACCAGAAGCAAGGAGGAGCAGCTTCACAGGAGCACCCCACCACTGCCAAATCCAGTCGTCTAACCAGCGGTGTACCCACCAAGGGACCCAAGGCTCCCGAAAACATCCGGAACGTATACCCTGGATAGGGCATTCAAGCAGCCTCCCTGTACCAGACCTGGTATTCCCGGGCGACAACGGCAACTTACTTAGTTAGAATGGAGGAACACCGCAGATCTCTGAGGGACACCTATCACTGCTGAGTCCACCCGGTCTGCTATCTACAAACTGTATGCCATGTACTGCTTGCTGGTTACAGTAAAGACCCGTTACAGAGACTTACAGTGTCCGTGCTTCCTTATGAACTGTCTGTCCGCACTTCAAGGTAACCGCAACTGCCGCACAACATCTTAAGCAGCTCCAGCCTCCGGGGATCACCGCTCAGCCTGTGGGGAGCGTTCCATCTTGCTGCTATCCAGCCCCCGGAGGCCCCGCAGCGTCGGTAAGACTTACCGAACTACTCATAGGTGGCGTCACAAATAAATTAACCCCTTAACTGTTCACCACAAGACGTCTTCAAGCTTTTGATCTGCACTCAACTGGGCCCCACTACCGGCAGGCGCGGTCTACCCCTGACAAGGAGGAAGGAGCTACTGCCTGTCTAAACCGGAGTCCCGGCCACGGTGAGTCAGAATTTGGCGTCACGAACAGGATACGAGCAGGCCCGTTCCCTAACGGGTATCATGTGCTTAAAAAGGACTTTAATGCCTACAATTTGGACTTTGTTCGTCCCTAAAAGAACTTTCCCGCCTTTTCACCGTTGGGCCAAGATGGCGCCCAAGATGGCCGAAACCACCATGAGGATCCGCCACGTGCAAGCCCAGGGGTGAGCCACCGCCCCTCATCGTGGGAGGGCTAAAGGCAAAAGGCACCAAACTCTTTGTCCGCCCTGATTGCTCGAATCAACCATGGGGGCGGACCCCAAAGACTTTTCCTATGATTGGACTACAAAAGCCCAAAGGAAATGGGAGTGTCAGACAGACCGTTCTTCACCAGCTCTTCACCAGTACAGCTACCGGGTAGAGACGGGTGTGGTTTCTCCAAGAAACATGGCCAGCTTAAGACTGAGAGACCTGATGCAAGAAGTGGAAGCCGAGGCCAGAGCAGCAATAGGCCATCCGGGTCCGGGTCCTGTCCTTAATATCGACGGCAGCCCCGACTTCTGGCAAGAAGCTCTGCAAGACCTCCGAGTACGGCTCCTAGAAACCGTAGAATGGACCATCCGCAGTTGGAGCGCGAGCTTGGGCAGCAGACTACATCGTGCGATGCAGCAGAGCCGCTTGGGTAGAACCACTCCAGGGCCGGACGACATCTCAAGTTTCAGCACCGCCTCGCCCACGCCGACCACTTGTCCAGCCTCGTCTCCAGAACCAATAGACTGTGTCATTCCGGCAGAGACCACCGCTTATCCCGCTCCAAAGCCTGGAACTGCGACCGTGTTTGAGCCGGAGCTTGCAACTCGCACCAAGGAAGAACCGAATACTTACCTGGTTCCACTTGCGGAACCCGCGACTAGTTTCACCACTACCGAGACTGTCGCCTGTTTCTCGCCTGATCCAGAGGTCTCCTCTGCAATTAACGAGGCCTACCTGGTGACCGGGATTGAAACACCACTTCCCGCTGCTACAGAAGAAGAGGCAGGCAGCCTGGAAGCCCTGCAAGATGCCTTAAGGAGAACTTTGCAGCACAGCCACCCATCGACCCAGAGGACCACATTCCAACATCTCCGTCAGCCGAACAGCCCGACGTGGTCATCGAGGGAGAATCGAGGATGATGACGACGAGACCTACAGCCCAGCTGAGAACCTCTACACCGGGTTCGCCTGGGGAGATACCAAGGATCCTTCTGCCGGGCGATCTGCTTGGGTACGCTGGTCGGGTGCCGCCTCAGCAACATCTTCTCCGGTTCCGTTCAACCGGGTTCCACTCCAGACTGCCCGCCAGACTACAGCTGTTCAACAATCATCACACCGTAGTGACTGTATCCACACCCCGCACCGCTCCGACAAAGAAGTACGTCGCATCCGAAGGGAGGAGTGGCACGCTCGGCTGCGCGCCAACATGCAGGCCCGCGCTGAAGCCCGCCGCCAAACTCCATTGCCTGATGAACTCCGTAAATCCGGACGGGTGAACACCTTTAACTTATCCACCGGGTGGGGATTCGTAAGGGAGGAGGGTGTGTGCACAGAAGTGTTTGTGGGGCGCCGTGATGTGGAGTCGCACTTACCGCGAGGGCATCCTAACCGAGACTTATATAGAGGGGACATTGTAACCTATGAGCGACATGTATGCTGTGACGGGTGGTTCGCTGTACGAGTCCGGAACACTGCCCTCCATAAGTGACTTTGTTGTTTGAACTTTTTGCCAAGAGACTTCTTTCTGTTTTGCAAATAACACCGTGACTTGGCGGCTACAGCCTGAACTTTTACCTAAGGACAGCCGACCGCCCGCCGGGTCTGCGCAATGTGTTAACCTGTTCTTTTTGCTTGCAACAACAAAGCGAATGTTTACCTGTTTCTTTAATAAAAGTGTGAATTTCATGTCTGTTATAAAAATATAAAAATCTCTCTGTAATGTTGGATAGTATGACACTTGGGGACAAGCGTATTTCACCAAGGGGGAGTGTGGCGTCCCGCAACGAGTGCGTCACAGGAGGGTATTGCAGCCATAAATGCAGCAGCAATATTCTCTGACCCATCAGTCATCTGGTTAACTTAGAGATCCATACTCTGCATGCCTCACTTAGCATAGAGGGCCAATCAAGGTCCTGGTGGGCGGAGTGCAAGGATAGTGTGTAGTGGAAGTTTAAGTTCAGACTTAGTGTAGTGTGAGGTAGCAACCGGGGCACCCGCTTGCAAAACGACAAGAACACGTGTTTTAAGGTTAACCAATGTCTACCCGTTTATTTTCACATATTAATCACATAACCCGGGTAGCATGTTTGACACATATCACATTGATTAACAACACTCTACATAAATACACCATACATTTACATTTAACATCACATAACACTTATATTGCATATAACGTTTTATAGTAACCCGGGACCTGTAACCATCTCTGTCCCCATTGGAGCTCTACTAACAGCTCCCATGGTGGCTACGGCCTCCGGCCTACTTACACTATACATAAGTTACAGTACGATGATGACCCTTCCGGGTTCATAACAGGGATTGGCAAACCCTAGTAACCCGTGGGGCTGCGGCCTCCGGCCTAACCACGCGTTACCCAGTACGGGAGCCCTTCTAACCCCTGCTTCTGACCTTCGTTACATACGCCTCAACGGGCCCTGTGGGTCCCAATGGCGGTACCTGCCGCCTGGCTTTAGTCACCCCAGCATGATGATATACATTCACCCGTAGTCAGGAATCCTGCCTGACCGGGTCCTTACACACCGTATGTGATCCATCATTCAAACGTCCATGGATCACACACCTGCTCACAGCCCACATCCATGGACTGTGGCCCCTCCATGGCCCATTACAGGGATTGGCAAACCATAGTACACGGGAACCACATCCGATACCTACTAGGAGCCCTATTACCCCTGTCTCTGGCACCACAGGCACACCCACACCATTAGAGGTCGTGGTTGAGGGATCAGGTACCCTCTGCATGCAGCAGGGCAAGCCTCCCTCTCGTCCCAAGGACGGAACGCCTCCAACATCATCCATACCAGCTGGGTCACTGTCTCTCCACATGATTATACATGGGTCTTACATAGGTCATCATCTCTCATTCAGGGCCATTACCTAAGCCCTCATACACATAGTTAAACACATTGTTTCATCAGGTCCTTTAACTGAGCACTCTGACTCGGACCCAAAGGCGGTCTATGCCCGCCTGGCACACTACATACAATTGCCTCCAAGGGCTACATACATTCCGGTTCATCAGGACCTTTAACGGACTCCACTGAGTCGGTCCCAAGGGCGGTCTATACTCGCCTAACATGATTTACACACTAGGTGCACAGTTCACACTATCGCTCGGGAACTGCTTTCTTACCGGGCACGGATCCGGGTCTCGCTACCTGTGTCACAGGTTCCACCAGGCATCCCCACAAGCTCTTTCCCGGACGTGAGGTGAACCACGTCCGATCTAGCGTCCACGGGTCAACCACGGCTTCCCCCTCCAGGTGCGGACACGACCCCGGACCTCGGCACTGGCATGGAGCTAGCATGCTCCCATCATGTACTCAGAGCCTCTAGACTGCTCTGCACTTGGCTGGTCTCAGCTTCCATCTGAATCAATCTCAGCTTCCAGGATCAATCTCAGCCTCCAGAATCAATCTCTCAATCACTCAGGTGGCCGGCCTCTTATCGTGCCAGCCACTCCCACATGGACACACCCCTCAGCTGCTGTTAATCAGCCTGTCACACAGCTCAGGTTAACTCCCTGTGTTCCGGGTTGTCAGCACTCACTCATTACATCCTATTCCTCATGGACTCCTCGATCTCATCCCACTCTCACTGCCGCTCATTAGGCTCATGAAACCTCATTGTGTTCAGGTTGGTTCACACAGTATTATCCTCACAGGAAAACCGGCCAGTGTGCACAGGATCATCCTCTGATCCTACATGTGATGTACCCCGGCCATTCGGATCATGCCGGCGGTGCCTCACAGTAGTCTGGAGGAGTCAGTCTGCAAGGAACAGCAACCTAGAAGACCTCTGCAGAACTCCAGCTCTGCAACGTAGGAAAGGGGGCTCGCACAGTGCCGTGCGGCCCCCTGGCCACCTTCTACCAGCCATTTCCCTACCAATCACGGGCATCGTTATGCGGGCTAAAAACCATCCCGTGCCCTTATACAGCCGGTTTGCTGGTACCGAAGCTAGCAGCAGTTCAGCTCTGCTATGCGAACCAGAAGCGTGGAGGAGCAGCTTTACAGGAGCACCCCACCACTGCCAAATCTAGTCGTCTAACCAGCAGTGTACCCATCAAGGGACCCAAGGCACCCCAAAATATCCGGAACGTATACCCCGGATAGGGCATGCAAGCAGCCTCCCTGTACCCGACCTGGTATTCCCGGGCGACAACGGCAACTTAGTTAGAATGGAGGAACACCGCGGATCTCTGAGGGACACCTATCACTGCTGAGTCCACCCGGTCTGCTGTCTACAAACTATATGCCATGTACTGCTTGCTGGTTACAGTAAAGACCCGTTACAGGGACTTACAGTGTCCGTGCTTCCTTATGAACTGTCTGTCCGCACTTCAAGGTAACCGCAGCTGCCGCACAACATCTTAAGCAGCTCCAGCCTCCGAGGATCACCGCTTAGCCTGTGGGGAGCGTTCCATCTTGCTGCTATCCAGCCCCCGGAGGCCCCGCAGCGTCGGTAAGACTTACCGAACTACTCATAGGTGGCGTCACGAATAAATTAACCCCTTAATCTGTTCCCACAAGACGTCTTCAAGCTTTTGATCTGCACTCAACCGGGCCCCACTACCGGCAGGTGCGGTCCATCCGTGACAAGGAGGAAGGAGCTACTGCCTGTCTAAACCGGAGTCCCGGCCATGATGAGTCACATTCAGATAGAGGTTTTTAAACCTAGAGAGAAGCAGAGACTGAGTGCAGGTTCCCAGTAAGGAGACACACCTCAACATGGCTACTGGGCGGTTATAGATATGGTTATCTTTATATGCTAAGTGTCTAATTTTTCTATATATCTCCTTAGCTCTGATGCCAGTCTATATTCTTATATGTTCATGATTGAATACTCATAGTATTCAGAGTGCAGCTGTCTTTTTTTTTGTTACAATATGTTATGTTCAGCGTTGCACCTGTACACATTGCACATTAGAGAGTGCCACAGTTTTTCTCTTGTTTAAATAATGGGATCATGCCTTATGCTCATGCACCCCTCCCTCACTAGCCTTGGGCACTATTGTTCTCCATTAGCAGGTTCCTACTTGCCCATTCAAATTAAGGTTTTTAAACCTAGAGAGAGGCAGAGACTGATGGCAGGTTCCCAGTAAGGGTCACACCTCAACATGGCTACTGGGCGGTTATAGAGATGGCCATTTTTATATGCTAAGTGTCTAATTTTTTTTATATAACTCTAGCTATGATGCTATGATTGCATAACTTAGTATTCAGAGTGCAATTGTCTTTTTTGTTACAGTTGATGCATAAACAGAGAAGGAGCCTGGCTTAGCTGCTGTACCCAGGTGGTGTTACTTTAAGGGGTCTGAGCAGGGGATGGTTGGCCCAGGGGGCAGATACCCTCCAGTAGGTTTGGGGCCGCTTGGCCATCTGTCATGTAGGTCTAGGCTCACTGCTCATGGGCCACTGCTGTGTGATTGCCAGCCAGCCCCTGGGTCCGATCCCCCTGCCACATAAGACGCTAGCATTATAACTGGCACATGGACTGTGTGGGGCCTAGGGACAGATTTCGCACTGTAGGATGCCGTGTACTGTACTCTATGATCTATGTATAACATGTGTTTTATGACTGCAGACTTGTGAGGATTGGGAATTGGTATAATGCCGCCAGCCCGAGGTCCCCGCTCTCCTCGGAGGAGCGTCGCATGACTTGTGTATTTTTGATGACTTGCCGCTCAGCGGAGCCACGAAGCCTGGGGCCAACAAAAAGATACTCTTTAAAGCAAACACGGATTAAATACACAAATGCACTAAAGCGGCTGAGAATGGAGAGGGATGAGATGAAGGAAAGCATTTCTAACACTAGCTCCACCAATCAGCTCTAGATCTATTCTAGACTTATTCTGCCCCCCACAGGTCATATGGAAAATTACAAGCAGAGCAATCACCGGACATAGAGAAAATCAGGATCCTCGCTGCGTAATATGAAAGAGGAGTCCTGATATATGTTATTGGTATTTTCTGAAGAATAAAAAAGTTCTAATCTAGTCTTGATCACACAGCTGAGGATTTGTTGCAATGTGTCAGTCAATGGCACTACTTTGTAACAGGAACGATTCATTTAAATGGAGGAAAGGAAGTTATTCATTGGGCTGCGTTATCAAAGGGCGATAATGGTAAAAAGGAGGGCATCACAATCAATAATGAGAAATAAGTGGGTTCTCAGTTGATTCAACAGATACAGCTCTGGCAATAATTAAGAGTCCACTGCAGAGTTTTCTCTACATGTCTGACAGCCAGTCCATTCCAGTGTCAGTTAAATTCCATCCAACGTCCACCTCATTCTACCTAATGTGCTTCTGATTAGGTGATCACCTGAACCAAATCTTATTTTACGACGGAAAGTATACAAAACCCTGCTGTGGTCTTCACAATCCTCTTGTAATAGGACAAGCTGGATGGCAAAACAAGTGCAAGGAATAGCCCAAAAGTCATTTGAATGAAAAAACAACCTTTGACCATGCCAAAAGAGTTGAAAAGAAAAGTGTTGAGTGAGGAAAAGAAGGGCTCAATGCTGTCTTTACTAGCAGAGGGATACAGTGAGCGTCATGTTGCCTCAATCCTTAAAATTTCGAACACGGCAATCCATTACAACAAGGCCAAGCAGCAGACATTGTGGACAACAAAGCTACAGACCAGCAGAGGGCGAAAGCGACTCTCCACTGACCAATATGACTGTCATCTTATTGGAATGTCACTCAGTAACCACAGGGTGACATAAAGTGACCTACAAGAGGAATGGCAAATGGCAGCTGGGGTGAAGTGCACGGCAAGAACAGTTGGTAACAGGCTCCTAGACACAGGGCTCAAGTCATGTAAAGCTAGAAAAAAGCCTTTCATCAATGAGAAGCAAAGGAGAGCCAGGCTGAAGTTTGCCAAAGACCATAAAGATTGGACCATAGAGGACTGGAGTAAGGTAATCTTCTCTGATGAGTCTAATTTCAGCTTTGCCCAACACCTGTTCGTCTAATGGTTAGATGAAGACCTGGAGAGGCACAGATGTTGCACCCCTGTTAGGGTGTAGTATCCCACTCACTTGGAAGAGGGGTATAGACTGGTGCCGGGACACCCAAATCACACAAGAAACGATTGTAGTGGAGCTGGGTTGTAAAGGAAGTAGTTAGAGGGAGCACCTGGGAGGAGTGAGGTCAGGAAGAACACACATAGATGACATGGGACACGTGACAGAGGGTATAAAAAGAGTGAGAAACAAGAGTGGCCAGCTGAGGAGAGGCGGTAGAAAAGCTAAGCAGAGGCCATTGAACACCAAGATTGAGTTGGAGGGCAGCTAGAGAATACAGTGATGGCCAAAAGTATTGACACCTCTGCAATTCTGTCAGATTATACTCAGTTTCTTCCTGAAAATGATTGCAATCACTAATTCTTTGGTATTATTATCTTCATTTAATTTGTCTTCAATGAAAAAAACACAAAAAGAATTGTCCTAAAGCCAAATTGGATATAATTCCACACCAAACATAAAAAAGGGGGTGGACAAAAGTATTGGCACCCTTAGAAAAATCATGTGATGCTTCTCTAATTTGTGTAATTAACAGCACCTGTAACTTACCTGTGGCACCTAACAGGTGTTGGCAATAACTAAATCACACTTGCAGCCAGTTGACATGGATTAAAGTTGACTCAACCTCAGTCCTGTGTCCTTGTGTGTACCACAATGAGCATGGAGAAAAGAAAGAAGACCAAAGAACTGTCTGAGGACTTGAGAAACCAAATTGTGAGGAAGCATGAGCAATCTCAAGGCTACAAGTCCATCTCCAAAGACCTGAATGTTCCTGTGTCTACCGTGCGCAGTGTCATCAAGAAGTTTAAAGCTCATGGCACTGTGGCTAACCTCCCTAGATGTGGACGGAAAAGAAAAATTGTCAAGAGATTTCAACGCAAGATTGTGCGTATGGTGGATAAAGAACCTCGACTAACATCCACACAAGTTCAAGCTGCTCTGCAGTCCGAGGGTACAACAGTGTCAACCCGTACTATCCGTCGACGTCTGAATGAAAAGGGACTGTATGGTAGGATACCCAGGAAGACCCCACTTCTTACCCCGAGACATAACAAAGCCAGGCTGGAGTTTGCCAAAACTTACCTGAGAAAGCCTAAAACGTTTTGGAAGAATGTTCTCTGGTCAGATGAGACAAAAGTAGAGCTTTATGGGCAAAGGCATCAACATAGAGTTTACAGGAGAAAAAAGAGGCATTCAAAGAAAAGAACACAGTCACTACAGTCAAACATGGCGGAGGTTCCCTGATGTTTTGGGGTTGCTTTGCTGCCTCTGGCACTGGACTGCTTGACCGTGTGCATGGCATTATGAAGTCTGAAGACTACCAACAAATTTTGCAGCATAATGTAGGGCCCAGTGTGAGAAAGCTGGGTCTCCCTCAGAGGTCATGGGTCTTCCAGCAGGACAATGACCCAAAACACACTTCAAAAAGCACTAGAAAATGGTTTGAGAGAAAGCACTGGAGACCTCTAAGGTGGCCAACAATGAGTCCATATAATATACAAAGAAGGGCGCACACCTCTTAATGTTGGGTGCTAGCCTGAAATTTATATATACTTACTATAGAGTGATTCTGCTGCACACCAACATTTCATGTTTTCAAAGGAAAAAAGCTTATGGCTAACAAGTACTATTGCAATGTGAACAGGAACCAAAAACATGTTGAAAAGCTAATGAAAGCTATCTAAGGAATAAATGTGAAAATATTAGTTAGAATGTAATGGCCATGACATCCGGAAGTAAATTGGAGCAGCACCCTCCCCCACCCAGTAGCTGCTATGAGATCCTACACAGTCCTGAAAAATCGTTTAAAAGCAGGTTTTAATTGCACATAGGGCATTATCCCATACACACAGCCAGACTGCAGACATGAGGTTTTTAGTTAGGACCCAGTAGTGTGAAAAAACCTTGAAAGCGGTTACTGGGCTTCCGGATGTCATGGCCATTACATTCTAACTAATATTTTCACATTTATTCCTTAGATAGCTTTCATTAGCTTTTCAACATGTTTTTGGTTCCTGTTCACATTGCAATAGTACTTGTTAGCCATAAGCTTTTTCCCTTTGAAAACATGAAATGTTGGTGTGCAGCAGAATCACTCTATAGTAAGCAATGAGTCCAGACCTGAATCCCATAGAACACCTGTGGAGAGATCTAAAAATGGCAGTTTGGAGAAGGCACCCTTCAAATATCAGGGACCTGGAGCAGTTTGCCAAAGAAGAATGATGTAAAATTCCAGCAGAGCATTGTAAGAAACTCATTGATGGTTACCTGAAGCGCTTGATCGCAGTTATTTTGGCTAAAGGTTGTGCAACCAAGTATTAGGCTGAGGGTGCCAATACTTTTGTCCGGCCCATTTTTGGAGTTTTGTGTGAAATGATCAATGTTTTGCTTTTTGCTTCATTCTCTTTTGTGTTTTTTCATTGAAGACAAATTAAATGAAGATAATAATACAAAAGAATTTGTGATTGCAATCATTTTCAGGAAGAAACTGAGTATTATCTGACAGAATTGCAGGGGTGTCAATACTTTTGGCCATGACTGTACACGCCTGAGAAGAGTATAGAGGACTAGAGCAAGTGGGAGCTTGTCCTAAGGCCGAACCCTAGAGCAGAACATCACCCAGGGGGCTCCAGGAGGAAGAGGGGGTCCCAGAGGTACGGGAAGTGAGCAATCCACCCGTGGGTCTCGTATCCATTGTCACGCGCAGGGACTAGGCTGCAAGGGGCACCGGGAATCCAAAAGACTAGTGACGACCAGGCTCAGCTAGTGTGTGGCACTTCCAAGGTGCCAGAAAATATGGGAAGCAAGGTGTACCACGGTCCGCGCTGCTGAGTCCACAAAATCACCTGGGATGCAAGATGTTGTAGCAGTATACTTCTTTATTCCTTCCTACGTGTTTCGGCGCCCTTCCTGGCACCTTTCTCAGGGATCAAATCCCTGTCTGTAGAAATCATACGAGGGAGTCAAAAGCAGGGTTCACCGTGTTTACTTTGCAGTTCTTTCAGTACAGCAGTTCAGTTACAGTTCTTACACGGGTTACAGACTTTCCCCTCCGGGTTCCTTTCTACTCCCTGCAGCCAGGTTGTTACTCTCTGTGACCCCTCACTCTTTCTCTTGTCCTTTCCAGGCTTTAGTCTCTCTCTTCCTCTGCGTGTGTCTCGGACAGTTTAGCGGTAGCTTGGACTCCTGTGGGTCCTCGTGGTCGCTACTTAGCTGCCTGTCCTATGGGTGGGAACTCCAACCTGGAGTTAGAGCTCCCAGGTGAATCGTCGGACCCCTTCAGAGCCGACACTCTGCCTCTAGCCTAGCCTCCAATACAGGGGTGCACCAAGCCCCCCTGCCGCCTGAGCCACCAGGAGAGGACCGGGGGGGGTGCTGTTGAAGTCCACCGCCGCCCCTGCAGCCGCGGAAGTGAATTTCAGGGGGGGGGGGGGTGCTGTTGGAGGTTGGAGACTAGCCCCGCCGCCCCTGCAGCCGCGGGTGTGTGAGTTCCGGGGGGGGGTCAGGATTCAGCACCGCCGCCCCTGCAGCCGCGGGTGAGGTCCGGGGGGGTTTGCTATCAGTGGCTAGCACCGCCGCCCCTGCATCCTTGGTGTGGAGGCTTACCCCTGCGCCTTGCTGCTGGCGCCATGACAGTGGGATATGGCACCGCCCCCTTCTACTGGGCCTTTCCCCCTGACAGCTTGCCGCCTGAGTGTAAGGGCTCACACTGTCCAATGGACGGTGCGACCCTGCTCAAATAGTCCTTTCTTTGTTCTTCTCCAGAACATGTGCTTCTGTCTTTACTGCTCAGCCCACCTCGGCCTACTGACTCCTTCCTCCTCTCCTTCCCTATTTCTACCGTCTGTCACCTGACCTGCTTACTGTCCCACCCACTGTTCTCTAAACCCACCACCCCTTGCCCGCCTAGAGTCCTGGGTTTCGGGTTGGGTGCTGCCCACTAGTGGTGTATGGGATGTCTGTGAGGGTGTTTGTGGTGCAAACTGTCTTCCTTCCTACCTGGCTGCAGTTCCCTATGTGGCCTTCTGGTCACAGGGGCGCCACATATGCTTCAGCAAGGCCGGAATTGGGCAAGTTAATCTTTGCTAAGGACGTATGAATCAAGCTGCATACAGGGTTATCCTTGAAAAACACTTGCTTCCCTCTGCTCAGGTAATGTTCCCCAACTCTGAGGACTGTTTTTTCCAGCAGGACAATGCCCCATGCCACACAGCTAGGTCACTCTATGTGTGGATGAAGGAGCACCACATTATGGCCCTGTCATGGCCGGCCCAATCTCCAGACCTGAACCCCATTGAAAACCTCTGGAGTGTAATCAAGAGGAAGATGGATAGTCACAAGCCATCAAAAAAGAAGAACTGCTTACATTTTTGTGCCAGGAGAGGCATAAGGTCACCCAAAAGCAGTGTGAAAAACGTGGAAAGCGGCCAAGACATATGAAAGCTGAGATTAAAAATCATGGTTATTCCACCAAATATTGATTTCTGAACTCTTCCTGAGTTAAAACATTAGTATTGTTGTTTCTAAATGAATATGAACTTGTTTTCTTTGCATTATTTGAGGTCTGATGTTTCTTTTTTATTATTTTGACGATGTCTCATTCGCTACCAATAAATACAAAATGTTTAGCATTGAATTTCGGAGACATGATGTCAGTAGTTTATAGAATAAAACAACAATGTACATTTTACTCAAAAATATACCTTAGAAAGAGAAAAATCACGGAAACTGAAAAATTTGCAGAGGTCTCTTAATTTTTGCCAGAGCTGTATATACACAACATGACATGGAATACTACAGTTCTTAAGACAAGTGAGGTGGAGAAGAAGAGGAATGAGATGGGGTGAAATGGTTATAAATATCAGAACAGTTCACTGATAAGAAGGGTCAAAGTTTTATTGTCCTCTAATTGGTGTCTGTTCAAGGATATGATACTCCCAAATGCTCTTTCAATTGATGTAGAAAGACATGAATCCATGTGAAATGTTCATTCCTGCTCTGAATGTGCGAAGAGAGAGCTCAGTCAGTCGGAGTGAGCAGAAGAGTGGAGAGAGGTAGTCCCAGGGGGCACCTGCGGTGCCCCAAATCCGGGCCCAACATGAGTCGAGTGGAGGGACTGGTTGCAAGAGGGGACCGGCTCCAATCTGGTGGGAACGCTTCAAGGTTCCACCTGGAAACCGGAGGCTGAGGCACCTGCATGGGCAGTGGCCACCATGCATATTCGCCGAAACAGTGGCTAGACCTAGGGCCAGGGGACGGGTCGCCCGACAGGACCTACAGCCACCTGCTTGGGACACTGTGCACGAGGACACAGGGCAGAGAGGCGAGTAGCCAGCATGGGAGAGTCAACCAGGAGAGGCTTACGACTTGGAGGAGTGGACCCAACTGCCTGGGAGATGGCTGGATCGCAGACCCGGAGGACACGGTGCCCCTTCTGGGCTTGACTGCTGAACTGAACTGTGAGTAAATGCTTGAGAACTGCAACTCCGGTGTCCTCCAGTTATTCCCCACGCTCACCTGCACCATTGCACAGTCAGCATCACCATCCCAATAGACTGTTACACTAACTCTGGGGCCCCACTCCACCTGTGGTGGAGTGATACCATTGCGGCTGCACACAATCAGCCACAGAGGTTCCAAATCTGCAGCGTCGGCCATTCCTGGCCAAATACCACAGATGGCGTCACAAGTATCCCCTCTAAATACCCCCTTTACTGCACGGCCAGGGCCACGGAGCCAGGTCACAGCCCCTGTGACCTCCTTAAGACAGTTGACCAGCCCGGCTACCGAGTACTCCACCGGCCATTACAGTCGTTGTACCATGTTAATTAAAAGAAAGACTGTGACGTGGTTATCGGGCTCCTGACGCAGTGGCCACTGCTTTAAGCTAAGATTTCTCCATTTTCTTTACATTCACAAGCAGTTTATGCCATGCTTTTTTTCCTATGTCTTTTTTAGCTGTGCAGACAGCCCTGCTATTCACATTCAGCCATTATGCTATTCTCTATACATATACTGTCTAGTGTTGCAGCAGATTTTCACTTTAAATGTCAGTCTTTTTCTTGCTCGCACCTAGACATAAGGTGATGCCAGTCCTTTAATATGTAGTTGCACCATGTTAGACCATGGCTTCCTCAGGGGTTATGTGTCCCTTTGATCTAGCTGGCACTTGCCCACAAGATTGCTTTCCACCATTTTTTCTTGTCCTACTATTCATTGGTTTGATCTGAATGTGAAGGACACCAAGATAATTACTACCGACCGCGATAAGGTGAATTTGAAGACAAAAATGAAGGAATAGAAATGGTAGACAGTTTCATCTTTCTGGGGTCCCTCATTGATTGTAATGGTGGCTCTACAGCTGAAGTCAAGCAGTTACTTGCTATGGGTCGTGCGGCAATGATGACCATGGAGCAACTGTGGAAGTGCAAGATCTCCTCAAAACGCCTGACTGTCCCCTACACTCGTAACCACCGCTTGCATTCACTCCGCCTCCTGCATAGCACAAGCTTCCGGCAACATAATCTCCATTCACAGGGCCATATGGTTGAAAACCTGAACGCGATGCAGCTTCTAAAAAATCACTCGACAATCTTTTATTCCAGGGTTCCCGCCTGTTCGGTGATAAACTTGATAAGATCATATCAGATGCCACTGGCGGAAAAAGTACTTCCCTTCCACAAGCAAGACACAAACGGTCAACCCCTAAGAAGCGCAATTTTCAATTTCGCTCCACAGCTTCCAGACCCCCCAATCGCCAAGACAGCTCCCGCATCAGGATAGGAAGAGACTTTCCTGCAAACCCGCCCCCTCCTGGCGCCCTTGCAACAACCATCAGCGGCCCTCTGGTTCCCTTTCAAACCGCTCATGACGCCACCACTAACCTCGGGGTCGT
The DNA here is from genome assembly GCA_033576535.1 of Allobates femoralis. Taxonomy (NCBI): domain Eukaryota; kingdom Metazoa; phylum Chordata; class Amphibia; order Anura; family Aromobatidae; genus Allobates; species Allobates femoralis. The sequence goes on from JARQOC010000002.1 coordinate 721,511,106, forward strand.
CTTCTGGCCTTCCGATCGGCTTGGCTTTCCGTAATCGACAATGCTTGTGTCCGAAATGTCGTCTCGGTAGGGTACAAGATCGAATTTGCTTCTTTTCTCCAGGACCGTTTTTTCCAATCCCGGCCACCAAAAGACCTGGACCTCATCCCCACTTTCCACCAAGCCATCTCTTCCCTCATTGGGGCAGGCGTTATCATTCCCGTCCCGAAACACCAACACTTTTCGGGGTTTTTACTTCAATCTCTTTGTGGTCCCAAAAAAGGGAGGCTCAGTGCGTCCCATTTTGGACCTGAAACTTCTCAACATCAAGCTCCGGTTAAGACCTTCAGAATGGAGTCCCTTTGTTCAGAAATTGCGTCTATGGAGCCAGGAGTAATTCCTGGCTTCTATAGACATCCAGGACACCTATCTCCACGTCCCCATCCTCACTTTTCACTAATGCTTCCTACGCTTAGCCGTAGGGTCCCAACATTATCATTCACCGCCCTAACCATTTGTCCTAGCCACAGTACCCCGGGTCTTTACGAAAATCATGGCATCAGTAGTTGCCATTCTTCGGTCCAAGGGAATTTTAGCAATACCCTACTTGGACGACATCCTGATAAAGGCTCCCTAACATGCGGAGTGCCTCAACAGTCTGCATATCTCTCTGGACTCCTTCTGTCACCTAGGTTGGATCATCAATGCCAAGAAGTCTTGTCTTCTCCCGACCCAGTGGATCACCTTTCTGGGCATGATATTTAACACAGCCCAGTTCCGCATCTTTCTCCCCCCAGACAAACATGCTGCACTGCTCTCCAGGATTCACCGTCTCAGACAACCCTCTCCCCCCTCACTCCGCCTGTCCATGAGGTGTTGGGCAGAAAGGTGGTTTCAATCGAGGCCATTCCTTTCGCTCAATTCCACACCTAGCCACTCCAACACATCCTTCTAGCGACATGGGATCTCTCTCAGCAGTCTCGCGACCGCCCAGCTCACCTCTCCAGGTCAGCGAGACAGTCGCTCCTCTGGTGGTTTGAATCTCCCCTCCTCTCTCAAGGCCGATCGTTCCTCCCAGTCAGATGGACGATCATCTCCACCAACGCCAGTCTCTCGAGCTGGGGAGCGACCTTCCATGGCCGCACAGCCCAGGGCAGATGGAACCCATAAGAAACTTCCCTGCCCATAAACGTCCTGGAACTCAGGGTGATCCTCCGAGCCCTTCTTTATTGGCAGGACATCCTAGTGGGCCGCCGTGTCCGAATTCAGACGGACAACACAACAGCGGTGGCGTACATAAATTGCCAGGGAGGGAGGGACTTAAAAGTCACTCAGTCATGTCGGAAGTGGTCCAAATCCTTCAATGGGCCGAGTTAAATATTCTGGCAATATCAGCAATCCACATTCCTGGAGTAGACAACTGGACTGCTGACTACCTCAGTCGAGGGGGGTTAGATCAGAGAGAGTGGTCCCTGAGCCCGGCAGTTTTCCATCAAATTTGCCTAAGATGGGGATTTCCAGAAGTAGACCTCATGGCCTCCAGGGACAATTACAAGCTCTGTCTAGGGATGGGCGAATCCTAAACTACTCGGAATCGCTAGACTCCGACGAGTCTGAGTCCAGGACTCGCTACTCGTCTAGCGATTCCAATGTTAATTGAATGGGGAACGAGTATTGCAGCGATTCCTCTGCTGCCGGACCCTATAAGGGGTCTAGCAGCAGAGGAAAAACCTGCAAATCCCCATGTTATTCTTTTAAAGAATAGTAAAAAGAAAAATAAAGGATTGAACCGGGGGGGAGGGAGGGAAGGGTGGAGAGGGTGGGGGGTGCACCGGACCGGCAGGCTACCTACTGCCGCCTGCGCCGGCGCCAGCCCGCAGACTTGCTCCCCGAGTCTCTCTGCTGCTCTTTCCGGAGATTCCCAAACGGTGACAGAGCAGTGAATAAATTAACTTCCGTCACCGCTCGGGAATCTCCGGCAGCAGAGCGAGTCTGACTGACAGCAGAGTTCAGCTCAGGTCATAATGACCTGAGCTGAACCCTGACTGTTTAGTCAGTTCTCAGCTCTGCTACATCCACAGGGATGTAGCAGTGCTGAGATTACGTTTTGGACTACGTCGGACGGAAGAGGACTTTTTAAATAAAGATGGAGTCCCTAATTGTCTTCTGTTTTATTTCTAATAAAATGATTTTTCTCTGTGTTGTGTTCTTTTTCTATTGAATACTGGAAATTCATGGCGGTCATGTCTAATATTGGCATGACCGCCATAAATTTCGGGCTTAGGGCCAGCTGATAATACAAAGCTGGCCCTAACCCCTTTATTACCCAGTGAGCCACCCGCCACCAGGGCCACTGGAAGAGCGGGGTTCAGCGCCAGAGGATGGCGCTTCAATGAACGCGCCATCTTCTGAGGCGGCTGCGGGCTGCAATTTGCAGCGGGGGGTGCCCAGAAAGCTTGGGCCTCCCTGCGCTGCAGATTCCAGCCCCCAGCTGCCTAGCTGTACCTGGCTGGACATAGAATTTGCGCGGAGCCCCATGCATTTTTTTTTATTATTTCATGAAAATCATGAAATAATAAAATAAAAGGGCTCCCCTATTTTCTTGTGTCTGGCCAGGTACAAATAGGCACCTGGGGGTTGGGGGCAGCCCGTCCTGCCTGCTGGATCCGGCTGGTTACAGAAATACGGCGAAGCCCACGTCAAATTTTTTTCTGACAAATCCATAAAGCAATGTAAATAAAAGGGACTGCATCTTTATTAACCCCTGGACCATGGGCGAGGGGGTTAATAAAGATGCAGTCCCTTTTTTAGGATTGTTTTGTTGATTTTTCAGAAAAAAAATGACGTGGGCTTCGCCGTATTTCTGTAACCAGCCGGATCCAGCAGGCAGCGACGGGCTGCCCCAACCCCCAGGTGCCTATTTGTACCTGGCCAGACCAAAACGCGATGTCCACTCTGCTACATCCCTGTGCATAGATATACATGTCTGTACACAGGGATAGCAGGCTTGAGAACAATCTCAGCTCTACTACATCTCTGTGCACAGACATGTATGTCTGTACACAGGGAGAGCAGGCGGGCTCTAGGACCCCGGAGCTGCCGCAGCCCGCAGGACCCGGAGCCCATTACAGAGCACACAGCAGAGAGTCGGAAGAGAGGTAAGGAGCATTTCTCCCCCCTCCCTTCCTTCGCTCCCCGTTCGCTCCCCCCAGCCCAGTCCTAACTTAGGACTGGGAAGGGGGGGGGCGGACTCGTTACTGTGCGAGTAATCCCTGCGATTACTCGCAGAGTAACGAGTCAGGCAAATCCCTTACTACTCGGCAAGTACCGAGTAGTAACGAGTAGATTCGCCCATCCCTAGCTCTGTCCCTTCGTGGCCAGGTCCAGAGACCCCCAGGCCCTCAACATGTACACTCTCGGGAGTCCATGGACCCAGTTCTCCCTTCATTATCTCTTTCCCCCCATCCCTCTCATTCCCAGGATTCTCAAGAAAATCTGAGCGGAAAAGGTAACCATAATCTTCGTAGCTCCGGATTGGCCCAGACGCTTCTGGTACGCAGAGGTCGTCAACCTTCTAGCAGACTCTCCATGGCCGCTCCCAAATCTCCCAGATCTCTTGACTCAGGGTCCTTTTCGGCACCCAAATTCTCAGTCGCTCAATTTAACGACGTGGCTGTTGGAGCCGTGGTACTGAGATCGTCGGGCTTCTCGGAACGGGTCATCCAGACTATGTTAAAAGCCAGGAAACCGTCCTCATCTCGAGCATATCACCGCACGTGAAAGGTTTCCTTCCGCTGGTGCGAAGAGCGCAATCGTTCCCCAATGGCTTTTTCCCTCTCTTCTCCCCTTGCTTTTCTCCGGTATGGTCTGGACAGAGGACTATCTGTCAGCTCCCTGAAGAGCCAGATATCCGCCCTTTCGGTTCTTTTCCAAAGGCAGCTGGCCTTGCAGCCACAGGTCAAGACATTCCTCCAAGGGGTCGCTCATGTCACTCCGCCGTTTTGCCCCCCACTTGATCCCTGGGATCTGAATTTGGTTCTAGATGTGCTCCAGGGCCCACTCTTCGAGCCCCTACAGGAGGTCAGTTTCCTTCTCTTAGCCTGGAAGATCGCCTTCCTGGTGGCGATCACCTCCATTCGGAGGGTTTCTGAACTCGCAGCTCTCTCATGCCGTTTTCCCTAATTAATCTTTCATCAGGACAAGGCAGTCCTTCGTCCCATGGAAAAATTGCTTCCAAAGGTAGTCTCATCTTTCCACATCAACGAAGAGATCGTACTACCCTCTCTTTGCCCAGCTCCTTCTCATCGTCGCAAAAAGAGATTACACAATCTGGACCTAGCAAGGTCTCTTCGTATCTACATATCATGAACAGCTTCCTTTCAGCAAACGGACTCTTTTTGTTTGTGGTCCCCCACGGCCCTAGCAAAGGGCTTGGCAGCCTCCAAGGCTATGATTGCCTGGTGGATTTGCTCCGCTATCTCAGAGGCATATCGCATTAGGCAGGTTCCCTGTCCGTCCAGTATAAGAGGTCACTCCATTAGAGCAGTGGGAACCTCCTGGGCTGTTAGACATCAGGCTTCGGCCTCCCAGCTTTGCAAAGCAGCTACCTGGTCATCTGTCACACATTTGTTAAATTTTACAATGTTCATACTCACGCCTCTGCCGATGCAGCTCTGGGGCCCAAGATTCTCCAGGCTGCAGTGGTCTGAGTTCACCCGATCAGTTCTTTTGTTTCTATACCCACCCGACGGGACTACTATTGTATGTCCCAAGGTCTTCCTGTGTCCCCCAATGAAGCAATTAAGAAAAGGGGATTTTTGGTACCTACCATAAAATCCTTTTCTTGAAGCTTCAGTTGGGGGGGACACCTACCTCCCTCTGTATAAAGTTAAGCAGGTTGGTGTGCTTATGGTTGCTCCTATTGCTATTCTCACTGAGTTGTATTTATGCCAGTAGGGGGTGTATATGACTCACCGTGACCGGGGTGTTTGCGTCGCAGGCGTTGACTCTCCTCTTGTCACGGAACCGCGCCTGCGGCTGCGGGGCCCGGTGATCCAGATCAATAGGGGGGGGGATGGCTGAACAGTAGGGGTAGTTTGTCTTCGTGACGCCACCTGCGGGTGTTTGGTAACTGTACTGACGCTGCTAGGCCTCCGGGGGATGTTAGGCAGCAAGATGGAACGCTCCCCACAGGATGAGCGGGAGTCCCCGGAGTCGGGAGCTGCGCAAGATGTTGTGAGGCAGCTGCGGTAGTGCCGCTGTTAGGCCCTGGAGTCAGACACAGACACGCCAAAGTCTTTTTAGTACATTTACTGGTGGTTTTCAGGTAGCCAGACCGGGTTCGTGAAGTTAACACTCCTGGAGGTTCACAGCAAGCAGTTAGTGTAGGCTTCCTTCTCTCTATACTCCTGGTGCTAAAGTCGGGTGGATGTGGAATCCAACCGACCGGGCAGTGTGTTCAATAGAACGGATTTCACCTGGTTGTCGGCACTGAGGGCACTGTAAAAGGGTGATGGTAATTCTACCTTCTTCCCTGGGCTCTCGTTGGTAGGTGCGACAGGTGAACAGGGGGCTAGACTCCCTGTGTAGTATGCTGGTTCTCTGCAGTGGCTCTGTAGCTTCACAGCTTCGGTTCCAGTAACCGGTTATTAAGGGAGAGAGTTATGGTCACTCTGGTGTCCCTGAGAGGTGCTTCTCCTTTTCCTCTAACCCCAATTGCGAGAGTTTTCTCACTGGTAGCTAGGCTCACTAGGCCTGGTGTGTGTCTCATAAGCTTGAGATCATGCACAACCTGCAGCTCTTGTAGTGTCTGCCACACTCTGGTGTTTCTCCCTCCAAGACCCTATTTATAGGGGGAACTGGCTTAAAGTGACCAGTGGAGCTCCCCCTAGAGGCTCGGGGTGAAACCAGGTGTTCTAAGGTGTTGTGGTGTTGTTTTGTGAGTTTTGCTTTGCTGTTAGCTCCAATTGTGCCCCAAGGAGTTCTGTGGTGCCCAACAGGTGCCAGGGTGCCACATATACTGTTTGGGAGGAGTTGCCTTTGTGTTTTTTGCATAGTGTCAGCCTCCTGATGGCAGCAAGCATACACCCAAGGTCTCCATGTGTCCCCCAATTGAAGCTTCAAGAAAAGGAATTTATGGTGAGTACCAAAAATCCCCTTTTCCTGTCTCCAGACCAGAAGGGGGAGCTCTAGAACCCGGCTTAAGGGGAGCTTCCCTATGAATGTTCTGGCCTGGAGGTGGGGTTAGTCAGAACAGCTAACGAGAACAACAGAACAGTGATGGAGTGAGTCTGAGGAGGAAGGAGAGGAGAGCCTGGGGAGCAGAGCGATGTCGAGCTCACCCCAGAGGAACAGTGCCAGAAACCGAACACCAGAGTCCGAGGCTGTTCGGGTACTAATGGCCCAGCAGCAGAAATCTGGAGGGACAGGGGACTCCAGGTCCCCTGGCCTACCTAACACCTGAAGCACAGTAGCATACTAGAGCCTGGGTCCACTGAGGAGCAACCCCTGGATCAGGGCTTGCGCTGCCTGCTATACAGGTACAGACTAAAGGAGAGTGGGAGAGAGAGGCCGCAGCACAGCTTCATGCAACAGCGGGAACTCGCGACTGAAAGCAAAGAAGCGAGGCCTCCAACACACCTGGCTATGTGGAGCTCTCCTGATTGCTTTCAAGCGGTCCAGGTCCACAGTGAAATCTAAACCAGTGCCCCGGACTGTGTCTGTGACGGACAAGTAAAGGTAAAGGAAACGTTCATTGCTGTGGATTCCAGTTATTTGCGCGCCCTCATCCTGCACCCTACACCCTTCAACTACCACTGCCCTGGGGATCCACTCTGCCCGTGGGAAGCCACTCCATCCTAGCTGCCCATCCATCATCCCCAGCGGTTCTGCAGCAGCGATGGCTACCCATAGCCACAAACCATGGGTGGCGTCACAAATAACTTCCTTATAAATCACTCCTTTCCCTACCTAAGCGAAGAACTGCCTTTTACAACTAAACCCAGAGTCATGGAAGCTGGGTCTCGACCCCTGTGACTCCCCAAAACTGCTTAACAGCCCGGTTCCGAGTACCCGATGGCCCTGGGGTGCAACAGACCCGTTTTTGGCATCACGAACAAGATTTCGTGACCGACATATACGGGTACTGTGTGCCACAAACTTTATTGAGCTGTGTGTTTTTGACTGTCGCCATTTTTGAGACGCGAGGTGCGTGGGAAGCTGAGGGGGCGTGTCATCATGGGCGGTACCCTGCAAAAAGCACGAAAGTAAGCCCAACCTGCGCTTTAACAATATCCGGTGGGGACGAGAAATCCTGTCTCACTGGCGGAACTAAAGTTGATCATCCACACTGGAAGTGATGGACCTGGAGGGCTAAAGTTCACTAAGGGGGAGGAAGATGTCGGAGCCGGGTAGAGAGGAGCCTACGCGGGGGGGCCGCAGCATCGGGTGCAGCCCAAGTGCCGGCCGTAGCCCCGGAAATGACGTTCCTAATGCTGTACACACCAGGGGCGGCGTGGTTGCCGCAATACTCAGGAGAACCAGATATCCTGAGCGACTTCAGGGAGAGACTGGACAGTTATTATAAAGTGTACCCCCTGACGGAAGACCAGCGAGTCAGCATATTGATTGGGCAATTAACTGGTGCAGCCCAGCGGGAGGTAAAGTCCTGGCCGGACACTGATAAAGACACCGTTGAACATCTAATTGACAGACTGAAAGTCACCTTTGATATCCATACTGCTGCAAAGCTGAAAATAAGGTTCTTCGGGTGTAAACAGAGGGTGCAGGATAGCATAAGAGACTGCTTTAAACCTCCAGGAAGGGAAATGAAACAGACAGACCCAGCTGGTGTACCAGAAGAGAAGAAGTTGCTTATTGAACAGTTTATTGAGGGGCTCTTGTCCCCTGCCCATAGAGTACAACTGCGTCTGATGGCCATTCAGAACCCTGATCTAGACTTTTTACAGACCAAGCCATGCAGATGCTGCAGGAGACGACTTTGAGAAATGCTACAACCAGTGGGTGCCCTGCTATGATCTACTACCTGGAGGTGGCACCTAGTTTCCCAGCATCCGTGGCGACCGCCACACAGAACCCAGGAGATGGTCTTTCTGCACAACTATGGGCTCATCTCTGGGAGCTGAATAAAAGTGTGAATGAAGGATACACCTCAAGAGGTCAAGATTCAGCCAGTTTCCAGTCTAGAGGGTGTCCCACGGCAACGACAGAAAAGAATCCCCTGGCGTGGGGAAAAGACACAGATCATTTTGATGCAACTGGACAACCGATTTGTCGCTGCTGTGACAGGGAAGGACACCTGGCCAGGTATTGTCCCATAAATGATCAAATCCTGAGATGGAGGGTCCAACCTCGGAAGTAAAATGGTCAGTAGTGAAAGAATGTAAATAGGTTGATTAAGTAAAATGTTTGCTTGTTTTCCTGTAACTCAGTAACTATGCAACCACCAAGCGAATGTACCTATAGAGACTTTACTGTATGAACTTTTCAGCTTTCTTGAACTTTTATTATCATTAAAAATGGACCATTATGCCACTGGACTGGTAGTGGTAAAGACTTCTTGTATACATTTCTTCATCAGCCAATGGTGGAAGGACTAATCACCAAAGTGACTGCTTTTTCAAATTTTATTGGTTTTTGTATTTTTGCATTTTGAGACTCTGTACATTTAATCATGTTATGTTTTTCACTGTTATTTCTTGTATTTTACAAAAAGGTTTCCTCAGTCCGGGAGTACTGAATTTCACTAGGGGGGAATGTAGCATCCCAGGGGTCTGGTTGAATCAATTGTGGAGCCCCTATGCGAAGGCGCCACAGGGAGGTACTGCACCGCAAACAGAAAGTGTAGTACCTCCATAGCCATGGATACGGAGTTTCATGCAGAGTCTGTCCTAAGCACCCATACACTAGCCACCTTGCATAGGGACCATATTCAGTAGGTCCAGGGTGGAGCCTAGAGTAGATTGGGAGACTTGAGTGACAGTTGAGTTAGTTCTAGTCAACAGAGTGAGAAGGCAGCCAGAGAGACGTTCTGACAGCGTTCATGAAAGGAGGGCACTCCTGGAGAGGGTGACCCAGAAACGAGGGACAATCCAGGACCGGTTGCAGCGGCGGGAAGTCCAGGTCGACACGCTTACGAGCCAGGCAGTCAGAGGTCATCCCTGACTGTGACGACAGGCTGTGGACGACAGAAGGAGCATAGCGCTACGAGTACCTCTTCTCAGTTCCAAAAAGGTCCAGAACACTTTAGGAAAGTACGAATTCCGGTGGCGGCAGGCTTATGTGCTTTCACTCTCGTCCGTATCGTAAGGACCGACTGTACCTAACAGTACAGACCAGGGACGGGCGAAAGAGCTCTTCAGAGTGGTGAATTAGAGTAAAAAGGAACAAGACCCCGAAAGTTGTGGAGAGGGTACCACCGACAGACTGCTGCTAAGTTACCTCAAATCTGTGGTAACGTCCCAGTAAACCAGCGTACTGTGTACCTGTTTTTCATCTGGAGACAGTAAAGAACTTCTTCAGCTGATCTGGGTCCATCCTCATTTGCTCTGCTGCTCGGAGGGCTCCTACAGCATCAAAAAGGTGAGAACTACAACTCCCCTCATCTAACCCGCTGCTCTGAGGTAAAGCTCCAACCTGTGGGAGCTGTACACTCTGAGCTGCAACCTCATTACCTCAGCAGCCAGCCGCAGCGTAGTATCCACATTACCAGGTACCACAGGTGGCGTCACGTTACCTTTTCTCCCATCCATCATCATCATCCCCCACCATCCCCGCCATTGAGGGTCCAGGGATGGAACCGGGAACCGACCAGCAGGATTCCATCGAGTAACATCAGTCGTTCGTACCCCCCTGTCGACTCACATGCTGCCCTCCGCGGCATGCACGCTGAGCAGAAGGTCCCTATCAGTAAATCAACACTTCTGTCTCAGACCAAAAGGGGGCTAGAACTCTTAGGGAGCTTCTAAAAATCGGCTGGAGTGGTTGTCGACAGCTGCAGACAAAGCATATGGAGGATGTAAGAAGAGAGGAGGTTGGAGCAGATGGTGACACCAAGAACTGCCAACGACACCAGCAGGTTCGGTATAATGCAGCACAGAACGGAAACGGTCCGCCTCAACGACAGTCACTAGAGTGGTCTCCAGGAGAACCGGTCGGCTCGCGTCTGCATACAGTACAGACAGAGGAAGAGGGAGAGAGACGCAGAGTGATCTGTGTTACTCATTGCGTGCCAGCACATCAAAGGTGAACTAAACTCCTCATCACCGCTGCTTGAGGTAAAGCCCACTGTGGGGACTTATATCTGAGCTCACCTCATTACCTCAGCAGCCAGCCAGCGCTAGTATCCACATACAGGTACCACAGGTGCGTCACGTTACCGTTTTCCCCATCCATCATCATCATCCCCCACCATCCCCGCCATTGAGGGTCCAGGGAATGGAACCGGGAACCGACCAGCCGTGATTCCCCATCGAAGTAACCATCAGTCCCGTTCTCCGAGTACCCCCCTCCCTGTCGACCGACTCACAATGGCATTGCCTCCCTCACAGCGGGCAATGTCACGCCTGGAAGCAAGAAGGGGGTCCCCTATTCAGGTGACACAGCATCCAACACTTTCCTGTCTCCAGACCAAAAGGGGGAGCTCCAGAACCTTGCTTAAGGGGAGCTTCCCTATAAAAGTTCTGGCCTGGAGGTGGGGTTAGTCAGAACAGCTGGGCAGAACAACAGAGCAGTAATGGAGTGAATGTGAGAAAGAAGGAGAGGAGAGTCTGGGGAGCAGAGTGTGTCAAGCTCACCCCAGAGGAACAGTGCCAGAAACCGAACACCAGAGTCCGAGGCTGTTCGGGTACTAATGGCCCAGCAGCAGAAAATCCGGAAAGGCAGGGGATTCCAGGCCTACCTAACACCTGGAGCACAGTAGCATACTAGAGCCTGGGGTCTCCACGGAGGAGCAACCCCTGGGTCAGGGCTCGCGCTGCCTGCTATACAGGTACAGACTAGAGGAGAGAGGGAGAGAGAGACCGCAGCACAGCTGATCTGGTGTCTATCCTCATTTGCTCTGCTGCTCGGAGGGCTCCTACAGCATCAAAAAGGTGAGAACTACAACTCCCCTCATCTAACCCCGCTGCTCTGAGGTAAAGCTCCACCTGTGGGAGCTGTACTACTCTGAGCTGCACCTCCATTACCTCAGCAGCCAGCCGCAGCGCTAGTATCCACATTACCAGGTACCACAGTGGCGTCACGTTCCGTTTTCCCACCATCATCATCATCCCCACCATCCCGCCATTGAGGGTCCAGGGAATGGAACCGGGAACCGACCAGCCGTGATTCCCCATCGAAGTAACCATCAGTCCCGTTCTCCGAGTACCCCCCTCCCTGTCGACCGACTCACAATGGCATTGCCTCCCTCACAGGGGCAATGTCACCCTGGAAGCAAGAAGGGGTCCCCTATTCAGGTGGACAGTCAGCGGGAGTCCAGAATCAGAGCTTCCATAAGTCTGCCAGAGCAAACAGTGGGGACCCAGTAATGGAGTGAAGTGAGAAAGAGGAGGGAGAGTCTGGGGAGCAGAGTGGTGTCAAGCTCACCCCAGAGGAACAGTGCCAGAAACCGAACACCAGAGTCCGAGGCTGTTCGGGTACTAATGGCCCAGCAGCAGAAATCCGGAAAGGCAGGGGATTCCAGGCCTACCTAACACCTGGAGCACAGTAGCATACTAGAGCCTGGGGTCTCCACGGAGGAGCAACCCCTGGGTCAGGGCTCGCGCTGCCTGCTATACAGGTACAGACTAGAGGAGAGAGGGAGAGAGAGACCGCAGCACAGCTTCATGCAGCAGCGGGAACTCACAAGTGAAAGCACAGAAGGGAGGCCTCCAACACACCTGGCGATGTGGATCCCTCCTGACTGCTTCCAGGAAGCCCGGGTCCACAGTAACATCTAAACCGGTGCCCCAGACTGTATCTGTGACAGGCAAGTAAAGGAAAAGGAAACGTTCATTGCTGTGGACTCCAGTTATTTGTGCACCCTCCATCCTGCACCCTACACCCTTCAACTTCCACTGCCCTGGGAATCCGCTCCGCCCGTTAGGAGCCACTCCATTCTAACTGCCAGTCCATCATCCCCAGAGGTTCTGCAGCAGCAGTGGCTACCCATAGCCTCAAACCATGGGTGGCGTCACAAATAACTCCCATATAAATCACCCCGTTCACTACCTAAGCCAAGAACTGACCTTTTACAACTGAACCCAGGGTCACGGAAGCCGGGTCTCAACCCGTGTTACTCCCCAGAACTGCTAAACAGCTCAGTTCTGAGTACCTCACGGCCCTGGGGTACGACACAATCCTCTGCCCTCCAGATTTGGCTGCCAGGGCTTCAGCACCCGAACAACCATGGACTCCGGCATCTGATTTCTAGCGCTCTCCTCTGGGGTGAGCTCGGTCACAGCTCCACTCCCCAGATTCTCCTCGTCTCCTCTCTGCCTCTCTAGCTCTCCACTGTCCTGTGACGAGCTCCAACGGCTCCAGTCCCCAGGACGTCTGTACTGTTCTCTCACTCAGACTGTCTGCCTAATCCTGCCTCCAGGCCAGAATTTATAGGGAAGCTCCCCTAAAACTGGGGAACAGTGTTAGATGCTGGTGTTACCTGGCATGACATCACACCCTGTGAGAGAGGCAATGCTACTGTGGCAATCAGACTCCTGGGGTGCCACAATCACAATGGATGACTTTTTGGTTAAAGGCTTTATGATACTGACATGGCCGCTTTGTTAAAGATCTATGATGTTATATGATATAATTTATTGGTGTTTTGTTTTATTCCTAGATTGTGATAATGTGTGGATGGTGACTGATAAAGGAGATGCACAAAATGGTAATTTATGATGGTGTACAATCAAATCTGTAGCATTAGAATAGGGTGTCGCCTCCTGACGTGCCCCATACATTATAACAATAGGAGAAATGCGTTGATATGTTATTAGCATAAAGAGACAGCGAATGATGAGATCACATACATATCTATAGCTGCTCCGGTCACTAAACTCTAAGGTCTGGAGTTCTGTAGAGTAACCTAAGGAGTCACCTCTCATCACTTTACATACTAAGAGGACAAGTGAATAGAGCTATGCTTTAACCCTGTATCTCTGTGCTTCAAAATGTCAATGCACAACGTTCTACCTCAGTATATGTGTACACGTGCATAAATGTTGCAATATTGAACTTGATTATATTATATATATATTATATTATTATATATATATATTATAATTATATATTATATTATATACATACTAGATGGGGGTTCAATTCTATGGCATCGGGCAATTCTTTGAACGTGTGCAAATACAAATATATTAGTCCAAAGCCTCCCACTGCTAATCAGTATTATTATTATTATTATTAGGTATTTATATAGCGCTATTAGGATACATAGCGCTGTACAAGTTAGGGGGTAACAAAGACAAGTGGTCGAAAAACGACGACAAATCGACAAAACAAGCGTACGGTACAAGTACCACCGAGAAGGACGGGGGGAGCCCACTGCTGCACGTAAGGGGAAGGGGGGTCTTGGCAGACGCTGCTGCTGCTCGCCATCTCACCTTGTGCTGTCTCTCTTCCCCCTGTGAGTTCTTTCCCCTTGTGTTGTCTCTTCCCCCTATGTGCACTCTCTCTCCCCTTGCACTCCCTCTTGCCCCCATTGTGCGCTGTCTCACTCACCACTATGCGATAACTCTTCCCCCCTTGTACACAGAGGAGCCGCGGCAGCAGCAGGATGAGTCCATTACAAGGGTATGTCAGAGCGGATCCAGGTGAAAATGAAAGTGCGTTACGACCAGTGTCCCTGTTGGCGTGTAGACCCCATCACAGATGTTCTATAGGTGGCGCTGTTTTCATTGACTGATCAACCAAATTTATGGGCTTCTTTAAAGACTCATCTCACACTACGATATCGGTAACGATATCATCGAAATGTCACGGGTTTTCAGTCGTTCTAACGACGTCGTTCAGTGTGACATGTGCAAATGATCAACGATAATCAGGCAGATCGTTGATGGGAGGTTTGTGAACCGGACCTTAAACCGAAGGATGAGCGTTTGTCCAACCTGCAGCATGGGTGTGTGTGACACCTCGATAACGATGTCATTAACGGCCTCGCCTATTGAGAAGTGAAGGACGTAGGCGAGCTAATGACCACAAGTATCGTTTGCTTGTCGCGGGATCGTTGCTGCGTCGTTAATGAGATCTATACATGTGACATTTCACTAGCGATCATTGAACGTCATTCAAGCGATCTAGGTCAAGTCGGATCGTTGGCCTTTACATTCCAGATTAACTGTAATTTAGCAATGTCCTAGAGGAGGCGCTGTTTTCGGGACAAATTTACAAACACCACAGACAGGATAGGGCTTTTATATAGTAGATTGTGCTAATTTGAGGATAGTGATTGAAGACGGAGATACAGAAAATGGTAATTTCTGATACTATACAAACAAATCTGTAGCATTAGAATAGGGTGTCGCCTCCTGATGTGCCCCATACATTATAACAACAGGTGAAATGCGTTGAGATGTCATTAACATAAAGGGACTGAGGAGAGAATACTGTGAATGATGAGATCACATACATATCAATAGGTGCTCTGGTCATGTAACTCTATGGTCAAACACTAACCTAGGAGTCGCCTTTCTTATCCTTTTATATGCTAAAAGTGCATGTGAACTGCGCTCTTGACATGCCCACCCAGGGCCTAGGTATACTCAGAACCAGGCATTCTTGAGGCTTCATCACAGGGATCACAGGGACCGAGACCCGACTCCGTGACCCTGGCGGTGTCATTAAAAGTTTGGTGTGGATGGTTCACTCTCTTAGGGGTAAGGATCTGGCGTGGAGGGTTCATTCTGGGCAGGGACAACTGGACCTGGGGATACTTGTTAATTTACACATGACATCACCCGCAGGTTGCGGCTATAGATGGCTGCTGCTGCTCGACAGTTTTCCAAGGGGCCTATGGTTGGAAGGGAGCAATGTTGTTAAGCCCTGTACGGGTAGGGCTGACCTCTAGGGTAGCTGAAGGTACCAGAGTGAGTTGGTAGTTGTGTTTCTGGTGCTTTTGAGGCGTAAGAAAGTTCACAGACACAGCGGTTGCAGTCTTTAGGTCTTTTACTTACAGTCTTTGTACTGGGTTCTCGGAGGCAGGGATCAGCTACTCACTGGTAATAGGACAGTATGTAACTTTTTAGCAGATGTACGCAGTTGTCGACCGTGTCACCTTGGAAGTGCCACAGTCTCCGGGTTTCTAGCTGAGTCTGGTCTTCTCCACTAGTCTTTTGGTTTCCCCGTGCCCCTTGCAGCCTAGTCCCTATACTTGCTTGCACTTGACAATGGATGTGAGACCCACAGGTGGATTGCTCACTTCCCGTGCTTCTGTGACTCCCCTCTTCCTCTCGGAGCCACTTAGGTGATGTTCTGCTCTAGGGTTCATCCTTAGGACGAGCTCCCACTTGCTCCAGTCCTCTGGACACTTCGCAGACATGTATTCTCTAGCTGCCCTCCAACTCGACCTTGGTGTTCAATGGTCACGCCTCAGCTGTTCTACCACCTCTCCTCAGCTGTTCTACCACCTCTCCTCAGCTGTTCTACCACCTCTCCTCAGCTAGTTAACTCTGTCTTTCTTCTCACTGTCGCCTCCTATGTTCTAGATGTTTCTTGCTCTTTTTATACCCCTTGTCACATGTCCCACATCATCTACGTGTGTTCTTTCTGACCTCACTGCTCCCAAAGTGCTCCCTCTAACTAACTCCCTTCACCACCCAACCCCACTACAATCGTTCCTAGCTGAGCCTGGTCTTCTCCACTAGTCTTTTGGGTTCCTAGTGTGATCTGGGTGTCCCGGCATCGGTCTGTACCCCCTTACCAATGAGCGGGATACCACACCCTAACAGGGGTGCAGTGCCTCTGTGGCGACTAGACCCACAGGGGCACCACACTATGTCTACCTCAGTACTGTATATCGGCACAGGAACAATAATATTGCAATATTGAACTTGATATATATAGGGGCTCTCTGGCCCCTTCCTCAGGACAAATCATGTTCAGGGTGTTTCTGGGAGCCCTGAAACGCATTGACTAATAAATCAATATTATATTCACCCTTTGATGTCTCGTGGAATACGGCAGCGCGATCTTTAAACCTTCATGCTCCCTACTTTAATTTTCTGAGATAATGACCTTTGGGTTTTCATTGGCTGTAAGCCATAATCATCAACATTAACAGAAATAAACACTTGAAATAGATCCCTCTGTGTGTAATGACTCTATAATATACGTGTTTCACTTGATGTATTGAATTACTGAAATAAATTCACTTTTTGATGATATTCTAATTCATTGACATGCACTAGTATCTACCTTAGGACACAGTCACAATATTATTATAACAGCACTTTGGTTAAATAAATATAGTTACACTGAATCTATTCTTTTATAGGCGGATCAGAGATCGGAGATCCACCCACGTCTGTAAACTACATAGTTGGATCTTTCTGTCAAACTCAGACAGCGCAATCACACATGCCAGCGGGGTCCGCGCTGTTCTCCAATGCCATCGGCGACCCTATGACGTGATTGTGGGGCGCCAATGTGCTGCCATGACAGTTGGGGGTCAGATGAGGACCCCGTCACTGTTATGATGATGATCCTGTGAGCGAGTGGCGGCATTGACAGTAGACGATCATTTCTGCAGTGCAGAGAGGTGCATCAGTGCGGCTCCGTACTACAGAAGTGATCAGACTCTGCAAAGCTGTGCCGCCCTGAGGGGGCTAAGAAAATCAATAAAAAGTGAAAAAAGTTTTTAAAAATATGAAAAAATAAAAAAATACAGAAGAATTCAAGCCCCATTGAAAATAAAGCTATATACAAAAATAAACAAAGACACATATTTGGTATCGCCGCGTTCAGAAACGCCCGATCTATCAAGATATAAAATCAATTAATCAGATCTGTAAACTGCGTAACGGAAAAGAAAGTCCAAACGCAAAAATTAAAGAGGACCTGTCACCTCCTGCTGCATGGCAATCTAAATGCAGCACTGAATGCAGCATGTCTGCTGCATTCAGGGAAGGGGTCCCCCATGTGTCTGTGTGCTGTGTACCCCGAGATATAGCCTTAGGAAAACTCACTGTTAGAAGCCATGAGGCAGTCACTGTGGCTGGAGTGAGCTCGATTGACGGTGGCCATTTGCTCCCCCTATGCCTCTATGTGCCGCCTCCTGCTGTGCTGTTTAAAGGGAACCTGACCCCTCCAAATCGGTTCCCCAGCCTCTAAAACCTGTCCCTGCACTTCCTATAAGGTTTCAAGCTATCCCTCTCTTTCCTATAGCTATTCTGTAAAGTGTAATTATCACCTTTATTACCTGAGAAATCTGCGGCTTCTGAATCCCCGAGGACTTGCGTCATTCAGGCTAAGCCGCCCAGTGATCCGACACTGGATCATCAACATTTATTTTCATACACATTCGGGCGTGAAAAACAACAGTGGAGGAGCCAGAGGGAACACCCACTGTGACTCCTCGGGGATTCAGAAGCCGCAGATTTCTCAGGTAATAAAGGTGATAATTACACTTTACAGAATAGCTATAGGGAAAGAGAGAATAGCTTGAAACCTTATAGGAAGGTGCAGGGACAGGTTTTTAGAGGCTGGTGACCATTTTGGAGGGGTCAGGTTCCCTTTAAGCTTTTCTCCTCTCCTCCTCTCTGTCACTCACAACATGCAAATCATTTGTCCTGAGGTCAGCTCCAGATTTCTGCCCTGACAAGGCATAAACAGCACAGCAGGAGGCGGCACACAGAGGAAGAGGGAGAAGAATGGCCACTGTGAATCGAGCTCACTCCAGCCACAGGGACTGCCTGAGTTTTCCTAAGGCTATATCTCAGGGTACACAGCACACAGACACATGGGGGACCCCTTCCCTTATTGCAGCAGACTTGCTGCATTTAGTGCTGCATTTAGATTGCCATGCAGCAGGGGGGTGACAGGTCCTCTTTAAGTTTTTTTTTGTCGCTGCAAAATTGCAATAAAATGCAATAACGGGCGATCAAAACATCACATCTACCCATAAATGGTAACATCAGAAACGTCAGCTCAAGATGCAAAAAATAAGCTGTCACACACCCCAGATCCCGAAAAATGAAGAAGCTATGGGATGCGGAAAATGGCGACAAAAGAGCAATTCTTTATTTTTTGAAACGTGTGAATTTTTTCCACCCCTTAGATAACAGTAAAAGTAACAACATGTTTGGCATCTATGGACTCATACTGACCCATCATACCGACATGTCAGTGTTACCATATACAGTAGTACTGACCCGAGGCATCATACTGACACGTCAGTGTTACCATATAGTACTGACCCCAGATATCATATTGACATGTCAGTGTTACCATATAGTACTGACCCCAGACATCACACCGACACGTCAGTGTTACCATATAGGACTGACCCGAGTCATCACACCGACATATCAGTGTTACCATATAGTACTGACCCCAGACATCAACCGACACGTCAGTGTTACCATATAGGACTGACCCGAGTCATCACACCGACACATCAGTGTTACCATATAGTACTGACCCAGACATCATACCGACATGTCAGTGTTACCATATAGTACTGATCCGAGTCATCATACCGACACGTCAGTGTTACCATATAGGACTGACCCGAGTCATCATACCGACACATCACTGTTACCATATAGTACTGACCCCAGACATCATACCGACACGTCAGTGTTACCATATAGTACTGACCCCAGACATCATACCAACACGTTAGTGTTACCATATAGTACTGACCCGAGTCATCATACCGACATGTCAGTGTTACCATGTAGAACTGACCCGAGGCATCATACCAACATGTCAGTGTTACCATACAGTACTGACCCGAGTCATCATACCGACATGTCAGTGTTACCATGTAGTACTGACCCGAGTCATCATACCGACATGTCAGTGTTACCATGTAGTACTGACCCGAGGCATCATACCAACACGTCAGTGTTACCATATAGTACTGACCCGAGTCATCAAACCGACATGTCAGTGTTACCATGTAGTACTGACCGAGGCATCATACCAACACGTCAGTGTTACCATATAGTACTGACCCGAGTCATCATACCAACATGTCAGTGTTACCATATAGTACTGACTCGAGGCATCATACCGACACGTCAGTGTTACCATATAGTACTGACCCGAGGCATCATACCGACACGTCAGTGTTACCATATAGTACAGACCCGAGACATCATACCGACATGTCAGTGTTACCATATAGTACTGACCCAGACTTCATACCGACACATCACTGTTACCATATAGTACTGACATCATACGACACTCAGATGATACCATATAGTACTGACCCGAGACATCATACCGACAGGTCAGTGTTACCATATAGTACTGACCCGAGACATCATACCGACAGGTCAGTGTTACCATATAGTACTGACTCGAGGCATCATAGCGACACCTCAGTGTTACCATATAGTACTGGCCCGAGGCATCATACCAACACGTCAGTGTTACCATATAGTACTGACCTGAGGCATCATACCGCCATGTCAGTGTTACCATATAGTACTGACCTGAGGAATTATACCGATACATCAGTGTTACCATATAGTACTGACTCGAGGCATCATAGCGACACCTCAGTGTTACCATATGTACTGACCCGAGGCATCATAGCGACACCTCAGTGTTACCATATAGTACTGACCCCAGACATCATACCAACACATCAGTGTTACTATATAGTACTGACCTGAGAAATCATACCGACATGTTAGTGTTACCATATAGTACTGACCCGAGACATCATACCGACATGTCAGTGTTACCATATAGTACTGACCGAGGCATCATACCGACATGTCAGTGTTACCATATAGTACTGACCCGAGACATCATACCGACACGTCAGTGTTACCATAT
The DNA here is from genome assembly GCA_033576535.1 of Allobates femoralis. Lineage (NCBI taxonomy): Eukaryota > Metazoa > Chordata > Amphibia > Anura > Aromobatidae > Allobates > Allobates femoralis. The sequence continues at coordinate 721,531,104 of JARQOC010000002.1, forward strand.
AGTACTGACCCGAGGCCTCATACCGACACGTCAGTGTTACCATATAGTACTGACCTGAGACATCATACCAACATATTAGTGTTAGCATATAGTGAACTTGGTGAATAAGACAAAAAACATTGTTTGATTTACTTTTTTGCAATTTCACCACACTTGGATTTTGTCCCATTTTCCAGTACACGGTATGGTATAATGAATGGTGTCATTCAAAAGTACAACTCATCCCGCAAAAAACCAAGCCTCATATGTCTATAGTGATGGAAACAATAAAAAGGTTATTGATCTTGGAAGCAGAGGAGGAAAAAAATGAAAAGTGGAAAAGTGGAAAATCACCCAGGGGTGAAGGGGTTAAACATGAACTTTGCATTTTATCATTGTGATTTTTGACTTTTGTTGTTAACCTGTAAAAAACTAAATACATAAAAAAAACACAAAATAAATACAAATTATATCTCCCTCCCAGGGGTTAAAGGGTTAAAATTAACTTTCTGCTGTATTATAGTGATTTTCTTGATGTTGCTGAACCTGTAAAAAAATAGAACATTAATAAATGAATAAAATCAGAAAATAAATAATAAATACATAAAAAAATGAAAATAAATAATAATAATAATAACTGATTCTGTAGTGTGTCCTATAAATCTAGTGCAGTCTTAAGGGGTACACGTGTGGGGGTCAGCACGTGTGGCATCTCATGCAAAGTGGCATTGAATGCTAAGTGGATGCAGTTACTTCATGGCAGTTAGTCAGGGCAGGAGTCAGGTAAAGCCATTCGCTTTCATTTTTTTTTCCTCTTGCCGTGTCCTTTACTTCAATGTCTATCTTCCTATGTGCCTTTGCCATTCACCTTTACCGCCCCATCCCCTCTCCATCACCCGTCATCCACATAAGCCCCTCTCTCCTTCCTTCTACTTTATTGAGCTCCCATACTCTCTATAACATACTGAATAATCTCATACCACCATATTCTAGGGTGTGGCATTAGAAACAAAATCACAATTAGAACAGGTATTTGCCTTTTCTCTTTTTACTTCTGCTCCTGTCAGGTGATATCTCTCCAGATCCTGGTCCACCCTCCGCCAACTTCAACCCTCTCCCACCACACATAGAAACCATGCTAACCTTATACACATTACCTGCAAACCTTCATCTCCCTCTTTTAATTGCACTCTCTGGAATCCACGGTCTGTATGCAACAAACTTCCCTTCATCCACAACTACTTTCTCACTAACTCAACCTCCTGGCTCTCACAGAAACCTGGATCCAGGATTCAGACACGGTGTCCCCAGCCGCTATTTCTTATGGCGGCTTACATTTCTCCCATTTCCCGAGACCTGGGAACAGAGATGGTGGTGGAGTTGGCTCACTCCTGTCTCCATAATGTACTTTCCAGGTCATCCCCCCAGCTTCTTCACTCTCATTCCCCTCTTTTCAGGTCCACACAATTAGGCTCTTCTTTCCCCTCCCCCTCAGAGTAGCAGTGGTATACCGCCCCCCCAGGGTCACCCACCTAGTTCCTTAACCATTTCTCTGCATGGCTGCCGCATTTCATGTCTTCAGAATTACCAACCCTCATTCTTGAAGACTTTAACATCCCCATAAACAGTCCCCATCTGCATCCCAGCTCCTATCTCTAACCACCTCTCTTGGCCTCTCACAGCTCTCAACCTCTGAGACACACAAGGATGGTAACAGCCTTGACCTGATCTCTGTCTGGCTCTGCTCAACCTCCTCCTTAGATAATTCACCTCTTTCTCTCTCTGATCACAACATTCTCTCCTTCACACTCACAAATCCTCGCCCACCCCAGCACAGTCCGACCTATCACACATTCAGACATCTACAGGCCATTAACCCTCATGCACTCACAGACTTTCTCATCTCATCACTGTCCCCAATCTCCTCATTCTCCTTTCCTGATCTGGCAGTAAATCACTTAAATGACACTCTCAAAAGCTCCCTGGACCAAGTAGCGCCCCTCACCCTCAGAACCTCCAACCACAGAGTTTATAGCCCTGGCTCACATCACAAACTCGATTCCTCCAGCGATGCTCCAGGAGTGCTGAACACCTATGAAGGAAAACATGCACGCCAGAAAACTTCATTCACTATAAATTTAGGCTGAGAACTTACAACTCTGCCCTTCACCTTGCCAAACAAACCTACTTCACCACCCTGGTCTCCTCACTATCCAGCAACCCAAAAAAACTCTTTGACACTTTTCACTCTCTCCTCAGTCCAAAAGTGCAGGCCCCCATCACTGACCTCTGTGCTGATGACTTGGCTTCTTACTTCACAGAGAAAATAGAAAACATCCATCAGGAATCAATTCCCAACCTCAAATCGCTGTTACCCCTACCTCTCCCCACATTTCCTCCAGCTCACTCTCCACATTCGACCCAGTCACAGAAGAAGAAGTCTCCAGGCTCCTCTCTTCCTCTCGTCCCACCACATGCACTGCTGACCCCATCCCCTCACACCTACTCCAGTCTCTCTCTCTGGTGGTCACCACTCACCTAACCAAAATCTTCAATCTCTCCCTCTCTTCTGGCACCTTCCCCTCGTCCTTCAAACACTCGATCATTACTCCATTATTAAAGAAAACCTCTCTTGACCCATCCTGCACAAACAACTACAGACCAGTCTCCAACCTCCCCTTCATCTCTAAACTCCTGGAGCGCCTGGTCTACTCCCGCCTCACCCGTTACCTCTCCACTCACTCTTCTAGACCCATTACAGTCTGGCTTCCACCCCCTTCAATCTACGGAAACTGCTCTCACCAAAGTGACCAATGTCCTACTGACAGCAAAACGTAATGGTGACCACTCTCTGCTTATTCTCCTTGATCTCTCTGCAGCTTTTGACACTGTTGACCACCATCTCCTACTCTCTATGCTGCACTCCATTGGCATCAAGGACACTGCTCTCCCCTACTTCTCTTCCTATCTCTCTGACCGCTCTTTCAGTGTATCATTCGCTGCCTCTACTTCCCCCCCTCTTCCACTCACTATTGGGGTCCCTCAGGGTTCAGTCCTTGGACCTCTTCTCTTCTCTCTCTACACGGCCCCGATTGGACAGACCATCAGCAGATTTGGCTTTCAGTACTAACTTTATGGTGATGACTCACAACTTTACACTTCTTCCCCTGAACTAAAGCCCCTTCACAAATAACGAGATCGTTAGCGAGATTGTTGTAACGTCACAGGTTTTGTGACGTAACAGCGATCTCACTAACGATATCGCTAATGGCCCCTTTACACGCAGCTACAGGTGACAGGTTTTCCACAGGTAACTTACTGGTTGCAGTGAAATCATGGAGACATGGTTCTATCTTGGTGCTGTGTACAAATGGAACTATGTCTCCATGATTTCACTGCAGCCAGTAAGTTACCTGTGGAAAACCTGTCACCTGTAGCTGCGTGTAAAGGGGCCATGAGTGTGACATTTAGCAGCGATCAGGCCCCTGCTGTGAGGTCGCTGATCGTTACAAAGTGCTCTGCGTCATTTTTTGATCGTTGGTCTCCCGCTGGTCAGCACACATCGCTGTGTGTGACAGCGAGAAACCAGCGATCAGTGACCTCACTGGCTGATAACCATGATAAACACCGGGTATCTAGGCAGCGCGCGCTCCCTGGTCCCTGGGGAGATCTGCCTGTTTGACAGCTCCCCAGCAACCAGGTAACGACGCTCCAACGATCCCTACAGGATCGTTATCGTTGTCGGGATTGCTGGTGCGTCATTGTGTGTGACGGGAGCTTTACCCCCACTCTAATAAAGAACACCAATGACTGTCTAACTGCAGTTTCCAATATCATGTCCGCTCTCTACCTGAAACTCAACTTTTCCAAAACTGAACTTCTCTTGCTCCTGCCCTCCACTAACCTCCCTAAATCTGACATCTCTCTGTGTGCGGCACCACGATAACACCTAGGCAGTAGGCTCGCTGTCTGGGTGTTATGTTTGACTCTGATCTTTCCTTCACCCCATATATACAATCTCTCGCCCGCTCTTGCCGCTTGCACCTGAAGAACATCTCTATAGTCCGCCGCTTTCTCACCTTGGAAACCGCAAAAACCCTCACTTGTGGCCCTGATTCATTCCCACCTTGACTATTGTAATTCTCTCTTAGTTGGCCTCCCCTGCACTAGACTGTCCCCTCTCCAGTCCATCCTTAATGAAGCAGCCAGGATCACCCATCTAGCTAATCGTTACTCAGACGCTTCTGCTCTATTCCAGTCATTGCACTGGCTGCCCGTATACTACAGGATCAAATTCAAACTGCTTGTTCTCACCCACAAAGCTCTTCACAGTGCAGCACCCCCACACATCTCCTCCCTCATCTTTGTCTATCACCCCACCCGTTCTCTTCGCTCTGGAAGTCACTTTAGACGCACTTCTGCATTAATCCGAACCTCCCACTCCCGGCTCCAAGACTTCTCCTGAGCTGCACCAATTCTCTGGAATGCTCTGCCCCAAGAAATTAGGTATATCCACAACTTTCATAGTTTCAAGTGATCCCTAAAAACACATCTTTTTAGGGCGGCCTATCATTATCCCTAGTCAGTCATCTAGACATAGCCTATCCGCTCCATCTCAAGTGGATCACATATAACGGGTTGTGGCCACTTATTCTGCTCCTATCTGTTCCCATCTCCTCAAGTTGACTATACCATCATTGTAAATAAGCCCCTGTACTTTGTGTGACCCCCACCTCATTGTTAGATTGTAAGCTCTTATGAGCAGGGCTGTCATTTTTTGCTCCAATTATTGTATTATGTTATGCTTTGTATTGTATTGTTTTTTGGCATTGTATTGTATTTTCTAATAACTGTTTCTTATGATTATTTAAACATGAACTTTGTATTGTGAATGTGAAGCGCTGCGGAATATGTTGGCGCTATATAAATAAAAATTATTATTATTATAAATAAATAAATAAAAAATAAAAAAAAAAACTGAAAAGAAATTAATTATAATGAAATTGTCCAGTGGTGAAGGGGTTAAAATTTGCTTTGTATTTTTTTTTTTATTTTTGTTTGTTGTGTAAATAAAACAGAAAATAAATAAATAATAAATACAAAACAGAAAAGAAATAATAAATAAAAAAAATAATAAATAAATAAATAATAAATAAAACAGAAAGTAAATAATAAAAAACTAAAAATAAATAATAAATAAACAAATAATAATAAATAAATAAATAACTGAAAATAAATACATTATTATTATTATATAATAAATAAATTAAAAATAAATAAATGATAATAAAATCATCCAGGGATGAAGGGGTTAAAATTAACTTTGTATTTTATTTTTGTGATTTTTGTTTGTTGTTGTTAAACCTGTGAAAAAAACTGAAAATAAATAAAAAATAAAAAAAATAAAGAATAAAAAAATAAATATTAAATAAAACAGAAAGTAAATAATAAATAACTAAAAATAAATAATAAATAAACAAATAATAATAAATAAATAAATAACTGAAAATAAATACATTATTATTATTATTATTATTATTATATAATAAATAAATTAAAAATAAATAAATAATAAAATCATCCAGGGGTGAAGGGGTTAAAATTAACTTTGTATTTTATTTTTGTGATTTTTGTTTGTTGTTGTTAAACCTGTGAAAAAAAACTGAAAATAAATAAAAAATAAAAAAAATAAAGAATAAAAAAATAAATATTAAATAAAACAGAAAGTAAATAATAAATAACTAAAAAATAAATAATAAATAAAACAAAATAATAAAAATAAATAAATAAATAAACTGAAAATAAATACATTATATATATATTATTATTATATAATAAATAAATTAAAAATAAATAAATAATAAAATCATCCAGGGGTGAAGGGGTTAAAATTAACTTTGTATTTTATTTTTGTGATTTTTGTTTGTTGTTGTTAAACCTATGAAAAAAACAGAAAATAAATAAAAAATAAATAAAAAACTGAAAATAAACAAATGATGATGATTATTATATAACAAATAAATTAAAAATAAATAAATGATAAAATCGCCCAGGAGTGAAGGGGTTAACTTTCTGTGATTTTTTTTTTTTTACCTTCTTTAATTTGTAAAAAAATAAATAAAGCCAAAAATAATGATAATAAAGAATTGCCGGATTGTGTCCTCTCCGGTTGCTAAGCAAGATAAACTCTCCTAGCAACCAATCAAAACACAGCTCAGTTTAAACGCATGACGTCAGTGAAGCAGTCGTTTCCTCGGACCCGCCCATTGGTTGCGTAACCGTCCTCCCCGCCCAATCAGAGGCCGTGGTGACGGTTGTTCGTCACGTGACGCGGTTTCTTCTTTCCTCAGGACGGCGGTGCCCGGCGCCATTTTGTGCTCAGCCGTCGGCGGTGTCAGAGCAGGGCCGCGCTCCTCCGCACGATGCGGTGACAGCTCCGCACCTCACCCGCCTGGTAGAGGGGCTCCCGGGGAGGAGGACGAGGCCTCACAGCGGGCAGCAATGGCGGCGGACGAGGCCCGAGAAGACGCCTGCCGGGATTACCAGTCCTCCCTGGAGGACCTGACGTTCAACAGCAAACCGCACATCAACATGCTGACCATCCTCGCCGAGGAGAACGTGCAGTTCGCCCGGGACATCGTCACTCTAATAGAAGCGCAAATCGCTAAGGTTTTTATGACTATAAGCATTTTCTTGTGTCCCTCCTCCTCCTCCTCACCTTCTCCTCTTGTCCCCGCCCTGATTTCACCATCCAACATGGCGCCCGGCCTCGCTTTCCGGCGTGTCGCGGCCATCTTCTTCCCCTCTCTACCCCTTATTGAGGTCAGGCTCCTGGATTAACCCCTTATGTTAGTCTGGGCCCCCAATGGCGGCTCCTGTGATCTCCTGCCCCTGTAGTATGTGCCCCCCACCCTCCAGGCTCTCTCTCTCCTCCCTCCTTATTAGCTGAATTTGTCCCATTTAATGACTGTGTGTAGCTCAGGGCGGTGTGGATGTGATCCACAGCCACTCGTGTATCCCTAGCCTCTTATCCCCCTCTTTAATTATTGAATGCACCCTGATAGATCACCAGACATTCCCCTTAAATCAGGTCCTTAAAGGGGTTGGCTGCTTTCTGGTGACATTTCTAAACAATGACTAACTGTTATATTTTCATTTTAAAGGACCGTAGTGGTCTCGGGGATTATTGTGGTCAAAATGGCTGGAAATGTGGATATAATTGGATATATAGATATAGATAGATAAATAAAATAATCAGGGGTGGGTAACTCCAGACCTCGAGAGACACAGGTCATGTTCTCAGGATTTCCTTAGTATCACACAAGGGTTGGAATCATCGCCAGTGCAATGCTAAGGAAATCTTGAAAACCTGTAGTGTGTGTGACTCGAGGCCTGTAGTTCCCTACCCCTGATATATGTATACTAGCTGGGTGCCCGATGCACATGCATCGGGATTCTAGCAGAGCGAGTCTCTGACTCGCAATGGCCGCTTCGCGGCCAATGCTTCGCGCTGCTAAGGTGACTCGCCATGCCTGCTGCGCGGGCATAGCGAGTCGCCTTAGAACTGCTCGCAATGGCCGCTGCGCGGCCAATGCTTCGGGCGTATCCACATGACCACGCTGACTCGCAGCGTGAGCGGACTCAAAAGGGGCAAAAAACCCATTCGTGATTATATAATGGATATGCCACATGATTCTCCCAGGCTGTCGGCCTTCAGATCTGTAAGCTTACTAGGCCTCACATAATGTTCCAGGGGTCATGATGGTGTCTGATAAAGTGAAGGCCAACCGCTGCAGAGAACGGTGTGGATATAACCAGGGCTGTGGAATCAGTAAGCCAAACCAAACTCCGACTCCCTCATACAGGACTCATGCTTATGTGATACATTTATTGCACTACATTGTGAACATCTGGCTTTTAATCGTTATGATACAATAATCAAGATATTGGAACATAATTCATAAGAATATTATTGAGCCCATTCTGCATTGAACTACTGAACCCAATTCATTATATATTTTAGGAGTGGGTCCATTTTATGCCAACTCCAAGACCTACGACTCCACAGCCCTGGATGTAACCGCTCACATCTGACTTGCCCCTGAGGTGGCAGAATCACAAGATTGCTGCCATTTTGACTAATATTCAGAGACCACCAGTGTCCATGGGAAGGGACTGAAAGGGAATCTGTTTTTTGTTGATCGCAGCAAATTTTACCACGGCTGACTTGTGGCAAGCCCCATTCATTCCCTATGGGACTCGTGGCACTTGCGGTTTTGCCGGATCTGCAGCTAGCATCGGTGTTTTTGCGCTGCCGGGTCTGGCAGAACCGCACTTGCCGCAAGTCATCCATTGCAGATGCCATTAAGTGGCATCTGCTGCGTTCTGCAAAAAAGATTATCTGAAAGCAACCTTAACAGGTTTTTGCCATCTCACCTAAGGCTGCTTTCACATCTGCGTTTCTCATAATTTCCAGCAGTTTGCTACATCTGCCAGTAGCCAGAACACGTGGCAAGACTGTGTTTGACCTGATGCATTCCCTATGGGACTTGTGGACTTTGCGGCACTTGTGGTTTTGCTGCAATAGACAAAACCACTGATAGCAGCATTTTTTGACTTGCTGCAAGTGCCACACGTGTCCGTAAGTCCCATAGTGAATGAACAAGGTGAAATGCAGACTTGCCACAAGTGTTCCAGCAGACGGGGCAAACTGCTAGAAAAGACATACACAGATGTGAAAGCAGCCTGAAGGCCGAGTTACACACAGATAATTATGCAGAGATTGTTGGCAGATCTCTGGTTGCAGTGAAATCATGGACACATTGATCCATGTTGTGGCTGTGTACAAATGGAACAATGTGTCCATGATTTCACTGCAATCAGTGATCTGCGAACAATCTGCACAATTATCTGTGTGTGTAACTGGGCCTTAAAGGCCCTGTCTCACATAACGATATTGTTAGAGAGATCGATGTAACTGTGACATTACAACGATCTCTCTAGCGATGTCGTTCTGTGTGACACTTAGAAGCGATCAGGCCCCTGCTGTGAGGTCGCTGATCGTTACAAAGTACTGCGAGTCATTTTTTGATCGTTGGTTTCCCACTGGTCAGCACTCATCGCTGTGTGTGACGAGAGAAATCAGTGACCTCACATGGCTGGTAACCATGGTAAACACCGGGTATCTAGGCAGCGCGCGCTGCCTAGATACCCTGTGTTTACCATGGTTACCAGCATTCTCCCTGCTTAGCCCTGCCTGTAAGCAGGGAGAACACTGGTAACTATGATAAACAGCGAGTATCCAGGCAGCGCGCGCTGCCTAGATACCCGCTGTTTATCATAGTTACCAGCGTTCTCCCTGCTTAGTGCTGCCTATAAGGCAGCACTAAGCAGGGAGCAATGTGGGAGGTGGCTCCCATGGCCTGATCGCTGGGGAGATCTGCCTGTTTGACAGCTCCCCAGCAATCGGGTAACGACGCTTCAGCGATCCCGGCAGGTCGGGATCGCTGGAGCGGTCGTTCAGTGTGACAGGGCCTTAAGAAGTAGTGTAAAGATTTAGATCCTTATTTCAGTGTTATATCTCTTAGGCGGCCGTCACACGGTTCAATTTAATGAACGATATCGCTTAAGTGATCTGCTTTTTGATCGCTTAAGCGATATCGTTTGTGCATCACTGCGTGCGATCAAGCGATTTTACAATGTAAAATCGCTTGATCGTTACATCGCAGATATGGGAGCCGGAGCTCATATCAAGCGATAATCGCTTGTTCAATCTGCTTCATCGTGGTGTCATACACCACGATGAATGATCTCCCAGCGGCAGAGCCTATGCTGGGAGATGGTATCTATGGTAAACGTCGGGTTACTAAGCGCCGCGCGGCGCCTAGTAACCCGATGTGTACCATAGTTACCAGCGATTTCGCTGCCCCACATCGCTGGTGAGTCTGTCTGTGTGACATCTCACCAGCGATGTGAGCGATATTGTTAGCGATCGCGCGTGCACGTGATCGCTTACAATATCGCTCACGATATTGTAGCGTGTGACGGCCGCCTTAGGCTGGTTTCGTACTACTGGTTTTTGAAATCCTGGGCAATGGGGGTAAAACCTGCGTCCCCCACAATAATTGTACAACTGAATGCACCCACACTGGTATTGCTGATTCCTCTCACAAATCTGTGATACCGGGGCGGGAGCATCCCGTTGCATCAGGTTGTGTACCTTATTTACATGGATCTGAAGGATAATTAGATGAAACCTAGTGGGTGTATCATATGAAACTGGCTTCTGGGTATGCTCAATCCAAAAACCCGGATCAAGCTAGATCCAGCTTTGCCGGGTCGGGGTTCCCTAGGGCAGAGGTTCCCAACTCCAGTCCTCAAGGCACACAAACAGTGCAGGTTTTCAGGATTTCCTTAGAAATTGGAATCATCCCCAGTGCAGGTGATTAAATTATCACCTGTGCAATACTAAGGAAACCCTGAAAACCTGCACTGTTGGTGTGCCTTGAGGACTGGAGGGACTGGAGTTGGGAACCTCTGCCCTAGGGCTTCATTTTAATGCCAGCTGGATAGTGACTGATCCAGGTGCCTCCAGGTTTTAACCGAGCACCAAATTTGCAACATTTTGCATTTTTAGTATGGGCCAAAAACCGGTGGCACCCGGATCTGTCTGGAAACGGATGTGAGTCCATCTGGTTTCAGTTGGATGCCGAAAACCGGGAGTGTGAAACCAGCCTAAGAGTAGCATATACCGTAGTAGAAATGGAGATCCTGATACCAGCAATTTGTCACTTACTGAGCTTCTTGCTGTTATTTTGATAAAATTACAGTTTTGTCTGCTGCAGATTCAGCAGTTCATGGAAAGTTACTAGTCTGATGATCTTCAGATGATTAAACAGTGATTTTATCAGAACTTCACTAAACAGCGCAGTAAGTGACATCACTGGAATCAGGATCCCCCTACATTAGACTATTAGATTAGGTGGCAAAAACCTGGTGACAGATTCCCTTTAAAGTACAATACTAAGGATAAATCTGCTAACACTTCCAGGTTGGTGTTCTGCAGTAGATGCACAAAGAAACCAGCACCCAAATATTTTTTGGTTTGTAGTTTCTTTGTGTTTTTGTTTGTTTTTGAATCAGAAATTTTAGTAACTTGAACCAGAAAGTATCCAACCACCATAAAGGGGCATTCCAGTTTTGTGTAAATAAGCTCACGGGGTTCGTCTGGCATTTAGTAATGACTATGCAATGGCCTGTAGGAAGAGAAGGTGGATTCACAGGTGTCACGTTCACGGTCCCAGTATGGCGCAGTGCTAGTCTCCCAGCATGAACTTTGCAGCCTCAAAGGCCTAAATAGAGCTGGGGAGTTCAGGTTAGGAGACAAATTGCCGGCTGTACTTAGGCCATGAACGACAGAAGTGAGAAACTGGCATAGCAAGGAATCCATAGCCTGCACATAATTGCGCCTCTAGGGTGTTACCTTGCTGTAAACTGGAGGACAGGAGTGGTTGTACATGACACAACCAAATGATTTATACCGGTTTGGGTTATTTTTGGCTTCCTAAATGCTGGACGGCCCTGTGATCTATAATGGAAAGTTCTCCCTCTACACAGTCTAGTCTGTTTTAAATCACCTTTCAGCATCTCTGCTAGCTGCCATTGGATGAGGATGAAAGCCTGTCCTGACCTGACAGTTGTCACCACTGACTTTGTTACAATGGTGTCCAGTCTAGAGGATATGGCACTGGTAAAATAGAACATGATCAGCTCTGGTGGTTTGTGCAGCTGATGTGTCTAAACTGGATACAATTGTAACAATGTGATGAACGAGCACTTGCCATGCTTGGGTGCTCAGTTCTTGAAACAAGCAGTTGAATAATGCCTGTCCTTAGGATAGCGGGTAACTTGCCGATGGAACCTGCACCGAGAACGGGGCCCTGCAAGAGCAGGGACGTCCACTTTACTGAGTGCTTTACTATCTTCTGCAGTCCAGTAGACATACACTGGGTGACTCACTGCTGAGGCTGATGGGTAAGAGGTTAGCATGGGATCTTGGGGAAAATCCCATTAACATGTAACGAAAATGTTTAAAAGCCTCAGATGTTGCCACCCCTTTAAAGCTTTATTGATATGTGAGGCCCCAAACAGAAGACCTCTGCTCATAGACCTGGAGAGTGAGTACTACTGCTCTCTGCTCTGGGGGGGTGATCTGTGGGGGTCACAATACCTGGACTACCCACTCATCAATATTTTGTGGGTTTTAGCCTGATTGGTGGCTGTTTATTATTTATTTATTAATTTTTTTTCTGGGGTTCAAAAACACTAAAAATTGCACCTAAATATTGAGAGGGAGCAGAACTACTCTGTTCTGCTCCCTCAGTACTCTGTACAGGTTTTGTTTTTGGGATGTAGGTGGCATTCCTATTCACTGACAACAAGCAGAGAGTTTGAAATGTCCTCAGAGTATTAGATGCAGAACCTTTCATTATACATTGATTATTGGAGACCCCATGAAATGCCCTCTTACAAAAGGGCAGACTGGCACCTTATAGGTATAGGTGACTATGGTAGGGCAGGGATGCTGTAGTAATTGCCCTTCTTATCGCACAGATTATAAAAGTGTATCCCCCCTTCACTAAGGTTTGGTATGATCCTATAGTAACTGCCCCTCTTATTGCCTGTGTTATACGGTAGTAGTGTGTTCCCCTTCTCTGATGATTTGGTATGATCCTATAGCAAATGCGTGTATTACAGGCATGTATCCCCCTTCTTTAATGTTTGGTTTGATCCTGTAACAATTGCCCCTCTTGTTGCCTGGATTGTAGAAGTGTATCCCCCTTCTCTGATAAGGTTTAATCCCGTAGTGATTGCCCATTTTATTGCGCAGATTACAGGAGTGTATCCCTCTTCTCTGATGAGGTTTGGTATGATCCTGTAGTGAGTCAGCCTTCTTGGTCACATGTCATTGATAGTCACGTTGCCACTGTCAGCCGCCTGCCGCCAGCTCTGCAGCCCTCGCTGCCAGCTTCTCTCCCCCTCCCCCACCCCACATGCTTTAACCACATGTTGAGTATGAGTTTACCAATCTTTTTAATAAATGGCTTTACCGTGTGTGACTGGTATGCTGCAAACTGTAAATAAAATGTATCAAATATGTATTTGTCTTTTTTATTTACAATTGTTTTCTATTGTACCCTGTGTGTTCCATTCACGAGATATCTGCTACCAGAGGGGCTGGGGTGAACCTTGGTGTGTGACCTGGAGGGTGCGATAATGGCAGGAGAGTGGTCTTCTCTTTAAGAGACATTATTTTCTATATTAATTATAGTACAGAAGCCATATGCAGTATGTAAGGTTCCTATATACCCGAGGAGGGATTGGGTTACTGGACGATAGATGATAACCTTCTGCTGCCATGTTCAGGGCTCGGCCATGACCTTTTTATAGATTATATACCGTAATCTTTTTATAGGTTATAGATTTTTTTTTTTTTTTTCTTCCTGCTATGGAAGGGCTGGTTAATGATTGCACTTCTGTAGTTATTAACACTGATGCAAAAGTGCAGATCTGTCTTTTCTTGCCTCTCCACACCGTGTAAATGACCTTGTGTCTCATGGATAGTCGGCGGCCAGGGAACATGCGATCGGTGGCTGCAGTATCTGGGGGAGACCGGGTCACTTACCTGCCAAGGTAAAGGGGTCACACAGGATTTGATAAACATGGCTGCCTTCTTCTACCTGTATTCATACAGATATGGCGCTGTTTGTTGCAAGAAGGCAGCCATGTTTTTTCCTTATCCCAGGCAATCCCTTTTATTCACGTTGACATGCCAAATGTTTGCTCTCCTCTCGGGTTGGTTGCTTGTGATAAAACACATTTCCACAACTATGGACACACATATAAACCTAAATGTGGACTGGACTGTGCTGAACAACAGGAGGAACCTGCTAAGCACAAATTGGTGACTAATGTGACTGTAACAGGTGACGTGTCTAGGAGGAGCGCTACTGATCACACTGGACCAGCGCTCATCTTGACTGTGCTCTGGAAGATGCAGCTTTACTCTATTACTAATGCAATGGGATGCACGCAAATGTGGAGAGCACAGTCATCCGGCCATGGATTCCCTGAAACAAGCGCTGCTTGATAACTGAACTGTAAAAATAATAATTAAAAAATGGATATCATACTACGATGACATGATGGTAACACTAATGTATAGCGCAAACTCCAATAATGTATGGGACGTAACATAGATCTAATCACTGGTTTGTATACAGACGGGATCTGACGTGGGGTGATGGTCCGTGTCCTACTAATCTTACCAGTTTTCTTTTATTTAGGCGCCTAGCTCAGAGAAGCTTCCAGTCATGTATCTCATGGACTCCATTGTTAAAAATGTCGGAAGGAATTATCAAACAGCGTTTGCTAAAAACATAGTTTCCACGTTTGTTAATGTGTTTGAAAAGGTATAGATTGATTATTCTTTCTCATGTGCACTGTAGCTTTATTTTGTCATGTAAGAGGGGGGTGTGTATAGAGGCCTGATGTTTGTTTTACCAATGTCCGGGACCACCCATTTGTGGCCCTTTCCAGCCATGGCAGATCTCGACTTCGACAGAATTGTTTCTGGCAAATCCAGGACTGTTCTTGATGTCCCTATAGTTTAAAGGCATTGTCCTGAACTTTGATATCAATAGCCTTGCCTCAGGATGGGTCATCAATATCTAATCGGTGAGGGTACCAGTACCCCCACTAATCAGCTGTTCCCAGTCACAGTGGACGGATTTACTTAGTTGCAGGTTGGCCGCCGTGCAGGCGCTGCAGGGTGACCTCTTATTATTTGTATTTAAAATACAGTATGCGGCACTCGACAGTGACATAAATTTGGCTAGAGAAAAAATTGTAAAAGTGAGAAACTTAGCTTGATGGGAATGGCCAAATTAATAATCCACCCAGTTGCCATGTTGAGGTGCATCTCTTAACTGGGTCCTAACACCAGATACTGCCTGTGTCTTGCTGGGTTTTTCCTCCCCTACTGGCGGCTGACTATTTGTAGGCTGAATGTGCAGTTTCTGTTCACAGCTGCTCTGCAACTGAGTACATCCAAGAGCAGCTGATCGGAGCCGGTGCTGGGCGTCACACCCCCACCGATCTAGTATTGATGATCTATACTAAGGGTAAGTTGTGAAGTCCTGGACAAGCCCTTCAAGCATATGACGTGTATGAAGAGGGATGTGCCATATTGAAATAGTCATTGATACACTTCTAGGAGGGATATAGATCTTTGAGTTAAAGGAAAACTGGCATTTTTATTCTTTACCTCTTTATCAGTAATGAGCTGATTAAACTACTTATTGTTTGCTGTAGTCAGCTTGTTCCGGTCTTCTCCTGTCTTCTGTGTAACAGGTTAGTTTCTCAATGACACATTAGCCGAGCGGTGCATGAAATAGAGACCGGTAAGACCTAAGTTCACCTGTCCAGTCCATTATCATGCACAATCCTTTGTGCAAACACAACTTTTTTTTTATCCGTTCTGAAAAATATTTGATTTCTGAAGGTTTCATTTTTTTTTTAACATTAGAGCTTATGTAGAATGAATCCTGTAACAGATTTGGCCTCCATTTTTCCTTTGTAAATGATGCAATTTTTCTTATTGGCTATCTTTCAAATGGAAGATAAATGGCGATCAGGTAACAAATGAGATTTCCGCGGACTCATTAGAATACAATGAATCCTGCAAAAATTTATTTACTGGATTGTAAAAAAAAGTGCACGGATAGCTGCTGGATGCACTCAAGCGGATAATTACTGGACATGTGTGCTGAGCCTTAGTATTTTATTGCACTCTATATACACACCTTGCTGATTAATTACACATGGGGTCATAAAAAAAAAACAGTGTTCCTTTAAAACAAAAATCGGAAGTGTTGGTTTTTGATAAAAGAAATGTTGCAATAAAGCTGATGGAACCCTTGGTCTTATTAAAGCGGTGTCCTGCCCGCACACATGGGTAAGTCACATACTGTACAGGGCGGGGAAGGGACTGATCCAGTCCCAAGTGAATAATTATAGATTTATTATCACTTTGTAACATACGACAGGGCGTTTACATCTTATTTCATTTTTCTTATCAATCATGTACTTTTTTCTTCTCCTCTGGTGTAAATATCACCGTTCTCTTGGATCAGGCGTTTTTTCTATTGTTCCTGTGAATTTCAGTTTTTGAGAGATGCCTTTTCCTTGTATGTAAATCCAGTCCTTTTAGCCATCTGGGGTGATACAAAGAAGTTCAGTATCACCAGATTGGCTAAGAGAAGACTTGCTTGAAAGTGGGTCCTCTACAGATACTTGGTGGGCACAAGCCCTAAACCGAACAAGACACCAAATCCAGGAGAACAAGGAGAAATACACCAGGTCAAAAAAAATAAAAGCTGCCTTTATGGCAAGTGACAGGTTCTCCTTAAGTACATGTTTAGTAAATGCAGACAAGTGTAAGAATGCCTCTGCTGCCGTCTGTCCAGTGCACGGTCAATACACCATGTTTGTCTTGTTTCCAGGTGGATGAAAACACTAGGAAAAGCTTATATAAATTAAGGTCCACGTGGGATGAAATATTTCCCTCCAAAAAACTGTATGCCCTGGATGTACGGGTCCAGCAAGTGGACCCAGCGTGGCCAGTCAAGCCACTACCTCCAAATATTAATTCTCCCAGTATACATTTCAATCCCAAATTCCTTAACAAAGTAAGTACAAGAGCCGCATTTACGTTGAGTTGTTTTTTGTGTCGCAGTTAAGTAAAATTTTATTTTTTCACAATACATTTTTAAAACTTTTTTTTTTTTTTTCCCAATAGTCAGATGAAGTTTCTAAAAGTGCCCCTCCAGTGCCCAAACCGGCACCAAAACCAGTGCCTCGTGTCCTGCCTGTGCCGGCCGAGGTCCAGAAGCCGGCGCTGTCCCAGGAGCAGGTCATCCGGCAGCAGCTGCTGATGAAGCAGAAACAGTTGTTAGAACTGCAACAAAAGAAGCTGGAGCTGGAACTGGAGCAGACAAAAGCTCAGCTGGTGAGTGAGGGGTTAACCCCGACATACACACTGGTATTTGGCTGGTCAGCATCCAGCCACTCCGCTCACATGATCAATTGTGTGTAGGGTATACAGAGCTCTGAAAAAGTATTTATACCATGTGAACTATTCCACCCACAAACTTAAATATGTTTTATTGAGTTTTTTGTGATACCAGCACTAAGTACAAGTATTTGTGACGTGTAAAGGAAATGATTCCTGCTTTTCTAAATATTTTAACAATATAAATCTGATACTTGTGACTTGCAAATGTATTTGGGGCCCTTGCTAAAACTCGCTGTCAACCACTGACAGCGCGATCCAAAGCGTCCTCAACAGGGTTTGTGGTATTCCCCGACGGCATCAGCGGTCCTATGATGTGATCACTGTGCCTCAATGTATTGCCATGGTAGCCAGGGGTCCTGTGAGGGCCCCTGATGCTGCCATGACTCTCCTCCAGTGGATGCCTGGCGAATGCCTCCATCCACAGAAAGTGATCATTTTGTGCTGTGCAGCATCCCTTCTCTGCAAAGCATAAGCGATAGCACTGTGGCGCCCTAGAGGGCAGTGTAAACAAAGGAAAAGTTACTGTAAGTGTTTAAAAACATGGAAAAAAAAAGATAACACGGGGTTTAAGGGTGTGTGCCCACATACCGGCTTTGTGCCGGTGGGCGGCTGGGCGGACCCGCCAGGAAGCTCTGCAGGCGTCCGGTGGCTTCCTGGCGGGTATGTGAGGCGGGTGCACAGCGGGTTAGCGCCGGCGGTTCTGCAGCGGCTGGAAGCAGCACATGATTCTGCTTGCAGCCGCTGCAGAACCAGCCGGTTAATAAGACATGCTCATTCTTTGCTAACCCGCTGGGAACCCAGCGGGTTAGCAACAGATGAGCATGTGTAAACCGCCGCTGTGTGCACAGCGGGTGTCGGTTTACATAGGTTTTAATGTTAATCCAAACGCCGGTTTGGATTAACATAAATTTACATAAAACTTATGTAAACCGACCGGCGGTTTACACATCTAAACCGGCCCTAACCCGGCATGTGGGCATACAGCCTTAATCACCCATTAGCCCCATTGAAATTAAAACATATATAATCACACACAGTTCGTATCGCCATGTTCAGAAATGTCTGATCCATCAAAACATAGAATCAGTTAATCAGATCTGCAAATTGCGTAATGGTGAAAGTCCAAACGCCAAAATTGCATTTTATTGCAATGTTGCAGCAACCAAAATGTAATTATGGGCGATCAAAATATCACATCTACCCAAAAATGGTATCGTTTAGAAACGTCAGCTCGAGATGCAAAAAATACCAAGGACAAGGATGGGGGAGGCTGAGAAGTGTATCAGTACTGTGGAGAACTCCATTGCAAAGTCTGATGAGCAACATAAACGTATGGTCACTGCAATTTCAGCTGTGCAGGCAAAGACTGATGACATAGAGAACAGGTCACAACGTAATAATGTACGGCTCATTGGGGTTCTTCGAAAAGACTGAGGGCTCTGCTCCCACCTAGTTCTTTGAACAGTGGCTACTAAATACCATCGGCTCAAATAACTTGTCCCGTTTATATGCGGTGGAGAGAGCTCATCGTGTCCCTACATTCCCCCTTCCCCTGGCCGCTCTCCAAGACAAGTGCTTGTTAAGGTCCTACACTATCGGGACAGGGATGCCATCCTTCACTACTCTTAGGTATCACCCGGACCTGAAGATTAAGGGCCACGTCACACACACAGATATCTGTGCAGCTTGTTCACAGATCTGTTTGCAGTGAAATCATGGACACATTGTTCCATTTGAATACGGCCACAAAATAGAACAATGTGTCCATGATTTCACTGCAACCAGAGATCTGTGAACAATATCTGCAGATATCTGTGTGTGTGAAGTGGCCCTAATGGTTCCAGGATCTCTATATACCCAGACTTCTCTATTGAGGTTCACAAACAGAGGGCTAAGTTTGTCAACATCAAGAAGAGGTTGAGAGCGCTGGGTGTTACTCGATGTTGTACCCAGCTAAACTGAGAGTGGTGGATGACCACACCATCCATTTTTTTCAGACGCTAAGGAGGCTCTCAAAGGCTGGGCAGCAATGAGACACGTCTATGCAAGGGGAGCACCAAGCACTCCGCTGGCTGAGTTGCCCTGTCCTTTACTTGCAACGGGATCCTGTGTTTATATTTTTTTTGAAGGGGAAGGTTGCCTTTTCTTGGAGGGGAAGGTTGCCTTTTCTTGGAGGGGAAGGTTGCCTTTTCTTGGAGGGGAAGGTTGCCTTTTCTTGGAGGGGAAGGTTGCCGTTTCTTGGAGGGGAAGGTCTTTTTTTTTTTTTCTACTTTTTATGTTCTGGACACTGTGAATATATTTAACAATAGTCTTGATTGGATTATTTTATGGTTAACTGAGTATTGTTTGGCTGCAGTCATTGGTTTTATGCTGGGTCTGGTTCGGTGAAGTGGATAGTCTGAAATGGATAAAGTACGCCCTCTCCTCAGTGACACCTGTTTTATTTTATGTGTCACACAGGATTTGTTGGAAGTAGCATCACAAGTTCACAACTGTGGAAATGGGGGGGCACTGTATTTAGAGCAGAGGGGTAATGGCGGATAAAATAAAGATTGTGAGCTGGAACGTCAGGGGGTTGGCATCTGGTGTTAAAAGGCAGGCAGTGTTTACTTGCGTGATGTCAAGCCCTCAGTAATATGTTTACAAGAAGCCAACTTGATAAAGGGTAGAACACATCTTAAGGGCTGGCTGCGGGCAGGGTATCGCGCAACTTACTCGTCGTACTCAAGTGTTCTTGTTTGCTCTGGTATTCATTTTGAATAAAGTAAAAATGATTATTGATTCGTTGGGACACTTTGCATGCTTGTTCTGTGGCCTGTTTGGTATATTGATGCTACTGGTCTCAATATATATTCCTCCACCATATTGTGGGAAACTGCTTCATAGGTCATGGAGGTAGTGGATGAATTCTTGTGGGAACCTTTTTTAATAGTTGATTTTAATAATATCCCTGATGCTCACTGGGACAGAGGTAGTCGGGAGGTGTTGAAACCGGGTGGCAATTGCACCCGTTTTGGTGCGGTTTTAAAAGAAATTGTTTTTTGATATCTGGAGAACCCACCACCTTGGAGTTTATAAATACTTCTGCTTGTCGACTATCTTTGCCTCATTGTTCAGGATTGACCTGGCCCTGGGGAATAGTCTAATGTTAGGCCTGGGATTCTACTGATTTATAAGTCCTAAGTGCAGCTGACGGAGGATGAAATTGGTGAATTCTTAGCGGGGGAGTAGCTTCCACATCTCTCATCAGTGGAGCAGAGGCTTCTCGAATAGCCTTTTAACATGGAGGAACTTGAAGCCGCTCTGTGAGCACACAGAGTTGGCTAAAACTCTGTTGGATCACTCACCCATGTGGTGGAACTTCAGGGGCCAAGCTCTGCACTTTCCAGGAGACTCCTGTGGAGGTTAAATCCGTACTGGCTCCAGTTGATAGATCTAGATCAGTGTTTCCCAAACTCCAATCCTCATGGTCCCAAACAGGACATATTTTCTGGATTTCCTTAGGATTGGACAGGTAATGGAATCATTATCAAGGCATCACCTTTGCAATACTAAGGAAATCCTGAAGACATAACCTGTTTGGGGCCGTGAGGAATGGAGTTTAGAAAAACGCTGATCTAGATGGTCATATGGGGTACTGAGCTTACAGAATTTTTCAAAATTGATATGGGATCGGCCTCTGTGCTGATGGTCTGGGAAGCCATGGATGCCTATTTAAGAGGGTTATATATAAAAGAAATATCGCAAGTTAAAGCTGAAACAGGCAGGAGAGACCAAGAGCTGATCAGGGCATTGGAGGGAGCTGAGGAGGCACTAATAGTGGAGCAATCCCCTGAGGTCCAGAAACGTTTGAGGATAGCGCAGAGGGAGGTATGTGATTTGACCATAACTGCGGAACGGAAGAGAATGTTCTGTACGATGAAATTCTTTGAGGAAGGGGAGAGGGCAGGCAATCTTCTGTCCAGGGTAGTGGCGGCCCTAAGGGAATCTGCTTGTGTCCCTAAATTAAAGGGGAAAGATGGGTGTGAGCACACATGTTGTAGGGCCATTTTGGAGGTTATCATGATATTCTACTCAGATTTGAAGTCCTACGTGCAGCCGACGGAGGATGAAATTGGTGATTTCTTAGCGGGGGAGTAACTTCCACGCCTCTCATCAGCGGAGCAGAGGCTTCTCGAAGAGCCTTTTAACATGGAGGAACTTGAAGCCGCTCTGGCCTTTATGCCTAACATGGGCCATGGGGGAATGGCATCCCGGGGGGGGGGGAGAAAGTCTACAAGAAATATAAAGATGTTATTTCCCACTTTGGAGGCCTACACTGCTAGTTTGGCAGGAGGGAGTTGCCGTGTTCCATGCGGGAAGCCATGTGGGACAGAGGGTGATAGTTTCCTTAGATGCCGCCAAGGCATTTGATTGCGTGGAATGGAGGTACCTGTGGGCGGTAATATGCATCCCCCAAGTACTAAAATGGGCTTTTGTCGGAGTGCTTCTTACATAGAGGGACAAGGCAGGGGTGCCCCTTATCCCCCCTGCTGTTTGCCATTGCCATGGAGATAATTGGCTGCAAAGCTTTGGGGTACCAAGGACATTCGGGGTTTCCAATATGGGTGCCATATGGAGAAAGTGGCCTTATATGTGGACGATATGTTGCTGTTTTTGGCTGACCCACGACACTCTGAGATCGTCCATGACAACTATTGGAAAATTTGGCTCGATTTCAGGACTGACCATTAATTGGGATAAGTCCGTGTTGCTTCCCTTGGATGCGTCTGCTCCCCTGACATTAGACCCTGGGATCCCTTTGCGAGTGGCTAGTGAATTTAAATACCTGAACATTGTAGTTTCGGCTAAGGCTGGTTTCACACTATGGATTTTTCAGATCCGATGCTGTCCGATCAAAATCGGACAGCATCGGATCCGAATTTGGCCCCATGCAGCCCTATGGGCATCGGACTGAATCGGATGTGCACTAAATGCTATCCGATTTGGTCCGGTCCGATTTTTTTATCGGTGCAAAAATCGGAGCCTGCTCCGATTTTTGCACCGAAAATAAAATCTGATCGGATCGGACCAAATCGGATAGCATTTAGTGCACATCCGATCTGACCCGATCAACTTAACATGGGGCCCTATGGAGAAGGGTCCGAGGAAACATCTGATGTCTCCACGGACCCTATTTTACTGTACTGAGCATGCTCAGTACAGTAAAACTTCTCCAAACTGGGAGAGAAGGGGTTAAAAAAAAAAAAACATTTTACTCACCTCTCCCCGAGCCCCCGCCGTCTCCCGGTGTCTTCACGCTGTCTGCATATGTGTTCCTCTGAAGTCTAGGACCTGTGGTGATGTCACAGTCACGTGACACCAGGTTACACCTTTATTTTTTATTCCGGGGGACATGAGGGGGCCACACAGGGGGACATGAGGGGGCCACACAGGGGACATGAGGGGGAGCACCAGGGGAGAACAGCTGTGACAGCTGAGCAACTGATCCTGCAGAATGTCGGATCGGATGCCTTTTTGGCATCCGACTGCAGGGATCAGTTTAGATCCGATGCTGTCCGATTTATATCGGACAGCATCGGATTTTAAAAAATCGTTATGTGAAAGTTGCCTAAAGTAGAGTATTATGAGGGGCTCAATGTGACTTCTCTTATTAATAGATTTCGGCAAAAGATCGGAGTGTGATGGCGGGTAAAGCTAATCTACTTAAAATGATCCTTATGTCCCAACTTCTTTATGTACTCCAGAACACTCCGGTCTGGCTGGCACAACATAAATTCTACCAGATTAATTCTCTTTTTGGGATTTAATTTGGAAAGGTAGCAGGGCATGCATTAAGTTGGAGCATTTACAGGGGTCAAAAGCGGAGGGTGGTCTGGCGGTCCCAAACCTGTGGCTTTACTATGTGGCATCTGTGTCAGCATATGGTGGGTTGGGGTGATCCCATACAATCTACATCAGCTGGGAAGCTTCTTGAGTTTATAGTGGGGAAGGACCTGCTGCTTGCTAGTCTGGAGGCTGGCAGGTTACGAGTGAGTCCAAGAGTTAGGCACTGGAAGGGGCATAACTGAGTTCTCGCGCTACACGTCAATCTGGTTTGACCCCAGGTTGGTGGAGTTGCTGCGCTTGAGGGGATTTGGCCAGTGGAGACGTGTTGGGATATGGTCTGTGTTGCAGCTCTTTGTTGGTGGCATACTCAAGACTTTTGAGACGCTCAGGAAGGAATTCCCTTTGAGTCAGTCCTTGTTTTTCTAATACTTACAGCTGCGGCATGCCATTACTCGACAACTTAAACTATCACAAACAGTGGTGTAATTAGGTGAGAGAAATTGGAGGTGGATGTGGGATCAATGTTGGACTCTGGGAGGAGATTTTCTATGAGTGAGGCCAGGAGAGTTTCACAACTCTATTTAATCCATAGGGTGTACAGGACTCCGGTCTGGATGAAAAGGGCAGGTTTGCGGGGGAAATCCTGTTGTCCACACTGCTCTGAAGATGGGGCAGATCTCTTGCATATGATGTGGTCCTGCCCTAGCTTGCAGAACTTTTGGGTGCAGACCCTTAACTTGACACAGGGGTGGACATCCCAAGGAACCCGCTGACTTGTGTACTGGGGTGCATGGAGGATGTCGCCATTGATGACTAGGGAAAATTGACTATTGCATGAATCCTGTATGCTGCCAGAAAACTTACAGCGGCCCACTGGTTGGATGACAAATTGTCAGTCGGACAAGAACTGGTTAATAAAATTAACTTTATTGTTTTGATGGAGCTGAACATATGTTGAGAGGACAAGATACGCAGTTTGAGACCTTGTGGGGTGGTTGGATGGAGTATCCTGGTCTAGCTTCAGCTACCCTTCTGAGAGAAAGGATACACCCGCATGTGGGCCCACAGCCTTCTGATATAGTGCCTTATAAAATATTGTGGCCTGCTGTGTTTTATGACCTACTGTGTGACGACATGTTTGCTGCTTGTAATATGACAAATGGCTGTGGTTGGGGGGAGGGGTTATACAATGTAAGATTGGCTATTTTGCTTGGTATATATAAGTTGTTCACTTTTTATACCACGGTTTATTGGGATGTAATTTTCTGTTTGTTGACATATCAACAACCGGACAAACGCAGATGTGGAAGGGGTGCGATTGCACTTATTTTGTAATTTGCTTTGTATGGGAATGCTCACATGTGTCTTCTTGTATCTAGGCCAGCAGTTCGAGTTCTGTTTCTGTGCTTGCGAAGCCCGAGGTTCCTCACCCGCCTCTGAAGGCCTCTCTGCCCACCTCCACTCATAGTGACAAAGGAAAAGTGTCATTGCCTCCTCCTCCACCCATTGAGAAGCCTGCCGTGCCAACCAGAGACCCTCGACTAAACCGAAATAGTCAGCATTCAACACATTCAAAGGATCAAGGATCTAAAAAAGATGTAAAAACGAATCTACATCCACCTGAACCTAAAGCTGCAAAACCTGCAGCACCTGAGAAAGTGAACCCCTCCACAAAGCAAGAAAAGAGCAAGACAAGCGATAAATTGTCAAAGAAGGAAAGCGTTCACACAGACAAAGGTAAAGCAAAGTCCACTTCTCCTATGAAACCCAAATTGCCGCATGCCAAGGACTCAAAAGCAACAGACACCGATGCAAGTAAGCGAGACCCGAGACTACGCAAACATGTCCAGGATAAGGCTGATGACAAACCCAAAGAGATAAAGGAAAAAAGGCGAAGCACAGAGAAAAAGGAGGATCACAAATCTTCTGATCATCGCCAGTCTGGAAACCGGAGCAAGATTGCTAATGGCATGCAGAAAAGTGAGCAGAGTCTGAATGACGGTGACAAACAGACTACAAAGCCAAGCCGAGGCCCCGGGCGAAAGAGATCACGATCGCGCTCCCCCAAGACTCGAGCACCAGTGCTGTCGCCCAAGAGGAGAGAGAGGAGGTCACCGGTCAAAAGAAGGCAAAGAAGCCTGTCCCCAATTCCTCCACTACTAAAAATCAACAAGACGCGTCAGCCTGGCGGGAACAAGTCTCATTCAGAAGAGTTTCCACAGAGTACACGAGATGAGCGGAGTAAGAGAATCCCAAAGATCGACACCAGAGATAGCAGGAGGCAAAAGAAAAGCTCGGAGGAAAGGTCACAGGATCTGACGACTCAGTCATCTATGAGGTCTGGCTCTGAGCCAAAAGAAAATGTGTCTAACTGGCAGGAGTCAAAGACCAGCAAGAGATGGAGGCCCAGCTGGGAAGACAGTAAGACGTAAGTAACGCACAGTTACACTTCTCACCACCATAAACCAGTAAGGCTATCTCTTCCCCTCTGATTGTGATCGGTGCTTCCCACCCCAACTGTGATTGGTGTCTTTCTCCCCCCCCAATCCCCCCTTCCCTCCTAACTGTGATTGGGGTCTTCCTTTCCCCTCCTGACTGTGATCGGTGTCTTCCCCTTGCAGCTCACAAAGTGGAGACAACCATCCGGGTAATAGGACCCCACACGCCAGACATCGAGACAGCTGGTCGAGCAAGAGCACCCCCTCTCCCCGGACGCCCAAGCAGCAGTCCTGGCTCAGCGTAGATGCCAATCTAAAAATCCCTAAGGAATTAACAAGCGCAAGCAAAGGAGAACTGCTGCAAAAGGTGAGTGATGAACGTCTCTGGAGATGTGCGGGTCCTCAGTCAGCCACTGGTTATACAATACCGGACTATCAAAGTGACTTTGTTAATCTCTTTCAAGGGCTCCTATCATTTAAAATTATCTAGAAAGTATGAACTTGGTAAGAAGGAGAAAGTGACTAGCAAGAGGTGTTAATTTTATCATTTAGCATACAACATAGGGAAAAGTACTCTGCAGATTCTACCTGTCCTTTTTAAAGTGAATTTAGCAGTTTTTATTTTGCATATAAGCTGCAGCCAATACCAGTAAGGCCTTATATACAGCATTCTAGAATACTGTATATAAGTCCCCAGGCCGATCTGTATAATGCAAGAAAAAACAAGTTTTAGTTATACTTAACCTGAGGGAAGGTGTGATCTGATTGGTGTCCGTAGGTCTGTCTGGTGCTTCCTTTCTTCCTGTGAATGCCGTCCTCCTCCATTGCACTTCTGCGCACTTGCACTTCTCTAGCCTTCCTGGGGGCAGAGCCAAGTATTGTAATGTGCAGGTGTGGGACAAGGTCAAAGAACACCCTTGTAGTGTGCAATCGTGGGCATTTCTTGACCTTTCCCTACTCATTACAGTACTGTGCTCTGCAATCAGTAGGGCCAAGTGAAGTGCGCAATAGCACAAAGAGGGATCTGTGCAGGTGACTTGGGATGAGCCACTCGCATGCAACAGCGAAGAGGACTACATTCACAAGGAGGCGCCAGACCAAGACCTACAACACCTATAAAACTGGACTTCCCTTCCCCCCCCCCTTACACCCTACCCCCCCCACTCCCTCCCAGGTAAGTATAATAAATGCTTTTTATATATAGTATTTTAGAATGACTTGTATAAGGCCTTACTGGTGGTGGCAGCAGCTTATAGGGGTGAACCTGGTTACGAGTTGGTTCACTTTAACCCTTATGTTAGTGTTTTTATGAACTTGTACTTTGGTGGGTGGGGGGCAGAATATGAGGTGCTGTATGTGGGCAGTGTGGTGTTCTTATGCCGTCAACCTTTTACCGTTTAATTGTTGCAGGCCAACGACCGTCTGGCATCAGGGGAGATCACTCAGGATGAGTTCCTTGTGGTTGCTCATCAAATCTGCCAACTCTTCCAATACCAAGAAGAGAAGCAAAGATGCAGTGCATGGGACAGTCCCACAGATGACCCCAGTGGTGTCGGGCAGAAGAAACCGCTCCTGTCCAATGCCGAGCTGAATTACTATGAGCATAAAGCCAAGCTAAGAAGAACACAGGTTCAGCACCTCATGGAAGGCTTCATGGATATGGATGAAATGGATCTGGACAGCAGAGAAAGCGAGCTGGAAAAATTAATCCAGCGGGGCATGTCACCGGAAACGAGACCTCTGACGGATGAGCTGGCTCATGATATTTACAGGAGACACGACGATCAGAGAGAGCTTTCTACAGGTGGGTTTCCTCTTGATAGTCTTCACGGTTGGCTTCTCTTTTTGATGTTTTTATTGTTTTAGTCCTAATCGCATTTATTTTTTTTCATTTCTTAAGGTTTAAGAGAAGAACAGATGTCGTCATACAATGAACCATTTCCCCACAAGAGACCCCGGTACAATGAAGCTGAACAGACCTTTGTAGATGATAACGCACGAATCGGAAAGGACAGCATACAGCATGTCAACCTGCTGGAGGAGAGACTACTGCACGAGTCTCCAGCACTATTACCTGTCTCCGGCAACCAAGGGTTCGAAGATCCCACCAATGTATTAAATGCAAGAGTGGATTCTCCTGACCAACCTTCCACGCTGTTTGAGGACCCGTCAGATCTGAGAGCGGACCCTCTTTTTGATAGCGAGTTAGTCGACGCTCCAAGATTTGACAAATTGACTGCACAACCTATTAGCCAACTCGGGCAGAGGTTCGAAGGACAGAATCAGATGGTTCCTAATCCCCCAATTGGCAATCAGATGTTGGAGGTCCTACAAGGTTCATCTTTAGGTCCACAGAGATTTGATGGACCACAGAATAGACATATGGGTGGTTTTGATGGACCACCAGGGGCACCTCCACGATTTGATGGCATGCATCCTGTGGGGCCTGTGAGGTTTGACGGTGGCCTAGGTCCACAAAGATTTGATAATGGGTCCGGACTGCAGAATTTTGAGAGTCACCAAAGATTCGAAGGTCCTCAGAGGTTTGACGGTGCATTAGGACCTCCAAGGTTCGATAGTGGATTAGGACCTCAACCTCAGAGATTTGATGGGCCTACCCCACCATTACTACCACAGAGGTTTGAGGGTCCGCTCAGCACACCGATGCGGTTTGAACAACCAGTGCGATTTGACTCAATGGCTGGGCAACCTATGCACTTTGATGGGCCTCATGGTCCAAGGTTTGACGCTGTTCCAAGTGTCCGCTTTGACGGACCTCCTGGTCCAAGGTTCGATGGCCCTAGGTTTGATGGGCTACCAGGTCCAAGGTTTGACGGGCCTCTAGGTGCAAGGTTTGATCCGAATCCACAACCTATAATGCGATTTGATGGCCCAATGGGTCAAAACTTACCAAGGTTTGAAAATCCACAAGTACATAGATACGAGAACCAACCACTCCACATGCAGAGATTTGATGTCCTCCCCGGGCAGCCTTGTCAAAGATTTGATGGCCCACCTGGTCACCAGACCCCACCAAGATTCGATGGACCAATGCAAATGCCACAACGGTTTGATGGACTGATGTCTCAAAGATTTGACTGTCCGAATCAGCCACCCCGGTTTGACGCTCCAAATCCGTTGCCCCGGTTTGACATGCCCGTCGTACATCCGGGGCCGCGGTTTGACAACTTAACGTCCACATCCATCGGACAAAACGTCCCACCGTTTGGGCAGACTGTGCCGTTCGAGCGTCCAAATATGTTTCCTGGGCAATTTCAGAGGCCGGAACAAAGGTTCGATCTTCCCCAGGGCCCTGGATTTTCTGGTCCACCAGCCCCCGGGGTGCAAGGCTTCCCTAATCAACTACCAAGACCACCCGTCCCCTTCTTTGAGGACAAAAATCCACAAGGTCCTGGATTTGGACACTTCAATATGCCTGGGGGAAATCTACAGCCGAATCTGCAGGTGGGTGAGGTACTTTGTGCTTATGCTAGAAAACTATGTTCACTTGCAAAATTACTTGGTATGTGGGGTGGACATGTGGTAGGATTATAGCATGTTGGTGGTCCAGATTTTATACCATCGGTTTAAGCTTGTTCTGTGGGGTTTGACATCCTCATGACAATGTTTATCAGTCACCCCCTCCCCCTTGGATAGTCCTATAGGTTGAACCCCTAATTGATCTGCCATCTCTTTACAAGATGGTGTTAACATTTTTACATTTAGATTTCCAGTCGTTGCCAATTTTCTCTGATCCTCTGTATGTGAGGTCTCCCCACCAGTCCTCAGAATGAGGGTCCTAACTCTGGACCAAGTGTTACTGCTTCATTCAGTCCATGGGGCTGTTAACGAGACCTCGCTCTGGCATCATTAGCGCTGTCATACAGTGGCTCAGTAACACTCAATCTCCGCTTTATTCCAAAGGGATTGGGGACCCTGCATTAGGGTGGCCCAAAAAAATCACCCCTCTCTAAAAAATTTTATTTTTAATTTGAAAAAAAATTTTTGTCCACTTACACTAATACCCTGAAATTTTACCAAAAGCCTTTTTTCATCAATGAAAACAAAAAAAATTGTAGGGTGCCCAGACGTTTATAAAATTAGACATTTTTACTATATAATTAGCCGCCCTGGATTCTGCTAATCAGTGGGGGTCCGACCACTATCTGTTATCTCCAGGTTTCACTAGATCTGATTGCTCATAATCAGGTCCTCTATGATCACAATCGATCAAAATCCAATTGGGTTTTAAGCTCCTGTACACATTGGGTTGACGTTTGCAGCCAATATGAATGGGTACATGGGGGTAGTCTCCAGATATGTAAGGGGATGCGATCCTGTGTGTCCGCATTCAGGCGGCTTTATCATGGAAAACTGAGGAGCAGTCACCTGAGCCGCTTGTTTCTCTGCTCATGGGAGTCGGGAGAGATCTCGCACAAATGATCGGCTGACCGCTATCCATTGTGAACACATTAGGCAATTTAGGTCTCCGATTTATATTTCACCTATGCTTTACACTGCCGCACTGCTTCCTGCAGGAGCAGATTTTATAGGAAAGATGTCGCATAGAGACGTCTATTACTAAAGAAAAAAAAACACTATCTTGTTTGTCTGCTTGCTTATTCTTGGCGGCACCAGTTGTCTCCTTGTTAGATACACTTTTTAGTGGGGATTTTCTTTGCATTTGTGATAAATGTTACCGCCTTAGTCTGAGAAGTGTCCGACGTTCACATACTGCACCCCGAGGAGAGCGGCCGCAGCAAGTGCGTAGATTACAGGTTACTCTGTAAATGAGCTGTCAGGAACCATCAGGCGTCGCCTATAATTTACACCCGGGGAGGACGGAGGAGTAAATGACATGTTGCACGTAAAGGGCCGGGCTTGACTTAACCCTTTATCTTTTGTTGTAGTTTCAGCCTATGGATGGCATGCCCCAACCACCATCTTTTACCCCCGAACCTCTGCCCCCAGCACAGATGCCGAACACTGGAGTATTTCCACCCGCCCAGCAGCCGGGTAAGTGCCTAAATATGGTTCTTACACATTTCACACAGTGACGGTGATTTTCGACACTGATGGGATTTTTTTTGTTCTTGTAATCTTGATATTAACGAGGGCTTCCCATTTTATAAGGCGAGGATGTCCCCACTCTCCCAGGTACAGCCATTAATAGTATTCCCTATCCACTGGGTTAGGGGTTTACGTACTGATCAGTAGGGATTTGACCACTTGATTTTGGAATTTGTTTTGGGAATACTCCTGTAATGCTCAGTCACATGACTGCTGTCACCGCTGCATTTCAGAGTGCTGCTCTGCAGGGACACATTGGAACGCAGCTCTTAACTGGGCACCTCAACCCCCTAGCAAGAATTGTGATGATGTATCCTAGTTAGAGATGGGGAATATCTCTTTAAAATGTCCAGATCTTTCCATCAGAATGGACAGAGTCTTTGACATTTATGTGAACGGAGCTCAGCCCCCCCCCACGTTACCTTTAGCATCTGCCCTGATATTGTAGCCTGTCCATAACACAGTGGTGTCCTTTGCTAATTGTGACTATAGATATTAATAACAATATTATTTTTTTAGCACCTACGTTTCCAAATCCAGAAAATCACTTGGGTCAGCTTGATGTTAACGAATTATTCTCCAAGCTGCTTTCAACAGGAATACTAAAAGCGTCTCAGGCCGAAAATCAGACTGAAAACACCACCTCCACCCGTAAGTAAATACTGGACTGCGGGGATGTTTCCTTTATCGCATTGCCGTCCAGTCAGAGGTTTCACGCAAGTGTGAACACCGGCTGAATGTTGCCTTTTTTAGAGTAACATTTGCTAGGCCCCATATTCGGTCTCTGGGCAAATTCAATACTATTAAAATGGTTATAAGGGACATAAGGACTAGACACTCCATTAACCTCTTCACCCCAGGTGATACAATTTTCGGGTAAATGTGATGTTTTGAGCACCCATTATTGCATGCTATTTTAATGTTGTGGCGACCAAAAAATGTAATTTTGGCATTTGGGCTTTTTTTTTTTAATATTTTTTTTTTTTTTTTTTTATGCCCCCACGTTATGCAGTTTACAGATCTGATTGATGTTATATCTTGATCGGGCATTTGTGAACGCGGCGATACTAAATGTGTGTTTTGTTTTTTTTTCTTTCACACTGGCCACTAGAGGGTCTCGGTGCTGCACACTCTGATTGCTTGTTCTATGTACTGATGGTCTGCAGCACTTCAGTACATAGGGAAAGTGATCACTGTCTGTGGATGCTGACCCTCGCCAGGCATCCACAGCAAGTGAATCAGGACAGCATCCAGGGTCATTACAGGACTTTGTGCTCTGCGAGTAACAGATCGAGGTCCTGTGATTGCTTCACGCAACCTCTGATCAATGCGGGGAACAGCACAATCCAGAGTGTTAACAGTGGTTATCAGATTGCATATCTAATCACTGCTGTTTATTACACGTCGGTTGGTGACACCAGCTGAGGTGTACCGCGGGAGCTTGCATCAAAGGGTGGGAGGTGGCTTATAACATACATGTCATAGGTCATGAAAGGGGTTAAAGTTTAGAAATTGTGTTTCTAGCTCTCCTCATTTCACAGTGTGATGAAATAAAATATCCTCTATTTTTATTTATTTTTTAGAAGTGACTGAAACATCTGCTCCACCTACACAAGAGGAGGAAGAGGAGGAGCAGTCGGAGGATCAGGATGTTCCTGACCTCACCAGTTTTCCTATGGAAGAGCTGAAACAGTGAGTAAAAAAAAAAAATCAATGGTTATGATCAAGTAAAAGCTCAGGTTACGTCCAGATGTTTAATCCCCCCTCTCTCGTGTTCCTTTAGCCGCTATGACAGTATAATCGTCCGCCTGTACACTGGTATCCAGTGCTACTCATGTGGGATGAGGTTCACCAAGGCTCAGACAGACGTCTACGCAGATCACTTGGACTGGCATTACCGACAAAACCGAACGGAGAAGGACGTCAGCAGGAAAATAACCCATCGCAGATGGTACTACAGCCTGAAAGTAAGTCAGTCTGCCGCTTTATCATGACGACGACACAAAACATAAGCGGCCACTCCGGTTTACATATTGTATTCCGTATGTAGACGGGGGCAGCTGTTCAGAAAACCATTTGCACAACTGGAAGCTAAAGGGTTTTTGTTCTCATTTTAGGATTGGATAGAATTCGAGGAAATTGCTGATTTGGAGGAAAGAGCTAAAAGTCAGTTCTTTGAAAAAGTACA
This sequence comes from Allobates femoralis, assembly GCA_033576535.1. NCBI lineage: Eukaryota > Metazoa > Chordata > Amphibia > Anura > Aromobatidae > Allobates > Allobates femoralis. The sequence continues at coordinate 721,563,742 of JARQOC010000002.1, forward strand.
TGAGGAGGTTATATTAAAAACTCAGGAGGCTGCGAAGGAGAAGGAGTTTCAGAGTGTCCCGGCTGGCCCCGCCGGAGCCGATGAGGTATGACATTGTACAAACCACCTTTTTTTTTTTTTTTCATAGCTGTACAGACATAGATATTGATATATGTAGATTATATGAATGTAGAGAGAGAGAAAGATGCTTTGATTCTACAAGTGTGTGTGTGTATTATCATTTATACTGCGCTTTACATACATTTGCAATACTGTCCCCATTGGGGCTCATAGTCTACACTCCTTCTCAGTCTTTAGAGTGTGGAAAGAAACCCAGCAAACACAAACATATAAACCTCTTGCAGTTTTCCTTGGTTGGATTTGAACCCAGGACCCCACTGTCACATCTGTCATCACGTCCAGTTGTCCTATCATGCACCGGCCTCTGATTGCTCAGCACCCAAGTTGTGGGTGGGATGGGTGTGCAAATACGGCACCTACCGGCGTTACTGGCACATTGGGCAGTACCGCCTTCAGTGCTGCAGTTTTATTCTCCAGCCCAGTGTCCTCTTCTGCGACCCGTAGCTGCTGCCACCCTACACGAAACCCTCTACATGCGTATGCGCATACCTAGCATGCGCCCTAACTCAAGTGGCCACTATCTTTGGACACCTGGATACACAAAAATGGTGGCGGCGTGCAGCACACCGCTCCAGAGCCCCCACACTGGGGGAAGAGCACAGGTGAGAGGTGGAGAGCACATTGGGGGAAGACTGCTCAAAGGAGAGCACTTAAAGGGAGAAGACAGCACACTGGGGGAGAGAGACTGCACTGGGGGGAGAGTGCACAGGAGGAGACAGGTCAAAGGAGAGAGCAGGGGTGGGGAGAGACTGCACATGGTGAGTGGTGAGGCAGAGCACAGTAGGGATTATTTTTACAGGGACTGTGTGTATGTGTGTGTGTATATATAGAGAGATGCATATCTATCTCTATCAGGTCATAGCCCTCCAAATAAGACTCCACCGCCGCACAAGCCCGCCCCCAGTGCCACACAGCCTGCCACATTTTAACGTCACTGCCCTCCCAATGCGATAGCATCGGGGCCCCATATAGTATGTAATTTGTGAGGCCTGGAGTTTGCAAAGGCTGCAGTAATCTTATTTTATATTTTTTTCCTGTAGATTTGTGACATTTGTCAGGAGCAGTTTGAGCAGTATTGGGATGAGGAGGAGGAGGAATGGCATCTGAAGAACGCCATGCGCGTCAACGAAAAGGTGAGCTGCTCTTATAGAAGGTCTGATACATGCACGGTCAGTAGTGTTATGGCTCTGTGCACATCTAAACAGAGAAAATCCCATATTTTTGGCATTATAAGACGCACTTTTATTCCCCAAAATTTTAGGGGAAAGTGGGGGGGTGCGTCTTATAATGCAAAACTAGTAGCTGCGCGATGGGGGAGGGGGCTCACTCTGGATGCAGTGTCCGGGGGCTGGAACAGGCTGCATCTGTGTCCTGTGGTCACGTGGGGCCGCTCATTATGCTCATGTAATATGCACTGCATCTTGATGTCAATCACTGGCGGGGAGCAGTGCATATGACCGGAGTGTAGTGAGCGAGTCCACAGCCACTGGCTGCGATCCTGTGTGAATAGTCAGTGCTTTACATGCCTTTCATTGCATGGAAAGCACTGACTATCCTTGCAATGTCATACTCTCCCCTCTATCGCTCTCTGCATCCGGCGCCATCCCCGCTGTCTGCAGCGGCATCTAGTCCTGTGAGCGATGCTGCAATGCAACTTCATCACCGCGCACTGCGCATTGGTCTGGATGCTAGTATAAAGCAGATGGAGTGATGGATGGCTGCAGTGTACGGAGTGATGGAGAGAGACCAACATGATATTGTAAAGTGTACGCCAGCATGGGGGGCCAGTGTGCCAGCATGAGGTGGGGGGGGCCTGTACCAGGATGGGTAACCTATATATACTGATTGTAAGACGGACACTGGCATTAAGACAAACTCCATTTAACATAAAAAAATATATATTTTCCTTCACCAAAATGTGGGGGTGCATCTTATAAAGCGAAAAATACGGTAGCTCCTTTAAGGGGCCCGTTACACTGTGCCACATCGCCGGCGATACAGGGGCATGGCCTAATCGCTGCACCATCGCCGGCGAGTCGCCCAGTGTAACAGGGCAATTCTATGGCGAAAAATCACCTCAAAATGATCGCCAGGTTTCACAGCAGTGTTGTGAAACCTGGCGATCTGAACAAAGGCGATCATGCCTGATCGCCCTGTGTAACGCGGCGACCCGCAATGTTTAACATTGCGGGTTACCGGTCGCTGGGCAACCCAGGGAGCGGTTGCCGGCGAGTTCGCCGGTGAGTTGCTACGTGTGACAGCTCACCGGTGGGGTTACGTGCTCCCGTGATTCCCCGCAGACATCGCCGGTGAGGTGGCACCATGTAACGGTACACTAAGACGGCAGAGATTGCACCTTATGACCCAGAGTTATGTAAAGCTAATTAGCGGGAGTCGATGGAATAAGCAGATACATTCACTATATATTACATGCATCCTTTACCAGCCAGTATTCGAAACCTTTGTAGTTTGGGGGGGAAGTAACCTTTTAAATGCCTTGGAATTTTTTTCTAAATTTTCAGTTTTTTCTTGTAGTAATGTTTTTCTCTGTTTCCTTTTCTCAGATTTTCCATCCATCCTGCTACGAAGATTACAAGAATGTAAGTACTGTGCAGGGACTTCACTATGCTGGTATTATGTATTGAGTCTTGTAAGTAACATTTGCTTTTTCACAGTAACTTTCCATTCTGCAGGAAAACACCATAAAGGTAACCAGTAGACATCCTTCTTCAAACAGCGCCTCTAATAACACATTTTTAGGAAAATGTAAAAGAAAACACAACTTTGTCTTGCAGCCAATATATTTGTGTTTAAAATCTTGTGATGTCAATGATATTACTTCTATGCATTTACTGGCGTTTCCCCCTCTTCTTTCAGACGTCCTCCTTCTTAGAATGCTCGCCGTCCCCTAGTAAAACATTTTCAGAAAACCCATTGAACATAATGTTAAGACTTGTGAAAGAGGAGGTGGCGGATACATCAGACGTCACAGTCAGCGTGAAAAAGGAGCCAGAGGACGCAGCCGCTCCGTGCACAGAATCCATACCTCTACTGACCGAGATCAAACAAGAAGCTGACAATCCGGTGTAAAATCCTGCATGGTTTACAGAAAGAAGGAAAAAAAGAAATCTGGGGCCCCGGGCCCTGGACACCTACTTGGTCACTAAATACATTTTTGTATTTGATTTTTTTTTCTTATGCTGCCGGCACAGTTTAATGTGTAAAAGCTGTAAATGTGTGCAGATTGTAAAACAAAAGAGGTATTGTATGATTTTCACCTGACTGTAAATTATAAATAAAATTTATTTTTGCTATACATGGAGTGTAATGTTTATGCACACCATTCAGAGGTAAAAGAGAAAAATTCTAATAAAATCTGCTCATTTTGGTTGGAAATGTAATTTTTTTTTTCCATGGGTGTAGTGAATTGCAACATATTTTTTTTTCCCTCTTTATTTTAAGTTATAGGTCGAGTAACTTTTTTTGTGTTGTTGGTTTAGTGTAGCTTTTATTTATAACCGGGGAACTGGACGATTAAAACCCGGACAGGTAAATGAGGGAAGGGAACTTTAATTTAACTAGAAGACTAAAGTCTGCACAAGGCAAGAAGCATGTAGATAATCTGACCGGGCTACATCTCTCCAGCCCAGCGGATCGCTTTATTTTCAGTGTTCGGCTTCTTCAATGCTTTCAGTACAAAGTAAATGTTCACATTTAATTACTAATAAAAATGATCTAGAATGAAAGGAATCGTCTCGCTGGTGTTTTTTTGTGACTGAATAGTTTGAATGAGAGAAAAGAAAAGACGTGGTCTTATAGAGGAGGGTAATGTGAACAATGATGTCTTATTAGCAGATCTGTCACCAGATTTCACTATAGACTTCTTACATTTCAAAAGGAATGGCAGATCTGGTGAGGCTGGTGTATATTACTTAATATCCGGGTAATCCCTTTTTAGGACAGTTTCACCTAGACAGATTTTAACATCTGTCCTTCCTCTCAGCCTACCTAGGTTGATTGACAGCAATGAACTGTACCTCCCCCTTGCTGCTGCAGAGATTTAGCAGTGCTCAGTACAAGCTGCAGCTATCCACTCCCTGGATGGAGACAGCTCCTCACTGTACCTCCTCTTTACTGCTGCAGTGATTATGCAGTGCTCAATACTAGCTACAGCTGTCCGGCTGTGTGTGGGGAGACAGCTCCTCACTGTACCACGTCCCTGCTTTTGCAGAGATTAAGCAGTGCTCAAGTACAAGTTGCAGATGTCAGGCTTAATGAGTGGAGATGGCTCCTCATGGTACCTCCTCCCTGCTGCAGCAGATTTTGCAGTGTTCAGTACAAGCTGCAGCTGTCAGGCTCAGGTAGTGGGTGGTGGCTGAATACATTTTGGGCTCATGAGCTGGTTTTATTCAAAAGCTGGACTTTATTAATGTCATGCCCTTCTGACATGGATTATCAATGTAAATACACCAGCCCCCATCAGGTTTAAGGGCTCAATGTAAAATAGGCCGTTTGTATTGTAAAATCTAGTGACAGATTTGCAGTAAACGGGGGGCTGTCCTCCAACCTTCACCTCCAACATGTGCAGGTGAGATGCGGACGTAACTGGTGATACTTGCCAGTTACTTTTAGGCTGCAGTCACACAGTCACACATGTGAGAGACTTGGTGAGTCTCGCATCGACATCACCTGACACAGCCTACCACTCCTAGGACAGGAGCGTGCAGCTCTATAGAAAAACATGCTGCATGCTCCTGTCCGGGGAGCAACCGGCCATACTGAGTGATGCCAATGTGAGACTTCCTGAAGTGGGACCTGTGGCCTTAGGGTTATAAATGTCCTCTGTTATACTGCTGCACTGTCTTTGTAGCATCTACTAGGGGTCGTCTCATAATATCAAACTTGCACAATATTGGTAAAGGTACCGTTACATGCCTCAATATTGAAATAATCTCACTAACAATCTCGTGGGTGCGCGGATGTTAGGACATCATTTTGATATCGTTGGTGAGTTGACACACGTGTAGATATCATGGTTGACGCACCAACGATCCAGCAAGCAGGTATCGTTCGCCAACCCTGCAAACGATACTTGTTCACTGATGTGAATGGCCGAAGTCGTGAATGACCTAGTTATCGCGGTGTCACACTGACCAATGCAGCAGGTTGGCTGATCGAGGATCGTCTGATTTGAGAACATGTCAATTCTGCGATCTCCGATCCAACGATTTATCGTAAACGTATCTGAGTCACACGCAACGAGGTAGTAACAATGTTGCTTGAACGACTCCAAAACCGTGACGTTTCAGCGATATCATTCACTATCTCATACCATATAACGGTACCTTAATAAGCATCTGATCACCTGGGACTCCTACTACTGGGACAATCAGGACAATGGGGTTCTTTGTCCTGTTTGATTTGAGTTAGGGGGCTGTGTGTACTTTGTACTATATCTCAATCATACCTATAAATAAAGTCCAGTGCTCATCTATCGTCCTCTTTCTCGGACACACGGAGCATCAGTTAATACGTGCAAGTGCAAATCCCTTCAAAAATTACCTCGTTCTTATGATGGTGGTGATGGTAATAATTGGCACATACAGTGGCATGAAAAAGTTTGTGCATCCCTGGTCAAAATTACTGTTATGTAAACTGTCAAGGAAGTTGAATTGATTTCTAAAAGACATAGTTGAAGATCACACATTTCCTTTGTATTTTAGGCAAAAAGTCTATTTTTACATTTTAAGAATGATAAAGAAAATGGATGAATGCAAATCTTTGGGCGCCCTTGTACATTTGTGTGCTCAGATAACGTACATCACTGTTTCAGACCTTAATTATTCTGTTAGGGTTATGGCTTGTTCATTATCTCTAGGAATGGCCGATGATTGAAATCTTGACAGCGTTAAAAAAATAATAAAATCTTCCTCTACCCTAAAAAACTATAGCCATGAGTTCTTCTAAACAGCTGCCTAGCACACTGAAAATAGTAGCGACCCAGAAGAAGACTAAGGCCGGCTTCACACTGCATGTGTGATCCGATCCGTAGCTGTCCGCTTGAGGCAGTCAGCCGCGGCCCGGATCTGCACACAGGACTGGGGGGGGGGCTATTATGCCCTCTGATCCTGTGTGCAGATGCACACAGCTCCCACTGCTGATAGGTGAGGACTGCGGGTCTGACCTGTCAGCGGCTGCACACAGGATCGGAGGGCATAATAGCCCCCCCCCAGTCCTGTGTGCAGATCCGGGCCGCGGCTGACTGCCTCAAGCGGACCGCTACGGATCAGATCATACATGCAGTGTGAAGCCGTCCTAAGAGGATAACTAAACATATTCTAGTTGCCCCTTCCTCAAGTTGAAGTGTAATTAAGAAATGGCAGTTACCAGGAACAGTGGAGGTCAAAATAAGGTCCGGAAAACCAAGCAAAATGAGAGCCGCTAATAGGATTGCTAGAGAGGCAAATCGGAGCCTCCACTTGACTGCAAAAGACCTTCACGACAATTTAGCAGACTTTTGTGGTACATTGTTCTACTGATCAGAGACACCTCCACAAATAGGGCCTTCATGGAAGAGTCATGAGAAGAAAAGCATGGAGTCTCAAAGACCTGGAAGACGAGCCAAGAATCTCTCAGAACTAGAAGAAGCAGGAATCTTACAGAACTGGAAGAAAAGCAAGGATCTCACAGACCTGGAAAAAAGCAGGATCTCCAGAACTGGAAGAAAAGCAGGAATCTCACAGAACTGGAAGAAGAGCGAGGAGTCTCAGAGACCTGGAAGACGAGCCAAGAATCTCACAGACCTGGAAGACGAGCCAGGAATCTCACAGAACTGGAAGGCGAGCCAGGAATCTGACAACTGGAAGAAAAGCAAGGAGTCTCACAGACCTGGAAGATGAGCCAGGAATCTCACAGAACTGGAAGATGAGCCAGGAATCTCGCAGAACTGGAAGACTTCCAAGAAAGATTAGAAGAAAATACCTCAAAAAAGAATTGAAAAACTCTTGGATACCACCACAAGCATTTACAAGCTGTCATACTTGCAGAAGGGGGTGATACTATGTACTAACCATGTAGGGTGCCCAAACTTTTGTATCAGCCCATTTCCCTTTTTTGTTCATTTTAAAATGTAAATGATTACAAAGGAAATGTGTTGTCTCTAACTTTTGTCTTTTAGAGACAATTTCACTTCAACTTGCTTAACTGTTCACAAGAACAGTAATGGTGGGTTTACACACACCAATTTATCTGTTCAATATCTGAACAGATCTCTGGTTGCAGTGAAATCATGGACACATTGCTCCATGTTGTACACAGCCACAAAATGGAACAATGTGTCCATGATTTCACTGCAACCAGAGATCTGTTCAGATATTGAACAGATAAATTGGTGTGTGTAAACCCACCATAAGGCCGGCTTCACACCGCGACAGCGTCTGATCCGGGGCTCTCAAGAGTGAACCTGACGGCCCCGGACCGGATCAGCACACCGGTGTGCAGTCGGATGCGGCTGCCGCTACTGATCATTCAGGACCGTGGCTCGCAGGGAGCTATCCGCGGTCCTGAAATAACAGCGGCGTGCAGCCGCAGGTGTCCGTTCCCAGATCCTCCTGGATCGGGCAATCTGGCCCCATATGCTCCCATGTTGGGGAGCGCCGCAGTGCATTGGATCCGGGAGACGGCAATTTGGGGAGATTTGTGTCCGGGAAAAAAAATCTGGATTCTTTCTGGAGTGATGGAAACTGGATGGCAGATAGCTGCCATCCGGCCCCATAGGATGCTATGGGGCCAAAATGTGGTGTAAACCAGACAGCCCCGGATCGGATTAAAACGTGGTGTGAAGCCGGCCTAATTTTGTTCCGCTTGGATCTGTTAGCTGTATATGAAGGCTGATCAGATCATCCAGGATGTGCAGGGAACGATGCGAGCACAGAGCTCAAATCAAAGGGAGGCGACTGAGGACATACCTATACTTCCCAAGTCATGAAGGGGTTAATTTCAGTTTTTGTTTTTACATAAACTATACATGTTTGGTATCTACGTAATCGTACTGACCTGGGGAATCACACTGCCCAATCAGTTTTATGGTAAAATGAACGCTGTAAATAAAAAAATTTTTAATCAATGGCAGAATTTTATTTTTTTTGTTCCTCTTTCGAAAAACTCACCCTGCAGAAAATAAGACCTCATATGTCAATATTGACGGATAAATAAAAAAGTTCAGGCTCTTGGTATAAGGAAAGGAAAAAACTGAAAATTTCCCATAGTCTGCCCGTTTCCCATAGACTTCAATGGTGAAAAATAAAACATCCAGCAGAAATCTGTTTCTATGTGACTGAAGAGTCTGTGATCGCTGCTGAATCCATTCCTGAAGACAATGAGGACAGATCAGTTAGGCTAGGGTCACCCTAGTGCTAGGAATGTGTTCAGGGGGGGTCTGTTAAAAAGATAGAATCTGGCAGCATTAGCGCAGCGGTACCATAGTGTAACACTACCTTAACGCAGCCAATACAATCCTATGGGTGACGGACCCCCGAGTGCAGTCAAACTCCGGCATGTAAGTGCTGGAGATTGAAACCTTGCGCTATTTCCAAGCAGATCACATGACGCGCTCTTCCATAGCCTTTAGGCTGGTGTCACATATGTGTCTCAGCCGCATCAGGCGCTGGAGTGCAGACGCCACTGAACGCTGTCGCTGCAAGTGCCTTTTTGACAGCTGGGTTTGGGCGGCCCGGAGGGGTGGGAATGACAGAGGACAAACCCTGCAACTTCTGAGCATGCTCACAGTGAAATCCTGATCCGTCCTGGCTGCATTCACCAGCGGCTGGACGCGGCCTCATAGGCAGCAATGCGTTGTTTCGACACATTGTGCCGCATCAGGATTTTTCAAGGAGCCCCAAACCACAATGTGCTGCTGTCGTGGATGCGGTGAAAATGCCGTACTCAGCTGCATCAGGTGATATCCTGATGTCCCTGCGTCCCCATGTTAAATATAGGGACACCGGCCTGATCAGGAGGCATCAGAATTTCACCTGACACAGACGCAACACAGACGTGAAAGCAGCCCTATAGTGTCAGCGTATCATCACTTTGAAGCTGATCACTTTCACAATACATAGTAACATAGTATTTAAGGTTGAAGGAAGACCTTAAAGGGAACCTGTCACCTGGATCTAAGCCCCTACACTATCACTAGCTGTCCCTACACTTTCCTAGCTGCTCCCTATCTATCCCTCTCTGAGTTAAATCCGCCCTATAACGCTGCAGAGATATCCGTTATAACTTACAGAAGTCCCTGAGGCTGGGGACTGAAAAGGCGACCCAGGCTCCATTCTGCCCCTCCTCGATGGTGCAGTGCACGCCCTGCTGGGCGGTGTTATTCTTTCTTCCAAGCCGCCTCTTTAATTTGTAATCTCCCGCCCTCTGTAGTACTATCAAACACCGGCCGCTACGTCACTTGCAGCGTGGTGCATTATGGGCCGCTCACCATACCTCCCCCAGTTCATTATGGGCCTGATCACGTGATCAGCCCGGCTCCGCGCATGCGCAATGCGCTTATTGAAGCCGGGCCGATCACGTGACCAGGCCCATAATGCACTGGGGGAGGTCACGTGAGCGGCCCATAATGCACTGGGGGAGGTCACGTAAGCTGCCCTTAATGCACCGCGCCGCAAGTGACGTAGCGGCCGGTGCTTGATAGTACTACAGAGGGTGGTAGATTACAAATTAAAGAGGCGGCTTGGAAGAAAGAATAACACCGCCCAGCAGGACGTGCGCTGCACCATCAAGGAGGGGCAGAATGGAACCTGGGGCCATCTTTCCAGTCCCCAGCCTCAGGGACTCCTGTAAGTTATAACTTATTTTTCTGCAGCGTTATAGAGCGGATTTAGCTCAGAGAGGGATAGATAGGGAGCAGGTAGGAAAGTGTAGGGACAGGTAGTGATAGTGTAGGGACAGGTAGTGATAGTGTAGGGGCTTAGATCCAGGTGACAGTGTGGAGGATGAATTATATCTTATCTATTCATCTTAGTTTTTATACTCATATAGCATTAAATGAAACAATAAGTTTTTTCTGTATTCAGGTACATATCCTGTCGGGTTCAAATTTACTGTTCCACTCCCTCGCCAGTCATCCCAGATTAGACTATGAACATATGGTACCAGATAAGAGTAAATCAGACTGAGAGTCCGGTTCAAACTTATAATATGTTCGTTGCTTTATTAAACAATGGCAATGGTCACAGCAACTGCCCTTTATTTCCGGGTACACAGCATTTTATACTCTAAAGACTAGGCGTGAAATGGCCAGGACAAGGTGGGATTAGATGGGAGTTAGGTGGGGTTAGGCTAATACATCTATCTCTGTTAGTAATAATTAGTCTTTTGTCTTCTGTGCTGAATCCATCCTTCATCACGTCATGATGTCTTCTCTTGGCCTCTGGTATGCAGAATATCTCTAGCTTCCCATGGTACAATCTGGTGTAGGCACAGCGAAGACCAATCAGCTTGTCCATTTTCAAGGCAACTTCTGCACAGCTATATCTTCTTTCCAGCATACACATCTAAAGAGACACTTTGTTTACAAAACAGCTCCTTGTTCACAGATTCATAGTGGGAAAGAAAGAGAGAAAGAAATAGATGGAGGGGGAAGAGAGACAAAGAGAGAAGAGAAAAAGAAGAGAAAGAGAGAAGATGTTGGATACGTACCTGAATACAGAAAAAACTTATTGTTTCATTTAATGCTATATGAGTATAAAAGCTAAGATTAATAGATAAGATATAATCCATCCTTCACAATTCCCCCCTAACAACTAAGTTTTTTCGGGAAGTCTATCCCTAGGGGAACCTTTGAGGTTGTCCATGTGATGGGAAACGAGAAGGATTGTGGGCTTGTTCATCCGGACGCCTCAGTAACTCCTCCCTTATGAAGGGCCCCAGGCACCCAGGACACTACTCTACTCTATCTTCACATGGAGCCCTCCCGTTGTCCCTAAACCAGTTCCCTTAACTTTATACTTAAGTAGGGGGAATTCTTTGGCTGTTTGAGGGACACACCCTTGGGCATATCCTCCAAAGTGACACTCCCATTGGCTAACGGGTCAACCTCCTGATAGAGGTAAGTACCGGTGATATCTGCCTTGGTGATGACCTTTTTATATAAAGGAATAACGCAACAAAGGAATATTAACCCAACTAGGATTATGGCAATTAATATCAGGCAAACCTGTTGAAGGAACCCTTTGAGCCCACCCAACCAAAAAGAAAAGAAAGAGAGAAAGAAATAGATGGAGGGGGAAGAGAGACAAAGAGAGAAGAGAAAAAGAAGAGAAAGAGAGAAGATGTTGGATACGTACCTGAATACAGAAAAAAATTATTGTTTCATTTAATGCTATATGAGTATAAAAGCTAAGATTAATAGATAAGATATAATCCATCCTTCACAATCCAACATCTTCTCTTTATCTTTGAGTCACCCCTCCCCCTCCTCAATCTCTCTCTCTCTCTCTTCCCCTCTTTTCTCTTCATCTCTCTCTCTCTTTCCTTCATGTCACTCTCTCCCTCTTTTCCCTTTTTCCCTCTCTATCTATCTATCTCTCTCTCCTCTCTTCTTTTTCTCTTCTCTCTTTGTCTCTCTTCCCCCTCCATCTATTTCTTTCTCTCTGTCTTTCCCACTATGAATCTGTGAACAAGGAGCTGTTTTGTAAACAAAGTGTCTCTTTAGATGTGTATGCTGGAAAGAAGATATGGCTGCACAGAACTGCCTTGAAAATGGACAAGCTGATTGGTCCTCACCGTGCTTGCACCAGACTGTGCTATGGGAAACCCAAGATAACCTGAATCCCAGCAGCCAAGGGATGATACCATGACGTGATGAAGAACGGACTCTCAGAATACAAAAAACTATTATTATTAACAAACATAGACATTAGCTTAATCCCACCTAACTCCCACCCTGCCATGGACATTTACATGCTTATCTTTTAGACTATAAAATGTCCTGTACCCGGATATTGGGTGCAGTAGTTGTTGCCGTGTACGTTGTCATTATTAAACCTGGACACGTTATAAGCTTGAACCGGACTCTCTCGGTCTGATTTACTCTTATCTGGTACCACGTGTTCATAGTCTAATCTGGGATGACTGGCGAGGGAGTGGAACAGTAAAATTTTCCCCGACAATAGGTTCCCTTTAAGTCCATCTAGTTCAACCCATAGCCTCACATGTTGATCCAGAGGAAGGCAAAAGAAAACCATGTGGCAACACTAAGCTCCACATTGGGGGAAAAAATTCTTCCTGACTCCACATACGGCAATCAGACTAATTCCCTGGATCAACGCCCTATCAAAGAATCTAGTATGTATAACTGGTAATATTATAGTTTTCAAGAAAGGCATCCAGGCCCTTCTTAAATGTTAGTAGTGACTCCCTCATTACACCATCATGTGGCAGAGAGTTCCATAGTCTCACTGCTCTTACAGTAAAGAATCCGCGTCTGTGATTATGATTAAACCTTCTTCCCTCCAGACGTAGAGGATGCCCCCTTGTCCCAGTCTCAGGCCTAAGAGTAAAGAGATCATTAGAAAGGTCTCTGTACTGTGGCCTTAGAGGGGCTTTCCAGTCTATAATAATTCAGCAATCACTCTGTGTCCCTCTATGTGACTGCTCTTATCAATCCTCCAAGCGCCTGCGCTGTGCGCTACAAACACTCACTGGTTTCTAAACCGGGAACAGACTGCAGTTATGCGATATACATGTTCCTGGCCATAACCCGACTAGCGTTCACATCCTCACTCAATACAAGTGTATGGAGAGGGCGTGTCTCAACTAGTGAGTGTGACCTTGCTGTGTGCACGTTCACTGGAGGGCGTGGCCTCTTTCTATACAAGTATATGGAGTGGGCGTGACCTTGCTGTGTGCACGTTGACTGGTGGGCGTGGCCTCTTTCTATACAAGTATATGGAGTGGGCGTGACCTTGCTGTGTGCACGTTGACTGGTGGGCGTGGCCTCTTTCTATACAAGTATATGGAGTGGGCGTGACCTTGCTGTGTGCACGTTGACTGGTGGGCATGGCCTCTTTCTACACAAGTATATGGAGTGGGCGGAACCTTGCTGTGTGCACGTTGACTGGTGGGCGTGGCCTCTTTCTATACAAGTATATGGAGTGGGCGTGACCTTGCTGTGAGCACGTTGACTGGTGGGCGTGGCCTCTTTCTATACAAGTATATGGAGTGGGTGTGTCTTAACTAGTGGGCGTGACCTTGCTGTGTGCATGTTGACTGGTGGGCGTGGCCTCTTTCTATACAAGTGTATGGAGTCGGCGGCGTGTCCAACTATACAATTTGACTAGTGTTCCTGGCCATAACCTGATTAATGGGCGCAGCCTCGCTCAATACAAGTGTATGGAGTGGGCGTGTAACAACTAGTGGGCGTGGTCTTGCTATATGCACTTTGACTAGTGGCTGTAGCCTCGCTCTATACAGGTGTATGAAGCGGGCGTGTCCGTCTAGTGGGCGTGACCTTGTTCTATACAAGTGTATGAAGTGGGCATGTCCAATTAGTGGGTTTGGCCTTGCTCCAAAGTGTATAGAGCCAGGTCACGCCCACTAGATGAGGGCTGTGGCCGGGAACATGCATACCGCATAACTGTTGTGTATTCTCAGTTTAGAGACAATGAATCCTTGCAGCGCACTGTAGTCTGCAGCCACCTGGAGTGACCGCAGATTTGTCATTACAGACCGGAGAAGCCCTGATAATTAGCTGAAAAGAGCTCAGAAAAAGTCTGATAAAAGGTATAAACTCCCTGTGACAAGGAGCTCACTGATGGAGCTCGGTTCACTGATGGAGGCTCGGTTCACTGATGGAGGCTCAGTTCACTGATGGAGGCTCGGTTCACTGATGGAGGCTCGGTTCACTGATGGAGGCTCGTTCACTGATGGAGTCTCGGTTCACTGATGGAGGCTCAGTTCACTGATGGAGGCTCGGTTCACTGATGGAGGCTCGGTTCACTGATGGAGGCTCGGTTCACTGATGGAGTCTCGGTTCACTGATGGAGGCTCGGTTCACTGATGCTCAGTTCACTGATGGAGGCTCGGTTCACTGATGGAGTCTCGGTTCACTGATGGAGGCTCAGTTCACTGATGGAGTCTCGGTTCACTGATGGAGTCTCGGTTCACTGATGGAGGCTCAGTTCACTGATGGAGGCTCGGTTCACTGATGGAGGCTCGGTTCACTGATGGAGGCTCGGTTCACTGATGGAGTCTCGGTTCACTGATGGAGGCTCAGTTCACTGATGGAGGCTCGGTTCACTGATGGAGGCTCGGTTCACTGATGGAGGCTCGGTTCACTGATGGAGGCTCAGTTCACTGATGGAGGCTCGGTTCACTGATGGAGGCTCAGTTCACTGATGGAGTCTCGGTTCACTGATGGAGGCTCAGTTCACTGATGGAGTCTCGGTTCACTGATGGAGGCTCGGTTCACTGATGGAGGCTCGGTTCACTGATGGAGTCTCGGTTCACTGATGGAGGCTCAGTTCACTGATGGAGTCTCGGTTCACTGATGGAGTCTCGGTTCACTGATGGAGTCTCGGTTCACTGATGGAGGCTCAGTTCACTGATGGAGTCTCGGTTCACTGATGGAGGCTCGGTTCACTGATGGAGGCTCGGTTCACTGATGGAGTCTCGGTTCACTGATGGAGGCTCAGTTCACTGATGGAGGCTCAGTTCACTGATGGAGTCTCGGTTCACTGATGGAGGCTCGGTTCACTGATGGAGGCTCGGTTCACTGATGGAGGCTCGGTTCACTGATGGAGTCTCGGTTCACTGATGGAGGCTCAGTTCACTGATGGAGTCTCGGTTCACTGATGGAGTCTCGGTTCACTGATGGAGTCTCGGTTCACTGATGGAGTCTCGGTTCACTGATGGAGGCTCGGTTCACTGATGGAGGCTCGGTTCACTGATGGAGGCTCAGTCCACTGATGGAGGCTCAGTTCACTGATGGAGGTTCGGTTCACTGATGGAGGCTCAGTTCACTGATGGAGGCTCAGTCCACTGATGGAGGCTCGGTTCACTGATGGAGGCTCGGTTCACTGATGGAGGCTCGGTTCACTGATGGAGGCTCGGTTCACTGATGGAGGCTCAGTTCACTGATGGAGGCTCGGTTCACTGATGGAGGCTCGGTTCACTGATGGAGGCTCAGTCCACTGATGGAGGCTCGGTTCACTCATTCCACACCTGACAAGAGAGGATATAGAAGACAAACGGTGCTAATTTTGTAATCAAACCTTCATACAAGTGATTTTTTTTCTTTTGTCCTTCCCAAACCCATTAAATGGTTTGTCCAGAAATCTATAAACTTGGCTGATTTTGTTTCTAAAACAGCGCCACCCCTGTCTACAGGTTGTGTGTGATACTGCAGCTCAGCTCCATGTAAGTGAATGGGCCTATACTATACTATGTGTAATACCACATGCAACCTCTGGACAGGGGTGGCGCTGTTTTAGAAAAAAAATCAGCCACATTTATAGAATCGTGGACAACCCCTTTAAGTGGACACCCTGGTTCTCATTATCTTGTCCGGTAAAAGGTTATATACCGTGAAAAAAGGAGCCCAAGTGCGCCCCCTATATTCTCAGTGGAATACTGCTCCTACTGTGTTTAGTCCTTGAAACAAGAGACGTGTTAGAGTCTGGTCCACGTCATCACTATGCGCCCTCAGTACTCTGTAAACTACAAGTCCCGGCATGCCTTGCGCCAGCAGAGCCGTTATTTTTTTCCTGTCACAGATCAAGGGCATGCCAGTTCTAAAAATGGCGTCCTTCTCTGTCGCAAGGGAAGTGACGTCACGGCCACGCCCTTATTTGATGCCCAGACCGGAAGCCGCTGCCGCGCTGACAGTATTAACAATGGCGTCCTCCTTCCGACGTAGAGGACGTGGCGTCATCGGGTCACCAACCCAGTTTCCATAGGAACCACGTCGCGTCCCGGAAGTTGCCGGTAAGCTGGCATATTTCGTAGTCTCCAGAAGGTGAATGATGCCGGCGGTGTCCTCAGAGGGTGAGATGGAGAACCACAAGTGCCAGCACTGCTCTGCTCAGCAGGGGTTAACCCACGACTGACCGAAAACTGGGAAAAAGGGGGTTCACATTCTGTTTACACTTTGTGTCATTGTTCTGTCCGCTCTCCTGATCCATCGTCTGGTCGAGCACAGGGCTTGTGATTGGAGGAATTGTTTTAATGCTAATAAAGGGAAGTGTTACCATAGAAACTGCAGCCACCAAATCATGTGACTGCTGCAAGACACAGACGAGCGGGGGTGTACTGTCACCATAGGGGAATCACCCCAGGATCATCCAGCTGTAAGGCAGCATGACAGCACTGTCTGGGGGGTTCTCTTTTTCTCCCTCCCCTGTGGGCTTGTCTTTCTGCTGTAAGCTGAACCCCCTCCCTCTCATCCAGACTCATCCATGGGGAAGGGTTCGGCTTACAGCAGAAAGACAAGCCCACAGGGGAGGAATAATAAACATAGTGATGTAATGCTGCACTGATATAGGCCTCATTCACATGTACGTGTGCTGTCCGTGTAGATACATCAATGTAGCCATGTCTGTCTATCCTACCATCCCTTTATCCTACCATCATTCTACCTATCCTTCTATCCTACCATCGCTCTCTCCTTCCATCCCTTTATTTACCCTTCTATCCTACCATTGCAATATCCTTCCACCCCTCTATTCCTTTATTCCTCCATCCTACCATCCCTCTATCTATCATACCATTCTTCTAGCTATCCTACCATCCTCTATCCATCCTACCAACGCTCTCTCCTTCCATCCCTCTATCTTTCTATCCCTCTATCTATCCTTCCAATATAAAGTCGTGGGTTTTCCACATTTTTTTTACACTTTGAGTGTGTAATTGTTTTGTGCCGCTCTTCTGATCCACCGTCTGATCGATCACAGGGTTTGTGATTGGAGTCTACAAAGACTTTTTGTTAATGCTAATAAAGGGGACGTGTTACCAAATAAACCGCAGCCTCCAAAACATGTGACTGGTGCAAAACGTAGACAACCAGGCGTGTACTGTCACTATAAAGGGAACCAATCGCCACCAGGATTCATCCAGGTGTAAATCAGGGCGGCATCACATCACATTTGTTGATTTTTTTTTATTCCTCCCCTGTGGGCTTGGTAGTCTGCTGAAAGCTGAAAACCCTCCCTCTCATCCAGACTAATCCAGGGGTGAGGTGGTGGAGGAGGGGGGAGGCTTACAGCAGACTACCAAGCCCACAGGGGAGGGATAAAAAAAGAAAACCCAAATAGTGATGTGATGCTGCACAGGTCAATCACCTGCTGCACTGATTTAAGCTGCATTCACATATACATGTGCCATCTGTGTAGCCCCACGCCGGAGGCACGGCCCTACACGCACACATTATATTCTATGCTCATTTTTAGACATCTGTGAACGAGCACGGACCGTGTCTCCGGGTGGAGCAGATGCATGGCCGCTTTTTTGCAGGTAGTCACACAGAATTATGAAATTGGGTTTGGGGGCAGGTAGAGGAATTGGAAATTGGGGTACTGAAATAAATCAAGGATTTACAGACGCTGCAGCAGCAAAATGGTAGAGAAATGTAATTGAACACTATTTAGAAAGCTGCTTAACATTGCATTCAGGAAGCAAATGAAGAAAAAATGAAAAAGAGAACATAGAATTGATCATAAGTGTCAGACTGATGGAGATCCGATCCTCTGCCTGATATTGTGCTGTGGACTTGGATGTGTCACAGCGCCACACATTGTACAGTGGTTGTAAATGGTACTGCAAGCTCTTTCCACCTTATTTGTATGACTGCTTGCAGTACCACTCACATCCACTACACTTTGAGTGGCGCTGTTCTGCTTCCAGTTGATCCAGTGATCGGGTATTGGTCACTCTCCTAAATCCTTACAATCACTGTGAGATAGTGTAACTGCGCATAACCATTGTGTTTTCTGTAGCCGCGCCGCGGAAGAGGAGGGAGTACAGCACCATCCACGAGGCAGTGAGGTGCGGACATGTCGAGGAGCTGGCCACGATCGTGAAGAAAGGGACCAGTGTGAATGATGTGGATCCGGTCTATAGGTTTACACCGCTGCACTGGGCTGCACATTCCGGGAGTCTGGAGGTAACTGACCACGACCACCACAGACCGAGCATGCAAAATACTAAGGGGCGCAGACCGAACAAGAGAAAGTGTCATAGATAACTACCCGAAAAGTACGGCTGTCAGGGGAGTATCTAGGGGGGTGCAGCCGAATCCTTTGCCCCTGGCGCAACTCGGGGGGTGCCAGCGGCACCTTCACGCTCCTCAACCAAGGCTGCAGGGGCGGCGGGGCTGAAAGCTGACAGCAACCCCCCGCTCCGCACCTAAGGGTGCAGGGGCGGCTGGGCTGAAAGCTGAGAGCACTCCCGCCCCATCCGCTCCTCACCTTCTCTGGGGGGAGCGTCAAAATAGATCTTTGCCCCGGGCGCCATGAAACCTAGTTACACCACTGACAGCTGTACACTTCCAGCTGCACTGCACACTGGGAGCCACTCGGCTCTACATTGCTTTCTCTCCATTGAAACAAATGAAATTGAAAAGAAAGAGAAAAGTGCCGCCTAATTACTAGATACAGGGCCTCTCCTAGAGGGGACGCATTACTTTCTCACTGCCACTAGGGGGAGTTGACTGCACACAGGTTTACTATTCAGTAGTATTGAGCTCCCTCTAGTGGTGATTGTAAGAAGTCAGAATTGTATTATTTCACTATGATTATGCCGAGGAGCTCTGTATCACAAAAACAGACTTGTGCCTGAAATAAAGATTTATTAAGGAATTAATGGGAATGAATCTGTAAACCAATTTAGTATTATTTGGTAGTAAGGACAAATAAGATCAGTGTGCCTTTATCATAATCTTAGTGCCTTCACTGGTTACTATGGCATGGAGCCGACAACACTAACGTGACCGCCAGAGGATGGACGGCAGCGCACCTAGCCGCTATAAAGGGACAAGACGCCTGTATGCAGGTACACGGGAAATTATCTATCTATCTCTATCTATCTATCTATCTATCTATCTATCTATCTATCTATCTATCCTTCCATTCCTCTGTCTATCTTGAGTTTTCTATAATCATTTCTTTTTGTTCTCGGTCACAGGCCTTGATTCTCAGTGGAGCCAACCTATCGGCTAGAGACGACCGTCAGTGCACCCCCGCACACCTGGCCGCGTCCCATGGCCACTCGTTCACTTTACAGAGCATTCTGCGCAGCGGAGCTGTGAGTACAGGATAATACACTGATTATTACATGGCGGCCAGTCTTCATCTATGACAGAGGATAAGTAAATGTGGGGTTATGTCATTATTTTATATCGTTCTATTAATTACAGGACACAGGCAGCACAGATATTAAAGGATGGACACCGGTTCATTGTGCTGCATTTCATGGCCGACTTGGCTGTTTACAGCTTCTTGTGAGGTGGGGGGCGTCTGTGGACGGAATCGATCATGACGGAAACTCACCAGGTAGAACTAGTATTAGATTCAGGTTTACAATGTAATACTGCCCCCTATGTACAAGAATATAACTACTATAATACTGCTCCCTATGTACAAGAATATAACTACTATAATACTGCCCCTATGTACAAGAATATAACTACTATAATACTGCTTTTATGTACAAGAATATAACTACTATAATACTGACCCTATGTACAAGAATATAACTACTATAATACTGCTCCTATGTACAAGAATATAACTACTATAATACTGCCCCTATATACAAGAATATAACTACTATAATACTGCCCCTATGCACAAGAATATAACTACTATAATACTGCCCCTATGTACAAGAATATAACTACTATAATACTGCCCCTATATACAGGAATATAACTACTATAATACTGCCCCTATGTACAAGAATATAACTACTATAATACTGCCCCAATGTACAAGAATATAACTACTATAATACTGCCCCTATGTACAAGAATACAACTACTATAATACTGCCCCTATGTACAAGAATATAACTACTATAATACTGCTCCTATGTACAAGAATATAGCTACTATAATACTGTCCCTATGTACAAGAATATAACTATTATAATACTGCCCTATGTACAAGAATATAACTACTATAATACTACCCCTATGTACAAGAATATAACTACTATAATACTGCCCTATGTACAAGAATATAAACTACTATAATACTGCTTTTATGTACAAGAATATAACTACTATAATACTGACCCTATGTACAAGAATATAACTACTATAATACTGCCCCTATATACAAGAATATAACTACTATAATACTGCCCCTATGTACAAGAATATACTATAATACTGCCCCTATATACAAGACTATAACTACTATAATACTGCTCCTATGTACAAGAATATAACTACTATAATACTGCCCCCTATGTACAAAAATATAACTACTATAATACTGCCCCTATGTACAAGAATATAACTACTATAATACTGCCCCCTATGTACAAGAATATAACTACTATAATACTGCTCCTATGTACAAGAATATAACTACTATAATATAATACTGCCTCTATGTACAAGAATATAACTACTATAATACTGCCCCCTATGTACAAGAATATAACTACTATAATACTGCTCCTATGTACAAGAATATAACTACTATAATATAATACTGCCTCTATGTACAAGAATATAACTACTATAATACTGCCCCCTATGTATTAGATATAAACTACTATAATACTGCTCCTATGTACAAGAATATAACTACTATAATACTGCTCCTATATACAAGAATATAACTACTATAATACTGCCCCTATATACAAGAATATAACTACTATAATACTGCCCCTATGTACAAGAATATAACTACTATAATATAATACTGTCTCTATGTACAAGAATATAACTACTATAATACTGCCCCCTATGTATTAGAATATAACTACTATAATACTGCTCCTATGTACAAGAATATAACTACTATTATACTATTCCTATGTACAAGAATATAACTACTATAATACTGCCCCTATGTACAAGAATATAACTACTATAATACTGCTCCTATGTACAAGAATATAACTACTATAATATAATACTGCCTCTATGTACAAGAATATAACTACTGTAATACTGCCCCTATGTACAAGAATATAACTACTATAATACTGCTCCTATGTACAAGAATATAACTACTATAATACTGCCCCTATGTACAAGAATATAACTACTATAATACTGCCCCTATGTACAAGAATATAACTACTATAATACTGCTCCTATGTACAAGAATATAACTACTATAATACTGCCCTATGTACAAGAATATAACTACTATAATACTGCTCCTATGTACAAGAATATAACTACTATAATACAGAACCTATATACAAGAATATAACTACTATAATACTGCCCCTATGTACAAGAATATAACTACTATAATACTGCTCCTATATACAAGAATAATTAACTACTATAATACTGCCCCTATGTACAAGAATATAACTACTATAATACTGCTCCTATATACAAGAATATAACTACTATAATACTGCTCCTATGTACAAGAATATAACTACTATTAATAATGCTCATATGTATAACAATATACCTACTATAATACTGCCTCTATGTACAAGAATATAACTACTATAATACTGCCCCTATATACAAGAATATAACTACTATAATACTGCCCCTATGTACAAGAATATAACTACTATAATACTGCTCCTATATACAAGAATATAACTACTATAATACTGCCCTCTATGTACAAGAATATAACTACTATAATACTGCCCCTATATACAAGAATATAACTACTATAATACTGCCCCTATATACAAGAATATAACTACTATAATACTGTTCCTATGTACAAGAATATAACTACTATAATACTGCTCCTATATACAAGAATATAACTACTATAATACTGCCCTCTATGTACAAGAATATAACTACTATAGTACTGCCCCCTATATACAAGAATATAACTACTATAATACTGCCCCTATATACAAGAATATAACTACTATAATACTGCCCGTGTAGAAGAATATAACTACTATAATACTGCCCCCTATGTACAAGAATATAACTACTATAATACTGCTCCTATATACAAGAATATAACTACTATAATATTGCTCCTATATACAGGAATATAACTACTATAATACTGCTCCTATGTACAAGAATATAACTACTATAATACTGCCCCTATGTACAAGAATGTAACTACTATAATACTGCTCCTATATACAAGAATATAACTACTATAATACTGCCCATGTAGAAGAATATAACTACTATAATACTGCCTCTATGTACAAGAATATAACTACTATAATACTGCTCCTATGTACAAGAATATAACTACTATAATACTGCTCCTATGTACAAGAATATAACTACTATAATACTGCTCCTATATACAAGAATATAACTACTATAATACTGCTCCTATTAGTGCATTTATCCGCCATGGAGGGCCATCTGCATTGCTTAAAATTTCTTCTCAGTAAACTCCCGAGCTTCACCCGTGCGCTGGAGGCAAGAAACAGTAAAGGAGAGAACGCAAAGGAGCTGGCGAGAAGATTCTATAAGGAGAGAATCATTCAGTATATAGATGGTGTGGAGTATGAGAGGGATCATCCAGAGGAGATGGAGAGTGAGTATTCTAGAGAGCTGATTGATTATTTATTTATTTTTTTCTTACTATTGATTTGTATCAAATGAGAGCTGTGATTATATATTATTTTTGGTATTGTGCTTATGAGCTTATCCTTCTTCCTTCCCGTACCTATAGATATAATTGGCCACCACTAGGGGGAGCTCACTGCAGACAGATCATATCCACCACTAGAGGGAGTTCACTGCCTTTAGATCATTGCCACCACTAGAGGGAGCTCAGTGCATACAGATCAGGGCCCCACTAAGGGCAGCTCACTGCACACAGATAATGGCAACCATTAGGGGGAGGTCACTGCACACAGATCATGGCCACCACTAGGGAGAGTTCACTGCACACATATCATGGCCACCTCTAGGGGAAGTTCACTGCGTACAGATCATGTCCACCACTAGAGGGAGCTCAGTGCACACAGCTCATTGGCACCACTAGGGTGATCTCACTGCACACAGATCAGGGCCCCCACTAAGGGAAGCTCACTGCACGCAAATCATGGCCACCACTAGGGAGAGCTCACTGTGGACAGATCATGGCCACCACTAGGGGAGCTCACTGCACACAGATCATGCCACCACTAGGGGAGCTCACTGCATTTAGATCATGGCCACTACTGGGGGAGCTCAGTGCACACAAATCATTGCCACCACAAAGGGGAGCTTACTGCATTTAGATCATGGCCACTACTAGGGGGAGCTCACTGCACACAGGTCATGGCCACCACTAGGGGAGCTCACTGCCCATAGATCATGGCCACCACTAGGGGGAGCTCACTGTGAACAGATCATGGCCACCACTAGGGGAAACTCACTGTGCACAGATAATGGCTACCACTAGGGGGAGCTCACTGTGCACAGATCATGGCCACTACTAGGGGAGATCACTGCACACAGATCATGACCATCACTAGGGGAAGCTCACTGCCCATAGATCATGGCCACCACTAGGGGGAGCTCACTGTGCACAGATCATGGCCACCACTAAGGGGAACTCACTGTGCACAGATCATGGCTACCACTGGGGGGAGCTCACTGTGCACAGATCATGGCCACCACTAGGGGGAGGTCACTGGACACAGATCTTGGCCACCACTAGAGGGAGCTTCAAAGTTAGATGATGAGAAAGTAGATTTTTTTGCAGCACAATCATCGATTTGACACACTTGCCTTCGCTATGGTTTTTTCTTTTCTTCCCTAGATTTGGCTTTCCCAGCGCACGTTGCTGCCTATAAAGGTGATCTGGTAACCCTTCGAAAACTAGTAGAGAGTGGAATAATTAACATTAACGAGCGAGATGATAAAGGCTCCACACCCTTACATAGAGGTGAGAATCTTAGATTGTGGAAATCCTTACAGGTCTAGGGGGTGCTCTATGTGATGTAACCAGGTGTTGTGCTCCTCAGCCGCGGGCCATGGTCAGGTGGAGTGCATACAGTGGCTGCTGGAGATGGGGGCCGACTACAACATCACCACCGAGGCTGGCGAGACCCCAGAGATGTTGCTAAAAGGTAGCGGGATCATTTTGCATCTGATGTGTTGGATTCTGACCTGTAGCACGTACCGTTACCATATTCCAATGTGTTGGTGACAGGTCCGCACATCTGGCTGCTGTAAAGCTCCTGGGGGGCAGAGCTCATGAAGATTCAGAGGAAGAGATCAGCGAAGACGACCCATTGTTTTTCGAGAGACACGGTGTGGAAGGAAGCACCGACCAACAAGATGACATAAACCTGAGCGCCAGCGAAAAGAAAAAGGCCCGTGGTATGTATAAAAAGGAGGACCTGCACCTAGGGAAGAGGGAGGGCATCTGTCGAAGGTCTTCCTGGACCTCAAAACAAAGTCTCCAACATCTGCCTCTCAGGGCATACTGGGAGTTGTAATTCTTGAACTGTTGGAGACACTGAGGTTGGAGGCCAGTGGTCTTGTGTTTTGGAACCATGACCCTCTTCTGGCCCACCTCCTATGCATTTGGGAAGAGTTTCCACAGAATCTCTATTATATAATTACCTTGTTGGGTCCGACAACAACTCCGTCGTCATCGTATCGTCCTAACCTTTGATTGGCCGGAACAAGTTCCAGTAGCCATATTTGCACACCCAAATGATGGGTGTACAACTATGGCACTCGCTCGTGCTGTGGGACGACCAGTGGTACTGCTGATAGCCAATAGTGTCATCACTTGAAAACGCCCACCCCCCAAACTTTTCGCTACAGCCCAACACTAGCTATCTGTTCCCCACCCGCCATAAACACCCTACAGGACCTGTGGTGATGTTACAGGACCTATGATGATGTCACGGTCATGTACGGAACCAGGTTTTACATATTACAAATTACACTGATATCACCACAGGTCCTATCCCAGTCTACGCTTCCTATTTCCAGATCCTAGCTCACCCCTGCAGCCCACTTCAGGCAGTCCGCTCCCCACAGTCCGGTCCCATCTCCACCCACTGCCCACTTCGTGCTCCCCGGTCCCAGCTCCTTGCTCACCCCCACAGCCCACTCAGCCCCGCAGCATGAGAGCAAGCACAGGGGTGGGGGCAGATTCACCATGGTGGAAGCAGAGTAACCACAGGGGGAGGGCAGAGAGACAACATGGGAATGGCAAAGAGACAGCAAAGGGGGACCAGAGAACGACCATAGAGGGGACAGAGAGACAACACCGGGGGGACCAGAGAGTGACCACGGGTGGTGGCAGAGAGAAAGCACAGGTGGGGGCTGAGAATGATCACAGGGAGGCTACAGAGCGACAACAGGGGGGACAGAGACACAACGGGGAGAGGGGGCACAAAGCACGCACAGGAGAAGCAGAGAGAGAACATGCACACTTACGCAGACACCATTTTTGGACACTTGGGTATACAATGATGGCAGCAGTATGACGTTTCACATTGCCCCACCGCTTCCTCCTCAAGATTACAGTAATTACAGGGTTACGTCAGAAGGGAACTTGCGGGAGCTAATAAAGTGCATAATGAGGTGTCTTGTCTATTTTGTATGTAATAAAGGATTTCTCTCGGTGGTGTGTTTTTTCCTCTTTACTAAAAGTGTTGCTAATAGCCGGCTGTCATACTGATGGCTGACATTAGCAATAGGTCTTGACGTCAGCTGGCAAAAAAAGCTAACATCAACCCCTTTATTACCCAGTCTGCCACCGCTACACGGCAACCAGAGAGCGGGGTAACCGCCAGCTTTGGCATCTCTCATGGAGGCGCCAATTCTGGGGCGGCTGCTGGCTGCAATTTTCAGTGGGGTTGAAGGGAAGGTGGGGGGAGGCACCCAGAATGATTGGGCCTTACCACGCTGAGAATTCCAGCCCCCCCAGCTCCCTGGGTTACCTTGGCTGGCAATAGAAAATACTGTGGAGCTCACGCCAATTTTTAAAAATTATTATTTCTCCTTCGCCTCATTGGGGGACACCGGACCATGGGTGTTATACTGCCGTCCACTAGGAGGCGACACTAGACAGAATCTGCAAAAGATTAACAGTGGCTCCTCCTCTGCAGTATACACCCCTGGAGCAGGCACTGCCTCACCAGTTTTTGCTTAGTGTCGTTAGGAGGCACACCTAACTTTTATTTTTCTTAAAAAATTTTACTTTTTCATATTTTTTTTAAAGAAAAGTGGGCCTCTGGCGAGACCCCCGGCGTGCTCCTTCCTCGGCCCCCCACTGTTGGGGGCGCCTGGTTGAAGTTGAGAACTCACCCCACATGCCGCTCCTTCCTTGGCATCTTAATGTTGGGGTGCTGGGTTGAAGTCAAAATGATGTTCTTCCTTCCCCATTTCCCCACTGTTGGGGACCTTGGGTTGAAGTCGAGGCTACACAGGAGCCCTCTGAAGGTGGACGGCAGCATCCCTCCCTAAGCACCCCTCCGGGGTTGTAAGGTTGAGACACCGCAGGTATGGTGAACGCCTGCACGCACCTGCACTGCAGGACTCCAGCATGGGCACATGCTGCAGCACAGCACACACACTCCTGGAGTCCCAGCTTTGCTGTGTGCTCCTGATGGGGCCGGGGGACACCTTGTAGGCAGTCAATGACCAAGCAGGAACACAGACTGCCTGTGCCCCTGCATGCAGCTGACACCTGCGGCCGGACTTCCAGGAGACCCAGTCTCTGGTTTCTCCTGAGGGTGCCACCACTGCACCAGTGCTGTACTGCCGTGGAGGTCCAGTGGGTTCCAGGTCTGTCCCGAGCCCTCCCCGGACCTCCGCGCCGGCGTGGCACCTTTTCTGGCCGGGACTTCTACTACAGGCCGCGGTGTCAGCCTACCACGAAGCCGCCGCCGTTTCCCCGCCCCCGGCCCACGCCCCGGATGCTGAGGATGACTCTGTCAGCGTCATAGCGTGGGGCGGACCAGAGCATACAGGGCTCTTCTTTCATAGCAGCTTCGCGCTCTTTCTAACCGCTCCACTACCCCTCCGTCCTTCTCCTTCTCTCTTCCGGCGGCCATTACAGTTCTACAGCGTTCAGCTGCAACTTCAGTGGGACCCACCGCACCCCATCCTGCTGCGGCCTACTTGTCTCCAGGGGGCACAGGACGCTAGATCACTAGAGGGGCACACTTCTGAGGTGGTAAGACATCAGCAGTGTCTTTCCACCGCTGCGGCTCCTCTTTTCTCTGCACAGGCACCTGTTGCTTAAAGCTATGTCGGGCTCAAGAAGTAAGAGGACCAGGGCTTATAGCTCTTACTATGCCTCCTGCACAGCCTGCAGGGCCCCTCTGCCCAGTGGATGTACATCCACGCAATGCCAGGACTGCACCCAGACCAGCGTGCCAGAGCCCGCTATAGCCCTGGCAAATACTGTTAAGCATAATACTGTGCCTGAATGGGCCATTCTTATGTCCCAATCTATGTCGCAATCCATAGACAAACTGCCACATTGCTCCAGGCTCTGCAGAGTTGCTCCTCTCCCTGTGCCGCTGCTTCCCCCTTTACAACAAGGTGAACCCTCGGACCAAAACTGTACTGACCTGGGTCCATCCACCTCCAGGTCAGGACGCAAGTGGACCCATAGGTCGCACTCCCCAGGGTCCTCTCGCAGCTCCAGGTCATCCCCTACCCGGGAAAGACATAGTGATCCCAAGGACTCTGAAGGCCTCTGCGATTCTGGCTCAGATCTGGATCCAAATATGTCCTTAGACCTGGACCCACCAGACACCGCAGCGCTAGTTGAGGACGTAATCACTTGCATCAATCAGGTGTTGGACATATCCGGACCTCCTTCTGATACTCCAGAGCACAAAATCTCCTTTCAAAGGGCCAAAAAAAACACATAAATACTTTTCAGATCACCCAGAATTTAAAGCACTCCTTCAAAAACATCGCTCACACCCTAAGAAAAGGTTTGGCAACCGCAAATCACGTTACCCCTTTCTGCAGGCGGTAACACAGGACTGGGCAGATCTGCCTGAAGTGGATCCCCCAGTTTCTAGGCTCGCAGCACAGACTCTTCTTTCACTTCCGGATAGTTCATCAAAGACACAACAGACAGTCAGGTGGAACAGATGGCTCGATCAATTTTCGAAGCCTCAGGGTCCTCCCTGGCACCAGCGTTCGCTTCAGTCTGGGCAGCCAAGGCCATCATGACATGGGCTAGTAACTTACATACCGTCCTCCGATCGACAGACGTTGAGCTGTCAGATCAAGCGCTGCAGATATCTGTTGTAGCAGATTACTTACAACATGCAGCTCTGGATTCCGCAAATTGCGCAGCAGTAGCAGCATCAAACGCCATCATAATCAGGCCTGCCCTCTGGTTACGGGCATGGAAGGCTGATGCAGTTTCCAAAAAGTCCCTCACACACCTCCCATATCTCAGCGGACGTCTATTCGGAGAAAAGTTAGATAAATTAATATCAAACGCCATAGGGGGCAAGAGCACTTCTCTTTCCCAGCAGAAATCAAAATGCACATTCAATTGCCGTCATCAAATACGATTCCATTCCTTTCAGAATTCGTCCGGCTGGTCCGCCTCACGACCAGCACAGGCTCGCAGTCGCTCGCCACGTAGAGAGAGCTCGCGGTCTACCCAAACATTGGACAAGAATTGGCAGTCACAATCTCGCCAGTCCAAACATAAGGGATCCAAATCCTATAGGTTCTCCTCATGACTCCTTATCCCCGGAGGACACCCCACTACTAGGCAGCCGACTTTTACACTTTCATCAAGTCTGGCTGTATATTATAGAAGACAGGTGGGTCAGGGAACTGGTATCCTCCGGTTACAAAATAGAGTTTACGTCCCACCCACCCAATCGATTTCTTTCTCCCAGTTCCCCCAAAAGCGCCATCCAAAGCCCTTCTTTCAGGCGGTCAATGCACTTCTACAAGCAGGAGTCATCGTACTGGTCCCTCTGGCCGAGCGTTTCCATGAGTTCTACTCCAATCTGTTCATGGTTCCCAAAAAAGGAGGCGGTGTAACACTCATCCTGGACTTGAAACAACGAAACAAATTTGTCCGCGTATGACAGTTCCGCATGGAGTCTCTCATATCCATAATATCATCAATGGAAAGGGGAAAATTTTTCACCTCCATAGACATACAAGATGCATACCTGCATATGCCATCACGGCTGCTCATCAAAGGTTCCTCCGTTTTGCAATCGGCCAGGCCCACTACCAGTTTGTGGCTCTCCCGTTCGGACTTGCCACAGCTCCCAGAGTATTAATCAAAGTCATGGCGACCACCATGACCATTCTACACTCGAGAGGCATAGTCGTCCTTCCATACCTTGACGACCTCCTCATCAAGGCTCCCACCTTCATGGTACCTTTACACGCCGCTACAACATGGTGGAAACAACCGGGTAGATGAGAGAAATGTATCTTGCACCGCCAAATCAACCCGAGGTAGCGGCGTGTAAAGACGGTTGTTTCCACCCGTCACTTGCGGCACCTGTTTTTGAGCAGAGCTCTAAAACAGGTTGATTTCAAGCCGATGGTAGCGGCCTGTATCGGCGTGTAAATAAGGAACAGAAGGGTTGTTTTGACACCTTGCTATTTACCTGGGGCGTGACACAGGCTCCGGGAAACCATCCCCCTTCAGCGATCATTGGAGGAAGCTGCATAGGGCGGCATATTTAAGGAGCTGACCAGTCACACTACACAATTGCTCGAGCGTCATGTATTAGTCAGCCTCCTGCGCTGGCTGGCCAATCATGATGCTATTGCGTTGTCCTATCAGCGTACGAAATTCTCGTGATCCACAATTCTGGCACACCTGTGTTGTCCCTGCTGCACCAGGTCCGCCCATATTACCTTGTTGTAGTGGCGTGTAAATGAGGTAAGGTGCTCTACAGAAGGTAACTTGTGGCACCCGGCGGTGCATCCAGAGATAGATTCAACCTTCTGTAAAGCACCTTATAGCGGCGTGTAAAGACGGTGCGGGTACCGTTTGTAACCGTTCGTGCATGCTCGTGCACGTGAAGCACCCGGTTGTTTCTACCATGTTGTAGCGGCGTGTAAAGGTACCATCAAGGATTGCGAACACAGCGTCTCCATCACGGTGGACACACTACGTCCGCTAGGCTGGCTGGTCAACCTACGAAAGTAGTCGCCGATCCCAAGCCAGTCCCTGACCTTTCTGGGCATTCAATTCAACACTTCCAGAGGTCTGGTGATCCTTCCCCGGAAAAAAACACAGTCAAGGAGTTCGCACCCTTCTTCACCCATCACCTCGGTCCTTCCGGTTTACCATGAGAGTTCTATGCAGGATGGTCGCAGCAATAGAAGCGGTTCCCTTTGCCCAGCTTTACCTCAGGCCTATCCAATTGACAATACTCAAGTCCTGGGACAAGAGCCCCTTTTTTCTGGACAAGACTTTCGGCTGTCATCGGAAACCAAACGCTCTCTATATTGGTGGCTCAAAGACTGGTAAAGGGGCCTTTCCAACATGCGGTTTTTTCCTGATTTGGAAGATCAGGAAAAACCCGATTCTTACAGTATTTTGCACATTCACTTTAATGATTT
Source organism: Allobates femoralis (assembly GCA_033576535.1). Taxonomy (NCBI): domain Eukaryota; kingdom Metazoa; phylum Chordata; class Amphibia; order Anura; family Aromobatidae; genus Allobates; species Allobates femoralis. The sequence goes on from JARQOC010000002.1 coordinate 721,594,589, forward strand.
CAGGTAGAATCTTGTTGCTTCATGTTTTCTCCTGAAATCATTAGAGAAAATGGGCAAAAAAAATGAATCCTGTAAGAATCAGGTTTTTGCCTGATCTTCCAAAATCAGGAAAAAACCGCAAGTGTGAAAGGCACCATAGGGTGTCACCTTAGCGTGTTCACCAGTCACACGTAAAAAATTGAATTATGAAGAAGAGTAAGTAACGTGTATAAGAACTGGGATCAAGCACAATTACATTTTTAAGGTGAAAAATTGATGACTTTTATTCAATATAGTGCAATATTTCAGACACAACATTTAAAAATGGTTAAAACCACAAAACATGAACCAACCATGGCAAGGGACCGGTCTCCTTCACGATAGGGAAATCCTTTCTAACGGGTCATTGGAAAATTCTAACCACCGACGCAAGCCTGACGAGATGGGGCGCGGTGTACCGACACCACAGAGCACAGGACTAATGGTCTCTAGCAGAAGCGACCATGCCTATCAACATCCTGGAAATTCGAGCCATATTCCTGGCATTGAAAGCCTTCCATTGCTTCCTGGCGAGATTTCACATCAGGATACAGTCGGATAATGCCACGGTCGTGACATACGTCAATCACCAAGGCGGAACCCGCAGTGTCCAGGCAATGCGGGAAGTGCAACACATCCTTCACTTCGCTGTTAGGGGCGCGCTGCAGGCCAGGGCTCCTTGGGGAACTGCCAGGTCTTATCACACGAGTGTGCAATGGGTGAGTGATTATTGCTATCCCCTATGTGGGCTGAGATACCCTTTACATATTGTGCATTCTGTTATTATTGTGAATTTGTACCTTACAAGTGCATTGTAATACCCAGGGGAGTGCAGCTTGTTGTGGGTTTCCCTTTGTACTTCGTTCATAACGTTTATGTGTCTGCTTTTATATATATTTAATAAAAGTTATATTTTATGTAACAAAAACTCCATAGTGGTTTCCACTTAATTAACACATCCTTCACTAGGCGGAATCAACAGGATCAGTTCTGTCAGTTGTGCACATCCCAGGAGTGGACAACTGGGAGGTGGACTTCCTCAGTCGCCAGGGCGTAGACTCAGGAGAGTGGTCCCTGCATCCCGAGGTCTTCCAACAAATTTGCCATCGCTGGGGGACTCCGGATGTGGTCCCAATGGCATCACGACTCAATGCCAAAGTTCCCAACTTCATGGCCAGAACACACGACCCACGGTCGCTGGGAGCGGACCCTAGTTCAGGATTGGACGCAATTCCAACTTCCTTACATATTCCCACCTCTGCCACTAATTCCCAGAGTGGTGCGGAAAATCAGACAGGAAGGTGTTCCTGTCATCCTCATCGCCCCAGACTGGCCCAGACGCGCATGGTATGCCGACATCGTACAGCTCACGGTAGACGCTCCTTGGCGCCTTCCAGATCGTACAGACCTTCTGTCTCAGGGTCTGTTTTACCACCAGAATTCAGGGGCCCTGAATTTGACGGTGTGGCCATTGAGACCTGGGTGTTAACCCAAGCAGGGTTTTCGCAGGATGTGATAGGCACCATGATCAGAGCATGAAAACCAGCCTCTGCTAGGATTTACTACCACACCTGGAAAACCTTTTTTTTCCTGGTGCGCATCTCGTAATCAGTCTCCATTGCCCTATTCCCTACCTAGAGTCCTTGGTTTTCTGCAGTTGGGTCTGGAGGCCAGACTATCCCTGGGGTCTCTTAAGAGCCAAGTCTCAGCTCTCTCAGTTCTCATTCAGCGGCGCAACTAAACCGCAGGTGAAGATGTTTCTTCAAGGGTTCTCCCATCTGGTTCCCCCCTACAGAAGACCACTGGAGACGTGGGTTCTCAATTTGGTATTGACAGCATTGCAAGAACCACCCTTTGAGCCTCTTAGGGAAATCCCACTCCGCCTTCTATCATAGAAGGTGGTTTTTCTTGTGGCAATCACCTCTCTCCGCAGAGTGTTAGAACTGGCAGCACTCTCCTGCAGACCGCCTTTCCTGGTTTTTCACCAGGATAAGGTCATCCTCCGTCCGGTCCCACCCTTCCTCCCAAAGGTGGTGTCCCCTTTCCACCTCAATGAGGAAATTTCTTTGCCATCTCTTTGTCCAGCAACGGTTCATCGGGTTGAGAAGGCTCTGCATACACTGGACCTTGTCAGGGCACTGCATATATATGTGTCCAGGACTGCACCTTTTCGGAAGTCTGACTCTTCCTTCTTCCGGAAGGCAGCTCAAGGGCACGCCAGCTTCAAAAGCTACTCTTGCGAGGTGGAACAGGGCCACCATTCAAGATGCCTACAGGCTCAAAAATTCACCACTTTCGGACGGTATCAGAACACTTTCTACCCGTGCGGTTGGGGCCGTGTGGGCCATTCGGCACCAGGCATCGGCACAACAAGTGTGTAAGGCAGCCACTTGGACTAGCCTGCACACGTTTACAAAACACTACAGGGTCCATACCCAATCCTCAGCGGATGCGAGCCTGGGTAGACGCGTCCTGCAGGCGGCAGTAGCCCACCTGTAGGGGCTGTCTTTTTACAATATCGTTCCATTGCTCTTCCCACTCAGGGACTGCTTTGGGACGTCCCATAGTCCTGTTTCCCCCAATGAGGCGAAGGAGAAAAGGAGATTTTTGTGTACTCACCGTAAAATCCTTCTCTTAGCCTCTAATTGGGGGACACAACTTCCGCCCTGTTGCCCATCTCGGGCCATTTTTGAGTTCTCTTATTGTTCTTGAGCTCTTACATAGTTGCCTTCTTACAGGCGTGGTTATATTGTTATCAATGTACAGTTTCTCCTACTGCTTTAAGCACAAAACTGGTGAGGCAGTGCCTGCTCCAGGGGTGTATACTGCAGAGGAGGAGCCACTGTTAATCTTTTGCAGATTCTGCCTAGTGTCGCCTCCTAGTGGACGGCAGCATAAAACCCATGGTCCAGTGTCCCCCAATTAGAGGCTAAGAGAAAAGGATTTTACGGTGAGTACACAAAAATCTCCTTTTTTTTAAATAACTAAAAAAAATAGGGCTCCTCTATTTTTCATTGCCAGTGAAGATAATAGCAGACAGCGGGGGTTGGCAGCCAGTAGCTGCTTGGTTTACCTGCGCTTGCGATAGAAAATACAGTGAAGCCCTACACAATTTTACCAGGAAATTAAACACTATTATTAAACAAAGAAATAGAAACAGATTTTTAAGTAATAATACATTTATTTACATATATTAGGAGAGAGCACAGTTGAAGAGAGACAGGGAACAGAGGAGAGACAGGACAGGGGGAAGGGAAACCTGCTGCCCCCAGCGCCACAGAGCCTGCCCCCATTATGAAGTCACCACCCAGCGGATTTAAATATCAATGTTATTCTGTCTTTTTTTTTCATTCCAGCAAGAGCTTACGACAAGGTCAAAGAACTCGAAAAGTTACTGGAGATTGCAAAAAGCAATTACAAGCATCTGGGTGGCATCCTGGAAGAGGAAAACCAGAGGAAAAAGGAGCAGAAAGAATCCGAAAAGTAAAGTTTTGGCTTTAAAGGGGAAACTCCATGGTAATGTACATAACTATATAGCAGATAAAGATCCCACCAGAGTGGGCTGCATGTCTCCTGGGGGCTGTCTTACATTGCTGTCAGTGGAGAGGTGGTCCAAATCTATATGGGTGAAGGGAGGTGTCTGCATGATGCCGCTAATGGTGCCCTTCACCTTTCACAGGAGATTGGTAAGTTAACAATATACCACAATACAGCTATGTGCCCACTGGGCGTACTTTTTTCACGCTGCGTTTGTCAGCTACAGAAACGAAGCTGAGTAATAACAAAACTGTGCTGGTACATGCTGGATGGGCTGCACCAGAACAGTCAAAGGCCCACATGTGGTCTGCGGGCTGCACCAGAACAGTCAAAAGGGCCACATGTGGTCTGAGGGCTGCACCAGAACTGCCAAACGGCCACATGTAACCTGCGGGCTGCACCAGAACAGTCAAAGGGCCACATGTCTGCAAGCTACACCAGAACAGTCAAAGGGCCACATGTGGTCTGCGGGCTGCACCAGAACAGTCAAAGGGCCACATGTGGTCTGAGGGCTGCACCAGAATTGCCAAAAGGCCACATGTAACCTGCGGGCTGCACCAGAACTGCCAAAGGGCCACATGTGGCCTGCTAGCTGCAGTATCCAGGTTTTTCCCAAGGAGGAACCCAAAAAATATGTACAAAATAAAATCTTTAAAAAAAAAAACACTTTTCAGTTTCCTAATTAAAAAATGTAGATTTGGGATCTTTTCTCCGTTTATTAAAGTCCAATTTTTAATTTCATCATTCAAAATACCACAACTTGACAATTACACCTCTCCCCGCTCTGCCCCTATACTATACATAGTGTCTGGCATCTTCTCTTACGGCCTGATTTCCTCCTTAGGGTGATCAGAGATTTGGAGGGGCAGCTGGAGTACGAGCGTCTGCGGCGGGAGAAGATGGAGGTCCAGCTGGATGAATATCGGGTGCAGATCTCTCAGCTGAACAGCTGCCTGCAGCAAATGAAACCTCCATCCAGACCCAGCGTGAGCGGTGTATGTACCCTAATATGCTAGGCCAATATACAGCTCCATTTCTTGACTTACTTTGGTATCAGCAGCACAGAGTATTTCAGGAGATAAATTTGTATTGCCAGTGGTAACTGGTGGTGGTGACACAGTCTGTGACCTCCTAAATGGCTCATAGTGGATGAAGCAGGGTCCTCAGGAATTCCTCCCCAAATCTCTTCCTACTGTCTGCAACCACCAGTAGTGGGAGCCCACAGCAATCTGTACACAGTGTGCAGTGAGCACCCTCTAGTGGCGGCTTCAGACAACTAGAAGTTTATTATTTCATGGTTTGTCTATGCAGAGGGTTCAGAACTCTATGTCAGAGAAATAAAGCCTGGCCCTAAATGTAGTGTTAAAATATTTTTCTCAATCTTCTCATTGGGGGACACAGGACCATGGGTGTTATGCTGCTGTCCACTAGGAGGCGACACTAAGTATAATCTGAAAAAAACAGTAACTCCTCCCCTGCAGTATACACCCCCTGGCTGGCACAAGCCGAACCAGTTTCAGCTTAGTGTCATTAGGAGGCACATGTGGTTTACAGACACACATCATATCTTTATTTTATTTTTTTCCTCTTAGTTTTTTTCCTTCACTTTCCCTCGGAATGAAGTTAGACAGGTGTCGGTACCTCTGACGTGAACACGGAGCACCCCCTTCTGCGACGAGGGACGTTACTTTGGACATAATTTTTTTTATTGTTATACCATGGCGACGGTCCCATAGCGTTCCAATCTCCACAACATCACTGGGGCACGCAGAGTTTTTACCTCACGGAAATGCGCGCATAGTTTTTACCTCATGGTTCTCCACAACATCACTGGGACATGTAGAGTTTTTACTTCATGGATCTAGGAGCCTTACAGCCCCTCTACACCAGATGGATTAGGAGCCCTACAGCCCTCCCCAGATCCCTCAGTTGGGACACTGGGTTGCAGGAGCCTGGTGACACATCCGGCCTCCCTAGAATTCCCTAGCCTCCCTCACCAGGGACTCTGGGTTGCAGGAGCTGCATTGTCACCTTATATACCGCCCTCCCACACATCCCCTCACAGAGATTTTGGGTTCCAGTGGCCACCACCAGGTAATGCCTTTGGGCTACCCTTATATCCCCAAAGCCCCATGGTCATCCCTGGGTTGCAGTGCAGATGCTTGAGTGCTCCACGGTGGATTGCATGCTGGGGACCCCCTCTGTACCGGAGGACATGTGGCAGACATGGAGGGTTTATCTGCCAAGGGCGAGGATGCAACACCTGGTAACTCCGCACCGGCCCTATAGCATTCCCTTTAGAATTTAGCATTCTACTTTAGGCCCCGGCTTTGGCCTACTCTCGAACAACTTCTTCCTCGTCCGGCCTCCTGCCTGCCCCCGAGTGATGTCAGCTGCTGCCGGAACGCCTCCCGGCAGCCTCACTGGTGGGGCGGTCCTGCTGATTTTCGGCGCTTCTCTTGAATTTTTGCGCCCCTTTTCTCTGTGGCCCTTCCACTCCTCCCCATAAGTGCAGCCCGTACATGGCCCCCGATACAGAGACACATAGCCCTCTTCCACTGCAGGACACCGGATCATCGTGGCCCTGACCTAGGTCTAGGGGACTGAGCTCAGCAGATCTTACCCTGCTGCAGCTCTTCTATTACCTCAACTCCATGTCTCAGTATACGGTACCTATATATACGGTACATGTATTTACTGTGCCCAGCCAGTATACCAACCTGTTGTCATATATATAGTGTATCCACCCAGAATATCAACCTGTGCGCCATATTGGCTGTACCCACATATATACTGTATCCAACCAGTATACCAACTTGAGTGACAAATACATACTGTACTTACCCATTATATCAACCTGTGTGTCATATAGGCTGTTCACACATATATACTGTATCCAACCAGTGTCACAACCTGTGTAACACATATACATATATATATATATATATATATATATATATATATATATATATATATACTGTTCCCACCCAGTATATCAGACTGTGTCACATATATGCTGTACACAACCAGCATATCAACCTGTATGAGATGTATACTGTACCCAACCAGTATACTATTCAGTGGACACATATGTTTATCATGTGTGTATATATACCTGTTTAATCCTGCAGAGCTCATGGTCCACACGACCTCATATGCCTCTGGCAGCCGCACTCAGCTGCCCTGCGGACACTCTGCTCTGCACTGCCAGTCCTGTGATTCACTGAAGTTCAGAGCTCAAGTTCACCGAATGACTTCTGTTCCTCACAATCTATGTCACAGGACATGTCGCAACCCACGGATTGGAACAACATTCCGTGGCTGGTGCGACACGTACATGACATCGCAGAGACGCTGACCCTGCTTCCTCACAGGGCTGTTTCAATCAGGGAACAAGGAACGGCCTCTCACTTGTCTGGTGTGTTTCAGGAGACTCTCCCAAAACCCAGGCCATGTTCGACGGTTTAATCACGACCGTCCAGTGGTCACTCCAGCGGACAACCCACTTAGGAGATCTCAGACCGTACCGTCTCCTTCCAAAAGGCCAAACGCACACAAGAATTCTTTGCAAGGAGATCCTGGAGGAAACATAGGGTCTTGGTGACCACGGAGCCTTTGAAACTCGTTACCCCCTTCTCCCCAACTCTACGCCAGGACACGGTGGACTCCCCAGAAATTTTCCCCCGGTTTCCTATTTAGCAGGAAGATCTTTACTTGCTCTGCCCAAAGGTTCCTCTATTAAACACACTGTACTGTAGGTGTCTAGTCATCCCTGCCTCTGCGTGGGTCGCTGAAGTAATCATGTTCTGGACAGATTCTTCCCCCCTAGTTGGCGGACCTAGCATCTCAGTAGCTGGAAAATATATTAATCAGGCGTCCTGGACTCACCCAATTGCGCTTGCGCAGCCATACAGCCTTGCATGCCATCACCATGCGCAGAGCTCTCTGGCTCAGAGAGTAGAGAGCGGTTCCTGCCTTTCAGTCTCCCTCACTGGTCTTCCATATCAGCTCATCGCCTCTTTAGAGCACAGCTTGCCAAGCTAATTTCGGCTACTCCTTTTCGACCTCGCTTGGATGGTCGGTCTTCCGCCCCTCGCAAAGGACGTCCCGCTTCTCCCCACAGGGTCAGGGGCTCCCAACCCACACAAAGCTCATACGCGGACCGGCAATCTCGGTCCAGATAGTCCAGTCACAAGGAATCTAGATTCCTTGTTTTCTTTATTTCGTCACGCCTGACTTGCCGTCTCAGAGGACAGGACAGTCAGGGACCAGGGGTCTTCTGGCTTTTCAGGCTGTCAACTCCCTGATACAGTCTGGAGTTATCATCCCAGTCCCGGAAAGTGACAGCTTTGGGGGCTTCTAATCAAGCCTTTTTTTCATTGTTCCCAGGAGGTCAGCTCTGTCCGCTTCTCCGGACCTGAAGCACCTGCAAATATTCATCCGTCCTCGCCGTTTTTACTGGAGTCCCTTCAATCCATCATTGCATCATCTGAAGAGAGAGAATTGTGGGCCTTAATAGAGATTCTGATGACTATCTATACAGTCCAATCTCCCAAGCACTATTGTGCCAATCCTGCCAATCACGACAGCCTTTTCAGTTCATCGCACTGCCTTTCGGTCCCGCGACTGCTCACAGGGTTTTTCACCCTCAACAGGGCGGCCGTTGTATCAGTTCTTCACACTCAGAGCTTAGTTGTTCCGTCTCTGGGCGACCTACTAATCAGAACCCTTTTCTTTGCAGACTGCAAATAGAGTGTTCATATTACCGTGTACTCTCTCTCGCCTGGAGTGGCTAACCTAGCCTCGCCCCCTCCAGTCCTGGATCGGACATTTTACCGTTCCCAATACCTCCAAACGACGATCCTCGGCTCTACGTCAGGGAGTATGGCTTCTTCTTCGCCCTTCGCCTCATCCACTTAACTCAGATGAGACCTTTAGGCGGGATGGTTGCGGCAATGGAGGCACTCCGGCACCTCAGGCCTCTGCAAATGGCCCTTTTGACTCCCCGAAATAAGAGTCCGCTTACCTTAGGCAGACCCTTTTGGCTTGCCCCCAGGATCAAGCTATTCCTATGCGGGTGACCTTAATGAACTTCCCTCTCGCAAGGGAGGGTTCCTCTGCCCAGCTCACCAGGCAGTACTCTTCACCGACGCCGGCCAGATAGGTTGGTGTTATGGTCTACTGCTACCATGCAGCACAAGCCCATGGCTCTTCACCGGTCTACATACTACCCATCAACCTTCTGGAGGTTCGAGTGACATCCTTGGCTCTACAGTCCTTCCATCACCTTCTTACAGGTCACCATATTTGTTTCCAGTCTAACAATGTCACGGTGATGGCATATGTCAATCGGGGAGGAACCCACAGCCGGCAGGCGATGCGCAAGATGGAACCCATTCTCCGCTAAGCTGCATCCGCCCGATCAGTGCTCTCAGTAATGCACATTCTGGGAGTTGTCTACTGGACAGTGGATTACCTCAGCTCTACCCTGGAAGTTTTCCAGCAGATGTGTCATTGCTAGGGGAATCCTGACGTGGTTCTCATGGTTTCACGTCTGAACTCCAGGGTGCCCACCTCTATGACTCGGTCTCATGATCCAAACTCAGAAAAAGTGGGCACACTAGTCCAGCCTTGGAGTGTTTCGCCTCGCTTGTCTTCCACCTCCACCGCTAATACTCAGCGGGTAATTACGACGTCCCAGTCATACTAGCATCACTAGGTGGCCCAGGGACGCCTCTTCGCTGACTTACACTGGCATCTTCAGGACCCTGGATTTGCTCACTCAGGGTCCAATATGCCACCAACATTGACGGTCCTTAATTTGATGACATGGCTATTGTCACCCAGGTTCTATCCTTCACTGTGGTTCTATCCTTCACTGTTTTAGCTTCAGATATCTTCAAGATTTCTTCTCTTGGTGCAAGTCTCCAAATCATTCACCTCTGGTGTTTTTACTCTCCCTGTATCTCTAAGCTTAGATGCTGAGGTTTTTTTCCCCTCTCTCTCCGGAGTTAAAATCTGCACTGTCGGGTGTTTCTTCCAGCCCCGCTTTGATACACCTCAAGCCCAGACCTTTATTCAAGGTATCTCCCAGCTGGTTTCCCCTTCCGTAAGACCACTAAGACTCAGGTTTTTAATCCGGTCTTAGATGTCCTTCAGAGGTTCCTCTTTCAGCCCCTCAGGATGGCTTCCTTTGTTCTTTTGCCTGAGAACTGTCCGCCGTTGTTCTTTTCTGAGCCGGCAGCGCTTTCCTGCAACACACCTTTCTTGGTTTTCCACCAGGTTAAAGTTGTGCCCTGACCGTGCTGTAGTCTCTTCAGAGGGTGGTTCTTCCCCCACCTAAATGAGGGTATTTCTCTCCCTTCTCTTTGCCTGACATTAGCGCACTGTATTATGTAGACCCTATTCACACTGGATGGTTAGAGCCCTTCAAGGTCTGATTTTTCCGGTAATTCTTCCGGAGGATCATAGAAGGGGCATGGCAGTGTCCAAGGGCACACACGGCCAGACTATTCAGGCCGCATACCTATGTGTAACATGCCAACTCTAGTTGGACTGAGTGCGCCCTCCGCATATGCGGTGGGGGCATCCCGGACATTCCCCACCAGGCATTCCCGACCACGTGGCAAGGTAACCACCTGGCCCAGACTGCACACATTTGCGGAGCTCTGCAAGGTCCATCATCTGCTGATGCGAGTCTGGGTAGGCGTATCTTGTAGGGAGAGGTAGTTCATCCATAATATGCATGTCTTGGAAAAGACTATCGGTAGTGTTATGTGTTTTTTATTCTACCCACCCAGGAACTGTTTTAGGACGTCCCATGGTCCTGTGTCCCAGAATGAGGCGATTGAGAAAAGGCGATTTTTGTGTACTCACCGTAAAATCCTTTTCTCTGAGCCTCTAATTGAGGGACACAGCACCCTCCCTGTTGCCCATTTTGGGCCATTTAGTATGATTTTTCGATTCTTTGAGTCCTCACATCTTCGTACAGACCTATTTTTTTTTTTTTTTTGTCTCCTACTGCTTTGGTCACTGAACTGGTTCAGCTTGTGCCCGCCAGGGGGTGTATACTGCAAGGGAGGAGCTACTGTTTTTTTCAGATTATACTTAGTGTCGCCTCCTAGTGGACGACAGCAATATTACACCCATGGTCCTGTGTCCCCCGATTAGCGGCTCAGAGAAAAGGATTTTATGGTGAGTACACACACAAATCCCCTTTTTTAAACACTTTGAACATTTTTTTTTACTACTGTGTCCTGGTCGAGTTACTGAATGTCAAAATCATCTATCCCTGGTCCAGTGCACCATCTCAGTGATGGCCCTCGTTAATACTGGGTTTGCTGCTGGGAAGTCTGTGATGTTCCCTGTCAATACCATGATGGCCCCCGGGGAGTCAGTAATGGCCTCTGTTGATAATGTTAGTCCCTGTTTTTACCTTGATGGCTTCTGGAGAGTTAGTGATGGCCCCTGTTAATACTGTGTTTGCCCCCGGGGAGTCAGTGATGGCCTCTGTTGATACCGTTTTGGCTCCTGGGAAGTCAGTGATGGCTCCTGTTGATACCGTGATGGTCCCCGTTGATTCTGTGATGGCCCCTGGGAGGGCAAGTTCTTGCCGATTTCAGTATTTTTAACACAACTAGATTATAATTAGCATGAAGGCCCCATTTCACGCTTCAATGTACCAGCAATCCCACCAACGATCTGACCTGGCTGGGATCGCTGGGACATCGTTTTCTGATCGCTGGTGAGCTGTCAAACAGGCAGACTCACCAGCGATCAGGACCAGCGAGAATGCTGGTATCCAGGGTAAACAGCGGGTAACTAAGCAGAGCACTGCGCTTAGTTACTCGCTGTTTACCCTGGTTACCAACTCCAAGCGCTTGCTGTGCGGTGCTGGGAGCTTGTTCATCGTTGGTCTTCCGCTGTCACACACGCCGATGCTGGCCATCCAGAGGAAGACCAACGATAGATTTATGGTCCAGGCAATAAATCTACGATCAACCAACGACTTATCGTTGATACGTGTCACACACAACAATGTAGTTTTGACATAGCTGCAACGTCACCAAAACATTGACGCTGCAACGATATCGTTCACGATATCTTTGTGTAACGGGCCCTTTAAAAAAAATAAATGGTTTCACCTATCCGACATTTATTTTTTTTTTTTTGCAGAGGTTGTTTGCCTCATTCAGTACAGGCTGCAGTACCAAACACAACCTGAAGTCAACGGGGGCGCTATTCTACAAGAAACCAGTTTTTTTTAATCCTGAATATTTCCTTACATGATGTATTCTTTCTCCAGAAACTGTCCGACACCTACAAGGAGAAGAAAAGTGCGAAGAAGAAGCCGACTCCGCAGCAAAGCCCTGGAGGAGTCTTTGTGAAGAGATGAATGGAGAAGTAACACAATGCATGCTGGGAGACACCTAACCCTGGATTAGTTCTGTATGAAAATCACACTTTTCTGCAATATATATATATATTTAGATTTTTGACATTTAAAGTAAATATTAAAAATGTGCTCAGATTGTGGCTAATTACTATTTTCTACATGTGTTATTTTAATTATCTTTATTTGCCTTAAATAATTTTCGACTTTGGACATTGATATTTAAAGATATTTGTTTCAGATATATTGATTTTCCTTTTTAAATATGAAAACAATTCTAGATTTATAGAATATATATACAGCTGCATCACATTGAATGATGATATTCTAACAGAGTTTATGTACTGAATTACTGAAATAAATTAAGAGAAACCCATATATTACATAGTCATTACACACAGAGGGATCTATTCATGTGTTTGTTTATGTTAATGTTGATGATTAATGAAAACCCAAAGGTCATTATCTCAGAAAATTAAAGTAGGGAGGATGAAGGGTCTGAGAGATAAAATATGACCTAAATAGATATCAGAGGCTTCACCTTGTGTGGTTGTGAGAGTCACAGAGTGCATATTGAGTACGGAGGATGAAGGGTTAAACAATGCGCTGCCTTATTCCACCAGACATCAAAGGGTGAATATAATATTGATTTATTAAATCAACGCATTTGAGGGCTCCCAGAAACATGGCAATATATTGATTTGTTCTGAGGAAGAGACCAGGGAGCCTTGAAACGCGTTGATTAATAAATCAATATTATATTCACCCTTTGATGTCTGGTGGAATACGGCAGCATGGTGTTTAACCCTGCATCCTCCCTACTCTATATGCACCACGCTGGGGACTGCAGCAGCCGTGATCTGCTTTTATAGTGGTTGTGACTCTCACAACCACACAAGGTAAAGCCTCTGATATCTATTTAGGTCATATTTTATCTCTCAGACCCTTCATCCTCCCTACTGTAATTTTCTGAGATAATGACCTTTGGGTTTTCATTAATCATCAACATCAACATAAATAAACACATGAAAAAGATGCCTCTGTGTGTAATGACTCTATATAATATATGGGTGTCACTTTATGTATTGAATTACTGAAATAAATTAACTCTTTGATGATATTCTAATTCATTCAGATGCATGTATGTGTGTCTATATCCTACTATATAATTGTCTTATCGTGTCTGTCTGTCTCTCTGTAACGGAAGTCCCGCGTTGCCGATTGGTCACGCCCAATCAGCAATGCAGGATTTCTGTAAAGCCTGGGTTACACGCTTCAATGTGTCAGCGAACCGAGAAACGATCCAATTTGACCTAGATCGCTTGAACATCGTTCAGTGATCGCTAGTGCAATGTCACACGTACAGATATCGAGAACGACGCAGCAACGACTCCAGGACAAGGGAACGATACTTGCAGTTGTTTGATCGTCTATGTCCTTCAGTTCTGAATAGGCGAGGTCGTTAATTACATCGTTATCAAGGTGTCATACACACCCATGCTGCAGGTTCAACAGCTGATTTATGATCTGGTTCATAAACCTCCCATCAATGATCAGCCGACTTATCGTTGATTGTATCTACTTGTCACATGCAATGACGTCGTTTCACCGCCCCAAAAGCCGTGACGTACCAACGATATCGCAGCGTGCAACGAGCCCTTTACAGAGAAACAAACGGAATTAGCCGCCCACTACTCCCTGGCAGCTCGGCTGTGGAGCAGGGCCGGCGTCAGCACCCGGCCAAATGTGGGGGGCCCAGGCGTGACTATGGGGATCACAGTCGCCCTCCCGCATCGCAGCCGGGAGATGACCAGCGCTAGCTGGTGAGGTGTCACATGTGCAGATATAGTGAACAAAGCCGCGTCGTTGATTGGCTGCGGCCGCCGGGTATTGCCGTCGCGATATTAGCGCCGAAATTAACCCTCACTCACAGCGCGAGCAATAACATTTAATGATAATGTATATATCTTACCCGGAAAATCCTGTGCATTCATTGTATTATTCTGAAATCTTCATAAATAAACTACATACATATTACATAATACCTGATGCGTTAGAATAAGGCCACCATCTAGTTATATATGTATATATTATAACAACATATATATAACAAATACATTTAAACTGAATATAAACATTAGATTATAGATTTTACAGTTGTGGCCAAAAGTATTGACACCCCTGCAATTCTGTCAGATAATACTCAGTTTCTTCCTGAAAATGATTGCAATCACAAATTCTTTGGTATTATTATCTTCATTTCATTTGTCTTCAATGAAAAAAACACAAAAAGAATTGTCCTAAAGCCAAATTGGATCTAATTCCACACCAAACATAAAAAAGGGGGTGGACAAAAGTATTGACACTGTTAGAAAAATCATGTGATGCTTCTCTAATTTGTGTAATTAACAGCACCTGTAACTTACCTGTGACACCTAACAGGTGTTGGCAATAACTAAATCACACTTGCAGCCAGTTGACATGGATTAAAGTTGACTCAACCTCTGTCCTGTGTCCTTGTGTGTACCTCATTGAGCATGGAGAAAAGAAAGAAGACCAAAGAACTGTCTAAGGACTTGAGAAACCAAATTGTGAGGAGTCCATTTCCAAAGACCTGAATGTTCCTGTGTCTACCGTGCGCAGTGTCATCAAGGAGTTTAAAGCCCATGGCACTGTGGCTAACCTCCCTAGATGTGGACGGAAAAGAAAAATTGACAAGAGATTTCAACGCAAGATTGTGCGGATGGTGGATAAAGAACCTCAACTAATATCCAAACAAGTTCAAGCTGCCCTGCAGTCCGAGGGTGCAGCAGTGTCAACCCGTACTATCCGTCGGCGTCTGAATGAAAAGGGACTGTATGGTAGGAGTCGCAGGAAGACCCCACTTCTTACCCCGAGACATAAAAAAGCCAGGCTGGAGTTTGCCAAAACTTACCTGAGAAAGCCTAAAACGTTTTGGAAGAATGTTCTCTGGTCAGATGAGACAAAAGTAGAGCTTTATGGGCAAAGGCATCAACATAGAGTTTACAGGAGAAAAAAAGAGGCATTCAAAGAAAAGAACACGGTCCCTACAGTCAAACATGGCGGAGGTTCCCTGATGTTTTGGGGTTGCTTTGCTGCCTCTGGCACTGGACTGCTTGACCGTGTGCATGGCATTATGAAGTCTGAAGACTACCAACAAATTTTGCAGCATAATGTAGGGTCCAGTGTGAGAAAGCTGGGTCTCCCTCAGAGGTCATGGGTCTTCCAGCAGGACAATGACCCAAAACACACTTCAAAAAGCACTAGAAAATGGTTTGAGAGAAAGCACTGGAGACTTGTAAGGTGGCCAGCAATGAGTCCAGACCTGAATCCCATAGAACACCTGTGGAGAGATCTAAAAATGGCAGTTTGGAGAAGGCACCCTTCAAATATCAGGGACCTGGAGCAGTTTGCCAAAGAAGAATGGTCTAAAATTCCAGCAGAGCATTGTAAGAAACTCATTGATGGTTACCGGAAGCGGTTGATCGCAGTTATTGTGGCTAAAGGTTGTGCAACCAAGTATTAGGCTGAGGGTGCCAATACTTTTGTTTCGCCCATTTTTGGAGTTTTGTGTGAAATTATTAATGTTTTGCTTTTTGCTTCATTCTCTTTGTGTGTTTTTTCATTGAAGATAAATTAAATGAAGATAATAATACCAAAGAATTTGTGATTCCAATCATTTTCAGGAAGACACTGATCATTATCTGACAGAATTGCAGGGGTGTCAATACTTTTGGCCAACACTGTATATATAAACTAAATATGTAACAAATAAAATATATACATTACATATAGACTATATACCGTATATACTCGTGTATAAGCCGACCCGTGTATAAGCCGACCCCCCTACTTTTGCTCCCAAAACCTGGGAAAATCTATTGACTCGTGTATAAGCCGAGGGTGGACCCTAGCACAAGTATACAGGCCCCCAGCAGTGTGGTATATACCAGTCCCAGAGGTAGATACAGCAGCCCCAGTGGTAGTATAGACGCAGCCCCAGTGGTATATACAGCCCCAGTGGTATATACAGCCCCAGTGGTATATACAGCCCCAGTGGTATATACAGCCCCAGTGGTAGTATAGACGCAGCCCTAGTAGTATATACAGCCCCAGTGGTAGTATATACAGCCCCAGTGGTAGTATACAGGGCCCCAGAGGTATATACAGCCCCAGTGGTAGTATATACAGCCCCAGTGGTAGTATATACAGCCCCAGTGGTAGTATATACAGCCCCAGTGGTAGTATATACAGCCCCAGTGGTAGTATACAGGGCCCCAGAGGTATATACAGCCCCAGTGGTAGTATATACAGCCCCAGTGGTAGTATACAGGGCCCCAGAGGTATATACAGCCCCAGTGGTAGTATATACAGCCCCAGTGTTAGTATACAGGGCCCCAGAGGTATATACAGCCCCAGTGGTAGTATATACAGCCCCAGTGGTAGTATACAGGGCCCCAGAGGTATATAGCAGCCCCAGTGGTAGTATACAGGGCCCCAGAGGTATATAGCAGCCCCAGCGGTAGTATACAGGCAGCCCCAGTAATGCAGGGCCCCCCCAGCCTGACTCCGGTCACCTGTAAAGCAAACTATACTTATCAGTGTCCCGCTGTCCGCACCCGCTGTCCGCGCCCGCCGCTACCGACATCGCGATCCTCCATCTTCATGCGACTTCTTCCTGTTTCCTGTGCTCGTCGCAGGGAATGACGTCATTGCCGGCGACGAGCACAGAAACAGGAAGAAGACGCATGAAGATGGAGGATCGCGTACGGCAGCTGCGAGCGGGTGCGAGCGGGACACTGATAAGTATAGTTTGCTTTACAGGTGACCGGAGAGACGCTGGGGGGGCCCTGCATTACTGGGGATGCGGGGGCTGCTGTATACCGATGTATACATCGGTATACAGCACTGACTCGCGTATAAGCCGAGGGGGGTACTTTTCAGCCCAATTTTTGGGCTGAAAAACTCGGCTTATACGCGAGTATATACGGTAAGTGATATAAACTAAATATATATAATAATAACATACAGCAGATAAATGTAGCCAATTTCCGTTTTCCCCTCCTTCTTCCATAACTTTGTTATTGTTCCATCGCTATAGACATATGGGGCTTGTATTATTGCGGGATGAGTTGTACTTGTGAATGACATTATTCATTTTTTCATATAATGTACAGGAAAAAATCCAAGTGTGGTGAAATTGTGGGAAAAAAAAAAAAAAAACTGCAATTCCGCCCTGTTCCTTGTGAATTGTTATTGTGGGGTAACACGTCTGGATTATTTTGTCTTTTCCCGGGACCCATAACATCGTCATTCTTCAGTGGATGGAGCCGGGTGATGAATGATCTTTTTGCAGGGGGAGATGACGTTCTTATTAATACAATGTTGGGATAGATGTGACATTTTGATCAATTCCTTATGGTATTGTATCACACGATAAAGAAACACAATGATGGCGTTCTTCCATTGTGCGTCCCGGGTCTCGCTGTCAATACAGTAAGTGTGTGGCTGCTCTCACTGGGGGGGGGGCCCTAAAGGTGGACTATACCAACGGCCTGGGGGCAAATGCCTCCCTGCCACCTGGGCCAGTCCACCCCTGCTACAGAGTGTGGGGTGAGTCACCCCGTGTCTCCATTCCACGCTGCACAGTACATGTACAGCAAATGTGTGTCAGGGGTTATTGGCAGCTTCTGTCAGGTGGCAGCGGTCTCTCATCCTGCTCCATATTCCTGCACCTTCACTTTATGGATTAAGAAGGGATTAAGAGAAAAAAAAAAAAAAAAGATTTGTGATACTCTATTGGGAGAGGTTTATACTCTTTGGCCACCTAGTGGATGTAATGTGAATTGCGGCCTGTGTTAACTGGAGAAAAACACATGAACCCTTTAAGGCTGGCTTCACACCACGGTGTGATCCGATCCAGGGCTATCTGGGATGACCCTGACAGCCCCGGATCGGATCAGCACACAGATCCGGAGGGCCAAATGTGCCCTCCGGGCCTGTGCGCAGCCGGACGCAGCTGCAGCTGCTAATGATTCAGGACCGCGGCTCGCAGGGAGTCCTGAAAGAACAGCGGCGTGCAGCCACCAGTGTCCAGTTCCCGGATCCCCCTGGTCCGGGGCAATCGGGCCCCATAGGCTTCCATGTTAGGGAGCGCCGGATTGCCCCGGATCCGGGGGAATCTGGCAAATTGGGGAGATTTTTGTCCCCAGACACAAAAATGTTGCAAGCAACATTTTTATGTTCGGAGAGGATAATCCGTATTCTCCCGGATTCCAATGCAGTGATGAAACCGGATGGCAGAGAGCTGCCATCCGGCCCCATAGGATACTATGGGGCCAAAGACCAGTCTGGGGCTGTCTGGTTGACACCGGACAGCCCCGGACCGGACTGCGCTGTGGTGTGAAGCCAGCCTAAGAAGAAAAAAAACAACACAAATGCAGAGAAGTATTAATTCCCATTACCCAGAGTGGATAGTGACCACTCTCACCTGTGTGGACGTCTGACCAGATCACAAGCACAGACACTGAACAAGCAGCAACAGCCAATACATTTAATAGAACAACCAGAAATAACATTTCAGGTACAAAAACATATAGATAAGGCACTTTGTGTACAGATAATGAAACATTCAGTCCGGTGCCGGATAAAAAAAAACAGTGCGTGAGAAGCGAAACAGCTGAACCGCTGCCAGTGCTGCCCCCCCCGCCGGGACATAAGGAACTGCGGGGGAGGGACTAGCAGCGGCCAATCAAATGCCAAAAAGTCTTTACAGTCTCTTTCCTACTTCCAGAGTCGGTAAAATCCCAGAGCGATGGCCAGACACGTGAAGACGGAGGCTGCAACAAGATGGGAGGAGAATTAGTGCAGAACTATCTGCATCAACATCCGAGCTGGAGCCAATAATGTGAACGTGTCTGAAGCTTTACACACAGGGATTTATATACTTACTATAAAGGGAATCTGGCAGCAGGTGTTTGCTACCTCAACTGACAGCAACATAATGTAGGCAAAGAAACCCTGAATCCAACGATGTATGGCATGTAATACTGGCTGCAGCCATTCGCACACAAAACATTTAGATTCAGGTATGTAGCAGAGCTGAGATAGCTGCCCACACTATGCTCTATAGAGATTGACAATTCATTGTCAGTGCACAAGCACATGCTGGAGGTTGTAGTCCTGCAATGGTAATCACCAGGTGATAAAGCCTTTAGTTTAAGTAAACAATAGCACACAGCCTGATAAGAGCAGCACAGTTGCTTTTAGTTTTTTAACCCTTACATCATGCTGTCCTGTTTCCATAGCAAAATCCTGCTTACAGTTTCCCTTTAAATTCCATCACGTGTTCAGTAGATGTCTGAGCCGAGCCTAAAGTGTGGGTGCTGGCTGCGTTACACAGCCAGCACCTGCCTCTATCAGCAGCGCCCGGAGCAAGCGCTGATCTTAACCATCTGGCCCCATGGTGCAGCTAAGTAAAAGGATGGGGGATTCTAAAGGTCCTGTATGGGAACCTATAGCAGATTTATCAATCCAGAAGCCTCTTTCATGTTTTTGGCTGAGATGTGCAGCCGAGTCGAACGCCCACGGTCCAGCCGCTGAGATACGGCGAGGACAGAGATGTGATACTCACCGGCCAAATAGCGGATGGTGTCCAGCTTGTGTGACTCCATCAGTGTCTTCAGGGAGGCGATGTCAATATCGATCTTCTTATTGGTCTCAGTGATGGCGCCGTCTGTGGACATGTTCTGCAGGGAGAAGCCGCATTCAGTAGAGTCTGATGAGCTTATTACATGAGAGAGAACCAAACTCCGCCATATACGAGGGCCGGGGTCAGATGATTAATCCTCTATGTCTGACATCAACACGTGACAAACAGTATAACATGACATCTGCAGCCGATCAGTGGTCACTTAATAGAACAATGTGACCAGCAGTCTATAGGTAAGTATAGGTTTTGGCGAGTCCTGCGGCGGTGATGTCCCTTCCATCAGTCACATGACCACTGCAACCAATCACTGGCTCAGCGGTCAAGTGACAGACTGACATCACCGATCCTCAGTGGAGCCTATGATGGTACGAGGATAGCGGGAACGGCTGCTCTCCCTCATATACTGAAAGTACAGCCAAAATAAACGACCTTAACAATGGATCTTGGTATCAGGAGGCGACGATGGCGCTGTGCCACCATACACCCGACATAATGTGTCACTGTGTGCACCATCGCAGGGCGCTCAGGATCAAGGCACCGACCAGCAGGGTACAGGAGTCAGCAATAACTGCTGTATGTGACTGAGCACTGTGAGGGGTCAGGACTTACACCTGCAGGGGGCGCCGTCTGCAAGGACATTTTTCATTCTAGGGATACAAAACCTATATAAACCGCAGGCTCAATGGTCATCCTCACCTTCTTATGGAATTCAGTGCTCGCCTCCATCAGCTTCTTCTCCTGCTCTGTGAACTGCAGAAAAGAAAGAGCATAGAAAGGTGAGACGACAGGATCAGGATGGGGCCACCTACAGGATCTGGAAGGGGGGTGGTAGGGGTCATCTCATCCTGTACCCCCAGTGTCAGTGTCATTATCCTGTACCCCCCGTGTCAGTGTCATTATCCTGTACCCCCAGTGTCAGTGTCATTATCCTGTACCCCCAGTGTCATTATCCTGTACCCCCCGTGTCAGTGTCATTATCCTGTACCCCCAGTGTCATTATCCTGTACCCCCAGTGTCATTATCCTGTACCCCCAGAGTCATTATCCTGTACCCCCAGAGTCATTATCCTGTACCCCCAGTGTCAGTATCATTATCCTGTAGCCCCAGTGTCATTATCCTGTACCCACAGTGTCATTATCCTGTACCCCCAGTGTCATTATCCTGTACCCCCAGTGTCATTATCCTGTACCCCCAGTGTCAGTGTCATTATCCTGTACCCCCAGTGTCAGTGTCATTATCCTGTACCCCCAGTGTCAGTGTCATTATCCTGTACACCCAGTGTCATTATCCTGTATCCCCAGTGTCATTATCCTGTACCTCCAGTGTCATTATCCTGTACCCCCAGTGTCATTATCTTGTAGCCCCAGTATCATTATTCTGTACCCCAGTGTCAGTATCCTGTACCCCAGTGTCAGTGTCATTATCCTGTACCCCAGTGTCAGTGTCATTATCCTGTACCCCCAGTGTCATTATCCTGTACCTCCAGTGTCAGTGTCATTATCCTGTACCCCCAGTATCATTATCCTGTACCCCAGTGTCAGTGTCCTGTACCCCAGTGTCAGTGTCCTGTACCCCAGTGTCAGTGTCATTATCCTGTACCCCCAGTGTGATTATCCAGTACCCCCAGTGTCTGTGTCATTATCCTGTACCCCCAGTGTCATTATCCTGTACCCCCAGTGTCATTATCCTGTACCCCCAGTGTCATTATCCTGTACCCCCAGTGTCAGTGTCATTATCCTGTACCCTAGTGTCAGTGTCATTATCCTGTACCCTAGTGTCAGTGTCATTATCCTGTACCCCCAGTGTCAGTGTCATTATCCTGTACCCCCAGTGTCAGTGTCATTATCCTGTACCCCCAGTGTCATTATCCTGTACCCTCAGTGTCAGTGTCATTATCCTGTACCCCAGTGTCAGTGTCATTATCCTGTACCCCCAGTGTCATTATCCTGTACCCCCAGTGTCATTATCCTGTACCCCCAGTGTCAGTGTCATTATCCTGTACCTCCAGTGTCAGTGTCATTATCCTGTACCCCCAGTGTCATTATCCTGTACCCCCAGTGTCATTATCCTGTACCCCCAGTGTCATTATCCTGTACCCCCAGTGTCAGTGTCATTATCCTGTACCCCCAGTGTCAGTGTCATTATCCTGTACCCCCAGTGTCATTATCCTGTACCCCCAGTGTCAGTGTCATTATCCTGTACTCCCAGTGTCAGTGTCATTATCCTGTACCTCCAGTGTCATTATCCTGTACCCCCAGTGTCAGTGTCATTATCCTGTACCCCCAGTGTCAGTGTCATTATCCTGTACCCCCAGTGTCATTATCCTGTACCCCCAGTGTCATTATCCTGTACCCTCAGTGTCATTATCCTGTACCCCAGTGTCAGTGTCATTATCCTGTACCCAGTGTCAGTGTCATTATCCTGTACCCCCAGTGTCATTATCCTGTACCCCAGTGTCAGTGTCATTATCCTGTACCTCCAGTGTCAGTGTCATTATCCTGTACCCAGTGTCATTATCCTGTACCCCCAGTGTCATTATCCTGTACCCCCAGTGTCAGTGTCATTATCCTGTACCCCCAGTGTCAGTGTCATTATCCTGTACCCCAGTGTCATTATCCTGTACCCCCAGTGTCATTATCCTGTACCCCCAGTGTCATTATCCTGTACCCCCAGTGTCATTATCCTGTACCCCCAGTGTCATTATCCTGTACCCCCAGTGTCAGTGTCATTATCCTGTACCCCAGTGTCATTATCCTGTACCCCCAGTGTCATTATCCTGTACCCCCAGTGTCATGAGTCATATCCTGTACCCCAGTGTCAGTGTCATTATCCTGTACCCCAGTGTCATTATCCTGTACCCCCAGTGTCATTATCCTGTACCCCCTGTCAGTGTCATTATCCTGTACCCCAGTGTCATTATCCTGTACCCCCAGTGTCATTATCCTGTACCCCAGTGTCATTATCCTGTACCCCCAGTGTCATTATCCTGTACCCCCAGTGTCATTATCCTGTACCCCCAGTGTCATTATCCTGTACCCCCAGTGTCATTATCCTGTACCCCAGTGTCATTTCTTACCTGTAACACCCCAGTGTCATTATCCTGTACCCCAGTAGTCATTACTTCCAGCATGTACCTGTCCCCCGTGTCATTATCCTGTACCCCCAGTGTCAGTGTCATTATCCTGTACCCCAGGTCAGTGTCATTATCCTGTACCCAGTCATTATCCTGTACCCCCAGTGTCATCATTATCCTGTACCCCAGTGTCAGTGTCATTATCCTGTACCCCAGTGTCGTGTCATTATCCTGTACCCCCAGTGTCATTATCCTGTACCCCAGTGTGTCATTATCCTGTACCCCAGTGTCATGTCATTATCCTGTACCCCCAGTGTCATTATCCTGTACCCCAGTGTCATTATCCTGTCCGTCAGTGTCATTATCCTGTACCCCCAGTGTCAGTGTCATTATCCTGTACCCCAGTGTCATTATCCTGTACCCCCAGTGTCATTATCCTGTACCCCCAGTGTCAGTGTCATTATCCTGTACCCCAGTGTCAGTGTCATTATCCTGTACCCCCAGTGTCATTATCCTGTACCCCCAGTGTCATTATCCTGTACCCCCAGTGTCAGTGTCATTATCCTGTACCCCAGTGTCATTATCCTGTACCCCCAGTGTCATTATCCTGTACCCCAGTGTCATTATCCTGTACCCCCAGTGTCATTATCCTGTACCCCCAGTGTCATTATCCTGTACCCCCAGTGTCATTATCCTGTACCCCAGTGTCATTATCCTGTACCCCCAGTGTCATTATCCTGTACCCCCAGTGTCATTATCCTGTACCCCCAGTGTCATTATCCTGTACCCCCAGTGTCAGTGTCATTATCCTGTACCCCCAGTGTCATTATCCTGTACCCCCAGTGTCATTATATTGTACCCCCAGTGTCAGTGTCATTATCCTGTACCTCCAGTGTCATTATCCTGTTCCATTCCCCCCTCCTCGTTGGCTCTCACACCCCCTGGGCGTCATCATTCCTTCTTGTGTCCGTCCTCTATATGAAATTCCCGCCTCTTCTGATGATGATGCGCCGAGCCGAAACGTCATATCCGGGTCGGTGCATTGTGGGGGTTGATCACATGGGACGGATAGGCTCCAGCGCATGTGCGGTGCGCATATTGAAGTCGAGCCATACACGTTATAAGCCCCCACAATGCACCGGGCCGGATATGACGTTCCGGCTCAGCGCACCATCATCAGAAGAGGCGGGAATTTCATATAGAGGACGGACACAAGAAGGAATGATGACGCCCAGGGGGGTGTGCTGAGAGCCAGCAAGGAGGGGGGGAATGGAGCCCCGGAGCCGGCCCGCCGCAGGTTATGTAGGTCACAGCATATGATGTAGATCACAGGATATGATGTAGATCACAGGATATGATGAATATCTTCCCACAAATCCATAGATCCATTTCCTCCGCTCCCCCGACTCTATACATGATCCCTACAGGCGGCGGTTTCTGGGTGATCACTTTCCTTTATCCCATTACACAGAGCCTGTACTGCAGGATGTCACTTCCAGGTCTCGGCCAGCAGGTGGCAGCACAGTCCGCACCATCGGCGGCGTCTCACCATGTCCGTCAGGCGGCTCCTCTCCAGGTTGATGTCCAGCTTCGTGTCTGCTCGGATCTGATTGGTTTCATTCTTAAGTTTCATAGGGAGAAAAGCAAAATAAAACTTAATGTTATTCATAAAATACAAGATATGAAGTGTGAACACTGAATATATACACTATATGGAGAAAAGTATGTGCACCCCCACATTACACTATAGGAGCTTCTCTCACCTCCTATTCTACAGCCATACACATTAATATGGAGTCGCTCCTCTGTAGATAGAACGGATCCCGCTCTGCTGAGAAAGATTTCTACAAGATTTTCGAGGCGTCTGTGGACATTTCCACTTCTTCATTCAGAAGATCATTGTAAGGTGACACTGATTCTGGGGAGAGGTCAGGCTCACAATCTCCATTATAGATAGGGAGAGGTCAGGCTCACAATCTCCATTATAGATGGGGAGAGGTCAGGCTCACAATCTCCATTATAGATGGGGAGAGGTCGGGCTCACAATCTCCATTATAGATAGGAAGAGGTCAGGCTCACAATCTCCATTATAGATAGGGAGAGGTCAGGCTCACAATCACCATTATAGATAAGGTGAGGTCAGGCTCACAATCTCCATTATAGATAAGGTGAGGTCAGGCTCACAATCTCCATTATAGATAGGGAGAGGTCAGGCTCACAATCTCCATTATAGATGGGGAGAGGTCGGGCTCACAATCTCCATTATAGATGGGGAGAGGTCAGGCTCACAATCTCCATTATAGATGGGGAGAGGTCAGGCTCACAATCTCCATTATAGATGGGGAGAGGTCAGGCTCACAATCTCCATTATAGATGGGGAGAGGTCAGGCTCACAATCTCCATTATAGATGGGGAGAGGTCAGGCTCACAATCTCCATTATAGATAGGGAGAGGTCAGGCTCACAATCTCCATTATAGATAGGGAGAGGTCAGGCTCACAATCTCCATTATAGATAGGGAGAGGTCAGGCTCACAATCTCCATTATAGATGGGGAGAGGTCAGGCTCACAATCTCCATTATAGATGGGGAGAGGTCAGGCTCACTATCTCCATTATAGATAGGGAGAGGTCAGGCTCACAATCTCCATTATAGATATGAAGAGATCAGGCTCACAATCTCCATTATAGATGGGGAGAGGTCAGGCTCACAATCTCCATTATAGATATGAAGAGATCAGGCTCACAATCTCCATTATAGATGGGGCTGAGGTCAGGCTCACAATCTCCATTATAGATAGGGAGAGGTCACGCTCACAATCTCCATTATAGATGGGGAGAGGTCAGGCTCACAATCTCCATTATAGATAAGGGGAGGTCAGGCTCACAATCTCCATTATAGATATGAAGAGATCAGGCTCACAATCTCCATTATAGATAGGGGGAGGTCAGGCTCACAATCTCCATTATAGATGGGGCTGAGGTCAGGCTCACAATCTCCATTATAGATAGGGAGAGGTCACGCTCACAATCTCCATTATAGATGGGGAGAGGTCAGGCTCACAATCTCCATTATAGATAAGGGGAGGTCAGGCTCACAATCTCCATTATAGATATGAAGAGATCAGGCTCACAATCTCCATTATAGATAGGGGGAGGTCAGGCTCACAATCTCCATTATAGATGGGGCTGAGGTCAGGCTCACAATCTCCATTATAGATAGGGAGAGGTCAGGCTCACAATCTCCATTATAGATAGGGAGAGGTCAGGCTCACAATCTCCATTATAGATAGGGAGAGGTCAGGCTCACAATCTCCATTATAGATAGGGAGAGGTCAGGCTCACAATCTCTATTATAGATATGGAGAGGTCAGGCTCACAATCTCCATTATAGATAGGGAGAGGTCAGGCCTTGTCATGTTCTCCCCCCCGTTTCGGCTAGTTCCTTCGTCAGGAGGCATCTTACTGGGTGAAGGTGACGCTTAGTAAAGGCTGGCCAGCCAGCGGGATCCGAGTGCGGGGTAAGATGCCCCCTGACGAAGGAACTAGCCCAAACGGCCGTAGGGGTCGGCAGTACCCTATTCCTGAGCCCTATATCGGTAACATCATGGCAGTATTAAGTTGAGGTGCTTCCCTCTGTGTATAGCTCTCTGTATACCACCTCTATGTATGCTATATACACCTGGATTTTCTGTGCATAGCTTTGCCTGTGAGGTATTGGGTTATATGGGCACCTGTATTGCATGCACCAGTCACTTGATGTAGAACAGGTGGATGCTATTGTACTGTGTACATCGGTCTGTGATCTGGATGTGATTGTATATTGTAGCCTTTGCATTGTTTGTGTCTTACTATCTGCTCTGGAATTGTTCATGCACTTGTTCTAGAACTCTGCTCCTCGGGTGCCCGCCCGCCATCTTGGCTGCTCCCCCTGTATGTCTATGCCCCCCGCCTTCTGGTGTAACTAATAAATAAGCACTTTATCACCATGAACCTGTCATATGGTCGTATGGGATTTCTTGTTTGGTTAGTTATGGGGTCAGCAGAGCGGTGGGGACTCTTCCGTCCTCTGCCCCCCCGGCACTCGGTCCCCCGCTGGAATGTTATGGGGTCTGAGCTGCTGCAGTTTCTTCCTCTTCTCAATAATAATCACTCACAGGTGATGGGGGAGATTGAGGAGGAAGAAATGTCATGGACGGACTGGTTACCCCGGTGGCTCCTATCACGAGTCCTGGTATCAGTGAGCTCCGCACCACCGGCCGCTCTGTCATATGGTAGATGGCATGGGGAGGAGGGAGGTTATACACTGGGGGGGGGAAGGTGATGAAAGAGCTGGATGTTATATACTGGGGGCGATGAGGTCAGATGTTATAGACCGAGGACAATGGTCTAGATGTTATACATCCAGGGCAATGTAGGGGCTTGATGTTATATACTGGGGCAACGGAGGGGCTGGACGTTTTACACTGTGGATAATGGGACCAAATGTTATACATCGGGGCAATGGGGCCAGATATTATACACTTTGGGGGGGGGCTACAGACAGATGTTAAACCTTACTTCTACTATGAAAATTGGTGTCCAATACTTTTCTCCATAGAGTATGTCATCTTCTACTCTAGTCACAGTTAGAGCAGCATTTAACATTGCAGGGGCTGCAACCAACCTGGTCATTCATTTAACATTACAAAAAAAAGCATTCTTCTGAATACAGCTCTGGAGGTGACGATGGATGAATGCTGGCAGTGGAGGATGTGCAGCTCTAGAGGTGAGGATGGGATGAATGCTGGCAGTGGGGGAGGATGTGCAGGCCTCTGGAGGTGAGGATGGATGAATGCTGGCAGTGGAGGATGTGCAGCTCTGGAGGTGAGGATGGATGAATGCTGGCAGTGGAGGATGTGCAGCTCTGGAGGTGACGATGGATGAATGCTGGCAGTGGAGGATGTGCAGCTCTGGAGGTGAGGATGGATGAATGCTGGCAGTGGAGGATGTGCAGCTCTGGGGTGATGATGGATGAATGCTGGCAGTGGAGGATGTGCAGCTCTGGAGGTGAGATGGATGAATGCTGGCAGTGGAGGATGTGCAGCTCTGGAGGTGAGGATGGATGAATGCTGGCAGTGGAGGATGAGCAGCTCTGGAGGTGATGATGGATGAATGCTGGCAGTGGAGGATGTGCAGCTCTGGTGAGATGGATGAATGCTGGCAGTGAGGATGTGCACTCTGGAGTAGGATGGATAATGCTGGCAGTGGAGATTGCAGCTTGGGCACCGATCACTTGAAGTTGAGCTATGTAATAACCTGCGTCCTGTCGGAGGAGTCGCTGTCACTTACCTGCAGATGTTGTCTGAGTGACCGATCTCAATCTCATTTCTAAGAAACAAAAGAGAAGAAGAAAAGAAGAAAAAGAAGAAGAAGAAAAAGAAGAAGACAAAGATCTCTGAATGACCCTCCATCCCTGACACAAGATGTAAAAGTATGTGCCCCCCCAGATCCAGAAAGTGGACACCTATAGAGGTTCAGAGGCACAGTGCCATCTCCGACAGTCCCATAGACAATGAATGGAGGGTATTACTGAACCTTTACCCTCTGGATCAGTGGGGTCCCAGCGGACGGACCCCAACCAGTACGTTATCCCCATCATATGTACAGGTGAGAACTACAAGGGGCCCGCACTGACATTCACCCTGTGATCTCGGAGGAGGATCTGCTGCCCTTTATCACCTTCCGTCCCTCGTAGTTTTCTACACCGACTAAAGGGTTGTGGATTTCTGATAGTTACCAAAAAGAGTCACAAACCTCATCCCCAGCAGACAATGTCCCATAACGCCGGGCCCCTCACCATCCTCAGCAGACAATGCCCCATAACGCCGGGCCCCTCACCATCCCCAGCAGCCAATGCCCTATAACACCGGGCCCCTCACCATCCTCAGCAGACAATGCCCCATAACGCCGGGCCCCTCACCATCCCCAGCAGACAATGCCCTATAACCCCGGGCCCCTCACCATCCCCAGCAGACAATGCCCCATACCACCGGGCCCCTCACCATCCTCAGCAGACAATGTCCCATAACGCCGGGCCCCTCACCATCCTCAGCAGACAATGCCCCATAACGCCGGGCCCCTCACCATCCCCAGCAGCCAATGCCCTATAACACCGGGCCCCTCACCATCCTCAGCAGACAATGCCCCATAACGCCGGGCCCCTCACCATCCCCAGCAGACAATGCCCTATAACCCCGGGCCCCTCACCATCCCCAGCAGACAATGCCCCATACCACCGGGCCCCTCACCATCCCCAGCAGACAATGCCCCATAACACCGGGCCCCTCACCATCCCCAGCAGACAATGCCCCATAACGCCGGGCTCCTCACCATCCCCAGCAGACAATGTCCCATAACGCCGGGCCCCTCACCATCCCCAGCAGACAATGCCCCATAACACCGGGCCCCTCACCATCCCCAGCAGACAATGCCCCATAACGCCGGGCCCCTCACCATCCCCAGCAGACAATGCCCCATAACGCCGGGCCCCTCACCATCCCCAGCAGACAATGCCCCATAACACCGGGCCCCTCACCATCCCCAGCAGACAATGCCCCATAACGCCGGGCTCCTCACCATCCCCAGCAGACAATGCCCCATAACGCAGGAGCCCTCACCATCCCCAGCAGACAATGCCCCATAACGCCGGGCCCCTCACCATCCCCAGCAGACAATGTCCCATAACGCCGGGCCCCTCACCATCCCCAGCAGACAATGTCCCATAACGCCGGGCCCCTCACCATCCCCAGCAGACAATGCCCCATAACGCCGGGCCCCTCACCATCCCCAGCAGACAATGTCCCATAACGCCGGGCCCCTCACCATCCCCAGCAGACAATGCCCCATAACGCCGGGCCCCTCACCATCCCGGACTGTACTGAACAGACGGGACCTTGTGTAAAACAGCCGATGCCGTGACCCTTCCATAACATCACACACGAGTGATCAGGTAAGAAAGGACCTAAAGGGACCAGTCACTGATCAGGAATGCGGATTCTTTTACCCCGATGTAAATGCCGCTGTTCTCCTGAATCCGGCGATGTCTCTCTTTTGTTGCTGCGCCTCTCCATTGCTGAGTTATGGCCACTTCTTCACTAGAGTCTTTTTTGCCAAGTGGGCGTTGTCCTCAGGAAGTCACCCCAGAGGAGAGTTGAGGACCACGCCCACTTGTCTTAGATCTCCAGCTGTACATACATAAATATAAACACTCCTATCTCATGAACAGTGAGGCTCAGGAACAATAGAAAAACAACGCCGGATTCAGGAGACCAGCGGCGTTTACACCACGAAAGAGAGAAATTATTTTAAAGATGCGATTAAAGGGATGTATTATCAGAAATCTACTTGTTAAAATCAGTTTCTTGTGTTAAATTTATTAGTTGTATTTTTCCTTATATGACAATTGCTATTAAAAATTAAAATGTGAACTCCTGCAGTTCTCACGCCGGCCACTGGGGATTTATTTTATTTTACATTAACTTCCTGTTTCAGGAAACAACACATGTACATTAGCAGCAATGAACAGACTCCGCCCCTGTATTCTGTAGTGGGGCATCCAATGATCGTGGTTTTTTAAAATATACATGTAATGCAAAAAACGGATTTAGGTAATATGTCACTATTTGACACCACCTTCCCTTTCAATATCTGACCGGCTTCCATTAATAATTATAGGGATTAGTATAGGACATGGAGTCCCATTGATAAATACTGATACCCTGAAGCACTGAGGTCTCATATCAGACTAAAGGCAACATGGGAAAAATAAATATATACGTCTTATAGTCTGGATCTACCTAGTCTGGTGTGTGGGGGGGGGGGGGAAGCAGCGGCAGGATAGGATCACAGAAGGCAGGAGCAGGCTGATGCGGCGGTATACACATGTTCCCGCTATTAAAAGAAAATGAATATTCACTGCTCCCCACACCCATAATCTCAACCACCTCTCTGCACTGAAGCTGAGGTGAGCAGGATTAGGGGTGTGGGGAGCAGTGAATATTCATTTTCCTTAACAAAGGGCACATGAGATAACCCCAGCAGCAGTCTTTTGCAATACAGGAAACATGTACATGGACGGGGGGAGGACACACGTACAAGGACAGGGACAGGGGGAGGACACACGTACAAGGACAGGGACAGGGGGAGGACACACGTACAAGGACGGGGACGGGGGGGGCACACGAACAAAGACGGGGGGGGGGCACACGTACAAGGACGGGGGGGGGGGCACACGTACAAGGACGGGGGGGGCACACGTACAAGGACGGGGGGGGGCACACGTACAAGGACGGGGGGGGGGGGGCACACGTACAAGGACGGGGGGGGGGGGCACACGTACAAGGACGGGGGGGGGCACACATACAAGGACGGGGAGGGGGGGGCACACGTACAAGGACGGGGAGGGGGGGCACACGTACAAGGACGGGGGGGGGGGCACATGTACAAGGACGGGGGGGGGGGGCACATGTACAAGGACGGGGGGGGCACACGTACAAGGATGGGGGGGGGGGGCACACGTACAAGGATGGGGGGGGGGGCACGTAGAAGGACAAGGGGGACACATACACCAGGATGAGGGACACACAATAAATACCTGGAAGGGGCCCAGGATGGAGGACATTAGTAATGGAATTCAGGGACTTTACCCCCATAACAGTGTCAGCAGCTGATCCACCCATAACAGTGCATCATGACCACATTTTTTGCTCAATTTTTCCCCCCTATTTTCCACCTCTAAAACTTAGGTGCGTCTTATGGTCCACAAAATAAAGGTGTGTGTGACTATATGTGTACATCTGCCGTACCTCATTCTCTGCCCTTAGTGTTGCAAATTCACTTTTTTCCAGAATCACCATGTCTTTCCGTATGGAGTCCAGGTGCGCCATGATCTGCTGGAGGGTAATCTCCTAGGGAAAGAACAAGAACCTGGTGTAAAACGAGCTATAATGTTGATAATTTTTCATCAAATTGTGGCAAACACAACCCTATTTTGAAAAAAAGTTGTAGCCAAAACCATGATTTTACCATGACGTGAAAACAGACCACGAATAAGATGCGATCCCAAACCCCCAGGTGACAAAGAAGTGCAGCGACCTGTGACCAGTGGGCTACAGCGGCTGTCAATCACTGAGCGGCTTTGTCTAATAGGCTCAGGGGTTATATTCTGCTCATTCTAGAGTTCCTGCTTTCTCTGTACTGGCAGTAGGTGGTGGTCAGAAAGCCACGGTGACCTCTTTCTCCATGACTGCCGCTAATCCGTCCAGGGTCACATACAGAACATGGACACAGATACCCTTCACTAATGTCACTCCCAAAATCTGCAGAATGCCAAGGATGATACCTATGACAAGATTACCATGCAGAGTATCATTGCCAAGAATGAGGGTATTGATCGAGACCCGAGGGGTCACACACCAGTGTAACATAGCCCCGAAATCACTCAACCCCTTCACTGCTGGATAATCAACTACAACAGGTGGTTCAATGACTGTAAACAGGAGACCAGTCCTTACAGCCACTAGAACGATACAGAAACCTTTCCTTGAGTCATCACCCCATCTCTACAAACATGTTTACAGAGATGTGGTGATGACTCAAGGAAAGGTTCCTGTATCGTTCTAGTGGCTGTAAGGATTGGTCTCATGTTTACTGAGATGGTATGATAAGAAAGGTCCTGTATCGTTAGTGCTGTAGGATTGGTTATTACAGAGATGAGTGATGACTCAAGGAAAGGTTCCTATATCGTTATAGTGGCTGTAAGGATTGGTCTCATATTTACAGAGATGGGGTGATGACTCAAGGAAAGGTTCCTGTATCGTTATAGTGGCTGTAAGGATTGGTCTCATATTAACAGAGATGGAGTGATGACTCAAGGAAAGGTTCCTGTGTCGTTATAATGGCTGTAAGGATTGGTCTCATATTAACAGAGATGTGGTGATGACTCAAGGAAAGGTTCCTGTATCGTTCTAGTGGCTGTAAGGATTGGTCTCATATTAACAGAGATAGGCTGATGACTCAAGGAAAGGTTCCTATATCGTTATAATGGCTGTAAGGATTGGTCTCATATTTACAGAGATGGGGGGACGACTCAAGGAAAGGTTCCTATATCGTTATAATGGCTGTAAGGATTGGTCTCATATTAACAGAGATGGGGTGATGACTCAAGGAAAGGTTCCTGTATCGTTATAGTGGCTGTAAGGATTGGTCTCATATTTACAGAGATGGGGTGATGACTCAAGGAAAGGTTCCTATATCGTTATAATGGCTGTAAGGATTGGTCTCATATTTACAGAGATGGGGTGATGACTCAAGGAAAGGTTCCTGTGTCGTTATAGTGGCTGTAAGGATTGGTCTCATGTTAACAGAGATGGGTTGATGACTCAATGAAAGGTTCCTGTATGGTTATAATGGCTGTAAGGATTGGGCTCATATTAACAGAGATGGGGTGATGACTCAAGGAAAGGTTCCTGTGTCGTTATAATGGCTGTAAGGACTGGACTTGTGTTTTGGAGCCGGAGAATCTTGCACAGATTATATCTGTAATTGTCATCCTTTTACAATTCAGTGAATGCAGCTAAATGTTTCATCATTACGGGCTGTAGACAGATATAACTTCAAATCTTAATGAGTTATTGTGGTTTTAGAATATGTCATTGAAAAAAAGCTTTGTCTGATTTTTTTAGAAGCTTTCCAAAAAAATGTGCATCCCCGCCCCAGATAAGAATAGAAGAGAGAACCTTTCTTCATGTTATCACCCCTGGTGTCAATGACAGCATGTTCCGGTTATCTCTCTGACCCAGGGTGGGGTTTAGATACAGGAGCTTTTTCTCAGTAGTCACCAATCTAAGCAATCAATCAATACTTGTCAACGTCTGGTTTTTAATGCAATATCTACATAGGTGTATAGAGGCCCATTTCCAAAAACCACCACTCCACAGTGTTTTAATGGTACATTGTGTTTGCTGTGTAATAAGACTAATGGATG
This sequence comes from Allobates femoralis, assembly GCA_033576535.1. Classification (NCBI taxonomy): domain Eukaryota; kingdom Metazoa; phylum Chordata; class Amphibia; order Anura; family Aromobatidae; genus Allobates; species Allobates femoralis. Next base: position 721,628,364 of record JARQOC010000002.1, read on the forward strand.
TTTAGAAAACCCTCGCACAGGTATGTTAGCACAGCTGAAAAAGGTTTGGCTGATTAGAGAAGCTATAAAATTGTCCTTCCTTTGAGCTAGTTGAGAATCTGGAACATTACATTTGTTTGTTCTATGAAACTCTCAAAATGGCCAGAAAAAAGAGAACTTTCATGTGAAACTCGACAGTCTATTCTTGTTCTTAGAAATGAAGGCTATTCCATGTGAGAAATTGCCAAGAAACTGAAGACTTCCTACAACGGGGTGTCCTACTCCCTTCAGAAGAGAGCACAAACAGGCTCTAACCAGAGTAGAAAGAGAAGTGGGAGGCCCCTCTGCACAACTGAGCAACAAGACAAGCACATTAGAGTCTCTAGTTTGAGAAATCAACGCCTCACAGCTCCACATCTGGCAGCTTCATTAAATAGCACCCGCCAAAGGTCTGCAATGCTGGAATTGCTGCAAAGGGAGCATTCTGTGACGAAAGCAAAGTCTGAAGGAGAAAATTATTATTTCAAATAAAAATCATTATTTCTAACCCTGTCAATGTCTGGACTATATTTTCTATTCATTTTGCAACTCATTTGATAAATAAAAGTATGAGTTTTCATGGAAAACACAAAATTGTCTGGGTGACCCCAAACCTCTGAACAGTAGTGTGTGTAGTCACCCCTCTAAAAAACTGTAAATGTCAATTCATCCACGTACAGCTTCTCGTGACCCAGGATGAGGGGATGAAGGAACTTTTCTTCATGTTATCCCTCCCTTTACCAACCTTATCCTGCTAATGTGAATTTGTTTGCCTGTACATCCTATAGTAATCCTTGGAAGAATACAGGAACCTTTCTTCATGTAACAGTCCATTTTACAAATCACAGCCCACCCCTCTAATCTCTCCATTGATACAGGAACTTGTCTTCGTGTAGTCACCCCTCTTACCAATCCCAACCTATTACCATCAACTCTCTGCTGTACAACCTCCGGTGACCCAGGGTGGGGTTTAGATACAGGAGCTTTTTCTCAGTGCAATCAACACTTGTCACTGTCATCTCTTACCTGACAGCTTATAGTAACCCAGGATGAGAAAAGATACAGGAACCTTTCTTCATGTTATCACCCATGTTACCAGTCCCAACCTATTACCAATGCTCCGCTGTGCCTCAGGGTGGGGTTTAGATGCAGGAGCTTTTTCTCATGTAGTCACCCCTCAGTGCAATCAACACTTGTTACTATCACCTCCTCCCCAACAGCTTGCAGTAACCCAGAATGAGAAAAAGATACAGGAACCTTTCTTCATGTTATCACCCATGTTACCAGTCCCAACCTATTACCAATGCTCCGCGGTGCCTCAGGGTAGGGTTTAGATACAGGAGCTTTTTCTCAGTGCAATCAACATTTGTCACTGTCATCTCTTACCTGACAGCTTATAATAACCCAGGATGAGAAAAGATACAGGAACCTTTCTTCATGTTATCACCCATGTTACCAGTCCCAACCTATTACCAATGCTCCGCTGTGCATCAGGGTGGGGTTTAGATGCAGGAGCTTTTTCTCATGTAGTCACCCCTCAGTGCAATCAACACTTGTTACTATCACCTCCTCCCCAACAGCTTGCAGTAACCCAGGATGAGAAAAGATACAGGAACCTTTCTTCAGGTTATCACCCATGTAACCAATCCTAACCTATTACCAATGCTTCGCTGTGCCTCAGGGTGGGGTTTAGATACAGGAGCTTTTTCTCAGTGCAATCAACACTTGTCACTGTCATCTCTTACCTGACAGCTTATCGTATCCCAGAATGAGAAAAGATACAGGAAGCTTTCTTCATGTTATCACCCATGTTACCAGTCCCAACCTATTACCAATGCTCCGCAGTGCCTCAGGGTGGGGTTTAGAGCTTTGTCTCACGTTTTCACCTCTTTTAAGCAAGCAAAGCTTTTCACAGTCATCTCTTCCCTGACATGTTCTATTGAACAAGGATAGCAAGAGACACGGGAACTTATCTTCATATTATCACCGCTCTAACCCCATACCTCCCCTAATACATCGTCCATCAACCCCCAGCAAATCACTGGACCGTTCTTCTTCTTATCATCCTCTTTTTCATCAGAGAGGATATCTACTCTATTCTTATAAGGGAGGAGGTGTATTTTTCATAGAGCAGTGGAAAGATGAGCCCCGTGCCAAATCAACCACTAAAAGATAAAGTGTTTACTGGTATCTGGGAAAAAAAACCTGCTAAATCTCAGTATATGTTGTCAGTTCCCCTTTAAATGTGTCACGCTCCTGTCAATGAGGGAAACCATAACGAATTCAGCCCCGTGTGGTTGGACTTTATTCTTTCCATAAACAGTCAATGTCTGGATTGTGTGACGGACGTCTGACAGGCGCCCAAATAAGATGAAAGATTCCATTATGCCGTGATAAATGAGATGCGACGTTCAGTCTGTTTATGTCCTTCCCCAGGGCTTGGGGTACCCGGTCCTGGGCTCACGGTACTCTGGTAGGATCGTGTCACGGGCGGCCGGTGCCCGGTTACGTTCCCTGGGGCCGCTTTAAAAAGGGATTTATTAATAAAAAAATAAAAATAATGAAATGTTGCGATGCTCGGTAATGGTATCAGCGCTGCTGGCAGACCTCCGGGGTGATGATGAGGCACCTAGTTGGTAATGCTCCCCGTAGGTGGAGCAGAATCCCTGGGGGCAGATGAGAAGATCAGGGATTTCGCAGGGAGGCAGCCTTTATAGGTTTTACCTCACAGTCTCTTTCAGCAATCGTTGGCTCCTCAGGGGCGGGTAAATAAAACACTTCACACAGTTGTAAGCTCTGAGTTTTACTGGCAGACTTCATGTACTTGGTACAGTTCACAGGTACTGCTGGCCTGGGGAGATGCCTGGGGCGGGGATTTCTCACGTGGGATCCTCGGTGGTGTGCCTGCCGTTCCTCTCTTGTCCCTCAGCGCACCCGCACACAGAGCCCTCAGCTGGTCCCCACAGATCCTTCTGGAGGGTTCCTCTTTTGGGCCTCCAGACCCTATAAGGAGCCTTTTGGAGATTATGTGTTGGCCTTGATTCCCTAAAGAAAGCTCGTGGCCCCGGGTTGGCGGCTCGAGGATGAACACCTGCACTGCTCTCGGAGCCGGTTCTCCATTCCTGGACTGGATCCCTCCGGCCGGTAAACGTACCAGGACCGGATTCGGGTGCACCACAACACCCTAGGGTCCCCTTCCTGTCAGGGAACCCTTCTGTGCTGAGCTCGTCCCAGCCTCCCACCCCTTTCCCGCTCTCCACCACTCAAACTTAGCTCCTCCCACCGGGACTGGGTTCCCTAACAACGGGTAAACCCATTAGTCCCCTGCTGTAAAGGTACCGTTACACACAGCGAGATCTGTGCAGACATTGCTTGCAATTCACTGGTTGCAGTGAAATCATGGACACATTGTTACATTTTGTGGCCGTGTACAAATGTAACAATGTGTCCATGATTTCACTGCAACCAGTGAATTGCAAGCAATGTCTGCACAGATCTCGCTGTGTGTAACGGTACCTTAAGGTGTGTGTGGATGAGTGTAAAGAGGATCCTTTATGTGATTTTACAACTCCCTCACCACAGGGATGCCACACACTCTCTTATGGGCGCAGTACCCCTAAGTGGCGTTCTGACCAGTGGGGCTCCACATTTACACCCAGCGGCATCTGATACAGACGAACAATGGAGTAGACTCAGGGACCGGAGGAAGTCTCAGGGTTTATTCTGTGTCTTTGTAACATTGCGGGAATCAGTATCAAAAGATCCAGAAAAAAAAGAATAAGACCTTCTCTTCATCAATCACAGAAACAGGCAAATAACATCAACGTCAGTAGTGAAAATAACACTGCCCCCTATGTACAAGAATATAACTACTATAATACTGCCCCTATGTACAAGAATATAACTACTATAATACTGCTCCTATGTACAAGAATATAACTACTATAATACTGCTCCTATGTACAAGAATATAACTACTTTAATACTGCCTCTATGTACAAGAATATAACTACTATAAATACTGCCTCCTATGTACAAGAATATAACTACTATAATACTGCTCCTATGTACAAGAATATAACTACTATAATACTGCCTCTATGTACAAGAATATAACTACTATAATACTGCTCCTAAGTACAAGAATATAACTACTATAATACTGCTCCTATGTACAAGAATATAACTACTATAATACTGCTCCTATATACAAGAATATAACTACTATAATACTGCTCCTATGTACAAGAATATAACTACTATAATACTGCTCCTATATACAAGAATATAACTACTATAATACTACTCCTATGTACAAGAATATAACTACTATAATACTGCTCCTATGTACAAGAATATAACTACTATAATACTGCCCCTATGTACAAGAATATAACTACTATAATACTGCTCCTATGTACAAGAATATAACTACTATAATACTGCCCCTATGTATAAGAATATAACTACTATAATACTGCCCCTATGTACAAGAATATAACTACCATAATACTGCTCCTATGTACAAGAATATAATACTATATATATACGCCTATGTACAAGAATATAACTACTATAATACTGCCCCTATGTACAAGAATATAACTACTATAATACTGCCCCTATGTACAAGAATATAACTACTATAATACTGCCCTATGTACAAGAATAATATAATACTATTACAAATTAACTACAATCCCTATGTACAAGAATATAACTACTATAATACTGCTCCTATTACAAGAATATAACTACTATAATACTGCTCCTATGTACAAGAATATAACTACTATAATACTGCCTATATATGTAACAAGATATATAACTACTTATAATACTGCCCTATGTACTAGAATATAACTACTATAATACTGCCCCTATGTATAAGAATATAACTACTATAATACTGCCCCTATTACAAGAATATAACTACTATAATACTGCCCTATGTACAAGAATATAACTACTATAATACTGCCCTATATACAAGAATATAACTACTATAATACTGCCCCTATAATACAAATATCTATACAAATACTATAAATACTGTCGCTATGTACAAGAATATAACTACTATAATACTGCTCCTATATACAAGAATATAACTACTATAATACTGCCCTATGTATCAAGAATATAACTACTATAATACTGCCCCTATGTACAAGAATATAACTACTATAATACTGCCCCTATGTACAAGAATATAACTACTATAATACTGCCCTATGTACAAGAATATAACTACTATAATACTGCTCCTATGTACAAGAATATAACTACTATAATACTGCCCTATGTATAAGAATATAACTACTATAATACTGCCCTATGTACAAGAATATAACTACATAATACTGCTCCTATGTACAAGAATATAACTACTATAATACTGCTCCTATGTACAAGAATATAACTACTATAATACTGCTCCTATGTACAAGAATATAACTACTATAATATGCTCCTATGTAAAGAATATAACTACTATAATACTGCCCTATGTACAAGAAATATAAACTACTGATAATACTGCTCCTATGCACAAGAATATAACTACTATAATACTGCTCCTATGTACAAGAATATAACTACTATAATAATGCCCCTATGTACAAGAATATAACTACTATAATACTGCTCCTATGTACAAGAATATAACTACTATAATACTGCTCCTATGTACAAGAATATAACTACTATAATACTGCCCTATATACAAGAATATAACTACTATAATACTGCTCCTATGTACAAGAATATAACTACTATAATACTGCCCCTATGTACAAGAATATAACTACTATAATACTACCCCTATATACAAGAATATAACTACTATAATACACTCCTATGTACAAGAATATAACTACTATAATACTGCCCTATATACAAGAATATAACTACTATATACTGCTCCTATGTACAAGAATATAACTACTATAATACAGCTCCCTATGTACAAGAATATAACTACTATAATACTGCTCCTATATACAAGAATATAACTACTATAATACAGCTCCTATGTACAAGAATATAACTACTATAATACTGCTCCTATGTACAAGAATATATCTACTATATACTGCCCCTATATACAAGAATATAACTACTATAATACTGCCCCTATGTACAAGAATATAACTACTATAATATACTACCTATATACAAGAATATAACTACTATAATACTACTCCTATGTACAAGAATATAACTACTATAATACTGCCCCTATATACAAGAATATAACTACTATAGTACTGCTCCTATGTACAAGAATATAACTACTATAATACAGCTCCCTATGTACAAGAATATAACTACTATAATACTGCTCCTATATACAAGAATATAACTACTATAATACAGCTCCCTATGTACAAGAATATAACTACTATAATACTGCTCCTATATACAAGAATATAACTACTATAATACAGCTCCCTATGTACAAGAATATAACTACTATAATACTGCTCCTATATACAAGAATATAACTACTATAATACTGCTCCTATGTACAAGAATATAACTAATATAATGCAAGAGATGGGCAGTTACATTGCGTATGATGGGCATCTTTACCTGTTGGGCTCGGGTCACCATATCCTTGTATACAGTGTCCAGGCTTGCATTGGTCAATGACGCCAGCGCTGTTACTACCACCTCCGACTGTTCTTTATTGAATCCTTTAAATAAATGTAAAAAAAAAATTAAAATAAAAAAAAAAATCTGAATGTTTTGCGATGTTCATGTGTTTAGTGGTTACTGGAGGCAGAATACATTAGATAGATTTTGTGCAGTTTTAGATTCAACTAAAATATCCATACATACAGCCATAAATCACGCTCTCATACACAGGCAGCCACACGCCCCGACACAGGCAGCCACCCGCCCCGACACAGGCAGCCACCCTCCCCGACACAGGCAGCCACCCTCCCCGACACAGGCAGCCACCCTCCCCGACACAGGCAGCCACCCTCCCCGACACAGGCAGCCACCCTCCCGACACAGGCAGCCACACGCCCCGACACAGGCAGCCACACTCCCCGACACAGGCAGCCACACTCCCCGACACAGGCAGCCACACTCCCCGACACAGGCAGCCACACTCCCCGACACAGGCAGCCACACTCCCCGACACAGGCAGCCACACTCCCCGACACAGGCAGCCACACTCCCCGGCACAGGCAGCCACACTCCCCGGCACAGGCAGCCACACTCCCCGACACAGGCAGCCACACTCCCCGGCACAGGCTTAAACCCTGCTCTGCTCATATTCACCTTTTTTCTTCCTTACATTTACAGCTTCCACTTTGATTTTCTAGAGAAAATGTAATGTATCAGCAGATGACATTGTCTGCTTCCCGCTCCGTCCCCGTACAAGAGATAACGCAGAGCCTGGCGCCATGTGACAATGCGCGCTGTCAGAGTGGCGGCGGTGACGGCTGACAGTATCAGCACATCCTTGTCGTGACCTTGTCCCCGTATCTGAAAAGACGCAATGACGGATCGATCAACCTGTCACCACAGCAACCAAATCTGCGATCTGATCTGCTCCGATCAATATGATTCGCAGACAGGAGATCTCATGATGCCGAGATGGAATACGGGAAGGTCCGCTCCTCCTGCAGAGCGCTGCCCCCGCCATCCAGAGAGGTGCCAAACCAATACAGGGGAATTGGTTATTTCAGTGGTGAAAAATTATAAAAACAATAATCTTTATTTATATAGCGCCAACATATTCCACAGCGCTTTACAATAGAAAAATAAAAAAAAAATCTGGAAGAAAATCCTCCATATCCAAAAAAGAAAAAAAATTGTCATCGGTATCATCGTTTTCTGAGGACACTTAATAAAATTCCAATGATGGAAAAAATGACAGTATTTCAGGGGTTTTTTTGTTAGAGGTTTTCTTTGGATGCAGGGTTAGTTTTGTTTTTCTATTGCATTTTTTATGTGAAAATGAACAGATGCCCGACTTGGATTGCACCACTTAAATATGGGTGACAGAGACCAACAAAAGCTGTAGCCGTCTTTGTAGGATCTTCAGCAGTATTTTACTGGCATGAGGTATGAGCGCGATAGTCCGACAGTTTCCACGATTAGTAGCATCTCTCCCTTCAGAATAGGAATAAACACAGATATTGTCCAGTCCTTGGCCCATTTACCAGTAGTCCATATCTGTTGACACAGGCATCTCTTCACGTATCAATGATTTGTTTCTATAGAGATGCTCCATGTATTCTATCTCTCTACATATCTTCCGGTAATAAAGTTCTTCTCTGTTCATAGAGATCTCTTTAGTCTTTTACTGATGTTGTCTGCTTCCCACTTCTTACCTTTTGCCATTCTTCTTTCATCGATGATCTTTAGGGTTTGTTCTATTAACTATGGCTGCGGGCATCTTTTCTGCATCATAATAATAATAATAATAATCTTTATTTACATAGCACCAACATATTTCCACACTTTACAAGTGAGAGATTTATATACAAACAGTCATAAAAAATAGAATTAGACTTACCGGTAATTCCATTTCTAGGAACCTTCCACGACAGCAGAACGAAGGGAGGTTGCCTCCCCGCCCTAATAGAGGACAGGAAACACAAAGAGGTTAAAAACCCCTCCCCTTCCTGCACACACCAGTGTTTTGACTGTACACACCCGCAAGAAAGCGATCACCAAGTGCAGGAACAACAATCATAATAAGAAGACAAGAAATAGGGAGGGAAATTAATGCTGTCGTGGAAGGTTCCTAGAAATGGAATTACCGGTAAGTCTAATTCTATTTTCTCTAGTCACCTTCCACGACAGCAGAACGGAGGAATACCAACGAATATACCTTAGGGTGGGATAACAGCCTGCAGGACTCTCCTGCCAAACGTGAGATCCCGATTGAAGTCCAGCCGGTAATGACGGGTGAAAGTATGGACCGAGGACCAAGTAGCAGCTCTGCAGATCTGCTCAACGGAAGCATCACCCCGCTCAGCCCAGGAAGCAGCAACGGATCTAGTAGAGTGAGCCTTGAACTTTTCAGGAGGTGAATGACCCATCTGAACGTAGGCCGTGCAGACGGCTTGCTTGATCCAACCAGCGATCGTACCCTTGGAGGCCTTGAGTCCTTTCCGGCGACCGAAGAGCTGGACAAATAAATTCTGGTCGACGCGAAAAGGTGCCGTCTGCTGGAGATAGAAGAGCACCGTGCGACGAACATCCAGCGTATGAAGACACTCCTCCTTCGGATTAGAAGGGGAAGAACAAAACGAAGGCAAAACAATGTCCTGCGACCGATGGAAGTCAGAGACCACCTTAGGCAAAAAAGAAGGGTCAAGGCGAAACACCAGACTATCCTCCAGGATCCGAAGGTAGGGCTCACGGATGGAAAGAGCCTGGAGTTCACCCACACGCCTAGCCGACGTGACCGCCACCAGGAAGGCGGTCTTGTGGGACAGCACCCGGAGATCCGAGGAGGACAGCGGCTCAAAGGGTGACTTCGTGAGACCAGAGAGGACAAGATTCAGGTCCCAAGGAGGGACAAGGGACCGCAGCCGAGGCCGCAGCCGCCCGGCGGAAGTCATAAACCGACGGACCCAAGGGTGAGCGGCTATACCCTGATCAAAAAAGGAACTGAGAGCCGAGATCTGCACCTTGAGAGTACTGGGGGAGAGACCCAACTCCAGACCGGCCTGCAAAAAATCCAAAATGCGAGCAATATTTGGACGAAGGGGATCAGGAGGATCAGCCGCACACCAAGACACAAACTTCTTCCAGATCTTCCCATAAATAGCATTGGTGACCGACTTCCTACTTTTCTGCAAAGTCGAGATCACCCCATCAGAAAGACCTTTAGCCCTCAGCAAGTTGGCTTCAATAACCAGGCCGCTAGGTTCAACTTGGGAAGGTCGGGATGAAGAATGGGCCCCTGGTGAAGGAGATCGGGCCTCCGTGGAAGAAGAACGGGACCGTCCGATGCCAGACTCAGCAGGGCGCTGAACCAACTGCGACCCGGCCAGAGGGGAGCCACCAGGATTGTAGGAACCCCGTCCAGCCGGATCTTCTGAAGCGTCCGCGGAATGAGAGGAATTGGAGGAAACGCATAGGCCAGGGAGAACCCCCAGGGATGAGAGAACGCGTCCACCCCCAACAGGCGACCGGACGGAGACAGGGCGAAGAACGACTCCACCTGGGCATTGTGAAGGGTTGCAAACAGATCCACTTCGGGAAGACCCCACCGAGAGACCAGGGAGGCGAAGACCTCCCGATGGAGACACCATTCGCCCGGATGTATGTCCCTCCGGCTGAGGAAGTCTGCCTGGACGTTGTCGGACCCTCGTAAATGAACCGCCGATAAGGACAGGACATGCCGTTCTGCCCAGGAAAAAATCCTTGCAGAAAGAGACGTAAGACTGGCAAACCGAGTACCCCCTTGGTGACGGACATGTGCCACCGCCGTGACGTTGTCCGAGAACACCCGGACGTGACAGCCGTGGAGAAGAGCACCCGCAGCTCGGAGGGCCAGCTCCACCGCCATCAGTTCCCGAAAATTGGAAGACCTGGCATTGACCTGAGGAGACCACCGGCCCTGGAAGTGGTGGCCCGCAACCGTGGCCCCCCACCCCCGCTGGCTGGCGTCCGTTGTGAGGGACACCAACGGAGACTGGACCCAAGACACCCCCTTCCGGAGGTTCCGAGGGGTCAGCCACCAGGCCAGAGAGGAACGGACGCGACCTGGGAGGGACACCCTCCGAGAGAGGGAGGTGGAGGACCTGTCCCAGGAAGACAGGAGAAATTCCTGCAGAACCCTGGAATGAGTCTGCGCCCAGGGAACCGCCGGGATACAGGCCGTCAGAGAACCCAACGCCGACATGACCTCCCTCAGGGAAGGACGACGGGATCCCCGGAAGCGAGCGAGCTTCCGCACGAGATCCACCCTCTTGTCCGGCGGCAGAAAAGATGTCTGCCGGGAAGAATCGAGAAGAATCCCCATGAATTGCTTCCGCGTGGACGGAGTCAGGTCGGACTTCGCCAAATTTGGAAGCCAGCCCAGGGAGCGGAAAACCTGAAGGGTGGCGGAAACCGAGAGGGACAGCTGGTGAGACGAGGGAGCCAGGATCAGAAAATCGTCGAGGTAGGGGACAATAAAAATCCCCTGACCCCTGAGAAAGGAAACGACCTCCGACATGATCTTGGAAAAACACCCGAGGGGCCGAGGAGAGCCCGAATGGAAGGGCGTTGAACTGGAAATGAACAACTTCCTGATTGCGCGTGACCGCAACCCGAAGGAACTGACGATGATCCGGATGTATCGGGACATGGTAATATGCATCCGTGAGGTCGAGAGTGGCCATCACCCAATCCTGACCAATCAAGGGAATGGTGGACCGAATGGATTCCATCTTGAACCGATGGTAAACCACGAATCGATTCAGAGGCTTCAGGTTGACAATAATCCTGTAGGCCCCTGAAGGCTTTTTTACCATGAAGAGCCGAGAGTAATGACCCCTGCCGACCTCCTGAAGGGGAACCGAAGAAATCACGCCAGAATCCAACAAGGTCTGAAGACCCTGCCACAAGGCGCTCTGAAGAGTGCGAGAGGGAAGCGTAGTGACCCGAAGGCACTGGGGGGCCTTGAGATGAATTCTATGTGCAAGCCGGATTGGACGACCCGGAGCACCCAAGGATTGGAGGAGACCTCCTGCCACCTTGGAAAAAATTGCGAGAGCCGACCCCCTACCCTGGCACAGTCACTGCTTGTCAGGGTGGGAGTGGGACGGGGGACCAAAGAAGCCCTGACCCCTACCCCCTTTCGGGTAACTCCACCGCCCCGACTTCCCCTTACCACGAGAGGAAGGGACCGGATCACGGGACGGACGAAAAAAACCGTTTCCGCGCCGACCGCTGTTCAGGAAGAGACTTCTTCCTGTCCGTGGCCTGCTCCAGAATCTCATCAAGAGCCGGGCCAAACACCAACTCCCCCCTGAAGGGGAGAGAGCAAAGCTTAACCTTGGACGTCACATCCCCAGTCCAAAGTTTTAACCAAAGAGCTCGTCGGGCGGAGTTAGACAGAGCCGCCGCACGTGCGGCCACCCGGACAGACTCCCCAGAGGCATCAGCAAGGAATCCCGTAGCCTTATGAAGCAGGGAGAGAGAGTTAAAGGGGTTGTCCGGGTTCGTCACATAATCTTAGTGCATATCCAGGCTGCCTAATGCTGACAATGTGTAATGTACTTAGTGTCAGCTTTCTGCAGGGTTTCCTAGATAACACTTGTTTTGTGTCTGAACAGAACGACCAGGGGGGTGTTCTGGCATGATAATGAACACTGGTCGTTTCCACCTACTCTACCCCATCCCCTCCCCCATAGCAACATCCCCGCCCTCCCCATCTACATGACTCAGCCTCTCCACAGGAAGAAAATGATCCTCGGCTGCAGCCATTGCTGTGATCAGACCTGCCCGGATTAGCTGCTCCTCCCCCGGCCAGACACAGTGATGTATGGAAAGGCTGCAGAGAGAAGGGACAATGCTGTACTCAGGGGGGGGCCGCTCCGTGAGTACAATGAATAGCTCCCTCGTTATCAGTGACTCTTCCCTCACTCCCGGACTGTCAGTGATCTGGACAATGTACAGTGTGCAGACACCAGTGATGTCTGGAAAGTCTGCACTGAAGGGGACAATGTGCTGTACTCAGGGCTGCTCCGTGATTACAGTGAAGAAGAGCTCCCTCATATCAGTGACTCCTTCCCTCATTGTCCCGGGCTGTCAGTGATCTGGAGCATGTACTGTGTGAGCCCAGTGATGGGGGGCTGCAGCTTCTGTGACACACTGTAACAAAGCCTATGCTGTGTGAATGACATCTCTGTGTCACTGATGTCTTCACACAGCAGATCTGGTGCATTGTATCAGGCTGAAGGATGGTCAGCACTGTGTCTCTAATGACACAAATACTGATTGAAGCAGCCTGTCCACTCAGTAACTGCAGCAGTGTGAGGTGTTGGGGGGTGTATGTATGGAGATATAGATGATACTAAGGATTTTGATATTGTTGAGGAGTCCTTGCTTCCGTCGCCCCATCAATCCGCCCGTCCTTCCTTCTTTCCTTCCATCCATCCTTCCTTCCTTCCGTTCATCCTTCCGTCCTTCTTTCAGTCCGTCTTTCGTCCTTTCATTCCGTCCATCTGACCATCCTTCCTTCTTTCCTTCCGTCCTTCCCTCCTTACTTTTTTCCGTCCGTCCTTCTTTCTGTCCTTCCTTCTTTCCATCCTTCCATCTGTCCTTCTTTCCATCTGTCCTTCCTTCTTTCCGTCCATCTATCCGCCTGTCCTTTCCGTTCCTCCTTCTTTCCGTCCTTCCTTCTTTCCATCCGTCCTTCCTTCTTTCCGTCCTTCCTTCCGTCCATCTATCCGTTCGTCCTTCTTTCCGTCCCTCCTTCTTTCCGTCCATCCGTCCTTCCTTCCATCCGTCCGTCGCCCCATCAGTCCGTCTGTCCTTCCTTCCATCCTTCTTTCCATCCTTCCTTCTGTCCATCCATCCATCCCTCCTTCCTTCCGTTGGTCCTTGCGTCCTTCTTTCTGTCCATCCTTCCTTCTTACCATCCTTCCTTATTTCCGACCGTCCGTGCCGTTCTTCCTTCTTTCTGTCCTTCCTTCTTCCCGTCTGTCCATCAGTCGTTCCTACTTTCTGTCCTTCCTTCTTTTTGTCCGTCCTTCCGTCCTTTCTTCTTTCTGTCCGTCTGTCCTTTCTTCTTTCCGTACTTTCTTCTTTCCGTCTTCCTTCTTTCCATCCGTCCGTCCTTCCTTCTTCCCGTCCTTCCTTCTTTCCGTCCGTCCTTCCTTCTTTCCGTCCGTCCTTCATTCTTTCCGTCCGTCCATCCGTCCTTCCTTCTTTCCGTCCATCCGTTCTTCCCCTCAAGCCTGTATTTTCCCTTCACCCCTGGGTGATTTCCTGTTTTCCTTCCTCTTCTTCCATAACTTTTCTATTTTTCCGTCAATACAGACATATGAGGCTTCTTGTTGTTTTTTGCAGGACGAGTTGTACTTTTGAATGACGACATTTATTTAAAAATTGCAAAAAAAAACAGTGCAATTATACATTTGTCTTTTGGGTTTTTTATTCACCATGTTCACTATATGGTGACACTGAGGTGTTTGTATGATGTCTTGGGTCAGTACTATATGGTAACACTGACGTGTCGGTACGATATCTGGGGTCAGTACTATATGGTAACACTGATGTTCGGTATGATGTCTGGGGTCAGTACTATATGGTAACACTGAGGTGTTTGTATGATGTCTTGGGTCAGTACTATATGGTAACACTGACGTGTCGGTACGATATCTGGGGTCAGTACTATATGGTAACACTGAGGCGTCAGTATGATGTCTGGGGTCAGTACTATATGGTAACACTGAGGTGTTTGTATGATGTCTGGGGTCAGTACTATATGGTAACACTGACGTGTCGGTATGATGTCTTGGGTCAGTACTATATGGTAACACTGACGTGTCGGTACGATATCTGGGGTCAGTACTATATGGTAACACTGAGGCGTCAGTATGATGTCTGGGGTCAGTACTATATGGTAACACTGACGTGTCGGTATGATGTCTTGGGTCAGTACTATATGGTAACACTGACGTGTCGGTACGATATCTGGGGTCAGTACTATATGGTAACACTGAGGTGTCGGTATGATGTCTGGGGTCATTACTATGTGGTAACACTGAGTGTCGGTATGATATCTGGGTGAGTACTATATGGTAACACTGAGGTGTCGGTATGATGTCTGGGGTCAGTACTATATGGTAACACTGAGGTGTCGGTATGATGTCTGGGGTCAGTACTATTGGTAACACTGAGGTGTCGGTATGATGTCTGGGGTCAGTACTATATGGTAACACTGAGGTGTCGGTATGATGTCTGGGGTCAGTACTATGTGGTAACACTGAGGTGTGTCGGTATATGTATCTGGGGTCAGTACTATATGGTAACACTGACATGTCAGTATGATGTCTCGGGTCAGTACTATGTGGTAACACTGAGGGTGTGTCTGGTATGATATCTGGGGTGAGTACTATATGGTAACACTGAGGTGTTCTGGTATGATGTCTGGGGTCAGTACTATATGGTAACACTGACATGTCAGTATGATGTCTCGGGTCAGTACTATGTGGTAACACTGAGGTGTCGGTATGATATCTGGGGTGAGTACTATATGGTAACACTGAGGTGTGTGTCTAATGTCTGGGGTCAGTACTCTATGCTATCAATGACGTGTTGGTATGAATAATCGAAGAATTAAAGAAACAAAAAAAGAAGAATTGCGCTCTTGCACCATTTTCCACGATCCGCAGTTACAGTCAAACATTTATTCTGACAATCAAAATATTTATCCATTTTTATTTTAAAGAGAATCGTCACCCCATTGTTGTGTATTAAAATAAAAGCTCCCTTTTTTATCAGGGACTATCCTGCATTCTAAGGGTGGGTTCACATTAGAGTTCCCCTCCACAGCGTTCTGCGGAGGGGAGCCGCAATGTGTCCGCAGCGGCCGCGAGCTCCTATCTTTATAATGTGAGCGCACGGTGCTGCGCTTGACAGCGCAGGACCGTGCGCACCCATTCACTCCTATATGTGATCTGTGCGCAGGCGGACGCCTGCGTACAAATCACACAGTCTCTTCCGCACCAGAGATGCGACATGTTGCATTCCTGGTGCGGACAAGACTGTGTGATTTGTGCGCAGGCGTCCGCCTGCGCACAGATGACATATAGGAGTGAATGGGTGCACACGGTCATGCACTGTTAAGCACAGCACCATGCGCTCCCATTATAAAGATAGGAGCTGACGGCCGCTGCGGACACATTGCGGATCCCCTCCGCAGAACGCTGCGGAGGGGAACCCTAATGTGAACCCAGCCTAGCAAGGAGGCTATTATGCCCTGACTGCCCCGTAAACACAATAAATAACTTAAATCTCCTGCCCTGTATAATAATTACCTGTTTCCATTCCGATGGGCACGCTTGCAGATTGGTTAGTCCTGCCTCACCTGTTGTCCATCCCGCCTCTCCCGCCGTCCATCCTGCTTTTCGTCATCGTCCATCCCGCCTATCCTGCCATTTGACTGCCCGTCCCCTCTTCTGGGTGATATGGATAACGCCTCCTCGGGAAGAACTTGAAAGTCATCCAACCATGAGGAAACTTAGGGGTCTCTGTGGCATCGACGAATGAGCGCAGAGGGATTTAAATCACGGGCCAACACCGCTTATTCATCGGCGCAGACCAATGAGCACTGTTGGTGAGTGATTTGAATCTCGCTTAGCAATCGACGCAGCCGACGGTGACCGTTGAGCGACGCAAGATTCAAAGCTTTGAATCCAGCAACGCTCATTGGCTCAGCTGGCGGCCAAGGAGCTCGTTGGATTCAAATCCCCTGCCACCATACTGTGCTAACCACTTAGCCACCATACAATGCTAACCACTGAGCCACCATATACAGTGCTAACCACTTAGCCACCATACAATGCTAACCACTGAGCCACCATATACAGTGCTAAACACTGAGCCGCCATATACAATGCAAACCACTGAGCCACCATACAGTGCTAAACACTGAGCCATCATATACAGTGCCAACCACTGAGCCACCGTATACTATGCTAACCACTGAGCCACCGTATACAGTGCTAAACACTGAGCCACCAAATACACCATATAATTCTCGGAACAACCGCGTAGTTTCTGAAGAGAGGACTGTACTATTCAGCAGCTATTTCTAAGGGACCAGTTCATTTCACTGCACTCCCGATGCATCTGGCCTATTTGTGGAACATGTATTCATATATATATATATATATATAAGAGAAAAAAACTGCACAGCACTCACAGACAATGTGAACTGGTGCCAGCAGGGACGCTGGGTCAATATAATAGAAAAAAACCTTGCAGCACTCAACTACAACCAATGATGTACATATGCTGACAAGCTTTATATATGAGAAAAAATTTAAAAACTTACGTTTTTTTCAAAAAACTCTAAATTATTAATAGTTTTATTGAAATCTGAAGTTCTTAGGCCGGCTTCAGACTGCGTGTCTGATCCGATCCGTAGCTGTCCGCTTGAAGCAGACAGCCGCAGACCGGATCAGCACACAGGACTGCGGGCTATTATGCCCTCCGATCCTGTGTGCAGCCGCACGCAGTTCCTGCTGCTAATAGGTGAGGACCGCGGGCGCCGCGGTCCTGACCTGTCAGCTGGTTCAGCTGCGTGCGGCTGCACACAGGATCGGAGGGCATAATAGCCCGCAGTCCTGTGTGCTGATCCGGTCTGCGGCTGTCTGCTTCAAGCGGACAGCTACGGATCGAAATGTCAGACGCAGTCTGAAGCCGGCCTTAGTACACACATTGGCCAATGTCTGCTTGCTCATCGACTGCGACAAAGTGACTTCAGGTCCGACGAGTCCTATCGCTGACACCCAAGTCCTCCTTGTCCACCCTACCCCACTACTAAGTGGGCGGACACCATCTAGACCCTAGATCACATGTAGGCAACGAGGGTGCACATTGCAGTAATGGTGTCAGCGATAGGACTCGTTTGACCTGAAGTCACTTTGTCGCAGTCGATGAGCAAGCAGATATTGGCCAATGTGTGTAGTAAGAACTTCAGATTTAAAGAAAAACTAATAAGAATTTTGAGTTTTTTATAAAAAATGTAAGTTTTTAAATTTTTTCTCATATATATAACTTGTCAGCATATGTACATCATTGGTTGCTGCAAGGTTTTTTGCTAGTATGTGTGTGTATATATATATATATATATATATATATATATATATATATATATATATATATATACACACATTACATATATATATATATATATATATATATATATATAATGTATATATTTTTGTATAGGTACCATTACACGACGTGATATTGGTAACGATATCGTGTCCGATTTCATGAACGCGCACTCATTCTTATATCGTTTCTACATCGCTGCTGAGATGTTTCCTGGTTAGATATTGCCAAGGACTTTCTACCGGTATTGTGTGCAAAGTTTTGGTAAACGATACAGCAATTGTGCAGAAGATTCAGGGAGCTATTTTTGGCATGGCACTTGAACGCCAAAATCGTATACGAGATCGTTATCACGGTGTCACACACAACGATGCATCAGATTAAATTACCATCGCGTGCAAGATTATCGAACAATACAAATAGGCTGGATGCTATTGCATCGGAAGTGCGGTTAAATGAACAGGTGCCGTATAAATAGCCGCTGAATAGTCCAGTCCTCTGACCAGAAAGTATGAGGTTGTTGCAAGATGCATATGGTGTATATGGTGGCTCAGTGGTTTGCACTGTATGGCGGCTCAGTGGTTAGCACTGTATATGGTGGCTCAGTAGTTAGCACTGTATATGGTGGCTCAGTGGTTAGCACTGTATGGTGGCTCAGTGGTTAGCACTGTATGGTGGCTCAGTGGTTAGAACTGTATATGGCGGCTCAGTGGTTAGCACTGTATATGGTGGCTCAGTAGTTAGCACTGTATATGGTGGCTCAGTGGTTAGCACTGTATGGCGGCTCAGTGGTTAGCACTGTATATGGTGGCTCAGTAGTTAGCACTGTATATGGTGGCTCAGTGGTTAGCACTGTATGGTGGCTCAGTGGTTAGCACTGTATGGTGGCTCAGTGGTTAGAACTGTATATGGCGGCTCAGTGGTTAGCACTGTATATGGTGGCTCAGTGGTTAGCACTGTATATGGTGGCTCAGTGGTTAGCACTGTATGGTGGCTCAGTGGTTAGCACTGTATGGTGGCTCAGTGGTTAGCACTGTATGGCGGCTCAGTGGTTAGCACTGTATGGCGGCTCAGTGGTTAGCACTGTATATGGTGGCTCAGTGGTTAGTACTGTATATGGTGGCTCAGTGGTTAGCACTGTATATGGTGGCTCAGTGGTTAGCACTGTATATGGTGGCTCAGTGGTTAGCACTGTATGGTGGCTCAGTGGTTAGCACTGTATGGTGGCTCAGTGGTTAGCACTGTATGGCGGCTCAGTGGTTAGCACTGTATGGCGGCTCAGTGGTTAGCACTGTATATGGTGGCTCAGTGGTTAGTACTGTATATGGTGGCTCAGTGGTTAGCACTGTATATGGTGGCTCAGTGGTTAGCACTGTATATGGTGGCTCAGTGGTTAGCACTGTATGGTGGCTCAGTGGTTAGCACTGTATGGTGGCTCAGTGGTTAGCACTGTATGGCGGCTCAGTGGTTAGCACTGTATGGCGGCTCAGTGGTTACACTGTATATGGTGGCTCAGTGGTTAGTACTGTATGGTGGCTCAGTGGTTAGCACTGTATGGTGGCTCAGTGGTTAGCACTGTATGGCGGCTCAGTGGTTAGCACTGTATATGGTGGCTATGTGGTTAGCAGTGCGCGATGGCTCAGTGTTTAGCACTGTATATGGTGGCTCAGTGATTACCACAGTACGGTGGGACATTGGTCAGCACTGTATGGAGGCTGAGCTTTCAGCACTGTATGGAGGCTGAGTGGTCAGCACTGTACGGAGGCTCAGTGGTCAGCACATTATGGAGGCTCAGGATGGAGGCTCAGTGGTCAGCATAGGATGGAGGCGCAGTGGCAGTGGTTAGCGCAGGATGGAGAGCCAGTGGTCAGCATGATGGCTCAGTTGGTAGCACTGTATATATATGCTGACTTAGTGGATAGCACTGTTTATGGTGGCTCACACACACAGACAAACACACACACAGATACACAGACAAAGACACACAGATACACAGACACACACACAGACACACACAAACCTCTCCTCTCCATCCCCCCTCCATCCTCCCTGCTGTTACATGCTACGATATCGATTCAATATCTTTTGAGCGTTCAAAAATTCAAGGCGTAGAAGCAATATCGTATACTATATTGCGTTGTTTAACGGTACCTTATGTGTTATTTAAAGAAATAATTACAATAAAATGATGTGGGGCTTCACTGTATTTTTGCTTGTCGGCCAGGTACAATTACACAGCTGGAATCCTCAGTGTTCGGAGACCCATGGGCCCTGCATTCTGCCCTTCCCCCTCCTCTGCAAATTGCAGCCTGCAGCATGCTCCACAAATTGGTGCAGTCATAGATGCACCATTTTCTGGCGCAGTACCCAACTCTTCCCGCTGTCCTGGTGTTTTGGCAAAAGGGTTAAAAGTTTTTTGGGTTTATCCAGCTGGGTAAAGTTCGTTGACATCAACTCAACAATACTAACCCAATCAGCGAGGACAAAAATAACCTCAACAATAAAAATTTTATTTTAAAATAAACAGGAAACTAGGGCCGATCACATGACCGGACCCATAATGAACCGCGCCGGATGTGACGTCCAGCCGGTGCATAGAACTACAAAGAGGGTGGGAGATTCCAAAGACATGGGGCAGAGAGGACACAGAATAATGCCGCCCAGCGGGGCGTGCATTACAACACGGAGGTGTGCTGGTGGAAGTGTGGGCACGCCTACCCAGTACCCCAACCACGGGGACTGCAGTAAGTTTATACTTCTTTTACACATGTTTACTAGGGACACTGAACATAAGAAAGGGATAGATAGGGAGCAGCTAGGAAGGTGTAGGGACAGCTAGAGATAGTGTAGGGACTTAAAATCAGGTGACAGGTTCCCTTTAAAAGGACAGTCTCTGTGTTTGACAGGGTCAGGGATGGAGGAATCGACACACACCAGTTGCTTTTTTACCTTTTACTGATGGTATTTCAAGTAAATGTCCAGTGCACTGCTGGGTGTTGAGAAGCACTTCTGGATCTCCAGAGTGAGTATTAGGCTATGTGCGCACTTGCCGGGTTTTGGGCGGTTTAGCTGTGTAAACCGCCGGTTTGTTTACATTAGGTTTATGTAAATTTATGTTAATCCAAACCGGCGTTTGGATTAACATTAAAACCAATGTAAACCGACCAACGCTGTGCACACACCGGCGGTTTACACATGCTCATCCGTTGCTAACCCGCAGGTTTTCCAACCGGGTAGCAAAGAATGAGCATGTTCTATGAACCGCCGGTTCTTCAGCGGCTGCAAGCAGAATCATGTGCTGCTTCCAGCCGCTGCAGACCCGCCGGCGAGAACACGCTGTGCAACCGCCGGCTACCGCCCGTCACCCGCCCGGCTCCCGCCGCACATACCCGCCAGGAAGACGGTGGACGGCTCCGGAGCTTCCTGGCGGGTCCGCCCAGCTGCCGCCGAGAAACCCGCCGGCAAGTGCGCACATAGCCTTAGGGTATGTGCACATCAGACGTTTGTGCATCTCTGCAGACCGACCGGGAACCGGTGGACACTGGCAGAAACTTAGTTTTCTGTGCTCAGCAGTGTCCCTCGTTTTTTGCTCGTTTTTTGCTCGTTTTTTGCTCATTTTATACAGCGTTTTGTCGGCGTTTTTTCAGAGCGTTTTTAAAACTGAGTTTTTTGTGCACTAGTTCAGCTGGAACCGCTGGAAAAACGCTCAAAAGAAGTCTCTTGTTCTATCTTTGAAAACCGGTGGAAAAACGCTGAAGAAACTGAAAACGACAAGAATAAAAACGTTCTAATGAAGACAGCGTTTTCTACACTCCATTGACTAGCATGTTAATCCAACCGGAGGCTAGGATTCACATAAATTAACATAAAACTCAGCGGAAAACGCCAACTGAAAACGCCAAAAAACAGCCCAGAAAACTACTGATGTGCACATACCCTAAGGCCTACTGTCTCTTTTCCCCTGTGTGTGTGAAGCCCCTGCCGTGTGTGAAACTTGGCTGGCCTCCTCTGCTCTCCTATCACCTGTGCTGTGGCTGGGCAACCCTCTATTGGTCTGCCGCTCCTCCTCTCTCCGCGTTGCCTGGCTCCCTTGTACTGACCCCAGTCATCATACCGACACCTCAGTGTTACCATATAGTACTGACCCCAGACATCATACCGACACCTCAGTGTTACCATATAGTACTGACCCGAGGCATAATACCGACATGTCAGTGTTACCATATACTACTGACCCCAGACATCATACCGACACCTCAGTGTTACCATATAGTACTGACCCGAGACATCATACAGACACCTCAGTGTTACCATATAGTACTGACCCCAGACATCATACTGACACGTCAGTGTTACCATATAGTACTGACCCCAGACATCATACCGACACCTCAGTGTTACCATATAGTACTGACCCCAGACATCATACCGGCACCTCAGTGTTACCATATAGTACTGACCCCAGACATCATACCGACACGTCAGTGTTACCATATAGTACTGACCCCAGACATTAGACACACACCTCAGTGTTACCATATAGTACTGACCCCAGACATCATACTGACACCTCAGTGTTACCATATAGTACTGACCCCAGACATCATACTGACACCTCAGTGTTACCATATAGTACTGACCCGAGGCATCATACCGACACGTCAGTGTTACCATATAGTACTGACTTCAGACATCATACCGACACCTCAGTGTTACCATATAGTACTGACCCCAGATATCGTACCGACACGTCAGTGTTACCATATAGTACTGACCCAAGACATCATACCGACACGTCAGTGTTACCATATAGTACTGACCCCAGACATCATACTGACGCCTCAGTGTTACCATATAGTACTGACCCCAGACATCATACTGACGCCTCAGTGTTACCATATAGTACTGACCCCAGACATCATACCGACACGTCAGTGTTACCATATAGTACTGACCCCAGACATCATACCGACACGTCAGTGTTACCATATAGTACTGACCCCAGACATCATACCGACACATCAGTGTTACCATATAGTACTGACCCCAGATATCGTACCGACACGTCAGTGTTACCATATAGTACTGACCCCAGACATCATACCGACACGTCAGTGTTACCATATAGTACTGACCCCAGACATCATACCGACACGTCAGTGTTACCATATAGTACTGACCCAAGACATCATACAAACACCTCAGTGTCACCATATAGTGAACATGGTGAATAAAAAACCCAAAAGACAAATGTATAATTGCACTGTTTTTTTTTGCAATTTTTAAATAAATGTCGTCATTCAAAAGTACAACTCGTCCTGCAAAAAACAACAAGAAGCCTCATATGTCTGTATTGACGGAAAAATAGAAAAGTTATGGAAGAAGAGGAAGGAAAACAGGAAATCACCCAGGGGTGAAGGGAAAATACAGGCTTGAGGGGAAGAACGGATGGACGGAAAGAAGGAAGGACGGATGGACGGACGGAAAGAATGAAGGACGGACGGAAAGAATGAAGGACGGACGGAAAGAAGGAAGGACGGACGGAAAGAAGGAAGGACGGGAAGAAGGAAGGACGGACGGATGGAAAGAAGGAAGACGGAAAGAAGAAAGTACGGAAAGAAGAAAGGACAGACGGACAGAAAGAAGAAAGGACGGAAGGACGGACAAAAAGAAGGAAGGACAGAAAGTAGGAACGACTGATGGACAGACGGGAAGAAGGAAGGACAGAAAGAAGGAAGAACGGCACGGACGGTCGGAAATAAGGAAGGATGGTAAGAAGGAAGGATGGACAGAAAGAAGGACGCAAGGACCAACGGAAGGAAGGAGGCATGGATGGATGGACAGAAGGAAGGATGGAAAGAAGGA
Source organism: Allobates femoralis (assembly GCA_033576535.1). Classification (NCBI taxonomy): domain Eukaryota; kingdom Metazoa; phylum Chordata; class Amphibia; order Anura; family Aromobatidae; genus Allobates; species Allobates femoralis. Next base: position 721,652,058 of record JARQOC010000002.1, read on the forward strand.
TGGAAGGAAGGACAGACGGACTGATGGGGCGACGGACGGATGGAAGGAAGGACGGATGGACGGAAAGAAGGAGGGACGGAAAGAAGGACGAACGGATAGATGGACAGAAGGACGGAAAGAAGGAAGGACGGATGGAAAGAAGGAAGGACGGAAAGAAGGAGGAACGGAAAGGACAGGCGGATAGATGGACGGAAAGAAGGAAGGACAGATGGAAAGAAGGACAGATGGAAGGATGGAAAGAAGGAAGGACAGAAAGAAGGACGAACGGATAGATGGACGGAAGGAAGGACGGAAAGAAGGAAGGACGGATGGAAAGAAGGAAGGACGGAAAGAAGGAGGAACGGAAAGGACAGGCGGATAGATGGACGGAAAGAAGGAAGGACAGATGGAAAGAAGGACAGATGGAAGGATGGAAAGAAGGAAGGACAGAAAGAAGGACGGACGGAAAAAAGTAAGGAGGGAAGGACGGAAGGAAAGAAGGAAGGATGGTCAGATGGACGGAATGAAAGGACGAAAGACGGACTGAAAGAAGGACGGAAGGATGAACGGAAGGAAGGAAGGATGGATGGAAGGAAAGAAGGAAGGACGGGCGGATTGATGGGGCGACGGAAGCAAGGACTCCTCAACAATATCAAAATCCTTAGTATCATCTATATCTCCATACATACACCCCAACACTTCACACTGCTGCAGTTACTGAGTGGACAGGCTGCTTCAATCAGTATTTGTGTCATTAGAGACACAAGTGCTGACCATCCTTCAGCCTGATACAATGCACCAGATCTGCTGTGTGAAGACATCAGTGACACAGAGATGTCATTCACACAGCATAGGCTTTGTTACAGTGTGTCACAGAAGCTGCAGCCCCCCATCACTGGGCTCACACAGTACATGCTCCAGATCACTGACAGCCCGGGACAATGAGGGAAGGAGTCACTGATATGAGGGAGCTATTCACTGTAATCACGGAGCGGCCCTGAGTACAGCACATTGTCCCCTTCAGTGCAGACTTTACATTCATCACTGGTGTCTGCACACTGTACATTGTCCAGATCACTGACAGTCCGGGAGTGAGGGAAGAGTCACTGATAACGAGGGAGCTATTCATTGTACTCACGGAGCGGCCCCCCCTGAGTACAGCATTGTCCCTTCTCTCTGCAGACTTTCCATACATCACTGTGTCTGGCCGGGGGAGGAGCAGCTAATCCGGGCAGGTCTGCTCACAGCAATGGCTGCAGCCGAGGATCATTTTCTTCCTGTGGAGAGGCTGAGTCATGTAGATGGGGAGGGCGGGGATGTTGCTATGGGGGAGGGGATGGGGTAGAGTAGGTGGAAACGACCAGTGTTCATTATCATGCCAGAACACCCCCCCTGGTCGTTCTGTTCAGACACAAAACAAGTGTTATCTAGGAAACCCTGCAGAAAGCTGACACATAGTACATTACACATTGTCAGCATTAGGCAGCCTGGATATGCACTAAGATTATGTGACGAACCCGGACAACCCCTTTAACAATATCCTCCCGGGAAGTACCGTGAGAGACATGGTCCTCCAACTGGACAAGCCAACGAGCGAGGGACCGAGCCACGCAGGTAGCAGCAATATTAGATTGCAATAGGTAGGAAGAAGAATCCCAGGTCTTCCGGAGAAGACCTTCAACCTTCCGATCCATGGGATCCTTCAACTGCGAGGAGTCCTCGAAGGGGAGGGCAGTTTTCCTCGCAACCCTGGATACCTGGACATCTACCTTGGGAAGCTCCCATTTTGAACAATCTCCAGTGAGGGGAAACCTATGCTTCATCTCGGAAGAAACAGAAAGACGTTTTTCCGGACATTCCCATTCCTGCATAACCAAATCTAAGAGGTTGTCATGAACAGGAAACCCCTTACGGGCCCTAGCCTTTAAGCCCCCAAACATGACATCCTGCACGGAAGGAGCCGGCTCCACCTCCTCTACCCCCATAGTGGAGCGAACCATATCAAGAAGTTCCTCCATATCATCTGAAGAAAAAAGAAACCGCTTCCTATCTGAGCCTGCGGAATCCAGAGGCTCTTCAGAACCTCCCAATCCCTCAGGGTCAGACGAAAGCAATTCCCCGGACTCAGAGGACAAATCCTCATGTACCAGTTTACGTTTCTTAGCCGGAGGGACTAACACAGGGGCAGGAGGTGTAGCAAAAACCGACAAGGAAGACTGGACTTCCTGCTGAATAAGGGTTTTAATACTGTCCAGAAGTGACGGCTGTTCCGCCCGAAGGACATCATCAGTGCAGGGCTGGCATAGCTTCTTCTTATGGGAAGAGGGCAATTTGACGGAGCAGACCCCACATTTACGGGACACAGGTTTATCTTTGTCCTTCCGAGATCCGGAAGCCTTCTCTCCCTAAAACAGAGAGAGAGAGGGACCCCATAAGGACACAGAACCAGTCATACCCATGCAATGGTGAACCCCATCCAGCTACTTACAGTAGGGGGATGAACGCTGGGCTCTGCAGATGCAGGCACAAGGGCTTTCTCAGACTCCATAAGCACAGCCAGTACTAACCAGGCCCACCCTGCTAAGCGACTGAGAGCAAGAGATCAGAGGCACTCAGGGGGGATGGTCACAGACCTGACACCTGGACTTCCTAGCCGCACTGACCCACAGGCCTTACCTGGAGAAGAAGCCGACCGGGCTTTATGCAGCCGGGTCCTCAGCGCAGATGACCTCCTCCTCCGGATCCCGCAGTGCCATTCGTCCGGCCGCCTCTGTCACCAGAAACGACCGCCCCGCACGCCATGCAGCCGGCCGCCCGCGTTCCCGCCCGGGAACGCCCACCGGAAGTGACGCGATAACTCCGCGACGTCACTTCCGGTTGCGGGCTCCGCTACGTCACTTCCGATCGCGGCCCACAGCGGCGGCCGCGCCTGGTGGAGGAGGAGGACGCCGGGGAGCTCAGAGAGGCCCCCGGCCTGAAAGCACACCTGCCCCGCTTTACCCCCCAAGGGAGCGCAGGAGGGGCAGCACGGTCCCGAATCGCCACAGGGGGAGACGGGAGCGACCCCAGGGGAGAGACCCAAAAGGCCTGACCCCAGCCGCCCGGTAAGAAAAGAGTAGGAGCTGCTTAGTCACCGGCCACCAGCAGCTCAGAATAACCTCTTCATGCCCCATAGAGGACAGGAAAAACACTGGCGTGTGCCGGAAGGGGAGGGGTTTTTAACCTCTTTGTGTTTCCTGTCCCCTATTAGGGCGGGGAGGCAACCTCCCTTCGTTCTGCTGTCGTGGAAGGTGACTAGAGAAAACAGTTGTGGAAAATACAATAATTAAACTGCGTTTTTTTCGCGGCTGCACCTGCCGCAAGTGCCGAAACCGCACCTGCCGCACACTTACCGCAAGCCCATAGACATTGTATGGGGCTTGCCGCAAGTGAACCACAAGTGTGGCCATTATGCGGTAATCGCGGCAGTTGCGGTTTTTTCACTGCAACTGCCGCGATCAGCGAAAACCGCTGATGTGAAAGGGGCCTTAAAAGGAAGAAATAATGATGACTCTGCACGTAAGGGCTTAGAGTCTACAGTCTACCATGAGGAGGGGGTGATACATTGTACAGGTAATTATTTGCAATCATGGTCCAACCATCTTGAGAAAGTGTGGAATAGATGAGAGTGGAGCAAGTGGCCACCAGTCAATCTGTGTCGAACATAACACCCAGACAGCGAGCCTGCTGACTAAGCATTATCATGGTTCTGCACACAGATGTCAGATTTATGGAGGTTAGTGGACGGCGGGAGTAGAAGTAGTTCAGTTTTGGAAAGGTTGAGTTTCAGGTAGAGAGCGGACATGATATTAGAGACTGCGGTTAGACTGTCATTGGTGTTTTGTAATTTAGCGGGGGTAAGGTCAGGGGAAGAAGTGTATAGTGTGTCATCAACAAAGACATGAGCTATAAAAAGGAAAGAAAGCACAATAGAGACTTATCTTTCAAACTCTTGAGTCATGCAGAAGTTTGTCACTGCTCACCTGGGAAGGTTGTGTCACCCACAACTGCTAACCAGATATGGTGTGGCTACCACAGGATCCACGCTCCACTTGTATTAGTGGTGACCAAATGTAAGAAGGGGAAACGGACAGTGCTTCCTGGATCCACGCTGCTCACACAATGGAGAAGATGGTGACACAGTTTAATGTGCAATGATGGCCTTTATTTCAATTCGACGCGTTTCTGAGTTATATCCTAACTCCTTCCTCAGGGAGCCAACGTAGTCTATGTTGGCTCCCTGAGGAAGGAGTTGGAATACAACTCGGAAACACGTCAGATTGAAATAAAGGCCATCATTGCACATTAAACTGTGTCACCATCTTCTCCATCGTGTGAGCAGCGCGGATCCAGGAAGCACTGTCCGTTTCCCCTTCTTACATCTACATAGAGATGGGAATGAAAGCTAAATCTGCTGATGGTGTGTCCAATAGGGCCATGTAGAGAGAGAAGAGAAGAGGTCCAAGGACCGAACCCTGAGGGACCCCAATAGTGAGGGAAGAGGAGAGGAAGTGGATCCAGCAAATGATATACTGAAAGGGCGGTCAGAAAGATAGGAAGAGAACCAGGAGAGAGCCGTGTCCTTGATGCCGATGGAGTGCAGCATTGAGAGTAGGAGATGGTGGTCAAGAAAGGAGGAGATGGTGGCTGCAGAAAGGTCAAGAAGAATAAGCAGAGAGTGGTCACCATTACGTCAGTAGGTCATTGGTCACTTTGATGAGGGCAGTTTCTGTAGAGTGAAGGGGGCGGAAACCAGACTGTAATGGATCTAGAAGAGAGTGAGCGAAGAGGTAAAGGGTGAGGCGGGAGTGGACCAGGTGCTCCAGGAGTTTAGAGATGAAGGAGAGATTGGAGATTGGTCTGTAGTTGTTTGTGCAGGATGGCTCAAGAGAAATTTTCTTCAATGATGGAGTAATGATAGAATGTTTGAAGGAAGAGGGGAAGATGCCAGAAAAGAGGGAAAGATTGAAGAATTTGGTTAGGTGAGTGGTGACTACCGGAGAGAGACATGAGTAGGTGTGAGGGAATGGGATTGTTGAGGAGAGCCATAGGATCAAATACTTAATTAACCTTAAGACATAAGGGCATGGGAGAAATGATCCATAAAGTGTAACATTTTACATTGCATAAGCTTAATTGTGACTTAAACATGGCTGCCATTTCCTGTTACAACACACTATGCCATGGTATGTAAGATGGAGCCTGGACCTATGACTACATTCTATCTACAATAAGGAGTTCCTAGAGGAAGCTGAATTCCATAGAAGGACTGACCAATCACAGAATGCCACATCACCTGGGACATACTCGATCAAGACCACACCACCTGATGACCTCATGGATCCACCCATGGGCTAACCCACTGACCAATGAATACATCTGAGTAGGAATGGCCGAGCCCCTTACTGAACAAAACCTCATGTCTCTATAATAATAAACCTCACTTGGAGCTTGGAACTGACCAAGGAAGGGTGTACATCTGACTGTGTGTCTGGTGTCATACTTTTCACGCCGGTACTTGGTCCATATTGATTGGGCCAGGGGCAGGCAACTTGTTAATATTATTATGAAATATTACCCATAACAGGATCAGCAGTGCATGTAGTGGGACAAAAGGAAGAGAGGAGCCTGGCAACTTCTTCTTCTGTAACAGCGTCAAATGTGGAGAGTGAGCCGGAGGAGATGTGGGGACAGATAGAAGTAGTGCTTGGAAGTTGGGAGTTGATTTCCTGATGAAGATTTTCACAAAGAAAATAGAAAACAATCAGCACAGAGGTCAGTGATAGGAGCCTGCACTTTACGACTGTGGAAGAGTGAAAGGTGTCAAAGAGTTTTTTTGGATTGATGGATAGTGAGGAAATCTGGGCGATGAAATAGGTCTGTTTGGCAAGGTGAAGGGCAGAGTTGTAAGTTCTCAGCATAAATTTATAATGAATAAAGTTTTCTGCAGTGCGAATTTTCCTCCATTGACATTCAGCACTCCTGGAGCATCGCTGGAGGAATGGTGTTTGTGATGTGAGCCAGGGCTGTTTCACTCTGTTTGGAGGTTCTGCGGGTGAGGGGCGCTACTTGGTCCAGGGAGCTTCTGAGAGAGTCATTGTAGTAATTTACTGCCAGATTGGGACAGGAGAAAGAGGAGATTGGGGACAGTGTTGAGATGACAGAGTCTGTGAATGTATGAGGGTTAATGGCCTGTAGATTTCTGAATCTGTGATAGGTAGGAATGTGCTGTGGTGGGCGACGGTTTGTGAGCATGAAGAAGAGAATGTTGTGGTCAGAGAGAGGAAGAGAAATGTGAGGAGGAGGTTGAACAGCCAAAGATCAGGTCAAGGGTGTTACCATCCTTGTGTGTCTCAGAGGTTGAGAGCTGAGAGAGGCCAAGAGTTGTGGTTATAGATAGGAGCTGGGATGCAGATGGGGAAATGGGGCTGTTTATGGGAATGTTAATGTCTCCCAAAATAAAGGTTGGTAGATCTGAGGACATGAAATGCGGCAGCCATGCGGAAAAATGGTCGGGGAACTGGGTGGGAGACCTTGGGGGGCGGTATGCAACTGATACTCTGAGGGGGAGGGGATGGAAGAGCCTAAAGGGGAGAACCTCAAAGGAGGGGAATGAGAGTGATGGGGCTGGAGGGATGACCTGGAAAGTACATTGTGGGGACAGGAGTATGACGACTCTGTTCTCGGTCTTGGGGAATGGGAGAAATTTAAGCCACCATGAGAAATAACGGCATGGGAAACCTTGTCCTAGATCCAGTTTTCAGTGAGGGCCAGCAGATTAAGAGAGTTAGTAAGAGAGTAATTGTGAATGAAGGGAAGCTTGTTGCATACAGACCATGGATTCCAGAGAGCGCAATTAAGAGAGGGAGATGAACGTGTGCAAGTAATGTTGATAAGGGTAGCATAGTTTCTATGTGAGGTGGGGGAGGGGTTGAAGTTGGCAGAGGGTGGACCAGAATTGGGAGAGATATCACCTGACAGGAGCAGCAGCAAAAAGAGAAAAAGCAAATAGATTTTTGGATTTATGACATTGATTATGATGCAATACCCTGGAATATGATGGGCTGAGATTATTCAGGAGGGTGAAGAGAGTATGGTAACTGAAGATAGTAGAAGGAAGGAGAGAAGGGCTGATGTGAATGAGGGGTGAAGGAGGGATGGGGCAGTGAAAGGGAATGGCAAAAGCACATAGGAAAACAGACGTAGACATAAGGGACATAGTTTAAAGTGAGAGTGAAAGAGTGTAGGTTACCCGACTTCTGCCCTGACTATCTGCCATACACAATCAAACTGGTGAATATTGAATATAGTGGAAACAGATAACACATAGCAGAGTTTACACCAAATGCAGATGTAGTACCATGAGAGGTGGTGAGATCGGATGACAGTCCAGTAGAACGATATCATCACAGCAAGCAGAGTTCTAATAGCTTCCACTTTCAGTCAATCGGCCTTTTATTATTCTTCAGTAAGTGTCTTTATATGTTTCCATAATTGCTTCCTTTCTTCCGTATCCAGTGATATAAGTCAGTTTTGCAGACCGCTCCTAAAGACTTCAGGTGTGCTGGTCAAATTGAAATAGGAAATGACGTATTGTCTTGTCCGTTTACGCAGCTCGACTCTAATCTTTGCTATCAGAAGGTCATGATCAGGTCCACAGTCAGCCTGGCCTTGGGTTTTGCGGTAATGATTGACAACTTCCATCTTTGGTGAAAACACATGTAGTAAATCTGATATATAGGCCCCAATCGGTGATGTCCATGTGTACAGTCTCCATTTGTGATGTTGGCAGAAGGTGTTCATGATGGAAAGTTGATTTGTCGTACAAAAGTCAATGAATCTTCCTCCAGCCTCGCTTCTTTCACCATGTCCAATGTTCCAACAACTGCCCCATGTTTGCGGTGACCCATTTGGCATTCAAGTCTCTTAAGGTACTGTTACATGCTTCAATGTTGAAACAATATCACTAACGATCTCATGGGCGCGCGGTCGTTAGGACATCTTTTTGGCATCGTTGGTGAGATGTCAGACGTCTAGATATCGTGCACGACGCACCAACAATCCAGCGAGCAGCTATCGTGTGCACAACCCAACGAATGATACTTGTTCACTGTGGTGAATAGGGGAAGTCGTTAACGACCTCGTTATCGCGGTGTCACACACTACGATGCAGCAGGTTGGCTGATTGAGGATCGTCTGATTTATAAACATGTTCTCAAATCTCAGAACAGTAATCCAACGATTTATCATAGTCGTATCTCAGTGTCACACGCAACGACGTCCTAACGATGTCGTTTCAATGACTCCAAAGCCGTGACGTTTGAGCGATATCGTTCACGATCTCGTATCACTTAACGGGGCCTATAGTGTGAAAATCTGAGGTTGTATTAATTACCTAAGCAGGATAACGAAGCAATTCTTTATATTTCTTTCCAGGGTTTAACAGCAACTCTGGGTGGATGGCCTTAGGTCTACAAGATCCCAAACCAGGATCAGTCGTTCCCCTGCCCCCGTACCAGGTGATACCCATTGTTTTCCAACTTTTTGTTGGCCCACAGCTTTGTAACTCCCACCGATATATGCTGCAGATCCTCCAGACAACACATAGAACGACCGGAGTGCGGGTATCCAGCTCCAGCTGGCAACAATCCACGATTCCCTCGTCAGGGTCCCAAGTACCCCAGCCCGTGGGAACCCCCCAAAGCTAACTGTGCATTGGTGGAGGTATTTTTCTGAGGCTCAGCCCCTCACCTGGGGATTGCATGTGGAGACCCCCTGTGGCTTCCACTGGGTCTACTATCCCAATCTACATGATGGGACTAGAGTCCGGGAGAACAATGGCTTAATTGGAGCACGTGTGCCACTAACGAGAGTAATGGACTGATTGCTTTACCTAATGACATGCCTGCCCTTATGTCTACAGGAGATCCAGCCCGCACCTCTCTGCCTCATGGCTCCGGGGTCTGGTTGAGCATAGTATGTATGTGTGACTGGTGTGTCCCATGGCGCCCCCTCCTGATACAATAACATATTATTCTGCACCTTAAACTGACGAGCAAGAAAATATCTAATAAAACACAATGATACGATCGATGTAACCGGCTGCGGTGAAGGAGCCAAACTGAATCAGAGCTGTATGATGGCAACATAAAACCACCTGATTGTACATCGTCCTGCCGCAGCCGCTGACACTGCCCAATAGACTTAGTTTGGTATCTCTGTTGAAACCCGTCCATCTGGGGTGTTCCTGATGGCAAAAAACATTGCTGACAGCAAAGCCATCAACATCACTGATGGACACAAGCCCTACCAGAGCGAGAACTGTTACTGCCACCAACAGGGACGACAGCAGTGATCATAGCTATATCTGATCATTTATCAGGCAGGAGCTGGCTGTATAATACAGGCGACACCTGCCATATGGAAAGCAGGCTCAGCTCCTGGGCAAGATACATGTACACACACCCCATATAGGGCGTGACAGGTCATCCTATATAAGAAAATTGGTTTCATTGGCAAAGTCAGTCAAGTGTTGAGCATTTCCTTTCAGTATGTAAAGTGGATCAGTAATGTAATGTATGTACACAGTGACTGCACCAGCAGAATAGTGAGTGCAGCTCTGGAGGATAATACAGGAGGTAACTCAGGATCAGTAATGTAATGTATGTACACAGTGACTGCACCAGCAGAATAGTGAGAGCAGCTCTGGAGTATAATACAGGAGGTTACTCCGGATCAGTAATGTAATGTATGTACACAGTGACTGCACCAGCAGAATAGTGAGTGCAGCTCTGGAGTATAATACAGGAGGTAACTCAGGATCAGTAATGTAATGTATGTACACAGTGACTGCACCAGCAGAATAGTGAGTGCAGCTCTGGAGTATAATACAGGAGGTAACTCAGGATCAGTAATGTAATGTATGTACACAGTGACTGCACCAGCAGAATAGTGAGTACAGCTCTGGAGTATAATACAGGAGGTAACTCAGGATCAGTAATGTAATGTATGTACACAGTGACTCCACCAGCAGAATAGTGAGTACAGCTCTGAGTTAATACAGAGGACTCAATATACTGTAATTATGTAACAGTGATCACAGCAGAATAGTGAGTACAGCTCTGAGTATAATCACAGAGTAACTCAGGATCATAATGTATGTAGTACACAGTGACTGCACCAGCAGAATAGTGAGTGCAGCTCTGGAGTATAATACAGGAGGTAACTCAGGATCAGTAATGTAATGTATGTACACAGTGACTGCACCAGCAGAATAGTGAGTCAGCTCTGGAGTATAATACAGGAGGTAACTCAGGATCAGTAATGTAATGTATGACACACAGTGACTGCACCAGCAGAATAGTGAGTGCAGCTCTGGAGTATAATACAGGAGGTAACTCAGGATCAGTAATGTAATGTATGTACACAGTGACTGCACCAGCAGAATAGTGAGTGCAGCTCTGGAGTATAAACAGGAGGTAACTCAGGATCAGTAATGTAATGTATGTACACAGTGACTGCACCAGCAGAATAGTGAGTGCAGCTCTGGAGTATAACACAGGAGGTAACTCAGGATCAGTAATGTAATGTATGTACACAGTGACTGCACCAGCAGAATAGTGAGTGCAGCTCTGGAGTATAAACAGGAGGTAACTCAGGATCAGTAATGTAATGTATATACACAGTGACTGCACCAGCAGAATAGTGAGTGCAGCTCTGGAGTATAATACAGGAGGTAACTCAGGATCAGTAATGTAATGTATGTACACAGTGACTGCACCAGCAGAATAGTGAGTGCAGCTCTGGAGTATAATACAGGAGGTAACTCAGGATCAGTAATGTAATGTATTTACACAGTGACTGCACCAGCAGAATAGTGAGTCAGCTCTGGAGTATAATACAGGAGGTAACTCAGGATCAGTAATGTAATGTATGTACATAGTGACTGCACCAGCAGAATAGTGAGTCAGCTCTGGAGTATAATACAGGAGGTAACTCAGGATCAGTAATGTAATGTATGTACACAGTGACTGCACCAGCAGAATAGTGAGTGCAGCTCTGGAGTATAATACAGGAGTAACTCAGGATCAGTAATGTAATGTATGTACATAGTGACTGCACCAGCAGAATAGTGAGTGCAGCTCTGGAGTATAACACAGGAGGTAACTCAGGATCAGTAATGTAATGTATGTACACAGTGACTGCACCAGCAGAATAGTGAGTGCAGCTCTGAGTATAATACAGGAGGTAACTCAGGATCAGTAATGTAATGTATGTACACAGTGACTGCACCAGCAGAATAGTGAGTGCAGCTCTGGAGTATAATACAGGAGGTAACTCAGGATCAGTAATGTAATGTATGTACAACAGTGACTGCACCAGCAGAATAGTGAGTGCAGCTCTGAGTATAATACAGGAGGTAACTCAGGATCAGTAATGTAATGTATGTACACAGTGACTGCCCAGCAGAATAGTGAGTGCAGCTCTGGAGTATAATACAGGAGGTAACTCAGGATCAGTAAAGTAATGTATGTACACAGTGACTGCACCAGCAGAATAGTGAGTGCAGCTCTGGAGTATAATACAGGAGTAACTCAGGATCAGTAATGTAATGTATGTACATAGTGACTGCACCAGCAGAATAGTGAGTGCAGCTCTGGAGTATAAACAGGAGGTAACTCAGGATCAGTAATGTAATGTATGTACATAGTGACTGCACCAGCAGAATAGTGAGTGCAGCTCTGGAGTATAATACAGGAGGTAACTCAGGATCAGTAATGTAATGTATGTACATAGTGACTGCACCAGCAGAATAGTGAGTGCAGCTCTGGAGTATAATACAGGAGGTAACTCAGGATCAGTAATGTAATGTATGTACATAGTGACTGCACCAGCAGAATAGTGAGTGCAGCTCTGGAGTATAATACAGGAGGTAACTCAGGATCAGTAATGTAATGTATTCACACAGTGACTGCACCAGCAGAATAGTGAGTGCAGCTCTGGAGTATAATACAGGAGGTAACTCAGGATCAGTAATGTAATGTATGTACATAGTGACTGCACCAGCAGAATAGTGAGTGCAGCTCTGGAGTATAATACAGGAGGTAACTCAGGATCAGTAATGTAATGTATGTACACAGTGACTGCACCAGCAGAATAGTGAGTGCAGCTCTGGAGTATAATACAGGAGGTAACTCAGGATCAGTAATGTAATGTATGTACACAGTGACTGCACCACAGAATAGTGAGTGCAGCTCTGGAGTATAATACAGGAGGTAACTCAGGATCAGTAATGTAATGTATGTACACAGTGACTGCACCAGCAGAATAGTGAGTGCAGCTCTGGAGTATAATACAGGAGGTAACTCAGGATCAGTAATGTAATGTATGTACACAGTGACTGCACCAGCAGAATAGTGAGTACAGCTCTGGAGTATAATACAGGAGGTAACTCAGGATCAGTAATGTAATGTATGTACACAGTGACTGCACCAGCAGAATAGTGAGTACAGCTCTGGAGTATAATACAGGAGGTAACTCAGGATCAGTAATGTAATGTATGTACACAGTGACTGCACCAGCAGAATAGTGAGTGCAGCTCTGGAGTATAATACAGGAGGTAACTCAGGATCAGTAATGTAATGTATGTACACAGTGATTGCACCAGCAGAATAGTGAGTGCAGCTCTGGAGTATAATACAGGAGGTAACTCAGGATCAGTAATGTAATGTATGTACACAGTGACTGCACCAGCAGAATAGTGAGTGCAGCTCTGGAGTATAATACAGGAGGTAACTCAGGATCAGTAATGTAATGTATGTACACAGTGACTGCACCAGCAGAATAGTGAGTGCAGCTCTGGAGTATAATACAGGAGGTAACTCAGGATCAGTAATGTAATGTATGTACACAGTGACTGCACCAGCAGAATAGTGAGTGCAGCTCTGGAGTATAGCGCTGTACATGTAATGTTCTGGTCCAGTGATGGCGGCTCACCATGGGTCTCCAGCTCTCGCACTAGCGCGTGTGTGTCGAATGTCAGCCTCCTGTGCTCGGACGGGGTGATCTCCACCTGTCGGACATCATAATTAGATCTGGTGGCCGCAGAGGATCCAAATCCTACAAAAGACAAAAAGGAAAACAGTATAAACCTCAGTATAGGAATAATGGCTGTGAGATGCATCTGGTGGCATAGTATGTCATTGGAGCAGCACAGAGTGTTTCAGGAGGGCAGTAACCTCTCACCTATATGATGACATTGGTTCAGTCTGCCTGTGATGAGGGAGGTCACACAGGAGCACAGTGAGGTACCAATAAAGTTATTTTAATATTACTAGTGTTGTGGCCTCCTTACCCCTCCTGCAGCTCCTCTGTGCTGCTGTGAGCAGCTGCCGGGCCCCTCTCATCCTCTCACTGACAGATCCTCTGTATCACCGCCCTCCAATCCGGGCACACATTGGGCTTCCCCCTGCGTCATTTCCGGTGCGGCGCAATGCATTGTGGGGCTTGTAGTTCCTCTAGTATAATGACAGCCAGCGACCGGAAGTAGCGTCTGATTATATACAGGGAATGGGCCGGTTGCCATGGTAACGGAGGGAGTTGTCTGCAGACTGCTGAGGAGTGACAGAGAGTGCTGCAAACTAGCATTATCAATAATACACACACCTCCAACTGCTGTAATCAATAACATAGAGAAGAGTGAGGAGCCCAGAGGGGAATACACTGAAAACACCAAAATGGGCATCAAAGTGGGCAAACAGCCAATATCCCAGATCTCAATAAGTAACTGGTGTTTAAGAGGTTAAATTATTTTGAGCTACTGATCTCATACCACCTATACATACTTAATAATGATCAAACTCTACTCACTACAGCCCAGACCCACATGGGCTCTGGGCATCAGGGCTGGCATCAAAGTGGACAAATAGCCAGTAGTAACTGGTGTTTATAAGGGGTTAAATTATTTTGGGCCCTTGATCTCATACCACTAATACATACAGAGTGATGCCTCACATCAAACTAGGGTCACTCCAGCCTGGCCCAAATGGGATCTGGGCATCAGACTGGCATCAAAATAGGCATATAGTCAATTTTCACAGGTCTGAATAAGTAAGTGGTGTTTTCAAGGGGTTAAATGACTTTAGGCCTCTGTTCACACACATACTTATCAGCTTTAGTTTGTATACTTTTGATTCTTGGCAGGAGGCAGGACATAGTCAGCTCTGCTTCAGATTCAAAAGTGTATCTGTGGCGCCCCTATGGCAAGGCACCACAGGGAGGTACTGCACCCCAAACAGAAGGTGTAGTGCCTCTGTAGCCATGGATATGGAGGACCCTACAGAGTGCACCCCAGCACCCATACAGTAGGCCATCTTAGTACAGAGGACCATATATTCAGTAGGTCTCAGGGGGTGGAGCCTAGAGAGCGGGAGATGGGGAGTGACAGTAGTATCAGGCAGATGGTGTGAAGCAGCAAGGAAGATGGACGCAGGACCCTGTGGCTGTGACAGGAGGGCACCTCTTAGTAGAGGGGTGACCCAGACTTGGAAGGGGGTTACTCCAGGACTGGTCAGAGCCAGCTGGAGACCCGGGTCACCACTGGCATACCGGAGCCGAGGCAGCTAGTAAAAGGTCTAACCCTAACTGCAGACCGGCAAGCTGAGGGCCCGACACAAGTGAGCCACAGCACCCCTAAAGAAGCCCAACATCAGTCCCGCAGCTGGGTCCACGACATCGACAAGTCAGAGGCTTTAGGTAACAGACCCCAAGGACTAGAGACTTGACTCAAGAGGGGACAGCACAGAGAGAGAGGAACAGGACCAGGAACGCCATATTAAGGGCACCATTGCCAGACTCTGCAAAATCCTCCAAAATCTGCGGCTACAACTCCCGTTCAACCAGACTGTACCGTGTACTTTTTCCACATGGTGTAAGTAAAGAACTGTTTGAGCTGATCTGGTGTCTGGTGTCCTTCCATCCGCCGCGCAGAGGGCTTCTACAGTATCATCGAGGTGAGGACTACTACTCCCCTCATCCACCCCGCTGCCCTGAGGTAAAGATCCGCCTATGGGGAGTTGTACTACCAAAGCTGCAATCCCATCACCTCAGCGGCCGGCCACAGCACTGGTAACCCTATTACCAGGTACAACAGGTGGTGTCACGTTACAAATCCCCCATCATCATCACCCCCACCTCAGCCACTGAGGGTCCAGGGCACGGATCCGACTAGCCATGATCCCCACTGAAGTGAACCCCCTGTCCCGGTATCCGAGTACCCCCTACCCTGTCAACCAACTTTGTTCTGGCATCACCAACAGGATCCTGTGCCCGGTAAAACCGGGCACTGTGTGCTTAAATTGGACTTGATTGACTGTTTTGTGACCTGTAAATTGGGCCGCCATTACTGCGCCACAGGGCGGGAAGAGCGTTGCGGCTGAGTGTCTGAAACGCGTGAAGATAAGCCCCGCCTCTCCGCTCTGCCAAAGAGCAGCAAAGTGCAGTGGTTGGTCCCGGAAAGACCCGAAGGCTGATTAACTGAACTTTTCCAACTAAGCGGGTCTGCGTATGTGAAAGACTATGTGCTGGCCAGGGGTGAGCCTCGGCCCCTCAATGCAGTGGGGCCATTCAAGAGGCGCCAAAGTGTCTCCCCGCCCCCCTTGCCAACAAACAACCAAGGGGGCGGGTCGAGAACCAGACCGCACCAGCTCGGGACTATGAAAAGTAAACAGGGTGCGGCCGGAAGTCAGAATGAGAGACCTTGGCAGACTCCGGATCCATTACCTGCTTGCGGCCTGGTAGAGATCGCAGTCCCCAGACTCAGAGATTTAATCCGGGAGGTCGAGCAAGACATCCGAGCTGACCATGCTGTTCTGGGAGTATCCACCCTAGAAACTTAGGGTGAAGACGTCGCCTTCTGGGGAGCAGCACTAAGGGATCTACGGGTTCGACTCCAAGAGACCCCCAAGCGGACCATCCGGCCTTGGAGTGCCATGATTGTCCGCCAGCTAAGTCGGCGTATGGAGAAGAGGAGGGGATCCAGGCCAGACCCAGAACCGGGGGTGACGGTAGCAACAAAAACCGAGTACCCAGTAGCCGGTGAGAGTTACGCCCCACAGAACCTGATGCATCCAACACCGCGACCCCTGAACCAGCGGCCGCGACCACAGTGGAGCCCGGAGAAGAGGAGGCTGCCGAGCAGGAGTGTGGAGCCCACTGGGACGGGGTACTCGGTACCGTACCGGGTTACTGCTAGGGATATCACGGCGGTCTTTGTCCGGACCGTGTCCCGGGTTCCACATGTAATGGGGGGAATATTTACAGGGGAGTTTGTCGTGACGCCACCCACGGGTTGTGATCAGGGTGACCACCGCTGCTGCAGAACCTCCGGCGATGATGTTTAGCAGCTGGAGATGGAACGGCTCTCCGCAGGTAGTGCCTGGTTCCCCGGGGCAGTGATAGTTAAAGTCTATGATGAATGCTATGGATGTTGCAGGATAGGGATGATAGTGGAGACGGTGGTATCTTGTGAGGGAAAATAGGGCTCGAGTACAAGGATCACACACACTCACGGTTATTGAAGTTTTCCAAGGCTTTACTGCAGGTTTTAGTAGCAGAGCACTGTCCACGAAGTCTGTACCGGGGCCGGGTTTCTCCCACCCTGTCCAGGTCCTCAGCTTCCCTCTGCTGTGCTGTGTGTGTG
This sequence comes from Allobates femoralis, assembly GCA_033576535.1. Classification (NCBI taxonomy): domain Eukaryota; kingdom Metazoa; phylum Chordata; class Amphibia; order Anura; family Aromobatidae; genus Allobates; species Allobates femoralis. The sequence continues at coordinate 721,668,775 of JARQOC010000002.1, forward strand.
GCCCTGCTGCTGCTTTAGCTGAGCTGTTGGCACTGTCTCTCCTCACAGGTACCCCCTTTGCTATGTAACTTGAGTCTTCCCGTGTGCTTGTGACCCCGCCGTGTTGCTTCGCTGAGGTACGGTGTAGATCTACAACCTCCACTATCCCGGTGTTTACTGTGCTGCATGTGTCAGTCACAGTTTCGGATCCGGTATCCGGTCTCTGCGCTCCTCCGGGGCCAGTTGTGAAGTCACTCAATCTCCCAGATGTGTTTCTCTGTTTCTTGTGCTCCTTCCCTCAGACCCTGGCTAGGCCTGGGATCGAGGAGTAAAACCACACAAACCCAGCCTCCACTCAGGTCTGTCACGGGAAATATAGGGGGCTTCAAAGACAGTCTCACTCCTTAAATAAAACCCTGTGAAATGTGTGCTCTCAAATCCAAATGCCTCCCCTCTTTCTGAGGAGCCCACTGCCTAAACAAAATAAAGCAACCACATGTTTGGCATTAATTGAGCGCACTTAAAGGGAATTTTTCAGCTCACTTTTTAGTATGATACTAATAGTACCCTTGAATAGTGCTCAGACAGCCCTTTCAGAATATGTAAAAATCATTACTGTACCCTTTGTAATTTTCTTGCTATAAGCTCCTTCACACCCAGCGGGCAGCTACTTCACTAGTCCGGTCCATTAATTTTACTGCTGAATAGGCTACAGTAATTGTTCATTTATTATTCACTCCTTCTCATGCTGGCATTCCCTCTCTCCCCCCTGGGCTCTGCTTCACTACCAGTTTCATTTTCGCTTTCCTGTTCTGCCAGTGCTTCTTATGGGAAGGGGAAGGGATAGAGAGAGATGGCAGGCATGTATCCATACCTCCCAACTTTAGAAGAACAGAAAAAGGGACAAAAGATGCGGTGCGCTATGTGCGCCGCACAAATTTTAGCCATGCCCCTAACCACGGCCAAACCACACCCATTTACAAGTGACGGACATTCAGATGCCCTTATTACTATTAAATCTTCTGATTATTGCATTTTTGCTGCTATTGTTTGCCTTTTTCCAATTCATTTGATGCGTTTTAGTGCTGTTTAGTACTGACAGCTCAGACTACGGGCTGCCCCATCATACAACACAGCTGGACGGCTGAGGCTAGTGCCTGCCCTGCAGCATTGTGCAGTTTATAGCCATGGCTGTGGAGTCAGTAGCCAAACCTCTGACTCCAAATCCTCAGTTTCCCTGGATCCAACTCCACCAAAATGGACACCGTCTCAGACTCCAACTCCACAGTCATGATGTGTAGCCGGTAAGCCAAACCTCCGACTCCACCAAAATGGACACAGACTCTGAGTCCACAGTACTGTGTATAGCGCCCCCTGATGGCAGGCTGCTGTCCACTACAGGACACAATACTAGCTCTGGGGATGCAGTAGGGAGATGGGAAAAAGATCCACAAGATCAACTATCACTGCAGCCCTCCACCAGTTGGGACTTTATTGCAGAGTGGCCTGACAGAAGACTCTCAAATGAAGGATTTCATTTGAGTGATCCATTTCATGCAATGCACTGCAAATAATGGATCAAAAAACGCAGAGTCTGAATGTAGCCTATATATCTCCATCCTGGTATATATGGTCCCCATCCTGGTATATATGGTCCCCATCCTGGTATATGGGGTGCCCCTGAGGGTCCAGTCGCCACAGAGGTACTGCACCTTAGCCAGAGATGTGGTAGCCCCCACCCCTGGTAAGGAGAGGGCAATACCCGGTACCCACATCCAACACCAGCCCACTCTAGGCCAGTGGTGCTGAGATGGAAGAGACCCCATGATGGACAGACCCTATCTCTGGCTGGAGAAGGAGATTAGGTAGAGGGGTCAGTGGAAGTAGTGGAGCACTTGGAGGTAGGCAGTGACAGTTGAAAGTGGGAGGAGTTAAGCCAGGGAGAAACAGGAAGTGCGCAGTGAGAAGTCAGTGAGTCGGACCCGGGGACTGGAGCTGTGAGGAGCTCATAGTGGGGAAGAGGGTGGAGAGACGGTTGGACCTGGGGACTGGAGCTGGAAGAGATCGTCACGGGTCAGAGATGACGGAGAGTATCGCCACAGACGGAGAGGGAGCTCTGAAGGGAGGCTCTGTCCAGGGAAGTGGGACTACCACTGGGTCGCCACAGAGCCCTGTGTGGAGGGACCTCGTTCCAGTGATTGCCCGGAGGGACTTGCTCGAGGAGCTAGGCCGCAGACTAGTGGAAGAACTAAGATTCAGCTAGCAACCCAGAGGTTGCAGTATCTTTATGTGCAACAGCCAAATCCACACACAATCGCTGAAAAGGTAGCCTCATAGGCTCAAGGGGACAAGAGAGACCAACAGGACCCGAGGCTGCTGGCTCTGGACACTGTGTGTCAAAGGCAGGAGGGCGAGAGCCAGCGCAGTAAGATGACCCAGAAAGATACACATGAAGTGGGTACCGGACAAGTGCCACCAATCTAACTGGGAGTGGCTGGATCCCTGACTCAGAGTACACAGCACCCGGCGGGTCGGCGTACTTCAGAAACTGAGTAAACTGTGAAGACTGCACCCTGCTGTGTCCCCTGATTTATTTACTGCGCCACCTGAGCTGGGCTACATCTGTGACCACCATCAAGACTTTATTAACTGCCCTGGGGTCCTGCTCTACCCATGGAGAGCTATAACATCCCTGCTGTTGTCGAGCCCACTGGGACGGGGTACTCGGTGCCGGACCGTGCCTGTTACTGGGGAAGTCACGGGTGGTCCTGGTCTGGACCGTGTCCCTGGCTTGACAATGGAATAGGGGATATTTACAGGGGAAATGTCAGTCGTGACACCACCCACTGTGTGCGGCCACTGATGGGGCCGCCGTTGCTGCAGAATCTCTGGGGATGATGTAATGGCAGCAAGGATGGAATAGTTCTCCGTGGGCAGAACTGGGTTCCCCGGGGCAGTGATGGTTAATGTCTATGGTGTAGTGTGCAGGCCTGGCACTGGGTGCAGTACACTTACTGTCCAGATGCTGCAGGAATCCTCCTTCAGTGTTGGAGCCTGCACGCTGTGGCTCTCCAGGCGTAGGGCTCCTGCAAACCTGTATGGCAGAGAGATGCAAAGGAGTCGTGTTCAAGGTTCACCGCGTTTACTTCTCAAGTTCTCAAGTTCAGTTTACAGTTCAGTACAGTTCTTACAGTTCAGCTCAGTTACACGGGCACACTTTCCCCTCCGGGTTCCCTTTACTCTCTGCAGCCAGGTCTCTCCTCTCTGTAAACCCCTCACTCTGTCTCTGTGTCCTTCCCAGGCTGTTGACTCTCTCTCTGTATCTGTTCACTTGGTTGTGTGTGACTCCGGACAGTATGGCGGTGGCTCGGACTCCTGTGAGCCCTCTGGGTTGCCACTGAGCTGCCTGTCCTTTGGGGTAGGGACCCTAACGTGTAGCTGTGGTTCCCCGTCGGTTGTCTGGGGATGCCGGGTGAAGCTACGGTCCCCTCTAGAGCCGACACTCTACCTCAGCCTAGCCTCCAGCAGTCCTCCCGTGTGAGGCTCTACCAGGCTCTCTCTACTGTATCTTCAAGTATCATAGGAGGGCTACTCTGGCTGCACTCTGTCGTCTCGGCTGTAGTTCTAGGGCCCGGTATCACCGTCCCTCTTTTCCCTCACACTCCTGGGGTGCTGGCTTCGGACGTGCTTTCTCTCTGCGGCTCGCACTGGCTCTGTTCAGATTCTGCGCTCCTACACCCCACTTTACCAGGACGTGTGATCTCAGTTTTCATCTCAGCCTACCTCGGCCTACTGACTCTTTCCTCCTCACCCTTCACTATTTCTACCTTCTGTCACCTGACTACGTGTTTGCCCACCCACTGCTCTAAACCCACATTTTTCCCAGGAGGAGAGGTTCTCTGGAGGACACAGAACCCTAGAGGCAGATTTCCTAGGGGAGAAACCTCGCTCCATAGCTGGAAGCGAGAGAAAGAAGCCAAAAAGCAACAACACCCCACAGTGAGACAGAGGGAGCCTGATGAGCCCACATTATACCTGGGTCACTGGAGGGCTAGGCCAAGGACAACCATAGAGCCGGCTCTGTAGAAGTGACTGGGGAGACTCAAAACCCCAATCACAAGACACACCGGCGTGGGGCAGGTACTCTATGACCTGCAGCCTACCTACCACCACGGTATAGGAACACAACCATTGGACAATGGCTAGTGACCCTGAGCCAGAGGGAAGCCCGTGACGGCCAGACCAAACCCGTGATAGAAGATAGAGAAAGAGACGAGTAAGGCCTGAAAGGAACTTGAGGGAGGCAATGCAGAGGAACTGTCTGAGCTGCAGTAGAACCCGGGTGCCCGGAGCAGTGCTAACTTGTACGAACTGTGACTGTGAGAACTGTGGCTTGTAACGTGCTGATAAAGAACTTCAGTAAAGTACCCGGTAAGCTCACCATTGCCTGAGACTATTCTTTCCAGCGCCACTGCAAAGATCTCCACCTGCGGAGCCGCATCCCTGCTGTCCCTGCGTGCTGATTGAGAAGCTGCAGCACAGAAGTAAGTGAAGCATCCAGAGTACGCAGCCCCTTACACTACACCTGCCTTGGGGACACTAAGCCCTACCTGAGGAGGGCTTACCATCCACGCTGCAATAAGTCACCGTCCCCAGCAGGAATACGGCTGTGGTGCTCCCTACTTACCACATACCCCGGATGGCGTCACAACAAAATCCTGAACTGAAACCAACTTCAGCCTCATGTCCTTTAATGTGAATGTATGAACAAGAATATATCTGCTATAATACTGCTCCTATGTAGAAGAATATAACTACTATAATACTGCTCCTATATACAAGAATATAACTACTATAATACTGCTCCTATGTACAAGAATATAACTACTATAATACTGCCCCTATGTACAAGAATATAACTGCTATAATACTACTCCTATGTACAAGAATATAACTACTATAATACTGCTCCTATGTACAAGAATGTAACTACTATAATACTGTCTCCTATGTACAAGAATATAACTACTATAATACTGCCCCCTATGTACAAGAATATAACTACTATAATACTGCCCCTATATACAAGAATATAACTACTATAATACTGCCTCTATGTACAAGAATATAACTACTATAATACTGCCTCTATATACAAGAATATAACTACTATAATACTGCTTCTATGTACAAGAATATAACTACTATAATACTGCCCCCTATGTACAAGAATATAACTACTATAATACTGCCCCCTATGTACAAGAATATAACTACTATAATACTGCACCTATGTATAGGAATATATCTACTATAATACTGCCCTTATGTATAGGAATATAACTACTATAATACTGCCCCTATCTACAAGAATATAACTACTATAATACTGCTCCTATGTACAAGAATATAACTACTATAATACTGCCCCTATGTACAAGTATATAACTACTATAATATTGCCCCTATCTACAAGAATATAACTGCTATAATACTGCCCCTATGTACAAGAATATAACTACTATAATACTACTCCTATGTACAAGAATATAACTACTATAATACTGCCCCTATGTACAAGAATATAACTACTATAATACTGCTCCCATGTACAAGAATATAACTACTATAATACTGCTCCTATATACAAGAATATAACTACTATAATACTGCTCCTATATACAAGAATATAACTACTATAATACTGCTCCTATGTACAAGAATATAACTACTATAATATTGCACCTATGTACAAGAATATAACTACTATAATACTGCACCTATGTATAGGAATATATCTACTATAATACTGCCCTTATGTATAGGAATATAACTACTATAATACTGCCCCTATCTACAAGAATATAACTACTATAATACTGCTCCTATGTACAAGAATATAACTACTATAATACTGCCCCTATGTACAAGTATATAACTACTATAATATTGCCCCTATCTACAAGAATATAACTGCTATAATACTGCCCCTATGTACAAGAATATAACTACTATAATACTACTCCTATGTACAAGAATATAACTACTATAATACTGCCCCTATGTACAAGAATATAACTACTATAATACTGCTCCTATGTACAAGAATATAACTACTATAATACTGCTCCTATATACAAGAATATAACTACTATAATACTGCTCCTATGTACAAGTATATAACTACTATAATATTGCACCTATGTACAAGTATATAACTACTATAATATTGCCCCTATCTACAAGAATATAACTACTATAATACTGCCTCTATGTACAAGAATATAACTACTATAATACTGCCTCTATGTACAAGAATATAACTACTATAATACTGCTCCTATGTACAAGAATATAACTACTATAATACTGCTCCTATATACAAGAATATAACTACTATAATACTGCCCCTATGTACAAGAATATAACTACTATAATACTGCCCCTCTGTACAAGAATATAACTACTATAATACTGCTCCTATACACAAGAATATATCTACTATAATACTGCCCCTATGTACAAGAATATAACTACTATAATACTGCCCCTATGTAGAAGAATATAACTACTATAATACTGCCCCTATGTACAAGAATATAACTACTATAATACTGCTCCTATATACAAGAATATAACTACTATAATACTGCCCCTATGTACAAGAATATAACTACTATAATACTGCTCCTATGTACAAGAATATAACTACTATAATACTGCCCCTATGTACAAGAATATAACTACTATAATACTGCTCCTATGTACAAGAATATAACTACTATAATACTCCACCTCCTCACCCATCCCCTCTCTGTCATGGTCCCTCAAGGCTCAGTCCTTGGACCTGTGGAGCCCACTGGGACGGGGGTACTCGGTACCGGACCGGGTCTGCTGCTGGGGAAGTCATGGGTAGCTTGGTCCGGTCCGTGTCCAGGGCCCACACAATGGATGAGGGATTATTTACAGGGGAAATGTCACGTGTGACGCCACCCACTTGGTGCAGCCAGTGATGGGGCCGCCGCTGCTGCAGAACCTCCGGGGGTGATGGAATGGCAGCGGAGATGGTGTAGTTCCAGTGGGAAGAACTGTATCCCCCGGGGCAGTAAGGGTTAAGTCTATGGTGAGGTAGTAACACACTTACTTGCAGGCACTGCAGGGATCTCTCCTCCTGGCTGGTGCTGACAGGCTGGATCCTGTATGAGGAAGGATGGTACGCAGATAGAGGCAGACAAGAGAGGCAATTCAGAGTTTTCCAAAGCTTTACTCCAAGTTCTTTCAGTGACTTTACAGGTCATTTGCAGTTCTTACAAGTTACAGTACACAGGCTCATTCTCCCTCTCCGGGTTCCCTTTGCTCCCTGCAGCCAGGCCTCTCTCTCCCTGTGACCCCTCACACAGTCTTTAGTGTCCTTTCCGGGCTGTTTACGGTCTCCGTCTATATGGGTGGTGTGTGGTGCACTGGACAGTATGGCAGTGACTCGGACCCCTGGTGGGCCCTCTTGGTTGTCACTGAGCTGCCTGTCCTTTGGGTTGGGGATCCTAACATGAAGCTGTGGTCCCCCGTCGGTGTTTGGGAATGCGGGGTGAACTACGGTCCCCTCTAGAGCCGACACTCTACTCAGCCCAGCCTCCAGCAGTCCTCAGCACGAGGCTCTACCAGGCTCCTTCTCTCTGCTCCTTTCAGTATCATAGGAGGGACTTCTCTGCCTGCAGTCAGTGGCTTTAGCTGCTGTCTAGGGCACGGGTTACACCGTCCCTCTCCGTTCTGTCACACTCCTGGTGGCATCAGCGTCGGACGGGCTTTCTCTCCCCTCTGGCTCTCACTGGCTCAGTACGGATTCTGCGCTCCTAGCCTTGCACTCTTAGGACGTGTGGTTCTCCTTCTGTCTCAGCTCAGCTTCTACTCTTGGGTCTTTGCATCTCAGCCCACTGTGGCCTACTAATTTCCTTCACTCCTCCCCCTCACTATATACTGTCAGTCACCTGACCTCTGGTGTGCCCAACCCACTCCTCTGATCCACCACCCCTCGATCTCATAGAGTTTCTAATCTCAGGGCTGGATGTTAACCTCTTCTTACACGTGGGTTGTGTGGGCTGTGAGGGTGTTGTTGTGCAACAATGTCCTACCTGCCTGGCTGCAGTCCCCTTTGTGGCCTCCTGGACGCAGGGGCGCCACAGACCCCTACTTTTCTCTATCTATACCCTTGACCTGGGACAACTCATAAAGTCCCAAGACCTCCAGTATCACCTGTATGCTGATGAGACTCAGATCTTCCTCTCTGGCTCAGACATCACCTCTCTACTGTCCAGAATCCCGGAGTGTCTATCAGTCATATCCTCTTTCTTTTCCTCTCGCTTCCTAAAGCTCAATGTGGATAAAACCGAATTCATCACCTTTTTCCATCTTACGCATACCTGATGTGTCTATCATGGTTAATGGCATCATGCTCTTGCTTGTACCGGAAATCCACTGCCTTGGAGTAACCCTCGAGTCTGATTTTTTTTTCCTTTAAACCACACATCCAAACTCTCGCAACCTCCTGCTCAAAAACATTTCCATAATCCGTTGTTTCCTCCCCCTTAAAACTACTACAATACTTGTACATGACTCATCATCTCCCGCCTTGATTACTGCAACCTCCTCTTCTGTGGCCTCCCTGCTTACACTCTCGCACCTGTCCAGTCTGTCCTTTAGTCTGCTGCCCGACTAATCCACTTCTCTCACCACTTCTCCCCTCTTCAAATCCCTCCTGTCATGAAAATGAATATTGCTCATGATTTTTAAGGTACTGAAGAGTCAGCCCAAAGCTAACTCCCTCATCCCTCCTCCCTTTCAGCTGGTTTGTGTGCAGCTTACATAGATCCATTTCCAGCATTCCCCAGCTTAAGCCTTTACGACGGATCGTAAATACCTTTCAGGAGAGTAGAGATGGACACAGGTCTAAACCAGTTTGTCTCTGCTAAAGAAAATCCTTTGTCTAAACTTAGTGTTTTCATGCCACAAACACATAATGCATATTTTTAGATTATTTATCGTGTTGCGCATTCAAGGATGTTTTTTGTACAGTTATACCACATTCTGGAACCTGGGAATGGATTGCTGCCATTCTAAATATGACAAGCAGGTCATATTTGGTATCAAACTTCTCAAAATTACCTGACATGGAAAATGAGTTATAGATCATCATTGTGAGCCAACCCCATCCCCAGATATGAAGGATGGGGATTTATTAAGCATGGTGAGAGGATGTCTCAGCAGACATGCCCACAAAGGAGGGCTCACTCTGCGAGGGGGGGTCACAGACTCCCCCTGGTTTAATAAAAGCAAAGAAGGCATTTTTGGGTCATTCCTTCCAAGGGGCCTGACAAGCTAAAAACACCGTACCAGCTGTCCGAAGGAATCCTACCTTTCTGGGGAGCGGCCCCCCCCACGGACTAAGTTTACCATGCGTGACCAGGTCTGAACTTTTCTTACTTTATTCCTTTTATTTTTTTATAACTGTTTTATTCATACATGTAAACTGTCTCTTATGTAAAATTCTGTAAATCTTTTATAAGCACTGCCCATATTTGTGGAGTAAAATATTATAATTTACTAGTCTCGATCTCCTTGTCCTATGAACGAGCTCTCACGACCTCAATGTTCGTTTTTACGCTATCGCACAGGTTACTGATCCGCCTGAAAGAGATCAGTGGTGGCAGCATACCGGTTTTTGTATTTATGTGATATTGTGGGCCAGAGGGTGACTGGATAGAGGTATATATACGTTCCTGGCAGGAACTGGTGGTATATATACATCCTGTCACATCACGTGCCGCAATAGACAACATAAATTAGAGCAGCTGGGCTCCTTTCTTATCCTCTGGCAGTACCGGATTTGGCCAGAAGGCTAAGGGGGCGCCAGAGAGCTGCAGGTCCTGACTAAGGTAATCGTGACACCTCCATTGCCTCCCAATTCCCCAGGTTATCCAATTCAAACTACTAACACTGACCTACAAAGCCGCCCATAACCTGTCCCCTTCTTATAGCTCAGAACTTATCCCCCAATCCTCACAAAATCTCTGGTCCTCTCAAGATTTCCTTCTGTCCTCTACACTCATACGTTCCTCACCAAATCGCCTCCAAGACTTCTCCAGACTATACCCCATCCTCTGGAATTCTGTGCCCCAACGCGCCCGATTATTACAAACTATATTCAGAACTTTCAGACAGAACCTGAAAACTCATCTCTTCAGGAAAGCTTGCAGCCTTCAAAGACCCACTGCCATCTTACCACCACTGGAGCTGCTGCCTCACCACCGCCAGAGCTGCTGCAAACTCCCCACCACCACCACCGGAGCTGCCGCCTCACCACCACCACCGGTGCTGCCGCCTCACCACCACCAGAGCTGCTTCTACCTCACCACCACCAGAGCTGCTGCCTCACCACCACTGGAGTTGCTGCCTCATCACCACTGGAGCTGCTGCCTCACCACCACTAGATCTGCGGCTACAGAACCACTGGAGCTGCTGCCTCACCACCACCGGAGCTGCTGCCTCACCACCACCAGAGCTGCTGCCTAACCACCACTGGAGCTGCTGCCTAACCACCACTGGAGCTGCTGCCTCACCACCACCGGAGCTGCTGCCTCACCACCACCAGAGCTGCTGCCTAACCACCACTGGAGCTGCTGCCTAACCACCACTGGAGCTGCTGCCTAACCACCACCGGAGCTGCTGTCTCACCACCACTGGAGCTGCTGCCTCACCACCGCCAGAGCTGCAAACTCCCCACCACTGGAGCTGCTGCCTCACCACCGCCAGAGCTGCAAACTCCCCACCACCACCACCGGAGCTGCCGCCTCACCACCACCACCGGTGCTGCCGCCTCACCACCACCAGAGCTGCTTCTACCTCACCACCACCAGAGCTGCTGCCTTACCACCACTGGAGCTGCTGCCTCACCACCACTGGAGCTGCTGCCTCACTACCACTAGACCTGCCGCTATAGAACCACTGGAGCTGCCGCCTCAGCACCACCAGAGCTGATGCCTAACCACCACTGGAGCTGCTGCCTCACCACCACCGGAGCTGCTGCCTCACCACCACCAGAGCTACTGCCTAACCACCACCGGAGCTGCTGCCTAACCACCACCGGAGCTGCTGCCTAACCACCACTGGAGTTGCTGCCTAACCACCACCAGAGCTGCTGTTTCACCACCACCGGAACTGCCGCCACAGAACCACCAGAGCTGCCACCACCACCACCACCGGAGCGCTGCACCCCTGACCTACTGTCTCCTCTCCATTATCCTGAAGACTTCAAGCTGCAAGGCCAGAGCCCTCTTCCCTCTGTGCCAGCCTGTCTACTGTCAATTATATCTGTATTTTGTATTGCACCCCTTCCCATGTACAGAACCATGGAATTAATGGTGCTATATAAATGATTATTATTATTATTATTATTAATAATAATATCCAATATTATAACTTTTACTATCTTTCTGTTCTAGACTATGTCACAGTGATGTTTCTCTATCAGTGTTATTCTTCCTTGTTTTCCTCTTTATATTCTGGATTGCTGAGATTCTATAATTCTTCAGCTTCCAATATTTTATAATTAATCGCTCGTTACATATCTCTATTTAATATTCTACGTTTATGTTCAGAGTCATTTGGTTTTGTCCTTTCCTGTGTGTTTTGGAAGCTTTTCTTCGCTTGTTTTGTGGCTCTTGTGCTGCACACAATCTGTTCGCCTTGACAAGCCAAGATTTAATAGATGACTCTGACCAAACTGGAAGAAAGAAAGACTAATTACTATGAACCTACATCCCCCCATGGGACCCTCGGTGCATGTGGAGGAGAGGAGAGGGATCATTGTGTTTTCTGAAGTTTGCCTAATATGCTCAACATTTTCTGTGGAATAGAAACTCAATACAGACATTGTAGATCCTTGTAGCTCATTAGAGTCTTGCCTATTTCATTAGAATTCTCGATATTAACATTTATGAAAAATTGTCCAAAACAACTTTTCTATGATTTTGCCTTCTTTTTGAGTAACACTGGTGACCCTACAGGGACACTGACATGCTACTGTACCTATATTGCCTATATCTAAACCTGTCCTCCTGCCCATACCAGTAATCTGATCCTGCCCAATTACCTGAACCTGTGGTCCTGTCTGAACCCGTCGTCCCACCTGAACCAGTCACAGTGTTCACTCTGCCTTTGACTCTCATCCAACTTTGCCTGTTGCCTCTGGGGTCTGCTTCTGCAGTCCGGGGACTGGCCTGGAGTGGTACTTGGTGTTTGCTGTCAGGCAAGTCCAACCTCACCATCAGGGACTCTGGTGAATACCTCGTAGGCACTAAGTCATGCCCCTCCAAGGTAAGTCCAACCTATGGCACAGTGGGTCCACACCCGCGTACGTGACAGTTTGCTCAGGCCATGGAACTCGCTGACTTCAATACTCCCCTGCTCTCGGTGCTGTACCAAGAAATGACCCGCCAACAGGATCAGCAGAATGAGATTCAAATCTACCTGCAGCCGGTGAAACACCCGCATGAGAATGCTCTGGTATCGGCTGCTCCATCTGTACCAGTCCAGGCTGGTGTCAAAACACCATCTGCTAATCACACATCTGGTACTGGTGTGCGTCTGTCTGCTCTATCGCAGTTTAATGGAGATCCTAAACATTGCAGCAGTTTCATCAACCAGTGCACTATCAACAGCTGGCCTATCAATTTCCCTATGACCGGACCAAAGTGTCATTCCTGATGTCTCATTTTGGAGGAGAGACTCTCGCATGGCTCAAACCCTTGTGGGAGAGAGGAGACCCCATAACCTCAGATCTGTAATGCTGCCTAGGGGCGTTTTGTAAGTTCTTCGCTGGGCTGAGTCACCTTAGCAGCGTCCTCCCTTCTCAGGCTGCATCGAGGTAGTCTAACCATAAGCTAATATGCCATACGTTTCTGTGGCGCCCTGCTCACACAGACTTCTCTAATACACACCTGGGTTTCCATAGCAGGTACCTACTACATGCAACACCTTCCACCCCGGCACAGTAGGGGGAGCACCACTTGCTGACCTTAGGCAAGATTCCCTATAAATGCTGCTGCTGGGGGAGGAGTTAGTCAGAGTGTGCAGATGCTAGGAGAGCTACGAAGATGTCCTGGTGGTCGGTGCCGCGGTTAAGCGCGAACCAGTGACCCAGAGTGGCCCTTCTACGTCCTGCAAGCCTAAGTGGGGACAGAAGGCGAGGAGCAGATAGCCAAGAGGGAGTGAGGAACTTGAGGAAGTTCACCCAAGAAGAACCATCGGATATTGGGGATCCGCACCTGTGGGATACTATAGGACCACAGACAACCCCGTTGCAGCGTGGAGGCTTCAGCTACCCGGTTTCCTCTGTGGGTCAAGAGAGGGAGCCAGACACAGCAGCGTAGCATCGTAGTGAACAGAGAAGGTAACCCGGAGACCGCACAGGAGGAGAGACAGGCACCAGAGTCAGGAAGAGAGAGGAGGCAAGTCTGGCTTCAAGAAGGCTGTGCTTCAATCATTACACAGGAAGAGAGGAGGCCTTAAACCCACTTACTGTGGGGACCCACTGTGCAACCTGGTCACTCGTCAGTGCTCTGGACCACTTTACCTGCCGAACATTAGTAAAAGGTAAAAGAGACTTTGCAGTGTGCGTGTATCATTCCCTCCGTTCCCAGTGCCCCTCATAGACTGCTCCAACACTCCCTATCCCAGCCACAGCTCCAATCCAAGCTGCCCTTCTCACTACGCTGCCCCGGAGGTCCAGTCCTACCTGTGGAGGACTTCACCATCTTTGCCGCGATACCATCCACCTCCGGCGGACTGTGTCGGCGCTGGTGGCATCTCACCAGATACTACAGGTGGCGTCACGACAAACTTTGTAAATAGTCCCCTGTAAATATCACCCCCTTTTTGGTAGATAGGCCCAGGACACGGAATCAGGCGCGGCCGCCATTCCCCATGACACAGTTAACCTTTTGCCGCCTGAGTACCCCAAAGCCTGGGCTTAACATTTCAGCACCCTCTACTCACTTGGTTGGAACAACGAGGGACTGTGTTGACAGCTTTCTGGGAGGGTCTGGCTGGTAGGATTAAAGACAAATTGGTCATGACATCCCCATCTCCCAAGATAATCTTGTTTCCCTGGCAAACTGAATGGGCTTTAGGTATGAAAAACGCACCAGGGAGGTTACCGGTAAGAAGAGATCGATACTGCTAGCATCACCCTTTCAGGGACCGCTCAATTCCTAGCCTTCTGTATGTTCTGCCACTTCTGAGCATTTGCAGGTCAGCTGTTTTAAACTGGCTATGCAAAGACAGGAATATGGTGCTATTACTGTGGTTGCCCGGAACATCTCATCCACACCTTTCCTGAGATGCCGGGGAAGCTGCTAAGCCTTGGTTCTGTTGGAGAGGCAACCCTAGGTGAGAGTATCTAATTTTCACTATTAACTCTGTCAGTGTCTGTGACTTGTGGTAAAACCCGGTTTACCGAGATGGCCTTCCTGGATTCTGGTTCGGCAGGAAACGTCTTGCAATAAGCTGTGGTAGATCGGTGTAAAATTCCAGTCCGACATCTTCAGACCCCACTGATGGTGTCAGCGGTCGATAAAAGAGCCCGATTTGATGCTTTTCATTTCATTCCTGAGCAGGTGGACCTGCAGATAGAAATTCTGTATATGGAGAAGATCCCCTTATATCTATCACCAAGCCTGTCATATCCTCTTCTCCTGGGTAGGTCGTGGCTGTGAATTCATGAGTCAGTTCTAGATTTGAGATCTAGTAAGATGCTCCATTGGAGACAGTCGTGTCACGAGAGGTGTCTCGTTCCTTCGTGTCCTGTCTGACTACACCAAGGAGAATATGGCATGGGGATTCATCCAGAAGTCGTTTTCTCTGACTGGAGCTGGATCCTTCTTAGTTAAGAAAAAGGATGGTATCCTACGACCCTGTATAGACTATAGAGGTCTTAACCAGATCACAATCAAGAATAAATATCTGATGCCACTCATTCAAGAATTGTTCGATTGCCTCAGAGGTGCCAGGATCTTCACCAAGTTCGACCTGTGAGGAGCGTATAACCTTATTCGCATATCAGAGGGTGATGAATGGAAGGCCATCTATAACACACTGGACAGACACTATGAGTACAGTGTAATGCTGTTTGGACTCAGCAGTGCCCCAGTGGTCTTCTAGGAATTCGTAAATGACATCTTTCAGGATCTCCTGTACACTTGTGTGGTGGTCTATTTGGACGACATCCTGGTCTTCTCTCCTGATCTGCCTACTCAAAGAAGGAATGACGTTAGATGCACTTTTGTGGATCTTTTTATCTACCGATCAAGAAGAGGAGCCTCACCATATCATCAAGCACACCAAGATGGCTACTGTGGCTCTGGTAAACGTATCTTGGACTCTACCAGAGATGACCCTTATCCCGGAATCAGATAGGAAGTTCTGCTGTGAGGGCACTCTTCTATGCTGGCTGGCTGGTGTTGGCCTGTTTCTCAAAGATAGCTCTCGTTACTCCTCTGTCTGGTTCACCATCTGCTCCCTTGCTCGCAGAGAAGTTCATTCAGCACGTCTTCCGTCTTCACAGGTCACCACTTCACATCATGTCCAATAGGGGCATCCAGTTCACATCTAGGTTCTGGAGAGCTCAGCAGAGCAGCGCTTGGCATCAACACAGCTGATGATCTTTGCAGAGAATGAATTCTTTCAGCAACATCAGCTGATGGGTCATGGAACTACTTAAAGGCTGGGGGAGTGGACAAACACATCACCTGATACACACAGCAACTAGTACTGCAGCGCCACAGAAGTTAACCCTTAATACACTGAAGGAAATTAACTCCATTTAACTACTGCAGAGCAATTGACAGAGACTGCAAAGCAGTCTACACATGACAGTCATAAACAGGTACTGCAGAGCCACAGAAGTTAACCCTTAATAGACTGAAGGAAATTAACTTAATTTAACTACTACAGCAATTCACAGAGACTGCAGAGCAGTCTACATGTGGCACCCCTGGGTCATAGAGCCAAAGTGTCATCACTGCCCCCCGAGTGGTGGTGTCACAAGAGAGCAACAAAAGGGTCTTCTCATCAGGTAACACACACAACACTTACACCTCCAGGCCAGAAGGGGGAGACCAAGCCCGGGTTCAGGGTGAACTTCACTATACAATCTGGTCTGGGGCAGAGCTAGTGGAAGGACTGTGAAGAGGACCTGGGTGTAAAAGAGCCATGCTATGCTCATCCCAAGGTCACAAACTGAGTTCTAGACCTAAGGTTAGGGTCTGAGGAGAGAAGTGAGAACACACCTGGGAGGCTGAGCAACCCTGTGCTCACCCTAGAGGAAAGGCGCAAAGAACGGACACCTGAGTCCGAGACTGTGCAGGGTCTCACATCCCGGCTGTCAGTACCGGAAGGTGTGGATTCCAGATTCCTCAGCCACACCGTACCCACTGACACAGCAACATAGAGAGTTCAGGAGCTGACACCCGGGAACAGGGTAGAAAGAAAGGACTCGAGTTGCCTGTCATACCGGTACCTCGCAGGACGAGACAGGGTCGGCAGCTCAGCTTATGCAACTGCAGGTGCCAATACACTAAGCGCAATAAGGGAGCCAAAGACCCAACCGGATGGGAAGAAACCCCGAGTTGCTCTCAAAGCCTCCGTGGACAGCTATTAATAACATCTGCTCCAGTAAAGGACTAAGAAAACTACAACACAGTGAGTCTGCTTATTACTTGTGCACGTCGTCCTGCATCCAACACCCCAAATACCTTTACTGCCCTGGGGAAGCTGCTCTGCCCGTGGAGAGCCACTTCATCCCAGCTGCCCTTCCATCACCCCAGAAGTTCTGCAGCAGCAGTGGCCATCCCTAGCCACACACCACGGGTGGCGTCACAAAATCTCCCTTGTATATAACCTCTCTTAACAACGCCAGAAAAGTCCCTACTCTTTTAAACGGAACCCTGGCCACGGAACTGGGTCATGACCCCCGTGACTTCCCCCAGGCACAGCAATGGCCCGGTCTCGAGTACCCCACGGCTCTGGGGGCGACTCATACACATGACAGGTAGATTGCACATCTTCAAGGTTCTCAAGCCCATTGATGGAAATAAGAAGGTAGACCTCATAACTTAGCATCTATAAATTCAGATTTCCACCGATTTCCAAGATGATGGTCATTCATAATTGTTAGCATTCTTTCTGAAAACCTCAACCTGTTTATGGTGTTATGTGGCACACACACATTTATTGGCTTTGGCATTACTAATGGTTGTAGTTCTTTGACTTTGGGAGTCTCCATGGGCATAGCCCTTCGAAAAGATGTCAGAAATTTTGTTACTTTTCAGAAACAGTGCCACTCTTGCCCACAGTCTGCATTTGGTATCCTGCTCCATCCCTAGTGGTGTGAACACTGCTCTACCACTCTGCGAGATAGGGACCATGAATGAATCCAGCTTTTTTCCTTGAGTTTTGGGTACATTCGTGAGAGCTGATGGCGGAATCTGTACAGAGAAAGTAAAGCGTCTTGTTACAGCCGGGAATTATGTCTGACCGGATCTCGTGGGTTTGTGCAGAACCTCAAGAGAAGCCGTAATGGAAACAGAACAGCGAGATTCATTTAATATGTGACACTCCGGAGAACGTCACGTCTCCATTTCATTCACACCTATTCCCGCTTTATGATTTACTTCCTGAAAGCAATTTTCTCTTGTCCGGCATCTTTTCATCTCCCTTAAGTGGCTCGGGGACCTCTTCATCTTAGTGACGAGCTGTCGGCCTCTGCCGTGCCACAACTTGTAGAAATATAGTGACTTATTCCAGCGTAAAGGCAAGGCTTTCACAAATGATTAGCATGTGCATTCCGTATGTTCTAGTTATGCAAAATTCACGATCTGCAGAGCCGTACAACACACTCTATCTATGCGGGCACCATGTTCTCCAATGACTCAAAAATATCTGTACCCACATGATTTCTACTATAATTAGCTGAACCTCTTGTTCATATGGAGGTCTTCATCTTATTCTTGTAGCCTCCACTTTGGAACACAGCTATGGGGCAAAAAGGTTCATTAGGGTTGAGGTGTACGGTGACCTATGTCCACAAATACTAACACACACACAGATCTGTTACATGGTCAATACATATACATACAGATACATACACACATACATACAGACACACATACATACAGACACACACACATACAGATACACACATACAGACACACGCATGCAGGGGCTGGCTGGCAGAAGACTCCCCCAGGCCAGTGGTCAAGCAGCAGTTTTGGGGCCGCCAGGCTGTCATGTTGGACTGGGCTTACTACTACTCAAGCCACTGCTGTGTGCTTGCCCCCCAGGCCGAAATTTGCCAGCCCCTGCACGCATACAGATACACCCACATACACATAGAGACATACTGTACACATACAGATACACCCACATACACATACAGACATACTGTACACATACAGATACACACACACATACACACGCATACATCTAATATATAAAGCTGAATGTGTGTATGTATGTATTATTATTATTATTTATTTCTATAGCGCCATTAGGTTCCATGGCGCTTTACATGAGGATAAGGGAGACAAGCACAGGTACACTAAATCTAGGCGATCAGGACGTACAGGTACAGGAGGGGCAGGGACCCTGTCCACGAGGGCTCACAGTCTACGAGGGGCGGGTGGGGATACAGTAGGATGGGGGAATGTCAGGTATGGGGCGTTCGCCTGGGTCTTATGGCAGGTTGTAGGCTTGACGGAACAGGTGAGTCTTCAGGTGACACTTGAAGCTTCTCAGGGTAGGAGAGTGTCTGACATGTTCGGGCAGGGAGTTCCAGAGTTTGGCAGATGCCCTGGAGAAGTCCTGGACTCGATTGTGCGAAGAGGAGATGAGGGGGGAGCAGAGGAGGAGTTCTTGGGAGGAGCGGAGGTTGCGTGAGGGTAGGTATCGGGAGACCAGGTCGGAGATGTATGGTGGGGCCAGGTTGTGTATGGCTTTGTACGCCATGGTTAGTGTTTTGAATTGGGATCTCTTGGAGGCGGGGAGCCAGTGAAGGGCTTGGCAGAGGGGGGAGACAGGGGAGTAGCGGGAGGACAGGTAGATTAGTCGGGCAGCGGAATTGAGGATAGACTGGAGAGGTGTGAGGGAGTTAGCTGGGAGGCCATTGAGAAGAAGGTTGCAGTAGTCAAGGCGGGAGATAAGAGCATGAATGAATGTTTTAGTGGAGTCGTGGGTGAGGAAGGAGCGAATCCGCCAGATGTTCTTGAGCTGGACCCGGAGGGATGTGGTGAGGGCCTCAATGTGGGGCTTGAAGGATAGGGAGGAATCAAGGATTACCCCAAGGCACTTGGCTTGGGGGACTGGGGAGAGGGCGCAGTCGTTGTATGTATGTATGTCTGGGATTGGCATCTACACCGTCGCAACTACAGCCACAAAATTTTGCACAGTCACACGTCTGGACCCCAGAGCGTCATAGGCTATGTTGTGAGGCGAAATTTTAACCCCGCGCGTTCTAGTTCACCAAACAATTTTGCCCCTATCTACTTAATGGGGAAAAAGTGAATGGAAAAGTGTTGGAGGAAAATCGACAGCTGTCAGCTATAGCCACAAAATTTTGCACAATCACACGTCTGGACCCTGGGAGCGTCATAGGCTATGTTGTGAGGCGAAATTTTAACCCCGCGCATTCCAATTCACCAAACAATTTTGCCCCTATCTACATAATGGGGAAAAAGTGACAGTTACCAGTTGACAGTTGTGAATGAGAGGGGCTTAATGATAGCGCCGAAGACTAACAGCACATACCAGCATATAGTCACTAAGGTGGGGCCCCAACATGAGATAATCACCACGCACGGGGACATGTATACACACCACACGCCCACAAAGAGTAACAGCAAGTGTATAGTCGCTAAGGTGCAGCCACAATATTGGAAACTCACCACGCACCCGAACAAACACACACACACCACAAAGAGACACACACAACACAGAGACACACCCCCACACCCCCACGGGGACACACACACACCCTATAGCGACACATGCACTCACCCCACAGGGACACACACACAGACACAACACAGACACACACACCACACAGACCCCCCCAAAGGGACACACACACACACACACACCCTATAGGGACACATGCACTCACCCCACAGGGACACACACACACACCACAAAGAGACACACACACCACACAGACCCCCCCCCCACAGGGACACACACACATACACACCCTATAGGGACACATGCACTCACCCCACAGGGACACACACACATCACAAAGAGACACACCACACAGACCCCCCCCCCCCACAGGGACACACATACACACGCTATAGGGACACATGCACTCACCCCACAGGGACACACACACACACACCACAAAGAGACACACACAACACAGATACACCCACACCACACAGACCCCCCACCCCACAGGGACACACACATACACACCCTATAGGGATACATGCACTCACCCCACAGGGACACACACACACACCACAAAGAGACACGTACAACAGAAACACACACCACACAGACCCCCCCACAGGGACATACACACCATATAGGGACACATACACACACCCCAGGGACACACACACACATACACACCCCAGGGACACACACACCACACAGACAGACACAGATGTGCACAAATCACCTTACACAACTCGCCTCATACGTCTGTGATCTTTAATTTCCAAATATAAACATCTGATTAAAAACAGCCAATGTGCAACACATGTGCCATATAGGGAATTAAGGCAGATGTCAGTCACATGAGCTGTCTATTATGTGTATGTGTGAGGTAACATATACTACCCGGCCAGGGGGAGGGTTTACTGTTGGCTGGAGATTTATTAGGCTGCCTATAGCAACCAATGACAGCTCAGCTTCTATTTTCTTACAGGTCATTAATATGACATATTCAAATTCTATTTTGTTATAGCTAACAGCAGTTATTTATTAACCCGGGCGTAGCCGGGTAGTACAGCTAGTACATACATATAGATACTGTGAGACATGCCAGTGCTATAGCACGTGGCTGGCATGACTCACGTGACTGGCGGTAATGTGGGACTGCTAAACCCTGCAGCATGCACAGGGTAAGTGCAGGTTGGCTCGGTAGCAGCACACACGGGGTTAATTGCTGCTGCTGAAAGCTCAGGTCTGTGTGAAGGAGTAATTACAAAACACACTGGATTGCACCTTTTTGGAGAGGCCAGTCTTCCAGAAGCCTGCAAAGGTGCAGGACACATGATATGGGTCTGAGAGCCTGGATGAGACACTGCAGAGCCGCAGTGTGAGAGGTACTGTTTGAACCTCTCTGTGTGAGGTTGCTGGGAGCAGCAGAGGAGTTCTATGTGAACACGGCTCAAATCACAGTGAGTAATGAGGCATGTGTGAATACTGCCCTGGGACACTTTAGGGAGAAGTGTACCTCAACCTGTACAGGAATCTATTCATTGTTATATACGGTCTATGGAAGATATATGGACATTTATGTTGAAGCTGAAGGAAAGCCTCATGCTTGTGTTATGGAGCACGGTTTAAGAAGTCTAGAATAAACCGGATTAACTTTTGTAAAGAATCCATTGCCGTGTGCGTCAATTCTGCTGCCAAGCGTGTCCCCCAGGGTGCGCTACCTCACAATACACACATACAGATACACACACAACGTACAGGTACACTCATACAGATACACTCCTACAGACACACACATACAGATACACACACATGTAGATGCAGATACACACATACATATTACCATATCCATCTGATCTTAATTGGTGCAGAGCAGGAAGAGGAGCCGCTGGGGGCTGCAGGAGGCTGCAGAAGCAGTTTCTTTCAGGACCTTGATTTCAGTCATGTGATCAGTCACATGATTGGAACTGCAAGGTCCTTCAGCCTCTGTTTAGCTCCCGGTGCTTTCTCTTCTACTGTGTACCGATCACTATCTGTACATACAGAGCAGGAGAGAAGAGAGGAGAGAGGACAGCTGTGTGTGATCGGGTCTCACACTGCTTCGGCTCACAGACAGCTGTGGACCCTCTCACTTCTTTAGGGCCCCAGCACCTGCCCCGGTATGCCGGGTGCTGACGCTGGGCCTGGTTAAACCAGTTATGAAATGTCATGGAGATCACACAGATATCACACCACTGCCACCTATACGTCACGGCTAGTAGTCCTCCAATTATCAGGACAATACGCAACTGACTTACGATTGATGGACAAAATGACGGCTACTAGTCTGGTTATTAGGTGCTTTCACAGTAAATGTATAACATGTACACAACACATACTTCGGTATGGTCACTGCCAAGCTCTGCAATAACCCAATAAAAACTAGCTGCTGTCACAGGTTTCTAATTGTGCACGAGTGGAGTAGTAGCAGGAAGGCAGAGATGAGTTTGCTTCAGATATATATATAGTTTAAAGACTAAAGGCGTGTACAACCGCATCACTTGACACACACAACATCTCACCTGCAGATTTACAACAGACCGTAGACAGCAATACTGCAGCAACTACGGACATTAACCCCGAAGATACCCACAGGAATTAGACACATTTAATCACTGCAGAGCAGTTCAAGAGGACTGCAGTGCAGGTCACACGTGACAACTGCCACACCAATGATTTTCACCTGCCGATTGGACACCCAATACTTGTAACGTTTGGCCTCACAAGACTTTAGGGATGCAGTTTATAGAGCAAGCAGAACGAAGCTATTACATTTTGTATATTTAATCTGAAAAGTAGGCAGTGTTGTTTATAAAAATATACAAAAGATATCACACAGTGGACAAAACAACACAGTATATACAATTACATATAATATAATATAATATAATATAAAAAGATAAACAAAATAAAAGTGCTAAACCTGTGTCATGGCAATGGTGCAGATTGTAGCAGAGGGGGGCACTACGTTTAGGGAATTGTACAGAACCACAGCACACTGTGTCTTCCAGGACTGACTAAAACTCAAACTTCAATCAAGATTAAAAGAAAAGGATATTTTCATGCCATATTTCCTATCATGATTTTAGCTTTCCATAGATCGGAAATATGGCATATATAGTCATCCATCTGCCCAATTTTAATTTAGAGCTCATAGTCAGGCCTCACAGTGTTGTGAGTAGGATCATTATGTTCACCATTTCGTCATGACCCCAAAAATATATCTTCCATAACTATGTCTGCCCAAGAACCCCGATTTTTATAACTGGACATCAGCTCTGAACTATCCGGTTGCATTCATTTGAAGCCAATGCAGAGCTGACACCGGAGGTGATACATTTGCCACTTCTCAGCTTTTAGTATGTATAGGGCCCAGTCTTTTGGCGGGTTTACACGTTGCAATATCGTAGTACGATTTCAATCGAAAGTCACGTGGTTCAATTGTTGGAGCCGATATCGTTCCTGCGTTGTATGGTGTGAACGTCCAATACGATGCAGGAACGATGTCAATGCGATATCGGGGATTGAATGAGCGTGCTATTCAATGCTCCGATATTGAATAGAGATTGGAGCCGGATCGTGCTGTGTGACAGCCCAACTCCGATGCGATGTTCAACGTCACCCATTCACTCCCATGTTAAATGATCGTTCCTGGGTTGGGGGTGGAGACATCGCACGGACGTTGTATTCCGATATCGCAGCGTGTAAACATCCGATGCGATGCGGGAGAAACGTGCACTTAATACGCGCTCCCGCGCCATTGAGTTGCGATATCGCAACGATATTGAAGCGTGTAAACCCACCATTTGTGTCTGCTTTCCAGCAGATGTATCAGTTCAATTACCTGTTCACACCAGGAGGTCCTAGCTGAACAGGGGTCAGATAGTAGAGTGCTAGCTCTTGCTTTATTTCCAAATTATGAGCCATGTTTTAATGGATTGGTCTAATTTTACGATTACATTATGACATGAAAAGATATTGTTTATTGGGACATGTCAGTAAAGGGTTTGTCTAAGACGTTTATACATATAGGTGTTGGTCATCCATATCAGATCAGTGGGGACTTGCCCAATGACACCCCTTCAAACAGCTGTTCATAGCTCCCGCAGTGGCAGGGTATACACAGTGCAGCTCCAGGCACTGTGTCATGGCCATTCTTGAATTCTGCAGCTCAGTTCTTAATCTCTTCATATGGTGGTGAGCTGCAGTGCCTGACAATCACCGCTACATAGTGTATGGAGCTAAGGATGGACCATCGTTATCAAAGTCTTGGATAACCCCATCAACAAGAAGAGATACTATGGTACCTAACTGGTTAATCTAACTCCAAGAGGAACTTTCTTTGTCCCCCAAAGTTCTTTATTACTCCGCATAATACTCTGTACTATTCGTCAAGGTGACATTGTGTCTGGCAGCCAGTGAACGTGGGCTCCAACACAATGTCCTATTATCTCCAGTGACCACAATATAAGAAGAGGTCGCATGACTCGCAGGAGACATCCTGATACATAATATGTTGTGTGACCCCACCCAGATGTCGCACTTCAGAGTAATAGGAAAGACTCATTCTTTTTTTTATTTTCTTGGCTGCCACAATGAAGTCTGGTGTTTCTTCCCGCAGGATTGCACATTCTCTCTGGATTCAATTTATTCGGTTGGCAGCAAATTTAAGAAGATCAATAAAAATGGATAATAAGGAGACTCTGCCGAGGATCGCAGATCTGATGGATAAAGGACAGAAGGTCTGGAAATGATCTACATAGTAACATATACAATGGAGATTCATTATAGCAAAACAAAAATGCCCTCTATTCATACCAACCTGCAATTAAATTGATTCAAATAGGCAAGACACCTACTTTGTAGTGTCCTTCAGCTCCTCGATAGAGAGATCCATTGAGATCATCCATTGGAGTTTTGGGTAAAGAGACAGTTTCAGAAATGCCAATTCTGGACTTGTAAAATCAATGGCTGAAGAGCAGCTCATCACCAATTTTCCCCTTCACCAGTGAACAGACTGGCAATTTTTTCCATCATAGCCTTTTAGTTAATCGACATGAGGCATTGGATAAGTATCAAACTTGGAGACCTCATTCAGCTTCCGATAGTCATTGCAGACCCCATATTCTCATCTGGTTTAGCACAAGGCCTGTGAACTGAACCAGCCGCTCTTCAACTCTGCAATGATTCCCGGGCTCAGCATCGGCTTTACCTCCTTCGAGATGACCTCCACTTCTTGAATTCGATACACCTTCATGTTCTCCTGTACTTGGGGTTCTATCAGAACCTTGTGTTCTAGGATGCTGAGTGCATCCCCATAGTTCTGAGAACATTCCCCTGTTTCATTGGAACATTTTTCGGTGCTGCTTATGGACCAGTGACAGTGTCTCCACCACCTGACATTTTCCATGTCGGTTTCTAAGCTTGGACACAAGACACAAAGTTTTGACCAGCCCCTATCTTGCCGTGACTTGATCAGGTTTACGTGATACACCTTGTAGTGCTTTCTTTGCCCGGTTGGTGGATTTTATATTTCACCTTTTCCAAGTTTTTCGACCACTTCATATGGCCCCTGTTGCTTGGGCAAGACCTTACTCTCCACATTGGGTATCAACCCTAACACCTGATCCCCAGGACTGAATTGTCTGACCCTTGCCGATCACTTGTGTACTTTTGATTTGGCCTCTTGGACCTGGAGAAGGTATTCTCTGACAATGGGCGTGACCTCCACAATCCTTTCCTTCATCTGTGCCACATCTGATTATGATCCTGTAAGGCGTATCTTCGGCTTTCCCAGGTCTCTTTTGCTACATCCAGCCGTCCACAAGAGTGTCAGCCGTACAGCAGTTACTACAGGGAAAAACAAACTAGAGGCCTGGAGAACTTCCCGATTGGAGATTAGTAGTATATGCAGCAGTAAACAGTCACAGTCTAGCCATCCTTCTCCACAACCTTCCGGAGCATGGCCTTCAAGGTTTTTTTTTAATGGCTCCACAAGGCCGTCCATCTGCAGATGATACATGGAAGTTCTGAGTTGTGTGATCGGGAGCGATTTACACACTCTCTCATCACATTGGACATGAATGGAGTCCCTTGGTCCATCAGGCTCTCCTTCAGCAGTCCGGTTCGATAAAAGATATGGAGCAACTTGCTGGCTCTACTTTGAGTGGAGGAGTTTCTTAGTGGAATGGTACCGCGTTAGAGTCTAGAACCAGCAGGGCATATTGATGTCTCCATTCTTGGGTTTTGTCTATGTCCAGATGACCACCCAAGATATAAGTATGGGCCATGTCTAACACCTTACATCTGTAAGGTCCAACAACTGCTCAACTACTTCACCTTTGTGCTTAGTAATCCCCATTTAATACAAAATGTGGTTACCTGGTATCAGCCCCCGGCTCTTAAATTACCCCATTTGAAACGGTTACATTGTCATACTTTGATTTAAGACTTAGGTCCTAAGTTGGGCAGTCCCAAAGTTTTCCCCGGACACCGCCAGCTCAGGAATGTTGACTTCCGGTGATGTTGCTTCCTCTTCATCACCCATAAGTACACAAACAGAAAAACCATCAGGCTCCAACTGGTTTCTTTAAGGGTGATCTACCTCTTTCCTGAGTAACCAGACACCCCTAGTTTCCCCCAGACGTCCAAGAATAAGGGAGTAAACACCAACCTTGTAAGGTTTAGTGCCACAGTTTGTCTTGATGACCACTCTGGCCACAGAGTAGTCATTAGTGTCCCTGTGGATACAGAGGATGCCCCCCATTTTCCTCAAAATCAGCTGGAGAACAAGTGTGGTCTTTACCAGGGTGACCAAACACACCAAGTACAACAGTCCCGTCATTGCTTCATCAACGGTAGGGAGGCGACCTTGGGCATACCAGTATGTCTTGAACATGCTGGAGCCTACTTCAAGGCTTTCATCACTGAAGTTACCAACCTCGATGATAAATATCTCCCCTAAAGGACTTCCCGGTGGCCAATCTTATAATGACAAGACTTTCCAAATATTTCTGGACCTAACTATATAAGCATCCTGAATATTATAATACACTACAAGCTGCGGAAGGACTTAACCCCTTCACCCCCGGGTGATTTTCACATTTTTCATTTTCACCTCCCCTTCTCCCCGTTATTTGATCGCCCGTTATTGCATTTTATTGCAATGTTGCAGTGACCAAGTAAAATTTAATTTTGGCATTTGGACTTTTTTCCGTTACGCAGTTTACCAATCTGATTAATTGATTTTATATTTTGATCGGTCCGGCATTTCTGAATGCAGCAATGCCAAATCTATGTATATTTTTTTAAATAGTTTTATTTTCAATGGCGCAAAAGGGGGGTGATTTGAACTTTTATGTATTTTTTTGAATATTTTACTTTGCCCACTAGAGGGACTCAGCACTACAACTGATCGATTTTCCCCTGTGTTCTAATGGGCTACAGCCTATCTGAACATAGGGAAAGTAATCACTCCCTGATGGTGATGTCACTGGGTCATCACCAGCAGGAAGTGATTCCATACAACATCTGGGGTCATTACAGGACCCGGGCTGAGCAGGTGACAGATCTCATGGGATTTCTGATCACGGAGGGGACCAAAGGGTTAAGGACCACCGATCGGATCGCTGATCCCATCGGCAGATGGTGAATCAGCTGAGATGTGTGTCGGAGGATACGAGCTCAGCGTGTGAGCTGCCAGCAGGGGGAGGGACACGGCCAAGGACGTATATATACGTCCTTGGTCGTGAACGAGTTAAACCACTAGATTCACATCCCGGCCAAATGGCACAACAAGAAATGAAAGCAATAAGACTTTAAGGCCCAAATAGAAATATTCTATCATAAGTTTTAATTTTGTACAGAAAGCTCGGCTTGTCCCATTTTTAATATCTGTTATCCAATTTACCAGCTGAAAACACTGAGGGCAGATGGTAAGGAATGCTTATAGCAGCTAACAGACCTATAAATTGATTTTCTGACTTGGAAACAGAATCTGTTTTTTTTTTTTTCCTTCTTTTTTTTCATTATAATAAAAATAGTTTCTTCAATGCTCGAGGGAAAGCAGACGTTACACGATACAGGGATGTGAAGCTCAGCGCAGCCATCTATGGAGGAAATGTGAAAAAAGATTAGATTCAAGGGAGAAGTAACAAATATATACAGCATGAAATGGAGATATACAGCAGACAATGTAAACCAGAGCGTGATGAGCGGAAGAGACAGAAACAAGATGCCATAGAACGTCACTGTCTTATATCAAAGAGCTCCATCATAAATCACTAAGGAACAAATCATAGAGCAATGTGGAATAACTACTATACTGATCACTGCTACTACAAGAATATAACTCTATAACTACATTGCCCCCTATGTACAAGAATATAATTACTATAATACTGCCTCTATATACTAGAATATAACTACTATAATACTGCCCCTATATACAAGAATATAACTACTATAATACTGCTCCTATATACAAGAATATAACTACTAATATATACTGCCCCTATGTACAAAATATAACTACTATAATACTGCTCCTATATACAAGAATATAGCTACTATAATACTGCCCCTATACAAGAATATAACTACTATAATACTGCCCCCTATGTACAAGAATATAACTACTATAATACTGCCCCTATGTACAAGAATATAACTACTATAATACTGCTCCTATGTACAAGAATATAACTACTATAATACTGCCCCTATGTACAAGAATATAACTACTATAATACTGCTCCTATGTACAAGAATATAACTACTATAATACTGCTCCTATGTACAGAGAATATAACGGTCTATAATACTGCTCCTATATATACAAGAATATAGCTACTATAATACTGCCCCTTATATACAAGAATATAACTACTATAATACTGCTCCCTATTACAAGAATATAACTACTATAATACTGCCCCTATGTACAAGAATATAACTACTATAATACTGCTCCTATATACAAGAATATAGCTACTATAATACTGCCCCTATATACAAGAATATAACTACTATAATACTGCCCCTATGTACAAGAATATAACTACTATAATACTGCCCTATGTACAAGAATATAACTACTATAATACTGCTCCTATTACAAGAATATAACTACTATAATACTGCCCCTATGTACAAGAATATAACTACTATAATACTGCTCCTATGTACAAGAATATAACTACTATAATACTGCTCCTATGTACAAGAATATAACTACTATAATACTGCTCCTATATACAAGAATATAGCTACTATAATACTGCCCCTTATATCAAGAATATAACTACTATAATACTGCTCCTATTTACAAGAATAATAACTACTATAAATACTGCCCCTATATACAAGAATATAACTACTATAATACTGCCCCTATGTACAAGAATATAACTACTATAATACTGCCCCTATATACAAGAATATAACTACTATAATACTGCCCCATATGTACAAGAATATAACTACTATAATACTGCCCCTATATACAAGAATATAACTACTATAATACTGCTCCTATTACAAGAATATAACTACTATAATACTGTCCCTATGTACAAGAATATAACTACTATAATACTGCCCCTATATACAAGAATATAACTACTATAATACTGCTCCTATTACAAGAATATAACTACTATAATACTGCTCCTATGTACAAGAATATAACTACTATAATACTGCCCTATATACAAGAATATAACTACTATAATACTGCTCCTATATACAAGAATATAACTACTATAATACTGCTCCTATGTACAAGAATATAACTACTTAATACTGTCCTATGTACAAGAATATAACTACTATAATACTGCCCCTATGTACAAGAATATAACTACTATAATATTGCCCGACTATGTACAACATATATACATATATAATGAATACTCTATAATACTCAAGAAATAAACTACTATATATACTGCCCCAATGTACAAGAATATAACTACTTTAATACTGCCCTCTATGTACAAGAAATATAACTACTATAATACTGCTCCTATGTACAAGAATATAACTACTATAATACTGCTCCCTATGTACAAGAATATAACTACTATAATACTGCTCCCTATGTACAAAATATAACTACTATAATACTGCCCCTATATACAAGAATATAACTACTATAATACTGCTCCTATGACAAGAATATAACTACTGTAATACTGTCCCTATGTACAAGAATATAACTACTATAATACTGCCCCTATATACAAGAATATAACTACTATAATACTGCCCCTATGTCACAAGAATATAACTACTATAATACTGCTCCTATGTACAAGAATATAACTACTTAATACTGTCCCTATGTACAAGAATATAACTACTATAATACTGCCCCTATGTACAAGAATATAACTACTATAATATGCCCCTATGTACAAGAATATAACTACTATAATACTGCTCCTATATACAAGAATAAACTAACTATAAAATACTACTGCCCCAATGTACAAGAATATAACTACTATAATACTGCCCCTATGTACAAGAATATAACTACTATAATACTGCTCCTATGTACAAGAATATAAACTGACTAAATAATAATACTGCTCCCTATGTACAAGAATATAACTACTATAATACTGCTCCTATGTACAAGAATATAAATAACTAGCTATCAATATACTACATAATACTGCCCTATATACAAGAATATATAACTACTATAATACTGCTCCTATATACAAGAATATAACTACTATAATACTGCCCCTATGTACAAGAATATAACTACTATAATACTGCCCTATGTACAAGAATATAACTACTATAATACTGCCCCTATGTACAAGAATATAACTACTATAATACTGCTCCCTATGTACAAGAATATAACTACTATAATACTGCCCTATTACAAAGAATAATAGATAACATATATACTATAATACTGCTCCTATTACAAGATATAAACATAATACGTTATACAAATATAACTACTATACTGCCCTAATGTACAAGAATATAACTACTATAATACTGCTCCTATGTACAAGAATATAACTACTATAATACTGCCCTATGTACAAGAATATAACTACTATAATACTGCCCTATTACAAGAATATAACTACTATAATACTGCCCCTATGTACAAGAATATAACTACTATAATACTGCCCCATATGTACAAGAATATAACTACTATAATACTGCCCTATGTACAAGAATATAAACTACTAAATACTGCTCCATATGTACAAGAATATAACTACTATAATACTGCTCCTATGTACAAGAATATAACTACTATAATACTGCTCCTATGTACAAGAATATAACTACTATAATACTGCCCTATATACAAGAATATAACTACTATAATACTGCTCCTATGTACAAGAATATAACTACTATAATACTGCCCCAATGTACAGGAATATAACAACTATAATACTTATGCTATGTACAAAAATATAATTATTATAATACTTGCAGGCATAATTGTGATGGATGGCACATGCGTAGTGAGATTATGCGGGTGAAATTTTAGCTCGATGACCTCTTCATGAAGCCGAAATCTCGATCTGCGCATGCGCCATTTTATTGAAGACCGTGTGCACTGTGATTCTACAGTTTGTCTTCAATAACAGGGTGTCGAAGGTGGCTCATGCACAGGGTGAAATTTTGCTCACATAAGAGATCATTAAGCTACAATCTTAGTTTGTGCATGCGCCGCATCCAGTGCCACAGGCGAGGAATTTGAAAAAGGAGATAGTCAGTAAATAATCAGTGACCTGTACAAGAAACAGAGGAAGCAGGCGGACAAGAGGAAGACCGGACCCCCGAGTACTGCTCCGATACACAGAAGACGTCATTACATGAAAACTTTAGAGGAAGATTATTCACCATCCGCAGATCGGATCCTTCACCGCAGGGATCAGAGTAATCAGCATCACTGCCACATTACAGCCTAGGCTTTACTCTATAGAGCTGAATCCTGCTGACCGGGTCTCTTTAAAGTGTCATCCACCACTTTACACTCATGCAATTTTGCACCAAACTAGAAAATGCCAGAACAGCATACTAGTTGTGTGACAATCGTTTCAGACTAACGATGTATGACGTGTGCCCCTATCAGTCAGATGGTGACTGCTATACTTTTGCTTGTTGTCTTTACAAGATCCGCATCTCCTACAGTAGACCCGGCTAATGAGGAGAACAGATATCAGATATTTGCTTGTGTGGCAGCCGCCCGTCATCCATGGCTGGCACTGGGAGCTGTTGGCAGCTCGGAGCAGCTCATTCTTGCTCTCTGGAAATGGAACATATTTTCCCATACACTAAAATTAAGCAAATGTGTCGTCTACGCCCACGTCTGTATAGATCAGTAAATCCTAAAGTCAGAACATAATGCAGAACGTGACATGTTTGTGGCGAAGTAATAAAATCAGGATTGTCAGCTGTCATTGAATTACTAATGTTGTTGTCTTAACCCTTTAAAGATATTCTCCAGTTTAGAAAGCCTGTTTGGATCCTCTTAAAGGGAACCTGTCACCCCCCAGGGCCTATTAAAGTAAAAGAGCCACCTTCAGTAGCACTAAGGCTGCATTCTGTGAAGGGGCTCTTATGCCTATACCCCCCAAGGACACTGAAATAAAGAGTTTTATAAATTTCCCGCCATGTATGCAAATACTTCTATTAGGTCCGGGACCTAAACGCCTGCCTGCTGTCAATCATCATCCTCTGGCCTCCGGGCGCCACCTCCTCTCTTCCTCCTGATGTCGCCGTTGCCTGCACACATCTGTCAGTTCTCGGGCATGCGCCATGCACGCTGCCTGAGAACTTAGATCCCATGATTTAATGAGATTGCACATGCGTATAGCGGAATCCCCCAGATCCCTCCCTGCAGTGTGTTATGATGTATTCCCACTGCGGGGTGGACCGGAAAGAGGCGGAGGGAGATAGGGACAGGCACAATGATCCTCTCTGTGCAGGCGCCAGATTCCCAGCCCCGCAGTGTGAAAACATCATAGCACACTGCAGGGCTGGATCTCGGGCCTCTGCCATACGCATGCGCGATGTGAATAAATCATGCGATCTAAGTTCTCGGGCAGTGCGCATGGCGCATGCATGAGGACTGAATGAAGAGTGCAGGCGCCGGTTACATCAGGAGGAAGAGAGGAGGCAACGCCCAGAGGCCAGAGGAAGATCATTGATAGCAAGCAGGCATTTAGGTCTTGGGGAGAGAACATACCGCCTGGACTTAATGGAGGTATTTGAATACATGGTGGGAAATTTATAAAAGTCTTTTTCGGTGTCCCTGGGGGTATAGACATAAGAGCCACCTTCACAGAATACAGCATAAGTGCTGCTGAAGGTGGCTCTTTTACTTTAATAGGCCCTGGGGGTCGGTGACAGGTTCCCTTTAAAGGGAACTGGTCACCAGGTTTTCCCCATATAAAGTGCAGAATCCCCTCAGCATAACTTCCGAGGACACAATGACGTCACTGTGGTCAGCTGACCATGTCCCCATGGTACCCGCAGATAGGACTGGAGCTCACGGTGCCATCATTGTGTTGTCGGAGGTCATACCGATAGGATGCTTCCTCCTTCAGCTCGAGGTCCCATGCAGCAGAGCTGAGAATGCGATGTGGTACCTCATGGGTTATCATCGGAGGGTATGTGTTGGGACTTTTAATAAATGGGAAAATAAGGGTTGTCAGTGTGTTCTATTTCTAATATAGGATTTTTTTTCAGTTTTAGTTCTAATAACGTTTTTTTCTGTGTGTGTGTGTGTGTTTAGTAACGATTCATTTACCAGATTGGTAATGGGTAAGTATCACATAAAACCTGACATTACCAATATAGGGCTTAATGACCAGCTGTCAATCATCAGGTGTCATTTACCCCTTCTCTCACACCCGATGCCCCTACACCAGGGCATCAGGAAGAGCTGGGTAAAGCGCCAGGAATTGGTGCTTCTAATGAATGCACCAATTTCTAGGGCAGCTGCGTGCTGCTATTGTTTAGCATGGAGAGCACCAATAACTATGGGCCCTCACCACACCGAGAATACCTGCCGCAGCTGCCTAGTTTTCCCTTGGCTGGCAATTAAAAATAGGGTGAAGCCCATACTTTTTTTTGCCAGCCAACGTAAAACTAGGCAGCTGAGAGTGGCAGCCCGCAGCTGTCCACTTTATCTGTGCTGAGATTAAAAATACAGCAAAACCCTCTGCATTTTTTCCCATTGTTTATTTATTTTACAACTATGACAGGCAGGCTGGTTGACATACCCTATTGTGTATGACTGCTAGGCACAGACACGTACAGATTGTGAGAACGCTATCTGAGTGCAACAGCCAATCACAGACGATCTCACAGAGAGTGAGCGTCTGTGATTGGCTGTTGCCGGTCAGTGCAGTGAATATGTATGAAGCTTAATGAGCGGGACAGGAAGCAAACAGCGGGAGACAAATGCAATATAACACATGCTACTGTAATAACACGCTCAGGGATTGCCTTTGCCGGGATCAAAGGGCACATACAGTGTTGGCCAAAAGTATTTCTGTCAGATAATACTCAGTTTCTTACTGAAAATGATTGCAATCACAAATTCTTTGGTATTATTATCTTCATTTCATTTGTCTTCAATGAAAAAACACAAAAGAGAATGAAGCAAAAGGCAAAAGATTGATCATTTCACACAAAACTCCAAAAATGGGCCAGACAAAAGTATTGGCACCCTCAGCCTAATACTTGGTTGCACAACCTTCAGCCAAAATAACTGCGATCAAACGCTTCCGGTAACCATCAATGAGTTTCTTACAATGCTCTGCTGGAATTTTAGACCATTCTTCTTTGGCAAACTGCTCCAGGTCCCTGATATCTGAAGGGTGCCTTCTCCAAACTGCCATTTTTAGATCTCTCCACAGGTGTTCTATGGGATTCAGGTCTGGACTCATTGCTGGCCACCTTAGAAGTCTCCAGTGCTTTCTCTCAAACCATTTTCTAATGATTTTTTAGTGTGTTTTGGGTCATTGTCCTGCTGGAAGACCCATGACCTCTGAGGGAGACCCAGCTTTCTCACACTGGGCCCTACATTATGCTGCAAAATGTGTTGATAGTCTTCAGACTTCATAATGCCATGCACACGGTCAAGCAGTCCAGTGCCAGAGGCAGCAAAGCAACCCCAAAACATCAGGGAACTTCCGCCATGTTTGACTGTAGGGACCGTGTTCTTTTCTTTGAATGCCTCTTTTTTTCTCCTGTAAACTCTATGTTGATGCCTTTGCCCAAAAAGAGAGAACATTCTTCCAAAACGTTTTAGGCTTTCTCAGGTAAGAAGTGGGGTCTTCCTGGGTATCCTACCATACAGTCCCTTTTTAGTCAGACGCCGACGGATAGTATGGGTTGACACTGTTGTACCCTCGGACTGCAGGGCAGCTTGAACTTGTTTGGATGTTAGTCAAGGTTCTTAATCCATCATCCGCATAATCTTGCGTTGAAATCTCTTGTCAATTTTTCTTTTCCGTCCACATCTAGGGAGGTTAGCCACAGTGCCATGGGCTTTAAACTTCTTAAAGACACTGCGCACGGTAGACACAGGAACATTCAGGTCTTTGGAGATGGACTTGTAGCCTTGAGATTGCTCATGCTTCCTCACAATTTGGTTTCTCAAGTCCTCAGACAGTTCTTTGGTCTTCTTTCTTTTCTCCATGCTCAATGTGGTACACACAAGGACACAGGACAGAGGTTGAGTCAACTTTAATCCATGTCAACTGGCTGCAAGTGTGATTTAGTTATTGCCAACACCTGTTAGGTGCCACAGGTAAGTTACAGGTGCTGTTAATTACACTAATTAGAGAAGCATCACATGATTTTTCTAACGGTTCCAATACTTTTGTCCACCCCCTTTTTTATGTTTGGTGTGGAATTAGATCCAATTTGACTTTAGGACAATTCTTTTTGTGTTTTTTTCATTGAAGACAAATTAAATGAAGATAATAATAACAAAGAATTTGTGATTGCAATCATTTTCAGGAAGAAACTGAGTATTATCTGACAGAATTGCAGGGGTGTCAATACTTTTGACCAACACTGTAGTTTCTGCATTCCACTCAAGCGAACAGCAGAAATCTTGGTGCAACTGACACTGGGTCAGATTTATTTAGGTGAAAGCAAAAACAGAAAGCAAACAAAAAACACCAATAAAATAAATCCTTGCCTGTCTGGCGCTAACTAAACAGGATGAAATCCTAACTGCAGACTGGAGGGCTTCTCCCTTCCAGCCAAACCACATAAACACTGAGCAATGCTTCCACTCACATGTGTCTCACACACAGACAGACTTTCTGTGTTCCCAGGCTGAGACACACACCCGACCTCCTAGCTTCCTTTTACATCCGCCCACCGCCTCCCATTAATTCATTAGTAGCCAGGTGATACTGACCAGGCTAGGTCATTAGGAGTCGGACAGATACTGGGCAAGATATACCTGCCCTCATCCACTAATCCCACATGATTCTCACACTACAAATATGTACAAATCTGTTGCATGAGGTTATATCGCGTTTGTAATAGAGTCCAATGTGAAAAAAAAGTTAACGTTTTCTTTACTGGACAGAAAAACGCTGCAGTCCTTGGTTTTCATATGCATTTCAAAATATGCAGATTAGCAAATGCAAAATGCATGCCTATACTGGCAAGTGTTAGTATGCATTTTATTAATAGAAGCCTATGGATATGTTAAACAGTTTGTTAGATTGTGTTTGTGCTGCTGTGAAATAGATCCGTTAAACTCACAGTACAGACACAATGAGAACCTGGCCTTATACAGGGCCAGCATCTGAGAACAATACAGTGAGCTGGGACCTCTATGTATGTTGGCCTACTGCACCACGGGACCTGGTTTACCCTGTGAGGACGTAGCTAAATGACTACCTCGTCTTCATTTGAGCCTCTGATGGTAAGCTTAGGGTTGTGCTTAATTGTAGCCATAAGGTATCAATTCAGGGGAGCTCTCGGTACAGTAGCAGTTGACCCCAGGGATTGACCAAGCCGGTTCGGGATCAGGTACAGGCAGGCAGCTGCTGGTAGACAGACTGGTACAGGTAGACAGACTGGTACTGGCAGAGAGACTGATACTGTCAGGTAGGCTGGCACTAGCCGGCATGGCAAGTTCAGGCATGTACTAGCCGGCATGGCAGGTTCTAGCTGGTACGGTAAGATCGGGCATGTACAGCAGGTACTTGTGACACACCCCCAGGGCCGTGGGATACTCAGAACTGGGCTACAGTACTGCTTTGGAGTCACAGGGGTCGAGACCTGGCTCCGTGACCCTGGCGGTAGCAATAAAAATTCGGGGATTAAGGTTTTGGGGATTAAAGTCGTGACGCCACCCGAGATGTTTGTGTGGAGCCTACTGGGACGGGGTACTCGGTACCGGACCGGGGTACTGCTGGGGGTATCACGGCGGTCTAGGTCCGGACTGTGTCCCAGGTTCCGCAAGTAATGGGGGGAATATTTACAGGGGAGTTTGTCATGACGCCATGCACGGGTTGTAGTTAGGGTGACCACCGCTGCTGCAGAACCTCCGGGGATGATGTTTGGCAGCTGGAGATGTAACGGGGTCTCCGCAGGTAGAGCCTGGTTCCCCGGGGCAGTGATAGTTAAAGTCTATGATGGATGCAATAGATGTTGTAGGATAGGGATGATAGTGGAGATGGTGGCTGCTTGTGAGGGACCTCCAATATCCCGGTTTTTACTGTGCTGCGTGTGTCAGTCACAGTTTTGGATCCAGTATCCGGTCTGTGCGCTCCTCCGGGGAGAGTGGTGAAGTCACTCAGTCTCCCAGATGTGTTCCTTTGTTTCTTGTACTCCTTCCCTCAGACCTGGCTAGGCCTGGAATCAAGAAGTAGACTGTAGAGAATCCTGAGGCAGCCTCTTTACACTACAGTCTCTCTCTCAGTTTTCCCAGGAACTGAACTAACTACTTCCTCTTGACCCAGAGTATATAGGGGAGCTGCTTTATCTCCCCCTTCTGGTCTAGAGGTGCTAGTGCAGTGTCCAGTGTTGTGTGCGGAGTTAACCATTGGTGTTGTTTCTGTGGCACATTAACCCCTGGGGTGCCACATTTGGCTATTGATGGCCAACGCTGCAGTGCGGGACCTCTCTAGGGCAACCGGTACAGTCTATGGCAGTGGTAGGTCATTGGGGTGCAGGACTGAGGGCAACAAACACACAGTATGTAGTCTCCTTTACCTTTACTGGTAATGTCTGGGGCCACAAGGAACTGGGTACTCAGGTCTCGGGTGGTCGGGTGCTGGGGTGTCACGGGTGGTTCGTGCCCGAGCCTGTGCCCTTGAGTGACAATGAAAACGGGTATATTTACAGGGATTAAAGTTATTGTCAGTCGTGACGCCACCTGTAGGTCTGGTGATGGCACCAGCGCTGCTGGGACCTCCAGGGTGATGGGCGGCAGCAAGGTGTTGCAGCCCTCTACAGGCAGGGCTGAGTCCCCGGGGTGTTGGAAGTAGCAATAGTGGAATAGGGCAGCGTAGTCATTATGGTGTTTGTCTAGAATGATGGACACACACACAGAAAGTCTCTTTTAGTACCTTTACTGATGGAAACCGGTACACATCCAGGGATGAAGGGTGCACTTTGGGACCTTCACACCGAGTGAGGTATAGGCCTCCTTGTCCTGTTCCTTCTCCTCAGTGTGCTGTATTTTCTGCTGGGATGTTCTCTATCCCTGTTGCAGACTCGGTCTCCAGTGACCGGTGTTCTGATGGAGTGAGCCGGGATGGCTACTCTGCCCACTCTGAAGTGTTCCTTGCCTCTGCCTGCGGTCCTCACTCTCTCTGGACCTCACGCTGGCTCTGGGGGTGCACTGGTGTCGGGCCTAGCACGGCTCCGGTAACCAGTTTTTGCTCACTAGCTCTGAGCTGAACTTCACAGTTCTTCTAGTGACTGCACGCTCTGGCTAAGTCTGCCCCCAGCACCTGTATTTATAGGGGATCTGGCTTAACAGCAACCAGTGAAGCTCCCCCTACAGGCCTGGGGTGGAAGGTGTTGGGTGTAAGTGAGGTACCAGATGTGGAAATCGCTTAGTGTACTAGTGAGTTCTGTGGCTTACCTGGTACAGGGCACCACAGTAATTGCAGGTTGAAACCAGGACACTGACTACAGGTGATGTTGTGAATCTGGGCAGCCTGGAAGCAAGTTGGGGATCTCCTCACTCGGTGAGTTCTGAAGCCTCCCTGCTGCACTCCTCTTTGCTGGTCTTGGCTGCCCATACTTAAGCTGCGACCCTCTCTTCCTGTTTGTAAGTCTTTCACCAGTATGGGAGCCTGAGCCCTTCTCTGGCACCACTCCTCTGGCGACTGTCCCTGAGCTCTCTGATGCTGCTGTGCCTCCAGGTGCTTTGCTGTGGCTGGGAGACATGCAGTCTCTCGTCCTCTGATTTTGGCTGCTGGGTCTTTAGTACCCGCACAACCTCGGACTCCGGTGACCATTTCTGGTGCTCTGCGCTGAGGCGAGCTGGCAACTGGCTCCGCGCCTCAGGCCCTCTCCTCTCCTTCCTCAGACCCCCTCCGATGGGTCCCTCACACTTGCGGCAGTCTATCCTGGGGCAAGCTCCTCTGGATCCAGTCCCCAGGATGTCTGCACTGTTTTTCCTGTTCTCTAAGGTATGCGCCCCTGAGCCGTGGGGTACTCGGAACTGGGCTGCTGTATTTCTGGGTTCATGACCCTGGGTTCAGTGTTAAAGAAATCTTGGGGAAAATGATAAAGATTATTTGTGACGCCACCTTTGGTTTGTGGCTATTAGTGGCCACCGCTGCTGCAGAACCTCTGGGGATGATGAACGGGCAGCTGGGATGGATTGGCTCCCCACAGGTGGAGCGGATCCCCAGGGCAGTGGATGTTGAAGGGTGTAGGGTGCAGGAAAGAGGGTGCGCATTAAAAGACAGACTCACAGTTTTGTTGGTTCCTCAAATCTTTTACTGGCAGAACTGATTCAGCCACAGGTGATGTTGCTGTGAGTCAGTGTAACCTGAGAGCAACTCCTCACCCGGCAAGTTCTGAGGCCTCCCTGCTGCGCTTTCTCCTGTGCGTCCCTGCTGCTGTTTGAAGCTGAGCTGCGGCCTTCTCTCTCCCTCTCTCCTGCGCGTGCCAGCATGACAGGCAGCTCGAGTCCTCTATTAGCACCAATTCACGGGCAGCTACTCCTGGGCTCTTGATGCTGCTTTGCCTCCGGGCACTCTGTGTGGATGGGGAACTTGGAATTCCCCACCCTCCAGTATTAGCTGCTGGGTCTTAAGGCCCTGCACAGCCTCGGACTCCAGTGTCCGTTTCTTGACACTTACTCCTCTGGGGTGAGCTCAACACCACTTCGCTCCCCAGACTCTCCGTCACTTCCTCAGACTCTTGCCTTAGGTCCCTCAGCTAGGCTTAGCTATCCTGGGACAAGCTTAACACTGCTCAAGTCCATAGGATGTCTTCCTCAGTACTGCCCCTTCAGGCCTGGAGGCAGAAAGGTGTTGCGTGCTTTGCTTTTGCATGGTGTGGATTCCCTCTGTTACTCTCAGGTATGACACTACCCCCCAAGGGAGATAATGACTTAGTGGTATCAGAACTCTGGGGTGCCACATAAGACTTTCTGACTAACCCTGCCTCCAGGCCAGAATTTCTAGGGGAGCTCCCCTGAACCCGGGTTCAGAGCTCCCCCTTCTGGTCTGGAGTCAGGAAAAGTGTTGCATGCTGTGGACTTATGTGGCGCCCCGCCAAGCAGGCGTCACAGAGGTGTACTGCACCTGTAAAAGAGGTGCAGATGCTCCAGCTGCAGGTGGACCCTAGAATGGTGGGTGGGACCCATTCCTAGCACTCCCACACTAGAATACACGGTGGGAGGTTACCCGGTAGGGAATCAAACCACCTCTAGGGGGAACAAGAAAGTCTTTTGCCTCTAGGAGTCGGGCCTTTTGGGTCCTTTGCTCCTAAGCTTTGCTGCTAGGTCACTCGGCTGAGGGACTAGGGGAAGAGATGGAAGAGGAAGAAAGGGTTTAAGGAGCTTTTCAGGAGAGCAGCCGGTCTGGGAAAGAGGGGCCGTTGCTAGGTTCTCCCAGACAGCTTACCGGGCACCGGAGCCCGCATACTGCCGTAGGTACAAGCCCAACAGAGAATCCGGATTCCCGCGGAGTCTACAAGTCTCCCGGGCACCAGAGCAGTCCACAAGAAGGGTACCAGGCACCGCCAAAGGAACGAGCGGCCAGCCAGTATAGGGTTACCCGACGGCAGCGAAGGTGAGAGAGGAAAGGAGGCCAG
The DNA here is from genome assembly GCA_033576535.1 of Allobates femoralis. NCBI lineage: Eukaryota > Metazoa > Chordata > Amphibia > Anura > Aromobatidae > Allobates > Allobates femoralis. Next base: position 721,710,094 of record JARQOC010000002.1, read on the forward strand.
GCTGGATTTTACATCACCAGGCTTCACACCAAACTGGCAAGCAGGGAAGAACAGACACGGGTTAGTTAAAGAAGGCACACCAAGGGTTCCACCATACCACCTGGGATCCACTTGCAGCCACCCGTTAGCTACCTGTTCTTGCAACATCTAAAGTGCTGAACTGTGTATGATATTGATGCAAGTTAACAGTAAAGTACCCGGAGGGAAAGTGACTTTGCCTCTGCCTGTGTTTCCTTTTTCATGAACTTTTTCCCATACAGGAATGCGTACCCCGGAGGTCCAGCCCTACCTGTAGAGGACTTTGCCAACTAGCTGCGATACCATCTACCTCTGGCGGACTGTGGCGGCGCTGGTGACACCTCACCAGAAACTACAGGTGGCGTCACGACAACCTGTAAATATCATCCCCTGTAAATATACCCTTTTTCAAAGAAGTCCCCCAGGACACGGGATCAGGTGCGGCCACCACTCCCCATGACACAGGAGCGTTAACCCCTTGGAGCCTGATACCCGAGTACCCCAAAGCCTGGGGCTCGACACTTACCTGATGTGAATACCCCTTCTTGCTTCCAAGTATGACATCACCCCCCGAGGGAGGCAATGCCATTGTGGCAACCGGACTCTGGGGTGCCAATGTGGTGCCCTGCTCAAACAGGTAACCACAGACTCACCTACAGCATGGATGGGTTTCCACAGAGTTCAAACAACACCTTCCACCCCAACCCAGTAGGGGGAGCTAAACTTGCTGACCTTAGGCAAGATCCCCTATAAATACTGGTGCTGAGGGTGGAGTTAGACAGAGTGTGCAGTCGCTAGGAGAACTATGAATACGTCCTGGTGGTCGGAACCGCGCTAGGCCCAAGCCAGAGACACCTGAACGGCCATCAGTCTTGCTATTGTAGTGACCCAAGAGTGGGGTCAAAGGCTGTCTAGGGAGAGCAAAATCTTGGCCAATAGGTGACCCCAGGGCCAGGAGGCCTACAGTGCTTATGACCGGTAGAGGCCCCTTCTGTAGCTAGGACTCATATGCCGTGGCACCTGTAGTAAGTGTTGTTGTGTATTTTTAACTTTTAAGCCTACAGAGACTTTACCTGTAAGGACTTTATTGAACTTTGTTGAACTTTTGATAGACTTTGATCCCCTTTTTTTACTCGGAGCTTACAGAGACTATACTGTAAAGACTCCCCTTAGGCAAGATCCCCTATAAATATTGGTGTTGGGGGCAGAGTTAGACAGTTCTCGCTAGGAGAACTGTGAAGACGTCCTGGTGGTTGCAGCTGCGCTAGGCTAGTGCCAAAGACAACTGAACAGCCATCAGTCTAGGTATTACAGGGGCACAAGAGTGGGGTCGAAAGCGAGTCGTAGGAACAACGGAGAAGTAGCAGCCTGGGGACAGAAGAGCCGTTTTGGTTCACTCCAGAAAGCACCCCGGACACCGGAGTCCGAGTCTGCAGGAGAGCACCCAGCCCAGCAGAGAATACCGATTTTCCGTGGAGACTTCAGACTCCCGGGCATTTGTGCAGTCACCAACAAGGGAGCTAGGCACCACAAGAGAGTCTTTAGCGGCAGTCCAACGAGGGTTATCCAACACAGCACAGATGAGAGGAGAGTAGAGGAGGCCAGCCAAGTTTCATACAGGGCAGGGGCTTCACACAAGGGCAAAGAGACGAGGAGGCCTTATACCCACTCACTGTGGAGATCCAGAAGTGCTACCTGAACACCCGGCAGTGTACTGGACTTATACCTGCAATTCCACCAGTAAAAGGTAAAGAAACAATCTCCAGTGTGTGTGTCTATTCCACTACCTCTGACCCTGCCACTTATAGAGACTATTCCAGCTGCCTGCCAGCAAAGCCAGTTCCCTGCTTTCATCCCTAACCATTTACTACCAGAGCCCTGGGGATCCAGCTCCGCCTGTGGGGAGCTTCAACACCTAGCAGCCCATACATCATCCCTGGAGGCTCAAAGCAGCGCTGGTGCAATCACCAGAAGCCACAGCTGGTGTCATGACAAACTTTTATTTTTCTTCATTACCATTCCCTAACCCCTTTTCAGTTGGTCACCATGGCCACGGGTCTGAGCAGGCCACCAGTGACATCCCAACTACAGCAGGGCCCAAATACCAGAGTACTCATGCAACCCTGGGTGATTCACCACTTCCCCCCTATTAAATTTCAGTACTCCTGGACTGAGGAAACATTTTTAGAAATAATAGAAAATTTGTACAAAGTCTAAATATGAAAAACACAGTCATTACGGCACTTAGTCCTTCTACTGTTGTCCAAGAATTGTCTCTTTCTGATTATCTGGATCAATAGTAAACTTTATTCAAAATTGTCCTGACCACACCCAGTTCTGTAGTCCATTTATCCATTTTTAAATTAAATGGTCAAGAATGCTCAAAAGTTCATACAGTAAGTCCTGTAGGCACGGTACACTTAGTGGTTGCTTATTTACATAGTTACATAAAAAAAAAAAACATATTTACATTTTAACATGGTTAAACTTGTCCACTTCACTCACTAACAATCCCTGTAATGTGCTGGGATCTGACCTCTGTTACTACGGGTGGATCTACGCAGTACAGGTGTCTCTGATGGTCTTCTCTGGCTTCTAGTGTCTTCTGCTGGTGCTGTTGGTACACTAGTCACTATTCTATGTGTGGACCTATGTAGTACAGGTATACCAAAGTGTTGTATTAGACTCACCATGGGATTCACAGATTCGCCATAAGCAGTTGGTCGATTCTCTTGTTCCACTGCGGGTGTGGCGACTGTTGCTTGAGCTGGCGATTCTTCAGGTCTTTACTTGAGTCTCAACTGAATCAGGTATGTCAGACTGGGGAAAAGTCAATACGGGTACTACAATTGCTACATTCACTTGTGTCTGTGACTTAGAAAAGTCTCCAAGAACGGTATAAATAATCTCTTCCTCTTTTTCTATGTGCTGAGGTGTGTCTTGGACTTCCTCTCTGTCTCTTAATTGGTCAGGGCATTTCTTTAGATGGTCTCTTGAAACTGCTGCTGAGGTCTCTCCTCCATCCTTACTGATCAAACATACTTTGGTGTTGTCAAAATTTGAAGGCAATATGGTGTATGGCTCTGCCTTCCACTGATCATCCAGTTTATGCGTCCTTCATTTCCTCTTTAAGGCTTGCTCTCCAGGTGTTAAAGGAACTGTAGGTACATGTTTGTTATAGGCTCTCTCTTGCCTTTCTCTTGCTTGAGACAGGTTCATCTCTACGCACTCTTGCACTTTATGGTACTATTGTTGCTATTCGTGATCCCAATCTACATCTGGTGGGTTTGACTCAGGTGCTAGGACTCCCATGTCTAGATCTATGGGCAACTTGCCAGGTCTTGCCCTCATCGGCTAGGCAGGAGTACAGTTGGTGGAATTCACAGGGATATGATTGTATAAGTCCACTAAATCTGTCAACATTTCTGGCCACATACTCCTTTCTTCCAGTGGCAGTGTCTTCAACAGGTCTATCACTACCTGATTCATCTTTTCGCACATGCTGTTGGTGGTACAGTGTCGTCCTTATTTTCTTGCAGGCATAAAAGTTGCAAAACTCCTGGAACACCTCTGCCTTGAACGCTGGATCTTGATCTGTAAGAACCTGTTCAGGGTAGCCATGGGGCCTGCAGAAATGGGCTTGAAAGGCTCTAGCCACTGTCTACGCTGTTAGGTCTTTCACCCGCACTACTACTGACACCTCCCCCACCCCAGGGCCGTAGGGTACTCGGAACCAGGCGACGGTGCTGCTGTGGAATTACTGGAGTCGAGACCTGGCTCCGTGACCTTGGCGGTGTCAATAAATGTTCATGGGGAAAAGGGGTTAGTGAATGATTGTCTTGGCGCCACCCATGGTGTTCAGCTAAGGATGGCCGACGCTGTGATGCGGGACCTCTGGGGATGATGGACTTGCAGTTTTGGTGATATCGCTCCCCACGTGTGGAGTGACTCCCCAGGGCAGCCGGAATGGTTCGCGATGATGGTAGGCCAGTGGGGCTGTTCTGGCAGGAGAGAGCAATTGAAGCACCTCACAGGCAGGTCTCTGGTGGTCTGCGCATCTTATCAGTCTACTGCTCCGCAGGTGGGAAGTGAACAGTCTCACACACAGTTCTGAGTTCTATACCCGGTTTACTTAGCTTTTCACTTCAGCGATGCTGCAAGGTACTGTTCTTGCCAAGTCTCAGTCTGGATAGTCCTCAATAAATCGGGATAGCGCATCCAAGACACCCCCTTTTATGTACCTTCCTTCACGGGTTGCTCACTCTCTCAGCACTAACTGTCTATCTCCTGCTCGCGCCTCTGCACACAGTGCCCCAATCTAGAAGCCACAAGTTCTGTCAGGCGACCGGTACTAAGTCCCATGATCCTAGTACGGCTACCTTCTCGGCGGATGTGTCGGGTGTCGTACATAGCTCCTCTAGATCTAGTGGCCTCTGGTTCCGTGGTTGGAGCGTAGAGTCTCCTTGCAACCTTCAGGGCTGGTCCCCTTGTTCCCAACCAGCCCTTCCTTTCTACTCAGATTTGGTCGCAGGGGTGGATTGCTCTCTGCCCGTGCCCCTGGGGCTCCCTCTGTCTAATTTTCAGTATGTTGTTCGGGACCCAGGACGAGCTCCTCACTGCTCAAGTCCTCCGGATCTTCTTCCTCCTTCTCCACTATCCAACTGACCTCAACTCACTTCCCACCCTCCACCTTTCTTCCCTCCGGCCCCTGACTGACTGAGCCCTCCCTTATATCAGGTCTGTCCACCGTCTCCACGACTGTGTGTGTTGGGTGCTTTTTGTGGGTGTCTCAAACTTACCATCCTGTTTCCTGAGAACAGGAATACCACACCCATGGAATGGCTGCAGTGCCCCTTTGTGGCGACTGGACCGCAGGGGTGCCACACTACCAAAAAATGGAAATATTGATCTACAATGGTGAGGGCATAAACATAGCCCGATCGACTCAGGGTCAGCTTCACATGGTCCAAAGGTATGAGTTCAAGTGATTGCCTGGTGACAATAGGCTGTAGAGGAGCTCTCTGGCTATCACAATCCTTCCTCCGCAGGTTGCAGGGGCCACATTCTCTGCACCATTTCTCGATGGTATTCCTCATGCCAATCCAGTAGAATCGTTCACACAATAGAACTTCCAGCTTCTTCCACCCGAAGTGCCATGCCTTATCGTGGTATGCCTCTAGGACCATCTGGACATCTCTCTTCGGGACCACTATTTCCCAGACCAGTTCATGGGTTCGTGCATTGATGTGCCGCCTACACAGCTTACCCCCATAGATGAATAATTTGCTCTTTTCTCTCTACAACTGTTGTGTCTCTTGCGAAGCATCTGGGCCAGAGTGTGAGTCGGCTTGTGTCAACAACTCCTTGACTAAGTGGATGGCTGGGTCGCTATCTTGCATCTCTGCCCAACCATAGTGGGATAACGGGTTGAACGTGGCTTCTTGCACGACAGCTTGTCTCTCACACCATGAGAACACTGGGGTGCACTGTGGCAGTGAAAAGCTAGTAGTTCTATCTCTTCCAGCTCCTCTGGGTCTTCTCCTGCATCTGACAAGTTGGGCATCCTTGACAACGCATCAGCATTGGCGTTCTTATGCCCTGCCCGGTACTTGATGGTAAAGTTGTAATTGGACAACCGGGCCATCCATCGCTGTTCCAGTGCACCTAACTTTGCAGTTTCCAAATGGGTCAGCGGATTATTGTCCGTATAGATGGTAAACTTCGCTGAAGCCAGATAATGTTTAAAGCACTCAGTTACAGCCCAGACTATGGAAAGGAACTCTAGTTTGAAGGAGCTATAGTTGTTGGGGTTCCTTTGTGTAGGACGGAGCTTCCTGCTGGCTTAGGCAATCACTCTCTCCTTGCCTCTCTGCACCTGGGATAACATGGTTCCCAATCCCACATTGCTCGCATCTGTGTGAAGCACAAACGGTTGGCCATAGTCAGGTTAAGCCAGGATCTCGTACCCCGTAAGGGCCCACTTCAACTGGGTGAAGGAGTCTTCTACCCTGCTGTCCCATTCAAATGGAGGACTTGGGTTCTTGGCCTTCTTGGACTGGCCCTCCACGAGGTCTTGCAAAGGCGCTGCTATCTTTGTGAAGCCCTTGATAAACCTCCGGTAGTAGCCCACCAGTCCCAGGAACTGTCGTACTTCTTTGAATGGTAGTGGGCCTCGGCCAGTGCTTGATTACAGTTACTTTATCAGAGTCTGGTGCCATACCTTCAGCGCTGAGCACTTGTCCTAGGTATTGTACCCTGGGTTGCAGTAAGTGGCACATGGACAGCTTCACATTCAGGCCAAAATTGGATAATGCCTCGAATACTTGAGATTGTCTTCGTATGTCTTTGAGTAGACGATTACGTAATCCAGGTACAGTAACACTGTTTCAAAGTTTCTATGCCCCAGGCAACACTTCATCCACCTCTGGAATGTTCCCGATGCATTGCAGAGTCCAAACGGCATGCAATTAAACTCACAGAGGCCCATTGGTGTCTTGAACGCAGTCTTTTCTCTGTCCACCTCTGCCACGGGAACCTGCCAATACCCACTGGTGAGATCTATGGTGGAAAAATAGTTAGCAGTTCTCAGTGCAGCTAATGACTCTTCAATTCTGGGTAACAGATAAGCATCCTAATGTGTAATTTGATTAACCTGCCTGTAGTCAGCACACATTTTCATTGTACCATCTTTTTTCTTTATCAGCACTAGTGGTGCTGCCCAAGGACTACGACTATCTCTGATCACCCCGCCTCCTTCATTTCCCGTAACATCCCTTTGGCACATTGATAGTGAGCTGCTAGTGGTACAGGCCAGAACCGGTTCGGCCAGCGGGTGTGACGCCCAGACTTTCCAACTCTCTAATGTTCTTGTTTTGCTGGGCTTGTCTAGGGCTAAGAAGTATTCTTGTTGAAAGATCCAATTAGTCTTCTGAATCACTTCAGTCAGAGTAGGATTGTGTGACTTCCATCTAGCCGCTAGACATAATCTAGCCGCTATCAGGACGTAGGACACCGTGCCCCTGAGTAATGGGGAGAATTTCTCTATGTCTATATTAAGAATTGCAAGTCGGGGGGACAAGGGTTCTTTTAATCCTGAAATAGATCCAACTAGGCTGGAGACCACTGTCCAATATGGGGTCAGCCTAGGGCAGAAGGAGCACCACATATGTGGCATTGTTCCCCGCTCCCCACATTGTCTCCAAAACAAGGGAGACAAACCTATTTTAAACTTTGATATGTAAGTAGGGGTGCTGTACCAGCCATAGCTGTATCTTCTTTAAATTCTCTAAATGATTGATACACCTGGTAGCTTTCCGAGCCTCCCCAACTGCCGAGTACCACTCATCTGAGGTTGCAGTGAAGCCCAAATCTAATTCCCATTGTCTCATGTAATCCAACTTTGGCAAGTTGTGGAGCTCCACCAAATCCTTATAGATTCCTGACATACCTTTGGAATTTTTTTGGTCAGAAAACAAACATTTTTTCAGGTAGGACGTAGTTGAGATCCCTCTACATCTTTCCAGATATGGACCCGATTTAATATGGTGGCTCACCCATAGAAACTATTGCGTTGTTATTGACAGTAAATAGCTTAGCAATGGTGGCATACCGGGTTAGTTTAACCTCTGCGTCTACAAAGTTCAAGATATGTACAGGTACCCTCCCCTTGCAGACATTGACTACCCCCCTTGCTGTTAGGATAGTGGGCCTACTATCTAAATACATGGGCTCCACCAGGGCCTGATAGTCTTGACCCCTAAGGCTTATTGCTGCAGGATTTAACATTAACATTTCAATTCTTGGGGATATTGCAATGGAGACCACGTCACTTACACGTCACAGACAGCTCCACCTGCTGCCTCTGCATCAGGTCCTTTATTTCTTTCTGTAGGACTCTCTGCTGCCCAATGCTGGCAGTTTTGGCTACCACAAAGCAATACATTCTCGCCGGTCAAAATCAACAATTATCATTCCCTGGGCGTATAGTTCTGCATGCCCCTCCTTAATTGTCACCTCTTTGGACCCCACTTTCGGCAGAGGTTGACCATTGCTTGTGCATATTGTTACATTTTCATCTGGGCGAAAAGTGAGTTCAGAGTCAGCCCAGTACCGTTTATGAAGAAATAAGGCAGCGTTGTCACCTGCGAACCAGTGTCCAACAAAGCATTCATGGGGATGCCATCCTGCATGACAGGCATGACCAGTCATCCTCCCACATACATGTCGCGCCAGTTTCTGTGGGCCAGGTTGTCTCATTCCTGGGGTGTGGCCCGCTGCTCCAGTGGTTTGTCATTTAAAGTACAAAATCTTGCTATGTGGTCCGCTTTGTTGCAGCGGCGGCAAATGGGTTGTCCTGTAGAATCATAGCGACCGCTAGCTCGTTCTCTGGTCAATGGATTCCTTCTCTGGTGTAGCCACGGGACGTCATCTGGGCTGCAGTCCAACTTCTCCGATGGCTTGTGCCCCCGCATGGACTGTACAACCTTTGTTAGTTTAGCCATAGTTTTGGTTAGCTCCTGCACCTGCAATCATAAGTTTCTAGAGTCTATGCACTGGCCCCCACTGTGGCTGGGGAAGAGGGCGTCACCTCCGGGTAGTACGTTAGAGCCAGTCGCTGGGAGGGTGCTGTGCTACTCCCAGTTGGTTCTTGCAGCACCCGAATGGCCCGGTCTTTAAATTGTGTATAGTCCAGGTCAGTGTTTTGTGGAGCCAATATACGTAGCTGAGTCCGGTGGGCGTGAGACAGCTCAGTCAACAGCTTGTCTTCATCCCGTCCATCTCGTACTTCAAACAAACTTTTCAGTCTCTCCCTGAAGTCGTTCAGTGTGTCTAATTCCCCTGAATATTGCGGTTACCATGTCGTTCCCGAAATATATGGCATTGAGAACGGCATGACTGGTACTGCTGCTGGTACCGCGGCTGGGGATTCGACTGCGGCTACAGCAGCGGCTGGGGCTGCTGCCAGAATTGGGGCTCCGGCCAGAACCACTGCAAGGCTTTTTCCCTCCGGATCAGACATCTTTCTCCCCCCTAGTGAACCTCAGCCAGGTTCCATGTTTCTCTTCCGGGTAATCTGAGGTTAACAAACAGCCGCCCCCATCGGCGGGAGTTCTCTTTGCATGCTTGGCTGAGTTTCTCGCATGACGGAACACCCCCTCGGCTTCCAACGCGCCGCGTGGTACAATGGCGAGTCACACACAGTTCAATAAAGCTTACGGCACACAGAACCCGGGGATACCGGGCCATGAAATCCTGTTTGTGATGCCAAAGGTGACACGCCCCCAGGGCCGTGGGATACTTGGAACCGGGCTACAGTACTGCTGGGGAGTCACAGCGGGTTGAGACCCAGCTCTGTGACCCTGGTGGTATCATTGAAAACTCGGAGAGTAAGGTTTTGGGGACTGAAGTCGTGATGCCACCCGTGATGTTTGGCTATTGATGGCTAACGCTGCAGTGCGGGACCTCAAGGGATGATGGAATCACAGCTAAGGTGGTATCACTCCCCACAGGTGGAGTGGTACCCCAGGGCAACTGGTACAGTCTATGGCGGTGGAAGGCCATTGGGATTAAAGACTGAGGGCATGGAATAACCAATAGACATACAGTACTTAGTTTCCTTTACCTTTACTGGTAGTTGCAGGTTGAAACCAGGACACTGATCACAGGTGATGTTGTGAATCCAGGCAGCCTGGAAGCAAGTTGGAGATCTCCTCACCCGGTGAGTTCTGAGGCTTCCCTGCTGCGCTCCTCTTTGCTGGTCCTGGCTGCCTGTAGCTAGGCTGTGACCCTCTCTTCCTGTTGGTAACTCTGTCATCCGTATGGCAGGCACCTCGAGCCCTTCTCTGGCACCACCCCTCTGGTGACCGTCCCTGAGCTCTCTGATGCGCCTCCAGGTGCTTTGCTGTGGCCGGGAGACGTGGAGTCTCCCGCCCTCCGGTTTTGGCTTCTGGGTCTTTAGTACCCGCACAACCTCGGACTCCAGTGTCCGTTTCTGGCGTTCTGTGCTGAGGTAAGAAGGCAACTGGCTCCACTCCTCAGGCTCTCTGCTCTCCTTCTTCAGATCCTCTCCGACAGGCCCCTCATGCTTGCGGCTGTCTATCCGGGGATGAGCTCCTCCGGCACCAGTCCACAGGATGTCTGCACTGTTCTTCCTGTTCTCTAAGACTTTCTAACTAACCCCGCCTCCAGGACAGAATTTATAGGGGAGCTCCCCTGAATCCAGGTTCAGAGCTCCCCCTTCTGGTCTGGAGTCAGGAAAAGTGTTGCATGCTGTGGGTTTACCTGGTGTGGATACCCCTTCTTGCTTCCAAGCATGACATCACCCCGAGGGAGGCAATATCATTGTGACAACCAGACTCTGGGTTGTCACACTTGTACACAGGACAGGTACTGAATCACAGGTATAGGTTAACATACACAGGATATAGGTAAAGCTTGTCAGGGGCCTGACAACTAGCAACCAAACAGACCAATAGATTTAACACAGTGCTCAGGTTCCTCCATAACAGAGAATTTGCCTTTAATACCTAGTGCCTGCCAGCCATTAGCTGGGGACTCTTAAAACGTGCGCTCACTGCCCCATTTTAGAGGTGGGGAGTGTGTGTTCTCGCACTCCAGACGCGCTCATGAGAGACCTGAGCAGCGTGCATTGGCCCCAGGAGTAGGAGGCATCATCGAAGGACGAAACAGACGCCGCAGGTTGGCCAGAGGGGTGAGTGCGTCGGCACTCTTGCCACAGGGACTCCAGCGCTTGTGACATAAAGGAATCACAGAGAATTTTCCAAATTGTGAAACTGAGCAAAGATTAGTAAACCACAAACTAAAATACAACATATATTTTCATTTACTGGAGCAATTTAATATTGTTTTGGCAGATTTTTTTGACAATTCAATTTCGTGCCTTAAGGCCCCGTTACACTTTGTTACATTCCAGCGATCCCGACAACGATACGACCTGGCAGGGATCGCTGGAATGTCGCTAAGTGGTCGCTGGTGAGATGCCACACAGGCAGATCTACTCACCGATGCGGCGACCCCCGATAGTCGTTGGGATCTGTCACTGTCACGGGCATAGCATGGAGATCGTTGGTCGTTTCCCCTGTCACACCGATGCAGCATAGGCAGCTGGGAGACCGACGATGAAAAAATGGTCCAGGCCATTCCGTAACGATCAGCGATCTCATAGCGGGGGGCCACTTGCTGTTACGTGTCACACGCAGTGATATCGCTGTCGAGGTCACCGCAACATTACAAACTTGTGACGTTGCAGCGATATCATTAGTGATATCGCTGCGTGTAACGGAGCCTTTATAATTGGATTTATCTTTTAGTAATTGTGGAACAGTCACAATACATGTGACAGATTTCCATAATATTGTGGAGCACTAAGGGCTGGGGTACCCATCTGCTGGGCCTGGCCCTGACTCACATTGAAAAAGGAGGGTAAAAATGGAGAAATAAAAGCAATAAAAAAGTAATTACCCTGTGATGTCAGTTGGGATAATCAGCCTGATATAGCTGACACTGCAGGAGATCTCTGGGAGTTAGATGGCAGTGAAGATCTTAAACTCTTCCCAACCACTGCTGACTCCCAGAGGATGACGAGGGGAGTAGTGGCAATGATGAGGTGCAGGGTAGCAGAGAAATGAACAGCAGAAAACAGTCTTTTGTTTTATCTTTTACTGAAGTCCTTGCACAGTGCCCAGAATGATACAAGCACCACCAGGCATGTGGTCTGGCCAGTCGGATGGGAACTGTAGTCCGCTCTGCTGGGTGAGAAATATAGCCTTCCTGCTGGCTTCTGTAAGTTGGTTGGTGTCTAGGTGCCTTTGTGCTGTCCTGTACTCCCTCTTTATCTAATGTGATTTACCTCCTGCCAGGCTGGCAATGCAAGCTCTGTACTCAGTTGTACCTTCCATCAGTTTTCTAGCCCTTTTTATTGCTGACACCCCAGGAAGCTCCACTTAAGTGGCTGGTGAGCATGGAAGTCACTAGCCTCCAGCTTCTGCCACCAGACTTTATAATCCCTGAGTAGCCTAGGGACTGATACCCTGGTAGGCAGCATTTTCCTTGTAAAGCAGCTACGGCTACCTTCCACCGAACCTTCTCCTTCACTCTTCTCCGTCTTATTAAACTATAAACTGAAACTACCCCCATCCAGAGACTGAGCTGAAGACAAAAAAAATAGGTCCTAGTGCTCAACCTCCTGGTTAGAGTTCAGGCAGTGTGTGAATGCTTTGGACTTCTAGCAGAGGGAGCCCCAATTCCCCTCAGACATAGCATTGCAATCGATGATAGTGAAATACCAGCCAGACCTCAGGGGCGCTACAATATGACAACCAATATGATCGCCTTTCTTGTCACTTGTAAAAAATGTCTCCAGCAACTGAATAGTATAATGAAAGTATTTCTGCAAATCTGATTACTAATCTTTGGTTCTCTCATTAGATTGTGATTTGCAACATTTTGGGAGCAAAAACTCATTAGCATTTTTGTATTTTTTATCCCTCTAAGTTAGTTTTATTACTTTTAATCAAACTAATTGTCTTGGATCCTCTCTCCTTGATTTGCTTCTCTCAAAACTTTGGAGAGATATTTATTCTGATTTAAGAAGATAAGTGTTTGTGCCAATCAAGTGACCCCCGGCGTCAGGGAGAAACCTAACGACTAATTATTTCATCTCTCTATGGTCCTCCGTAATCAGACAGACAATAGCCGCGTATCTCGATGTGTTTGTCTGATTAGGTTCAGTGCGAATAAAAGGAAGAACATTTCCTTGCACAGGTTACATCATTACAGAATCTTGTCTTGTTTTGTGCCCAGTGGCTATAAAAATAACACAGGACGCCAGACGTGTCGAGGTTTCCAGTCTGATAATGTAACACCAACTGCGGCGGCGGATAAAGTGAGGATCCTGCAATCAGAAATAAAGGACCTTAAAGGGAGGTCACACAAAGCGATGACACCGGAAGTCAATAGGAGAATAACTATGGAAATCAGCAATGAAGTCACTGGACAAGGTCTTCACATCAAGGAACATTTCACTGGTGATGAAGACACGGCTCGTACATAGTCTGGTCTCCTATGTAGTAACATATGGATGTGACACCTGGATGATAAAGAAACAAAACAGAAGAAGAATCAACACCTTCATAATGTGGAGCTGGAGAAGGAGGTTATCAATACCAGGGATGGCAAGAAGAACAAACACATCAATACTGGAACATATCAAGCCAGACATGTCACTGGAAGTAAGGATCACCGAGAGATGACTTGTCTACACATCATACGAAGAGAGCAATCACTGGAGGAGGACATCATGGTCAGAAGAATAGAAGGAACAAGGAGATGAAGAAGACCAGCAACCTGATGACTTGATACAATCAAGATAACTGTGGGAAAGACACAGGTGGACCTATCTAGTCTTGGAGAAGACCCTGGTGGACGTATCTAGTCTTGAATAAGACCCTGGTAGACGTATCTAGTCTTGGATAAGAGCCTGGTGGACGTATCTAGTCTTGGATAAGACCCTGGTGGACCTATCTAGTCTTGGAGAAGACCCTGGTGGACGTATCTAGTATTGAATAAGACCCTGGTAGACGTATCAAGTCTTGGATAAGACCCTGGTGGACGTATCTAGTCTTGGTAGGACCCTGGTGAATGTATCTAGCCTTGGAGAAGATCCTGTGGACATAGCTTGGCTTGGAGAAGACCCTGGTGGACCTATCTAGGCTTGGAGAAGACCCTGTGAAGCTATCTAGGCTTGGGGAAGACCTATCTAGGCTTGAAGAAGACCCTGGTGGACCTAGCTAGGCTTGGAGAAGATCATGTGGACATAGCTTGGCTTGGAGAAGAACCTGTGGACCCATCTAGGCAGAACAAGATTGATCTTCCTACAGAGCGTTCATCTATCAAGTCGCCATGGCTCGACATCGTGCTGAAGGCCATTAAATAATAATAATAATAATAGTACCTCAGGATCACTACAAATCCCTCGTAATCTCATGACTGCAGATTGCACATTTCGGAGTTTGATGGTAGGGTCTGGTGATAACATCTGAGCTTTACACGCAGCTCATCTACTGCTCTTCTCACTATGGTAGAGCAGTGGAAAGAAAGAAGGGTTAGGGATATGTGAATCACTTTAAGCAAAATAAAATTTGTTTTGAATTTGAGAAAATAATTAGGATTTTTCTCATTTTCTTTGTGCAAACCTATCAAATTTGTGGCGTACCGCAGGATGTTTTGCTGGCAAAGAAAGGGGTATAAAATAAAAAAATAAATAAAAATACTTATCTTGTACCATTTCTTAGCCCCACTTTGATCCGGTCTTTGGTTTGACTTTGTGTTCCAGGTATGTTTGGTGGTGTATGTCATAATGTCACAAGGCGTAGTCAATGCCGGAAGAGCCTATGTTGCCAGAAGACATTGTCAGACTGTAGAGCGGAGAAGAGCGGGGCTGTAGTGAGGGCAACAGTGAGGTGAAGGGAAATATTTTTCTGTTTTTTTAACCTATAATTATTATATTCTAGGGTTTGGAGAGACCATAGAACGTATAAAAGCAAATTTCTCATCAAACTAATTAATTCAAAATCTAATGTTCCAGTTGAATTGAGTGAGGCTGTGGTCACACACGCCAATCCGTTTTTCATAGTGCTCCGTTTATCAAATCCGTTTTTTTTTTTCGGTGCTTTTTGAGCCTCCTGTGCTGCTCTGCGTTTTTTGGACTTAGCCATTTTTTGGCAAAAACATGATAGTAAAAATGGAAAAAATCCGTTAACAGATGGTGCCTATATGTGCCATCCGTTAACGGATCCGTTTCCCATAGGGGCCCCATGTTACCAAAAAACAGTCAGTTTTTTGCTAGCCCCCAAAAACGCTGCTTGCAACTTTCTTGGACCCAGGGAAGAGGTTTTCAAAAACGGAATGACCCATAAAGTGCCCCATCTGTTAACAGACCGTTTTCTGGACTTAGAAAAAAAAGGGAAAACAAATTTCCCAACAACGGTTCAAGAGCAAAAACGGCTGGCAAGTGTGACCACAGCCTGAATCTGACAATATCGAATTTTATCACTTTTGTTCATTACTAGTATATGGGAACATTCCACTTTGGATGATAGATACCCGCTGTTTATCATAGTTACCAGTGTCCTCCCACTTCCAGCGATGAGGGAGGTGGCTCCCTGGTCCCTGGTCGCTGGGGAGATCTGCCTGTTTAACAGCTCCCTGGCAACCAAGTAACGCACCAACGATCCCTACAGCATCGTTATCGTTGTCTGGATCGCTGGTGCGTCGTTGTGTGTGATGGGAGCTTTAGGCTGAATGGTGCCCTGCCTGAATTTGCCCTTTGGTGCCCCCACTCTATTGTTTACTCAGAACACATGAGCAGACATGTTTGTACCGTTCATGGTCTGTCTGGGGAGAAGCGTGCAGGAGCAGCAAATCAAAGTGACAACTGTCTGCCTGCAAGTAATAAAAGTATAGTGTGTCCGGGTGCCAGAGAAGATGCCAAAGAGGGTGGAATTTCTTTAAGGCATATGGTAGTTTAATCACAACGTGTTCAGCGGTAGTGCCTGCCTATTGTCCCCCTGGAGGGATTAGTGTATGGAGCTGTGGGGGGAGAAAGACTGCCAGAGGTTAAAGCTTTGAAGACCTTTGCTTGCAGGACCTGCAGTGATGTCACCGTCACCTGATCCGCTGCTCACCCAGAAGTGTTGGGCCCACTTGGTGCGCAGAGAGACACCACACGCCGCTAATCCTGTTTATACATTCAGGACAGGTTAGTGCAACACACTAACCCCCCCTCCACTAGTCCACCGAGTTAATACCCTTAGGAGTGCCCCTTCTGTCTCTCTTTCCTCTCATTTCATCTGTCTGCCTGCAGCACCCACCTCTGGAGCCTGGTACATGGCGCCTTGTGCGGCCGCACCAGTCACACATGCCTAAGGCAGGCCCTGCTCATGACCATAGGATGATCAAAAAATGTCCCACTGTGAGACATGTAGTGGTCACTGGTAATCTTTGTGGATTTTGTCAACAAGTATTAAATTCCATGGCAGTGTCAACACGGGAAGTGAGGCTTATAGGGCATCTGATAGGTTTCAAGTTTTCTGAGAATTGTCTATTCATGAAGAAAGTAGACGAACTCCAGTGCTCTAGTATTGATAGTAGCAATTCTAAAAGTCAAAATTGACCAATCCATCACATATATTAGGGTAGGAAGGAGTTAATCAAACACTACAGACAATACAAATACACTAAATTAGGTCTACTAAAGGTCCTTTGGGGGCAGAACTTGACTATCTTCGTTGTTTTTTGTATCCCTAAGTCCTTGGAGACCCTGCAATAGATATAACAGAGTAAAGCCGGAGAGTTTCTTTAATTCATCTCACCATTTGTCATTGAAACTTAGTGAGAACAATTTGTCTAAAGTTTGTACCTGATAATTATCCAAGGAAAGAAGAAAAAAAGCCTTTGTGTAAAGAAAGTCAATATCAGCTCCACAATCCCTCACTCTCTGCTACTTTTATATCCGCACGTTCGTGTTCTTCATCCTGCGGGAACCATTTAGATGACCCAAGTTCACATCCAGCAATATTCCTGACAAGGCAACAAGGAGAATTGTCACCATAGCAGCTTTACGAGCCGCCGCTCCGAGTGACTCCGCCATTAAATCAGAGCTGAGATCTCACGAGCGCTTCACGCTTACAATTTGTTATATATCACCGCTCAACGGGAAACTCATAAACATTAACCTACAGCCGCACGTTCCAGAAATCTGAGGGACAAACACTAAAAATGTTTTTTCTCCTTTTAAGCTTTACTGAAAATATAATTTTTTTTTACACATTTGGCACAGGAGATTTTATCCAACAATAAGTGGCACAAAAAATTGAGCATATGACATCGAACAATTTGTGCCCACCGCCCATGTTGGAGCTCGTTGGACAACCAATTTTAATATCATGGTGGATAACCTGGTGTTGGGCTCCATTTTCTGACTTACCACTGTCTTCACTCTGCTGAGAAGTCTTAACACAAGATTTTGTAATGTCTATGGAATTCAACCCAAAACGTTGGTGGGGTTGAGTTCCTCTACTCCAGACTCCTCATCACATGTTGGTATACAGCCTGCTTTGTGTGCAGGGGCTGTATCAGAATAGGATTTTCCCCAAACTGAAACAATGTGGAACTAGCTCTCCTTAAAGGGTAAATTTCATTAGATTTTATTTATTTCAACTAGTACCTCCTCCAATTGCTGATGCCCCACTGATTCAGGAACATTTTTTCTTTTTCTTCTATGCCCCTTCGTACCAAAGATATGGCTCCCTTAAATAAAGATACAAATTTTCCCTTTACACACTGGGTGTCTCCCACGGAACTTCTCTGTGGTCATTTCCTTTTCCTCTTCAGACTCTGGCCAATCAAAAATGGCCACACCCACAAGGGTGCTTACGAGTTCTGAAGGGTATAACTTTGGAATGGAGGGGCACAGAAGAAAAAGAAAAACTGTTCCAGAATCAGTGAAGTAGAGTCACTCAGTTTAAAATAAAAAATCCAGAGAAAAGTCCTCTTGGAAGAGACCAGCTGAATATGAAGTCTTAGTGGCAGTGCAAAAACATTTAAATTAGATCCCTCCTTTGAGGAAGGAAAACTATCATTTATCTACTGTTATGTATTGGAAACAGCTATGTCTGGTACTTGTCAATCTTCAGAACAAAGCTAGATGTGATTGGGTGAATAAGATATCCTTAATGTGGTGTTGGGGAGGGGCACTTGCTTTTCTTAGGGAAACCAGCTGGGTATGACGTCTAGTTAGCAATGGTCTATGGGGAAAGCACGCTCTCACCTAGAATGAAAAGAAAACTACCGTACTAATGCTGCCTATTGAAAAGTTATTAAAATATCTTTGTATGCTGCATCATTAAAGGAAATCTGTCAGCAGGTTTTTGCTATATAAGATGAGGACAGCAGCTGTAAGGGTTAAAGAAAAAAATAACTGGGCTTCTCTTTTCAGGCTCTCTGCTAGTGTTTACTTAAAGTATGCTTTATTATTCTGTGGTTACCATTACAGGACTAGAAAGTCCCTCACATGGCAGTCCAACATGCCCCCTGCTGTTATTGACACCTCACTGTCAATGCACAGTCTTTATAGAGAGCCTGGGGTGGGCGAGGGCAGCTCTCTATCTATAGACATTGCACATACAGAGCCTGGTGTGGGCGGGGGCAGCTCTCTGTCTATAGACATTGTACATACAGAGCCTGGTGTGGGTGGGGGCAACTCTCTGTCTATAGACATTGTACATACAGAGCCCGGTGTGGGCGGGGGCAGCTCTCTATCTATAGACATTGCACATACAGAGCCTGGTGTGGGCGGGGTCAGCTCTCTGTCTATAGACATTGCACATAGAGAACATGGTGTGGGCGGGGGCAGCTCTATATCTATAGACATTGCACATACAGAGCCTGGTGTGGGCGGCGGCAGCTCTCTATCTATAGACATTGCACATACAGAGCCTGGTGTGGGCGGGGGCAGCTCTCTATCTATAGGCATTGCACATACAGAGCCTGGTGTGAGCGGGGGCATCTCTCTGTCTATACACATTGTACATACAGAGCTTGGTGTGAGCAGGGGCAGCTCTCTGTCTATAGACATTGTACATACAGAGCCTGGTGTGGGCGGGGGCAGCTCTCTATCTATAGGCATTGCACATACAGAGCCTGGTGTGAGCGGGGGCATCTCTCTGTCTATACACATTGTACATACAGAGCTTGGTGTGAGCAGGGGCAGCTCTCTGTCTATACACATTGTACATACAGAGCTTGGTGTGGGCGGGGGCAGCTCTCTGTCTATACACATTGTACATACAGAGCTTAGTATGGGCAGGGGCAGCTCTCTACCTATAGATATTGTACATACAGAGCCTGTTGTGGGCAGGGGCAGCTCTCTACCTATAGATATTGTACATACAGAGCCTGTTGTGGGTGGGGGCAGCTGTCCCAGCTCTGCTGTGTTCCTGAAACTAAATTCTTTGATTATGTGAGAACAGCTGCTGCCAGTAATCTGTGTGATACATCGTTGGATTCAGGGCTTCTTTGCTTACATTATGTTGCTATCAGATGAGGTAGAAAAAACCTGCTCACAGTATCCCCTTAAAGCAAATCTCCATGCCCACACCTAAAATCTGATTATATGATTGTAATGTCAGCCATTTTGTTACTGCCGCCTCCATTTCTCCAATTAGCAGCACCTCATTTTTGTCTTCCCAAAAATAACCTCTATAGACACATGAGCATTGTGGAAGGTTTGACCCACGCCTTCCCCTGCACTTCTCTGCTCTGGATGGATAAATGACTGCCATCACTGGTCCTGGTCTGTCCTCAGAATGCTCCCCCTTCATCTGAAGTGGTAATATTGGGGATGACGAAAACAAGGCGCCGATCTGACAGATTGACACAGTGGCAAGTCTGAGGTTATATAATTCCTAGAAGCCGTTACATGGTGCCCGGATGAAACATTTAGTCGGTGTTGTTGATTTTCTGACATTTTCTGGCAGTTTTCTACAATCACACACAGCGAGCTCTACAGGGAAACACACGCCTCTATACAGCCTCTAATAGAAGTGAGGATAAATCCTGCAATTTATTCTTTTTTGTGACAATTAAATTCAAAACTTTAAAGCCTGAGGATGGAAAATGCATAATTTACAAGATCTCTGCAGAGTCATCTTCACATGTGAAATCTTAAAGGAAAATTACAGAAAAAGACAGTGTTGTCTTGTGAAGAGGCTCTTTAACCCCAATCAAAGCTTCGGGTGGAGTGATGGACATAACCTCCAATGGATTTAGTCACAGTGAGTTAGGCAAGCTCAAAGAAGCACTTCCATCTAAATTGTTATTCTCTTAATATATTGCAGTCATTTTATTATATTCCACTGCGTAGTTACAATTGCTCATTTTGGCCTTCTCCCCAGTTAATTCTTCTCTTTTCTTTGCGTTATACTAAGGATTTTTTAACTTGTGATTCCTCATATGTTGTTTATGTCTTTTGAACTTGTATATGTTGGGGAGACCACCCAGTGTATACCAGACAAAACAAATCAGACAAGTATTGTTAGAACTACCCATTTCTTACAGTTTCATCAACAATAATCATAATATAATATAATATCAGTTCTCTAGGTCTTCAAGTGTTGGAATAAGTAGTGCCTTTAAGGGAAGTCGGTAATAAGATTGTCAGACAACCGTGGAGATCATGCAGATATCCTACCGCTGCCCCCATCTCACCACTAACGCTCCTCTGCCTCCAATCGTTAGGAGAATAAACAATTGATTATAGAGTATAGAATGAAAGGATGCACTCACCACCGGTGGACTTGAAATCTTTATTCTCAGGTACACACTGGATCCCCAGCTTTCAGGATATCTTCGCCTCTGAGGTCCCTAGTAGTAGATATTAATGTCATATTACCTATCATGATTTAAGCTTTCTATCAATAGGAAATATGACATATATATTGTCATCCATCTGCCCGATTTTAATTTGGAGCTCATAGGCTGGCTTCACAGTGATATGAGTCGATGGATTATGTTCACCACTTTGTTATGATACAGAAAATATACATACCATAACTATGGCTGTCACAAGGACCCCAATGTTCATAACTGAACTTCGTCTCCAATCTGCCTGTGGCCAATCCATTGGACAGCGGAAGAGCTATTGATTGAGGTGAAAGAAGAGTCGCTTCTAAGCCTCTTGCATATACAGTACCAAGTCTTTGTGTCTGTTTCCAACAGATGTACCCATTCAATTACCTGGAAACATCAGGGAGTCCTAGCTGAATAGGAGTTAGACGGTAGAGTGCAAGCTCTTGTTTTGTTTCCAGATTATGATGAAGTCATGTTTCCAATAGATTGGTCCCACTTTACTATTATATGATGACAGATTACATAATTAACATTAAGGGAATCCTTTTGGTTCTCCTGCCTCTGAAGAGTCTTAACCGTGAATACGACTTTCTGATCTAAAATATAACGTATGATTTTATTTTACAGACACAAAGAAGGGATGGATACATATTCTGGATCTAATTCTGTGGTTAGTTATGAGTTTTTTGAAACGTGTTCTGCAAAATTTAAAGGGTCGGTCCGGTACCTAAAATGTCCTTCCTAAATATCTATCCTTACACCCTAACCACTCTGTAATGTCCTTTAATACATATACCCTATACTTCTCCCTATCTAGCTAATCCCTATATATTTTTTTACACTGCACTTCTTGTGATGCCTCATGTGAGAGGAGTCTGAAATATGGCATGAGGCTGGGACTGCGCTCACATCCCGCTAGCGTCTATCTCCCCTCCTGGAACCGGACGTCATCAGGGGGTGGTGCTGAGGTTACTTACTAGTTTCTTGCATCGCTGCCACCTCTGAAGATGTCTTGCATCTAAGATGATATGTGTGCAGCTCCAGTACTCTGGTTGTATCTCCACCACAGCCGTAGCTTCATTGGCAGAAGATGTAACCAGGAATCAAAGATAGAAGCGGTGAGTGACATCAGTGATGATGATTTGTTTGAGGGCAGAGCAGGAGGCTGTGGAGCAGTGTTAGTGTCACTCACTGCTTCTATCTCCATCCCCTGATGACATATTTCACAGAAGCTATGGCTACATCTGTAATAGAAGCAGAGTGCTGGTGCTGCACTCACATCTCCCACAGCGTCTGTCTTCCAGGATCCAGAGGGGGCGGTGATGTGAGAAACTAGTAAGTAACTGCATCTCCTCCCCCTGATGAAGTCATGTTCCAGGAAGGACAATAGACACTGCAGACAGTGAGTGCAGCCCCAGCCTCCTGTGTTGTCACATTTCAGACTCCTTTCATACTACATTGCTACAGCCTTTCCATGTGTACTTACCATGTTATTCTATCACATTGTTTCATACCTGGTCACCACTCAGCTTTGCAGGCCTCAGCTGATGTCTGCTGCTGCTACTCCGGATTTTGCTTACTGACTTTATCCTTGACGTAAATGACTACAGTGCAAATCAATGCTTCATCCAATCTCTGCTTTCATTAACTGTGATAATGCAGGTGGCCGCAGCGGGGAGGCGATCCTAGACCGGGGAGAGTGAGTATGGTAACCGCTTTTTTTTTATTGTGAACATGTTCAACCCTTCGATGGGAAGACATTTTATTATTGATCATTTTGGAAAATTACCGATGGCCACCGCCGGCTATTCCGCCATTGTGGCTTCCATTTGTATCAAGGCGGGTGAAATTGATCGACCATCACTTCTGTTTCCTGAAAGGACAGATCGATGTCCCTAAACTTCAATCACTCGTGGTTACAATGTGATGTTCAAGTGTTCAAAGAATTATTTCAGATGATTAGTGGGAGAAAAAGTTTACAATTTTGGCACTCACCCATTTGGCACAAAAAATGTCAACTACTTTCAGTCTTATGCCGTCCTCAGCATTTTGGTAAATACTAGAGAGGGTTTAGCAGGAAGAATGTCCAACTTTTTGCATAATTTATGTCATATTTCCATTAGAATCTGTGACTGTGATTCCTGCCCCAGCCACTAGGCGGCACCAGATTCCTTTGGCTAGTGGAGCCAGTGATAGGGGGGCAATACCCTCGTCGGGACCTGCTCCTTTAGTTCCTGCCTCTGTTGCTGGGCATCGCCGTGCTTGGTGACGCTGATGATCGGGGAAAGGTCCCTGCAGAGGTGGTTGGTAGGCGCAAGCTTTGGTTATTGAAATTGGGGTGGCTGGTACCTGTGGTGCCCCACAGTCTGGGCTGGTTGTAGGGGCGGTCCAGATGAGGTCATGAGGCTGTGAGCTCCAGTCAAATACCTTGGAGCCTATCTTGCAAATTTCCAGATATATTCTTGGTTTCCCTTGCTCTCTAGTTAAAGGGAACCTGTCACCCCAAATAAGCTTTCTAAACTATTAATACCTGCCCCTTCAGCCTTAGAATACATTGTAACACATCCCTGCCTCATCTTTTGTAGTAATCTAATCTACAGGCTATCTGCGCATGGGTGAAGTCTGCCTGTGAACCCTGCGACCGGAAGTGACGCGTCCCGGCGTCACATGACCGCGTCGCAGCGGTGACGTTACGGGCGCGATATAGAAATCGTGCCCGCGCTCTGCCTTTGTATAATGACGCCCATTAGGGCGTATTACAGCAACGAGGCAGGGGTAGTGCAGCACAAGGGGACCCGCCTACCGGTCAAAATGCCTTTCAGGAACGCCCCTCTGACAACATTTTCGTAAGTTTGCAAACTACATTATAGTACTTGTAGATTACTACAAAAGATGAGGCAGGGATGTGTTACAATGTATTCTAAGGCTGCAGGGGCAGGTATTAATAGTTTAGAAAGCTTATTTGGGTGACAGGTTCCCTTTAAGTGTTCTACTATATTGACTCTGATGTTTGCCTGGATTTTGGAGTCTTGCGCCTTCTGAAGATAGTGTACTTTTGCTGCCATTCCGGTTTTTGACGCTGCCTTCTGTCTACACTTTCAGATCCTGATTTAGTCTATTTCCTGACCTCCTAGCTTTTACCCTGTCTGGCGAACTCCCTGCTCCGGTCTGCAGTTCACCTATGGGCAGTACCCTTTTGGGCTCCGTAGTAATTCCATTTCCCTGTGTAGGGGTTACAGGGTCTCGGAGTTTCTTGGGGTGCTGCCTTACCAGCAGTTGACGGTCGTCACATTATGCAAGAGACTTCTGTTGGTTGCCTTTATACAACCCAAGATGCTTCAAATAAATCACTGGGAGCCTCTTACTAGTATGAGGCGCCGATCTTAGGAAATTCGCCACATTTGTTTTTCTTCTTGTATTTCATCTGACTTTTTAGAATGTATTAAAGTGGCTTCGACTTTGCCGTTCTGCTCTCCGGCTTTAACATTTCAATGGATTTAGCTGAATTATTATTTTGGGCAGTTCATTATTTTGTAAGTAGCAAGTCACAGATTTGATCCTCTTAGAAAATGAATGCTCGAAGCGGTAAAAGTAATTGACTTTCTGGATAAACAAAGCAGCACGGTGACGTCTTAATACAGAGGTTATCCGCAGTGGCATGGGACTATGGCTTATTTTTTTGCACCAGATATAATAAAAGGGGAAGGGGGGGGTTTAATAACTAATAAAAGTTCCATGTGGCAGAGATGTGAGTCATGGGGCTATGTGACGGAGACTGATGGGGACCCCATGTTGCTCCATACTGTGGGGTGTCAGCCATCTGCATGCCTCCACATAGATGTCTCTTTACAGCAGTGTGGTATGGGACATTGCCTTTAGGGATAATAAGACATTTAATGGAGTATGCCACCCTCTCATTGGCATCTATAGATTCAGGTGAAGTCAGAGACAAAAAATGCTGCTTTCCGACCAAATTGTCCGCTGTGAGCTGCTGATTTTTTGCACTGATAGACTTCAATAGCCCACATAACCTAATGAATGACCATATGGCTGCTATTGGACTCTTACAAAAAGTGGGCTTACCTAGTCTCCTACCTGCAGTCAAGGGAATGGAGAATGTGCCCAAGCTTTAATAACGGGAAAGCAAAGACCGGGCTCTATGGTCCAGAGATAAAAAAAAATGCAATAATGGAAGATACACTGATGAGCAAAAGGGTAACAATGTTTTGAACTTTTGACTTTCAGACTTTCATATCTCTCCATCCACTACAGCTTTGAGCGTGAGACTACCTTCATTTTATAAACAATCATCTTGACTATCTCATACATAAATGTGACTTGCAACTACTTAGCATATGATTAATTATGCAGATTCTTGTCATGTCACTGCAGTGTTACTGTTTTGCTCCTAAAAATGTAAATGTAACATTTTACTATTTTCTATATCCATCTTTGGCTTTCAATGCTGCCTGAATCCTTCTAGGCAGCTTTCCATCAGATTCAAGGAGGTCTCTACTGAAATCTGATCCCAGGTCTCTTCTTGTTCCCTATATTGGTGTATACTGATCACCTCACTTCGGTATGTATACAGCTTTATCTTCACCTCCACCCACAAGTGTTGGATTGGATTGAGGTCTGGGAACTGTGGGGATGTCGAGCTCCAGGCCCGTAGGGTACTCCGGTATCAGGCTCAGAGGGGTTCACGAGGATGTCACGGGTGGCAGTGCTTGAGCCCGTGGCCTGGGTGACACTTCAAAGAGGGGTTATGTACAGGGGATAAGAGTTTGTTGTCTCGTGACGCCACCTGTAGTACCTGGTGAGGGATCACCAGCGCCGCCACAGTCCTCCGGAGGGCGATAGTATTGCGGCAAGGATGGCAAAGCTCCCTACAGGTGGAGCCGGGCCTCCGGGGCAGCGTAGAGCAAAGGGGCAGCTTGGAGTGGGACTTGTGGCCAGGGTAAGAAGCAGTGGGGCAGTCTATATGGAGGCTGGGGACGGAGAGGAATAACGCACACACTGAAGCAAGTCTCTTTTACCTTTTTACTGATGGTATTCACAGGTAAAGATGTCCAGAGTACTGTCCGGTGACCAGGTGCACAGTGAGTCTCCACAGCAAGTGGGTATAAGGCCTCCTCAGGTTCCCTGCTGTCACTGAAGCCCTGTCTGTATACAACATGACTGGCCTCCTCTGGTCCTCTCTCCTCCTGCAGGGTCCACGGGTTACCCTCTCTGATCACTGCGGTGTTACTCCACACTACGGTGTCTGGCTCCCTCTTTCTGGGTACGCAGGGGGACCGGGTGACTAAAGTCTCCATGGTGTGCCGAGGTTCTCTGCAGTCCTAGAGTGATCCTGCAGGTGCGGACTCCGGTGTCCGGTGTACTGTTTGGGATGAACCTTCGTTGGCTCCTCAGTTCCCAAAACAGCTTCTCTTCCCTGGAAGACCCCTTCTTCTCCTCTTCTCTATCTCTAACTTCGTCCCGCCCTCACACTGCTTGCCCTGAACTCCTCCCACTGGGGCTGGGTCTCCTAGTTAGGATTTAACCCTGTAATTCCCTGAGCTAAGGGTGTGTGTGGATGTGAGGAATAAGCCACATATTAACCTCCCCATTCACTTACCACAGGGATACCACACACGCTGGTCTGGGTGCAGTCCGACCAGTGGGGCGCCACAGGGACAATCCAGAACCTTTACTTCATTGTCACTGAACCATTTCTTCACCAGTCTCGATGACCTGATGGAGCCTGAAAGTCAAAGGTTCAAAACATTGTTACCCCTTTTGCTCACCAGTGTACTTTGTTATTGTCTCTGGTTCATCAACTGCAGATGATACTATTATATGCAAGTTTATAGATTTCCAAAAACCTAATGTACACCGGACAGCTTTCAAGGATTTGTTGTCCGAGATGTTTCTGTTCAAGGCGAAAAATGTTTTCTTTCACAACTCCTCCTTTCCAGACGTGGTCAATGTCACACCCATTCCATGTCCTATTACCTGTTTTTGGACACATGGTCTTCATCTAATGATGGTGTATCCTGTTTTCATACACAAAATCTTCCAGAATGTTTTCCTGGCACCCAAGAGCCTACTGGACATTGAAGGAAAGATCGGAAGTACGATCCAATGCTAAGAGAAGATTATTAATGTTTTTCTGCTTCGAATATTGGAACCTACTACTGCAATGTGCTCGTCGCCATCATCACTGGAGCTGCCGCATGATCTGTTCTTGATGTTCTGCACTAAGGGTAAGTACGTGGCTCCTCCAGTCTTACAGGACAAGTAAGTAGGTGGCCCAAATTGCCCTAATAAACTGCAGCACCTTCCAAATGATTCCAGCTCAGGACACCTTGCTGATACTGTGTAATCGTTCTTTCTTCTACTCATTACCAGGAAGACCTTAACCTTGTTTTTACCATCTTCTTGCCTTGTTCTGTGCTCATCTACTTGTAGAAATGGAAAATACTTTGGCCCCTGGTTCTGTGGTTAGACCTTGGAGCCTCCTCGCCACCTTCAAGGCCAGGCCCTGGTTCTTGCCCTGTCCTTCCACTTCACTGCAGATTCGGGCGCACGGGTGGATCACTCATTGCCCACGCCTCTAGAACGCTCTCTGGCTTCCTGCGGTCTCTAGCCCCGGGACAGGCCTCATCATGGTTCGGGCCTCCGGGTCCGTGCTCTCTGTCTTATCTGTCTGATGTCCTCCTCCAACTACCCTCTACTTCCTGTGGTCCCTATGTCTCTTTCCCTAACCGCTTCCTGCTCACTTCCCACCCACCACCTTGCTCCACCCATTGTCCCACGGTCTGCCTGAGCCGTCCCACTACCTGGGTTCACCGGCCAGCGCTGGGACTGGGTGTGTTTGTGGGTGACTGGATTTACCAATCCCGATTGCCGCAGACATGAATACTATACCTGTAGTGTGGGTGCAGTACCCCCTAGTGGCAACCAGTCTGCTGGGGTGCCACACTCATGGGATTGGTGGGGAAGGGTGGGAGGTAAGGGTAGGGATCGAAAGAAATGTCAATAAGGACTCTTGGGATTGATAGGCAAGGGTTGGCGCTAAGGGTAGGGATGGAAGGAAATATCAATAAGGATTCTTGGAAAGGTGGGAGGTAAGAGGTAGGTATCGAAGGAAATATCAATAAGGATTCTTGGAAAGGGTGAGAGGTAAGAGGTAGGTATCGAAGGAAATATCAATAAGGACTCTTGGGATTGATGAGGAAGGGTGGGAAGTAAGGGTTTGTATGAAAGGAAATGTGAATAAGGACTCTTGGGATTGATGAGGAAGGGTGGGAAGTAAGGGTTTGTATCAAAGGAAATGTGAATAAGGACTCTTGGGATTGAAAGGCAAGGGTTGGAGCTAAGGGTAGGGATCAAAGGAAATATCAATACAGATTCTTGGAATTGGTGGGAAAGGGTGGGAGGTAATGGTGGGGATCAAAGGAAATGTCAATAAGGACTGTTGGGATTGGTCGGGAGTGGTAGGTGGTAAGGATAGGGATTGAAGAAAATATCAATAAGGACTGTTGGGATTGATGAGGAAGGATGGGAGGTCAGGGTCGGGTTCGAAGGCTGGTGGGTGGGGGCCTATAAAACAAAAAAAAATCAATAACAACTATCCCCTGCCTTTATCTGCTGCACATAAATAGTGGATCCCAGTAGAAGTATCCACAATACAAAGAAGCAGAGAACGTACTGTAAAAATCCTTTCATTTTAATTGAAAAAAGAAACAAACAAAAAACACAATGTAACTAATGACTTACATGCATAGGATAACTTAACAAAAACAGTTTTGCATGAAATATTCAGATTGGTTTTATTTCTTTTTCTCTCTGTACTTCAATGTTCTCACAAACCAGATGCATTAATGATGAACACGACCGGGATATTCCCAGAATGCAACATCTCAAATAAATGTGTACAGAAAGAAAAGGGCACATAAATAAAACAATAGAGGAGAAAGATGAAGATTAATAAAATAAGAAAAACAGACGGAATATTCCCTAAGTGGGCTCCAAGTCCACCCAAAGTAATGTCTTAAATTAGTAAATAATAAAGAGCACCTAGCGTTAGATATTCTTGGTATATATTTTCATATACATTAATACACAAATTGTTTTAATATCTTATTCCCCTTTGCCTGATAGAAGCTTCTCTGTAAAAGCTCAGGAACCTTTTCATTATATTTAGAAGACAAAGAGAAGGGGAGAGGAGGGAGATGAAGCTGCAGCATCTCTCACACTGTGAGAGGGAAAGGGAAGATCTATTTGGCCCAGAACAGATTATGTGTCACGTGTTGCCTGCTTTGCAGTTCTGGAGTGTTGCTGCTGCTGTAATTTAAACTTTTTCTTTTTGCTCCTTTAGTCTGTGCTGCAGCTCTGCAGGTGGAGGTAAAGGTTAAGGTGTGTGTCTGAGCTTTCTGCTCTCCACCCTATCAACCTTAAATAGTTCTGCTTCCCTCCACCAGATGTCGCTGATTGTATTTCATTTCTCATTTTTTACTTGTAGTGTGCAGACGTGCTGCTGCTATCCCCTTCACTTGGAGTGGTGTCCTTTCCCTGATCCGTGGGTGGAGGTAGGGGCTTTTAGCTGAGGGCAAGTTGAGGATTTGAGGGATAGGGTGGCATCCCGAACCTTCTCGCCAACTGGGGTACCTTTGGGAACTGGGCTAGTCAGGGACCCGCTGATTTAGGGCCAAACTAGCCTCCCAGTTGCCCTTGCCCAATTTTCCCTTCCTGCTCCATTCCCCTTGTCCACGCGTGACATTGTTTTGCTACATATAAAATATACATAATGTGATTTTTGGTGAGGCGGGGTTGCGTTAGGTTCACTTTATAAATCATTGGCAGGGGTGTAACTACAACAGGTGCAAGGGTTGCAATCGCACCTGGGCCCAAAGTCCCTTTAGCCTATTGAAAAAACTATTGCTAGTAAAGAATTGCAATAATTGGGGGACCCGTTGGAGCATTCTGATTGGGTCCATGAGCTTTAAGTTACACCACTGATCATGGGGGATAGACAACATAGCCCTTTTCCACATTTAATGACTATATGTTAATTAGGATATTTATTAGCAAATTACAAAATAATACATAAAAAAGTTTGGAAATGTATTTAATCTCTTAGAATAATTTAGGGTTTGCCTATTAGATGCTATACTGATTCTTACATCATACTTCTTACCGCTTGTACAAGACGATGTAAAATCTGAAAACCCAATCAGATCACAAGATGAGGACGTGGGAGGAATTTATCAAGATCTTTCGCTAGTTTTCTGGAGTTTAAAAAGTCTCAGATTTAGCCATATGCATTTTTTGCACCAAAATGTGTGTTTTCAGGACTCGGCACTGATTTGGCCACTCGTGAAACATGGGCGGTAAAGTAGGTATGGTCAGCTATGTACATAGGTCTAAGCCAAATTTAAGAATTACAAAAAAAGGGGGCAAGTAGCCTCTTTAGAGAAGAAGAGGACATCACATTTATTAAAATAACATTAATTTTGCAAAAAATAACTGCATAGAAAAATATTCTCAAAATTAATCTCTAGGGAGTAAAAGATGGAGAAGTAGGGATATGGTAATGTCCATGGAGCATTGAGGTCAATACATTGTAATTTTGGCAATGGAAGGAGATGGGTTAAAAACCGCGCTGGTGTTGAAAGTAGATAAAGCAAAAAGCAGTGAGAAGTGATTTATTCAACGCATTTCGGAGTGGATACTCCTTCTTCAGAACAAACATTGCTATGGAAAGTAGATAGACACAGGATCCTAGGGATACGACTTATTCAACGCGTTTCAGAGTGGATACTCCTTCTTCAGAACAATCATTGCTATGGAAAGTAGATAGACACAGGATCCTAGGGATACTACTTATTCAACGCGTTTCAGAGTGGATGCTCCTTCAGGACAATCACTACCAGTGAAAGTAGATATATGCAGGATCCTGGCAAAATGATTTATTCAACGCGTTTCGGAGAGGATACTTCTTCAGGACAATCATTGCCACGGAAAGTAGATAGACGCAGGATCCTAGGGATACCACTTCAACGCGTTTGAGAGTGGATGCTCCTTGTTCAGGACAATCACTACCATTGAGAGTAGATAAACACAGGATCCTTGGGAAAGTGATTTATTCTGTGTGTTTTGGAGTGGATACTCCTTCTTCAGGTCTTCACTGCCAGTGAAAGTAGTTGAACTCCAGATCCTGGGGAAGTGATTTACTGAATGCATTTCAAAGTGGATACTCCTTCTTCAGGACAATCCCTACCGTTGAAAGTAGATATATACAGGATCCTGGCAAAATGATTTATTCAACTCGTTTCGGAGTGGATACTTCTTCAGAACGATCACTGCCGTTAAAAGTAGATAGACGCAGGATCCTTCTGAAGTGATTTATTCAACGCGTTTCAAAGTGGATGCTCCTTCTTCAGGACAATCACTACAATTGAAAGTAGATGAATGCAGGATCCTGGGGAAGTTACGTATTCAACGCATTTTGGAGTGGATACTCCTTCCGGACAATCAGTTTGTCAAATGTCCACTCCGAAATGCGCCGAACAAATAACTTCCCCGGAATCCTGTGTCTATTTACTATCAACGGCAGTGAATGTCCTAAAGAAGGAGTATCTGCTCCGAATCGCATTGAATAAAGCACTTCCCCAAGATTCTGTGTCTATCTACTTTTAACGGCAGTGATCGTCCTGAAGTAGGAGTATCCACTCCCAAATAACCTGAATAAAGCACTTCCCCACAATCCTGCATTCATCTACTTTCAATGGTAGCAATTGTCCTGAAGACAGAGAATCCATTCCGAAACGCGTTGAATAAATCATTTCCCTAGAATCCCATGTGTATCTAGTATCTGAAGGAATATCCACTCCAAAATGCGTTGAATAAATCACTCCTCCAGGATTCTGTATTTATCTTCTTTTAACGGCAGTGATTATCCTGAAGGACTATGCACTCCGAAACGCGTTGAATAAATCAGTTCCTCAGGATCTCGCGTTTATCTACCTTCAACAACAGTGCCATTTTTAACCCTTCTCCTTCCATTGTCTGCATTTCCACATTGTCGAGGCTGCTGTGTTGTTCCAGTAGTTGTGTCCTACACAACCCGTCCAGGTGACCGAGCTTTTGCCTCTGATCACTGTACCATCTCCACAGATAAGACCCTATTGCTCTTATCTCTTTTATATTTACTGCATTGTAATATATTAAATTACATTTCCTAAATTCTTCCTCCCCCCAACATTTTTGGGATATGGCTGCCAGATGATGTTATATGGTAACATATAAACTCACACATTTAAGTATTCCTTGCAGAATGTACTGTAACCAATAATATTTTCTGGCTTTGTTAATTAAAAAAAAAAAAACTATAAGAAATGCAAAGATAATGAAAAACAACAATGCAGCATCTTCAATAAATGACTAATAATAATAATAATAATAAAAAATAATTAGTTACAACATACAGAGATACATTAATCAATAAAACAAGACTGATGACATTTTCTTCCGAACTCTTATAAATAAAAATCATAGATTTAAATATTTTTAGTTCAATTTTAGTCGTGATTTCTATATATTATTTTATAATTATTTATTTTTTATTTATTACATCAAAGTTTCTAAACCATCATAAAGGGAACCGTTCTATTTTTTTCCCTCCTTTACCATTTTACATCAATTACCAATTACAGAAAATAATATATAACCTGGATTTTACTCATTTGATTAAAAAAAAAAGTAGTATTTGAAATGGTAAATAATATGTCACACAGTGTTGATTTTTGTTCAAAGCTGTTTATCACCAATCTCACTTATGTGAGAAAAATATACATATAATTATATCTAAAAATGTATTATGAGTAAAGTTTTTAAATATTACTGATAAGATTTTGAGGGAATCTGTCAGCATGGTTTAGGAGAAGAGAGCCTGATTCCAGCGATGTGTCACTTACTAGGCTGTTTTAATAAAATCAGTGTTTTATCAGCAGCAGATTATCACTACAGGACTAGGTGTCTCGTGGCTCCTAGTCCAGCCACAGCCCCGATTAGCAGCTTTCTGTGAATATATAGTGTGCACAGACAGCTGCCAAACAGCGGTGGACAGAGTTATACTCAATCAGTGGTGTGGGTGGGGTTATATACAATCAGTGATGTGGGTGGGGATATACACAGCGATGTCGGTGGGGTTATACACAATCAGAGGTGTGGGTGCAGTTATACACAATCAGCAGTGTGGGTGGGATTATACATAATTAGTGGTGTGGGTGGGGTTATACACAATCAGTGGTGTGGGTGGGATTATACATAATTAGTGGTGTGGGTGGGGTTATACACAATCAGTGGTGTGGGTGGGGATATACACAGCGATGTCGGTGGGGTTATACACAATTAGAGGTGTGGGTGGAGTTATAAACAATCAGCAGTGTGGGTGGGGTTATACATAATTAGTGGTGTGGATGTGTTTATACACAATCAGTGATGTGGGTGGGGTTATACACAGCGATGTCGGCGGGGTTATACACAAGCAGTGATGTGGGCAGGGGCGAGGGTATACCTCATTCAGTGATGTGGGTGGGGTTATACACAATGCAAGGTGTGGGTGGGGTTATACACAATCAGTGATGGGGAGTTATGCACAATCAATGAAAGGCAGAGTTATACACATTCAGTGATGCGGGTGGGGTTATGCACAGCAGTGTGGGCGGGGTTATACACAATCAGTGGTGAGTGGGGTTATAAATAATCATTGGTGGGAGCAGGGTTATACACAGTGATGTGGGCGGGGTTATACACAATCAGTGATGTGAATGTGGTTATACACAGTGGTGTAGGTGGGGTTATACACAATCAGTTGTGTGGGCGGGATTATACACAGTGGCGTGGGTGGAGCTATACACAATCAGTGGTGTGGGCGGGGTTATACACAAGCAGTGATGTGGGCAGGGGCGAGGGTATACCTCATTCAGTGATGTGGTTGGGGTTATACACAATGCAAGGTGTGGGTGGGGTTATACACAATCAGTGATGGGGGGTTATGCACAATCAACGGTGTGGGCAGGGTTATACACATTCAGTGATGCGGGTGGGGTTATGCACAGCAGTGTAGGCGGGGTTATACACAATCAGTGGTGAGTGGGGTTATAAATAATCATTGGTGGGAGCAGGGTTATACAGTGATGTGGGCGGGGTTATACACAATCAGTGATGTGAATGTGGTAATACACAGTGGTGTAGGTGGGGTTATACACAATCAGTTGTGTGGGCGGGATTATACACAGTGGTGTGGGTGGAGCTATACACAATCAGTGGTGTGGGTGGGGTTATACACAATTAGTAATGTGGGTGGGGTTATACACAGCGTTGTGGGCAGGGTTATACACCTTAGCATTCTGAGCACTGCTATCTCCGCAGCAGAGAAAACTGTGATTCTATCACAACAGCTGGATGCAGAAAACTAAGTGACACATCGCTGGAATCAGGGTCTCAGTCCCTACATCATGCTGCTGTCAGATTATATAGCAAAAACCTGCTGATTGATTCTCATTAAAAAAAATGAATGAATATTCATCCCAACACATCAGATATCTAGGCAGCATTAATAACAATATGTAGTACGGTTAAATTTATTGTTTTCCAAAACTAAAAAAATGAGGGTGAGCAGTTTTTTAAAATTAGAAATATATTTCAGAAAAACAAAAGTTTGTTTTTTTCTGTTTGCTTTGACTCTTACATTGTAAAATACATAATCGAATTACAACTAAAGGGATAAAAAAAAAAATACTTTTATTATTAGCCAATATTTAAAACAATAAATAAGAAAATGGTGCAAAGTGAATTTTTTTTTATAAATTCATCTAAAGGGAATTGGATTTTATTTATATCTAAAAGCTACAAGAAAAAGCTAAAACTGAGTATTTTTATCAGGAGTAAAATAAAAATATATAAATACACAAAAAATAACTTATTTTTAGCTATATTATTTCTTCTCGGAGTTTGACAATTAAAATGATAAATAATTGTCTTATTTTTTTATGCATCCTGTAGGACCAAATCTTACCTATTTTTTCCCTTAATTTAGTTTTTTTTTTTTTTTTAATGAAAATGATGTAAATGTCATTAATATCGTGATTGAAACATGATTGAAATAATTTTTTCCAACTTTCATGTTTTCTTGACATCATGAAGATTCTATGAATTCTAGATCTACAATTAGATATATTGTTTCTATGTGCTTAGATTTATTCTGTACATATAAAAAATAATCCGAAAAATAATCCATATTTACAGGTAATGAAAAAAAATGTTTCTTAAAGGGAACCTGTCACCCAAAATCACCTTCCTAAACTGTTAATACCTGTTCCTGCAGCCTTACAATACTTTCTAAGCCATCCCTATCTGACCTATGTTAGTAATCTATGAGTACAATAAAGTAGTTAGCAAACTTACAAAATCCATGACAGCGGGGCGTTCCTCGTTGCATTTGTGACGGGTAGGCGGGTCCCCTGTGCCACGCTACCCACGCCTCGCCGCTCTAATACGCCCTAATAGGCGTCATTACTCACTGCAGAGCTTGGGCACGATTTAAATCTCGCGCCCTCAACGTCACCGCTGCGACGCGGTCACGTGACGCCAGGATCGTGTCACTTCCGGTCATCGCAGGTCTCACACAGGCAGACTTCGTGCATGCGCAGATTGCATGCTGAAGTCTGCCTGTGTGTGACCGGAAGTGACGCGTCCCGGCGTCATGTGACCGCGTTGCAACGGTGATGTTGCGGACGCGAGATTTAAATCGTGCCCGAGCTCTGCAGTGAGTAATGACGCCCATTAGGTCGTAATAGAGCGGCGAGGCGGGAGTAGCGCGGCACAGGGGACCCGCCTACGCGCCACAAACGCAGCGAGGAACGCCCCACTGTCATGGATTTTGTAAGTTTGCTAACTACTTTATTGTACTCATAGATTACTAACATAGGTCAGATAGTGATGGCTTAGAAAGTATTGTAAGGCTGCAGGAACAGGTATTAACAGGTTAGGAAGGTTATTTTGGGTGACAGTTCCCTTTAAATTATAGATGTTCGGCATCAGCGTCATGGCCATATCTCCGTAATGATTGTATGGAAGACACAATGCGTATCTAGATTATGTCAACTTGTCCTGATATTATTACTGTCAGAGGTATTATCATTGGCGTGTGTATACGATAGAGGAAAACCACAGAATATTTACTAAAGTCGCTCTACTGGTTAGTAGGGGTCCTTGAAGATAACCCAATCACTAAGATTTCATTTTCTTGGAGAAACTGGAAACCTGACAGTAAAGGCCCTAATAACTAATGTTGGCCAAAGTTGCCAATATGCACTAATTCGACCAACAGTCAAATGTGTTTGGAGGTTTCCCGATTGTCCCCCAACTGGTGATGTTGGGAGAAAGGTCCAGCATGTCTGATTTTGATTTGCCAAAACGTTTGGTCTCTAAGGGCACCCTTACACGCCGCAACTGCGGCGAGAAATCTGACCGGCAATCTGTTGCCCCGTCACCATCGCTGTGAAATTGCCTCGCAATTGCGGAGTGTAATTGGGGAATTTAGCGGCGATAAAAAAGGTTGTGCCTGGTTCCGATTTCACAGCACTGCTCCAAAATCAGAGGCAATCATGAAGGGGAAATTCCCTGCTTTTGGCGTGTGAAGGGGCGATAGGGATGGAATCTGCGTCGACTACTTATTTCCCCGGAGGTGTGCCACAGCGTACTGGAGACCGTGCCCCGTCAGCGATGATTGGTGGTGGCTACTGTGTTACCATTGGCTGTCCCTTCACAGGGCGCCATATTTGAACAGCTGTCCATTCACACTACACAATGGCAATGGCGTCATGTATTAGCCAGCCTTCCTGCGCAGGCTGGCCAATCATAACATTATTGCGTTGTTTAATCAGCGTGTTTGGGGCGCGGAATATACCAGTCTGTCACGCCTATGTTCTTGCGGCGCTAACCATGTGTGGCAACTTCCGGGGCAACACATCGCTTTAGGTTGAGGGCGAAATTGCGGCGTGTAAAAGTGCTTTCGGCGATCTGAGGCAACCATGAAAAATGTGCACGCGCACTTTAGATTGCCTCCTATCGCGGCCAAAAGTTGTGGCGTGTAAAGGTACCCCAAGAGAGAAATCGAAGTCAGAGATGTCTGGTAGCAGAATGAGCTGTCCTGTGTTTAGAAGGAGTCAGGGGGGGTAGTTGCCAGTCAAGTCATCGTATGGTAGACAGTTGAGGGGCTTACGGGTTCAAAATTTCTTTAGCGGCCCTTCCGGTTGAACTTGAGGGTATTTCTTGGAGTTTGATATAGATGACTTATCCTTAAAATAGGCAATCAATATCAGATTGATAAACAACAGACTCCCAACCTCGTTTCTGTTGTGGAAGTAGTCGAATCCCTAAAACCTGATTTTGATATTTTTGAAAACACTTGTACGCATTACAAAGTGCCTATTCAATGAGTTTTTTATGTAATCCATGATTAAAAAAATGAACTACAGAGTGAGAATTCATTATACCCTACTAACATATAAAAAAGATTGGGCTGTCTAAGTTAGATAATCCTTTCACATGCCTTTTCTTTATGGAGAATGGCGGTCCACCGGGGTTAAAGAAAGATAATTAATTAAGACCACCTCTACTAAATTTAGCGTTGGGTCTCCTGGTAGTGTCTACTTTCATAGGCCTCTAAAATGTTGTACTGTAACTTAAAGGAATGCTAAAAAAGAAATGTAAAAAATATGTCGGCTTAAGGCGCTTATGAGAACTCAAAATGCCCTTCCAGCTGAACCTGAAGGGTGTTTCTTGTGTTTTAATACTAATGGCATATCCTCAAAATAGGCAATCAAGATCAGATTGATAAACATCAGACTCCCGACCTTGTTTCTGTTGTGCCAGAAATCGGATCCCTAATATCTAATTTTGTGGTTCCCTATGACACATAAAAAGTATTGGGCTGTCCAAGTTAGATTATCCTTTCACATGCATCTTCTTTATAGAGAATGGTGGTCCACTGGGGTTAAGAAAAGACTTCTAATCATGTGGATCACCTCTAGTAAATCTAGTGTAATGTCTCCTGGTAGTGTCCACTTTCTTAGGCCTCTAACATGTTGCACTGTAACTTACAGGAATGCTAAAAAAGAAACAAAAAAAAATTTAGTAGGTCACTGGCGCTCACGAGAACTCAGAATTTCTTCAGCGGTCCTACAGGGAATCCTTAAGGGTTTTACTTGGATTTTGATATCAATGGCCTATTCTTAAAATATATGGTCAAGATCAGATTAATAAACATCCGACTCCTGACCTCGTTTCTGTTGTGTCAGAAGTCGCATCCCTAATATGTGACTTTATACTTCTTGAAAATCCCTGTAAGCATTACAAAGTGCCTATTCAATGAGTTTTATGTGTAATCCAGGATACAAAATGGCCTCCAAAGTGAGAACTGAGAACTTTAAATTTCCTACTAAGATATAAAATGGATTTAGATCCAAGTTAGATAAATTGGCAGTCCACCGAGGTTAAGGAATGAGTTCTACTCACGGGGACCACCTCTACTAAATGTAGCATTATTTCACCAGTAGAGTTCACACTCATAGGCCTCTAACATGTTGTACTGTAATTTAAAGGAGTGCAAAAAAATATGTCGGCTGAAGGTGCTCACCTGTCGCCGATAGGAGGCAAGGAACAATTAGTCCAAC
Source organism: Allobates femoralis (assembly GCA_033576535.1). Classification (NCBI taxonomy): domain Eukaryota; kingdom Metazoa; phylum Chordata; class Amphibia; order Anura; family Aromobatidae; genus Allobates; species Allobates femoralis. Next base: position 721,748,265 of record JARQOC010000002.1, read on the forward strand.
CTCCTTCTCAAGTCTTAAGCACAACTTCAAGTGACCAGAAAGAACCTAACCTCATGTGATTTTTTAAAGATTTTTTTAATAAAATTTCTTCTTTCAGGAGGCATAACAAATCCTCTACATTGTCCAAAATAGTTTTTTTTCTTGATATTGTATTTTAAAGGTAGAAGAAAATCAATGTTTTGAGAAGTATGCCCACCACAATTACGACTTCTGAAAAGTTCTTTACAGCTAGTGTAGTTAAAGGGAACCTGTCAGCTTGTTCTGTCCCCATAACCTACCACTACCTGTCCTGCACCTTAGTAGCTGATCCCTAACTATCCCTCCCTGACCTAAATGTGCCCTATAATGTTTTAGAAAAATGCTTTATAACTTACATATAGTCTCATATAGGAGACTGAAATGGCAAGCCCCGGGCTCCATTCTCCTCTACTCGCCAGCATTCTGCATGCCTCGCTGGGCGTCCTCGCTCCTTGTTCTGTGACACCTCATTTTGTAAATTCCCGCCACCATTGCTGATGTAATATTCCGGGCCGGAACGTCATATCCAGCCCGATGCATTGTGGGGCTAATCACGTGATCAGCCAAGTGCATGGTGGGGCTAATCAGGTGATCGACCCGATGCATTCCGGTGGCTTATGACGTACGGCTCGGGTTCAATATGTGCACTGCGCATACGCTAGAGCTCAACCGATCACATGATTAGCCCCACAATGCACTGGGCCGGAACACTGGGGTATTACATCAGCAAGGGAGATGGGAAGTTCATAAAAGAAGCGGTCCAGCACAAGGAGCGAGGACGCCCAGCGGGGCTTGCAGAAAGTCAGTGAGAAGGGGAGAATGGAGCCCGGAGCTCGCCTTTTCAGTCTCTTACATGGAGACTATATGTAAGTTATAAATCATTTTACTAAAACATTATAGGGCCCTATTAGGTCAGAGAGGGATGGTTAGGGATCAGCTACCAAGATGCAGGGACAGGTAGTGGTAGGTTACGGGGGTAGGACGTTTGACAGGTTCCCTTTAAGGGTTAAGTTGTACAATTTCTTCTTGAGTCCAAACTTATCAATGTTCTGGGGACCTCTGTCACGGGTGGCGCGGGTGACAGGGTGGAGGTCACGCGCAGACGATCTCAGCGTTTGGCCCACCAGCCATAATGGTGGAGGATGGTCCGTCTCTTTCAGGGGCATTTACCTTCTGTGTAGATGAAGAGAAGGTGTGATGAGATCTCTCTATTTTGGGGAGACGGCTGTGGAGGTCTTGTGCTCGGTCTGGTTGTATCCACCTGTATGGTAGGTCTCTAGGACCCAGCAGATTCCTTATACCTTTATAAGGAGGTTCATTACCCTTCCTCAGTGCAGGTGATATTTCCTTGTGGACTCTTTATCCTTGCTCCAGCAGAAGCTGAGGTTGTGAGCTCGCTGTGGTCTGCTGAAAGATAAGTGTTTCTTTTCCCCAAATGTCTGTCTTCCCTGGTGTTTGTCTTTAGTTGATAGTGGAGGGGTCTAGTGCACCTCTCCATCTGATCCTTAGCTCAGATAGCGCTAGGATCAGAGAGGGACGAGGTTCGTGGTCGGCGACAGTTGAGGAGACTGTACAGGGACGTTAGGGCAGACAGGGTCAGCCCTAGTAAGTCTAGGGGTCACCGTCTCCTTCTTGTGCCCTTAGCAGTAGGGACCCCTTATTCCCCCCCCCCGTCGTTATCCTACGCTGGGTGTCTTCCCCACTCCCAGCGTGACATTAAGTTGACGGTTGGACCCCAACACCAGGAGACGATATCTTGCTATGTTCTGGACGGTCTCCCCGCTCCCATCGTCCTGGGCTTGCCTTGGTTGATTAAACATAATCCCGTAGTAGATTGGCAGTCCCGGGACATTGTGGAATGGAGTGATTTTTGTTCTGAGAATTGTTTGGCTACATCCTTGTCGGTGGTGTCTGCTGCATCCCTGCCCCCATTCCTATCGGAGTATGAGGATGTGTTCTCGGAGAAGGGGTGCCGAGACTTGCCCCCTCATCGGGCATATGATTGCCCGATCAACCTTGTTCCCGGAGCTAAACTGCCCAAAGCTAGAATGTTTACTATATCCGGTCCTGAAAGACAAGCAATGAAGGACTTCATTTCCGAGAGTCTAGAGACAGGTCACATCAGGCCCTCCACGTCGCCGGTGGCGGCTGGTTTCTTTTTTGTGAAAAAAAAGGATGGGGGCCTCCGTCCTTGTTTGGATTTCCGGGAATTGAATCGGATAACTGTCCGTGATCCATACCCCCTCCCTCTGATCCCTGATTTGTTTAGTCAGGTTGTGGGCGCCAAATGGTTCTCCAAGTTGGATTTGAGGGGGGCCTACAACCTGATTAGGGTCAGAGAGGGGGATGAATGGAAAACTGCGTTTAATACCCCGGACGGCCATTTTGAAAGTCTCGTGATGCCGTTCGGGCTCACTAACGCCCCTGCGGTCTTCCAACATTTCGTCAATGATATTTTCCATCATCTGGTGGGTAGATTCGTAGTTGTTTACTTGGACGATATCTTGATCTATTCTCCCGATATGGAGACGCATCAGTCCCATGTCAAACAGGTGTTGCAGGTCCTACGGGACAACAAACTGTATGCAAAACTCGAGAAATGTGTTTTCGCCGTTCAGGAGGTTCGTTTTTTGGGGTACCTCTTGTCGCCGATGGGTTTCCGGATGGATCCGGAAAAGGTCCGGGCGGTGCTGGACTGGGAACAGCCGGACAATCTACGGGCTTTGCAACGGTTTTTGGGGTTTACCAATTTTTACCGTAAATTTATTAAGAACTATTCGGTACTTGTGACGCCTCTTACGGACATGACTAGGAAAGGGACGGATTTTTCTGAATGGTCTGATTCTGCTCGCCAGGCTTTCTCCTCCCTGAAGCGTTGTTTTGCTTCCGCGCCTGTCCTTTGCCAGCCCGATCTTTCTCAGCCCTTTATTGTAGAGGTGGATGCGTCTGAGGTGGGGGTGGGGGCTGTATTGTCGCAGGGCCCTTCGCCTGGAAGATGGGTGCCCTGCGCGTTCTTCTCCAAGAAGTTGTCGTCGGCCGAGAGGAATTATGATGTCGGTAATAGGGAGCTATTGGCTATTAAGTTGGCTTTTGAGGAATGGCGGCACTGGCTGGAGGGGGCTGTCCATCCTGTCACGGTTATTACCGACCATAAGAACCTGTCTTACCTTGAGTCCGCCAGGCGTCTCAATCCCCGGCAGGCCAGGTGGTCTTTGTTTTTTACGAGATTTAATTTTACCGTCACCTACCGTCCGGGGGTTCAGAATGTGAAGGCGGATGCATTGTCACGTAGTTTTCCGGGTGGTAGTACTCAGGAGTGTCCCGTTCCCATCTTGCAGGAGGGGGTGGTTGTTTCTGCTCTTTGTCCTGATCTAGAGGGGGAGGTGTTGAGGGTTCAGGGGGGCGCCCCTGCCTCCTGTCCTTCTGGGAGGCTTTTTGTGCCGTTCTCTTTGCGTCTCAGGGTGCTGTCAGAGCATCACGACTCTGTGCTGGCGGGGCATCCGGGCGGCAGGGCCACCTTCAATCTCTTGTCTCGACGCTTTTGGTGGCCGGGGTTGAGGAGGGACGTAGCGGAATTCGTATCCGCCTGTAGTGTGTGTGCACGTGCTAAGGTTCCGCATACCCGTCCGTCTGGGTCTCTCATGCCATTGTCTATTCCTGAGAAGCCTTGGACACATTTGTCAATGGATTTTATCACCGATCTCCCGGCGTCTGCGGGCAAGACGGTGGTACTGGTAGTAGTAGATAGGTTCAGTAAGATGGTTCGCTTTGTGGCACTGCCCGCACTTCCTAATGCTCGGACTCTGGCACAGGTGTTTGTAAGTGAGATTGTGAAGCTTCATGGGGTTCCCTCCGATGTGGTTTCTGATCGCGGTACTCAGTTTGTCTCCAAGTTTTGGAAGGCCTTTTGTACACGTTTGGGGATTACGTTGTCTTTTTCTTCTGCTTTTCATCCCCAGTCTAATGGTCAAACCGAACGTGTGAATCAGAATTTGGAGACTTACCTGAGGTGTTTTGTCTCTGACCATCAGGAGACTTGGGCAAGTTATTTGCCCTTGGCCGAATTTGCCCTTAATAATCGTCTTCAGGAGTCCACTGGCAAGTCACCGTTCTTCGGTGCATATGGGTTTCATCCTCAGTTTGGTACTTTTAGTGGTACGAGTCCTTCCGGAGTTCCGGAGGAGGACCGTTTTACCTCGTCCCTCTCCTCGGTTTGGCGGGGTGTACAGAGTAGCTTGAAGCTCTTAGGTGACAGGTACAAACGTATGGCTGACAGAAAGCGTGCGCCAGGTCCGGACCTATGTGTGAATGACTACGTGTGGTTGTCTACCAAGAATGTGAAGTTGAAGGTGCCCTCTTGGAAGTTGGGGCCCAGGTTTATTGGCCCCTATAAGATAACCGCCGTGATCAATCCCGTGGCGTTTCGTCTTGCGTTGCCTCCTGCTCTTAAGATTCACGATGTGTTTCATAGGTCGCTCCTCAAGCCGTATGTGCCGTCGTCTGACCCGTCTCCTTTGCCTCCTGAGCCCATCTGTGTGGCGGGGAATTTGGAATTCGAGATCTCGAGGGTGGTTGATTCTCGCATGTTGCGCCGTTCTCTTCAGTATTTGGTGCACTGGAGGGGGTACGGTCCTGAGGAGCGGATGTGGGTGCCGGCGTCGGAGGTGTCTGCCGCTAGGCTGGTCCACGCTTTTCACCGTTCCCATCCGGATAAGCCTGGTCCTGAGTGTCCGGGGGCCACTCGTAGAAGGGGGGGTACTGTCACGGGTGGCGCGGGTGACAGGGTGGAGGTCACGCGCAGACGATCTCAGCGTTTGGCCCACCAGCCATAATGGTGGAGGATGGTCCGTCTCTTTCAGGGGCATTTACCTTCTGTGTAGATGAAGAGAAGGTGTGATGAGATCTCTCTATTTTGGGGAGACGGCTGTGGAGGTCTTGTGCTCGGTCTGGTTGTATCCACCTGTATGGTAGGTCTCTAGGACCCAGCAGATTCCTTATACCTTTATAAGGAGGTTCATTACCCTTCCTCAGTGCAGGTGATATTTCCTTGTGGACTCTTTATCCTTGCTCCAGCAGAAGCTGAGGTTGTGAGCTCGCTGTGGTCTGCTGAAAGATAAGTGTTTCTTTTCCCCAAATGTCTGTCTTCCCTGGTGTTTGTCTTTAGTTGATAGTGGAGGGGTCTAGTGCACCTCTCCATCTGATCCTTAGCTCAGATAGCGCTAGGATCAGAGAGGGACGAGGTTCGTGGTCGGCGACAGTTGAGGAGACTGTACAGGGACGTTAGGGCAGACAGGGTCAGCCCTAGTAAGTCTAGGGGTCACCGTCTCCTTCTTGTGCCCTTAGCAGTAGGGACCCCTTATTCCCCCCCCCCGTCGTTATCCTACGCTGGGTGTCTTCCCCACTCCCAGCGTGACAACCTCATTATTATATTTACAGCTGTGATTCCTATAAAAATATTTTTGTAGGATTACTGTAATCTTATGGATCAGTCTGATTCAGAAACGATTCCCTCCTATAATGTAACATTGATAATTTTTGGGCGACAAAAATGAGAATAACACATGCGTTTGATACATGACGTAGACGTAACGTCCAGCCCTTAAGGCTAAATTGCTGCTTTTAGATTTCTAAAAAAACAATTACGTCCATATATTTATATTTTTTGCGTTAATGCCCTACACATCAGGACAGAACCACAGACTACTTAAGATTTTACAGCGCCTTTTAAATATTTTTTTAACAGATATTCCCATAGGACAAAAAAAAAAAGAAACAAACGCATATTTTCAATCACTTTACAATTGTCATAAAATCACTTTAATATTTTATTTAAATTGTATTCATGGAATAACTAAGAGCACCTGATAAATTACTGTACATAAGTGCATAAATTAGCGGGTTGAATGAAAAAAGACAAAAGGCACCACACTTGCCAATATTACCGCTCAGTCTGTATCTCTTCAAGACTGTAATACCCACTACAGCCTATGGATAAGAGTGGCGCTATTCCAAGGGAGAAAGCAGACCCTTTTTCAGGTCTATCTCCCTCTCTCTCTCTCAATATATATATATATGTATATCTATACTTCAAGGGAACCTGTCACCTGAATCTAAGTCCCTACACTATCACTACCTGTCCCTACACCTTCCTAGCTGCTCCCCATCTATCCCTTTCTCATCTAAAGTGGCCCTATTAAACATCTGAAAAATAAGTTTAAACTTACTGAAGTCCCTGAGGCTGGGGACTAGAAAGGCGGGCCCACGCTCCATTCAGCACTCCTCCATTGTGTAGCGCACGCCCCGCTGGGCAGCATTCTTCTTTATTTCTCGTCACCCCCACCATTTGAAATCTCTCGCCCTCTGTGACATAGTATTCACCGGCTGCGACGTCACATCCGGCGCGGTGCATTAGGGGGCCGGTCACGTGATCGGCCCTAGTGCATTATGGGTCCAATCACGTGATCGGCCTGGCTTCAATAAGCGCACTGCGCATGCGCGGAGCCGGGCCGATCACGTGATCAAGCCCATAATACACTGGGGCCAATCACGTGCGCTACACAATGGAGGAGTGCTGAATGGAGCGTGGGCCCGCCTTTCCAGTCCCCAGCCTCAGGGACTGCAGTAAGTTTAAACTTATTTTTCAGATGTTTAATAGGGCCACTTTAGATGAGAAAGGGATAGATAGGGAGCAGCTAGGAAGGTGTAGGGACAGCTAGTGATAGTGTAGGGACTTAGATTCAGGAGACAGGTTCCCTTTAAGGAACCTATAGTCAGAAGTATGAGCTATGATATACTGTAGACACCAATTTGTCGACTTCGATCCTATGGTTCAATATATACAAACTATTCTCCTTTTGTATCATGATGTAACACCCTTTTACACAAGCCTTATAAAAGGAAAAATGGATGTGACTGCTCCTATCCAATCATTCGTCTACATGGCAGCAATCAGATAATGAACAAGGAAAACAATAATTTTTGGGCTTAAAAATGATCATTGATGGCAACATATTTAGCCATAGAAATAGGGGAGGTGCTGCCAACACTACATAAGTCTACCAATGTGAATCTTTCCTAATGCCCCAATTTTCCCATGCTAGTAAGAATACTCCTTTCCAAACATTGGGCCTTGGATACACCAATCAGTTAACAAACAATTGCATCCTTTACCGACTCATCGTTCTATGTAAACATAGAATGTACTGCCGACAACATACAGGTTGCAATTGGCAGTCCGTGTGAAGTGGCCATTTCACTTGTATATAGTCAATCACCGCTCATTAGACATTTTGTTTAATGTAAACCTAGTAACTCTACCAATTGGCGCTAGTTCACCTATCCTGGAACAGTTTTTATTTTTTCTTTGTGCTCCTCTGTTCCAAAATGATGCCCCTTTGTATCAATGGTGACAAGTTTCCCCAGGTCTATATCATGGAACTTTTTTGTGGGTTGTAGCCATGTTTTAATACGCCAGCATCAGAAGAAAAAAAGCATATGTCCACAGAGGAGTAATGTGATACACGCCCAGTTGGCTGAAGGGAAAATATGCATGTATATAGAGGTGTTATCAGTCATTGTACAGGAGGAGGAGGTGAGCTGTGATATCACCTATTGTGAATGGTGGATCCTGTGTTATCTACTGTATATAGAGGTGTTATCAGTCATTGTACAGGAGGAGAGGTGAGCTGTGACATCACCTATTGTGAATGGTGGATCCTGTGTTATCTACTGTATATAGAGGTGTTATCAGTCATTGTACAGGAGGAGGAGGTGGGCTGTGATATCATCTATTGTGAATGGTGGATCCTGTGTTATCTACTGTATATAGAGGTGTTATCAGTCATTGTACAGGAGGAGGTAAGCTGTGATATCACCTATTGTGAATGGTGGATCCTGTGTTATCTACTGTATATAGAGGTGTTATCAGACATTGTACAGGAGGAGGAGGAGAGCTGTGATATCACCTATTGTGAATGGTGGATCCTGTGTTATCTACTGTATATAGAGGTTTTATCAGTCATTGTACAGGAGGAGGAGGTGAGCTGTGATATCACCTATTGTGAATGGTGGATCCTGTGTTATCTACTGTATATAGAGGTGTTATCAGTCATTGTACAGGAGGAGGAGGTGAGCTGTGATATCACCTATTGTGAATGGTGGATCCAGTGTTATCTACTGTATATAGAGGTGTTATCAGTCATTGTACAGGAGGAGGAGGTGAGCTGTGATATCACCTATTGTGAATGGTGGATCCTGTGTTATCTACTGTATATAGAGGTGTTATCAGTCATTGTACAGGAGGAGGTGAGCTGTGATATCACCTATTGTGAATGGTGGATCCAGTGTTATCTACTGTATATAGAGGTGTTATCAGTCATTGTACAGGAGGAGGAGGTGAGCTGTGACATCACCTATTGTGAATGGTGGATCCTGTGTTATCTACTGTATATAGAGATGTTATCAGTCATTGTACAGGAGGAGGAGGTGAGCTGTGATATCACCTATTGTGAATGGTGGATCCTGTGTTATCTACTGTATATAGAGATGTTATCAGTCATTGTACAGGAGGAGGAGGTGAGCTGTGATATCACCTACTGTGAATGGTGGATCCTGTGTTATCTACTGTATATAGAGGTGTTATCAGTCATTGTACAGGAGGAGGTGAGCTGTAACATCACTTATTGTGAATGGTGGATCCTGTGTTATCTACTGTATATAGAGATGTTATCAGTCATTGTACAGGAGGAGGAGGTGAGCTGTGACATCACCTATTGTGGATGGTGGATCCTGTGTTATCTACTGTATATAGAGGTGTTATCAGTCCTTGTACAGGAGGAGGAGGTGAGCTGTGATATCACCTATTGTGAATGGTGGATCCTGTGTTATCTACTGTATATAGAGGTGTTATCAGTCATTGTACAGGAGGAGGAGGTGAGCTGTGATATCACCTATTGTGAATGGTGGATCCTGTGTTATCTACTGTATATAGAGGTGTTATCAGTCATTGTACAGGAGGAGGAGGTGAGCTGTTATATCATCTATTATGAATGGTGGATCCTGTGTTATCTACTGTATATAGAGGTGTTATCAGTCATTGTACAGGAGGAGGAGGTGAGCTGTGATATCATATATTGTGAATAGTGGATCCTGTGTTATCTACTGTATATAGAGGTGTTATCAGTCATTGTACAGGGGGAGGAGGTGAGCTGTGATATCACCTATTGTGAATGGTGGATCCTGTGTTATCTACTGTATATAGAGGTGTTATCAGTCATTGTACAGGAGGAGGAGGTGAGCTGTGATATCACCTATTGTGAATGGTGGATCCTGTGTTATCTACTGTATATAGAGGTGTTATCAGTCATTGTACAGGAGGAGGAGGTGAGCTGTTATATCATCTATTATGAATGGTGGATCCTGTGTTATCTACTGTATATAGAGGTGTTATCAGTCATTGTACAGGAGGAGGAGGTGAGCTGTGATATTACGTATTGTGATGATACTGTTATCAGCTGTGTATAGCAATGTTATGAGTCATTCTAATCCTGCCTCTGATGATAAAGAAACGACAGTAGTATTTTTGTTTTTAGTACAGATCATGAAATGAAAAGAAAAAATGATTGGAAAAACTATTTAAAAAAATACATGTAACACGAAAAACCTGATTTAAACAATAATTCATTTTCTGAAGGACAAAAGGGGATTAACCCACCAGGATAACTGCAAGATAAAAAAAAAAATCTAAAAATATTTATAAAGTAGAAAGTATTCATTAATGGTCTGGGTCGAATTGCTCTTTTCTTTATTGCGTCCAACACCATCACATTTTAGCACCAAAGTGTCTGGAAATCCAATGATTAGGATATATTATACTTTATTTTTATTTATTTTTTGGCTGTACATAAAAAGTCATAACTGCAGCAGATCCCAAAATTTAATAGACAAACTGAAACATGGAAACATATTAACAAGTCGAGTGAACATAAAGATAGCGGGGGGGGGAGAGGCAAAGACAATGTCACATTTATCCTGTTTGTTTCCTTTTACATATATGCAGAAATTACATATATACAGAACAAAGTGCAGTGTCAAGACAGGTAGAAAAGAGCAAAAATACAAAGACAGATACATGAGAAAGCAATACTATGACGAAAAGGAATGTACTGATCTGCACTACTGTAACTGATGGCAATTAAAGGGATTTTCCACACTCAAAACATTTTCATCCCTTGGTTCAATTTGGTATAAACAAAACGCCAAACCATGTTATACCACGACTGCTTTCGGTGACTTGCATTGGCTGCGGGGCTGACATCACGACGACAGTGCAACAGCCAATCATTGAGCTCAATGGCTATTTTGTAAACACTGGCAGAGATACAGAACTCACTGATTGGCTGCAGCTCTGTTGATGTGACGCCAGCGCTGTAGCCAATGCCAGTCACTGGGAGCAGCGGCAGAGCCTATATGTGCTATATGGTTTTATAGCAAACTGTAATGGGAGACAAATATTTTTTGAAAGGGGACAACCCCTTTAAGTTACAAATTAAAAAATGGTACAGAAAACTCATCCAAATGTTTTATTACTTTCATTCTTATGCTTTTACTTGAAATTAATAATGATATTTATTTGCTCTTTTTTTTGGTTGGATTTAGATATACGGTAAATTGTTTAGTTCCCCAGATATAAAGCAGATGAAATAAGCATTGAACACGTCACCAATTTCCTAATTAACTATATTTCCAAAAGTGATATTCACATGAATTTCTCACCAGATGTCAGTAACAACCCATCCAATCCACACAGGCAAAGAAATCAAACCACAGATGTCCACAGATTTAGTGATGTGTAATAATTAGAAATGACACAGAAAAAAAGTATGTAAGACATGAGGAAGTGAGGTGCAAAAAGCCATGAAAAGTCCTGACACCAGCTGAAATCTATCAGTAATTAGAATGTAATCCTGCGATTTAAGGATAATAATTATCAGCTGGTTCAAATGATGGGTCGATAAAAAGGTGTCTCATTACCATACAAGAAACATCTCATGATGGGTAAAACCAGTGAGCTGTCTCAAGACCTTATTGTTGTATAATATACTGATGACATGGATTACAGGAGCATTTCTAAATTATTGAAGGTTCCAGTGAGCTCTGTTAGGGCCCTAATCTGGAATTGGAAAAAACAGTTTCACCATAAATCGGCCACGAGCAGGAGCTCCCCCGCAAGATTTCTGACAGAGGAATAAGAAGAATTATCAGAAGAGTTGTCCAAAAGTCAAGAATCACCTGTAGAGATCTACAGAAACACCTGGAGTCAGCAGATACAACTGTTTAAAAAAAAACAATAAGTAATGCACAGAACATACAGAATGTGATGAGTGTTTGTGTGGAAGAATGGGCAAAAATCATCCTGAGCAATACTGGGACTAGTGTCTCCATACAGGAGGCGTCTGGAGCTTCATCATCAACAAAGGCTTCTGTACAAAGTATTAAATAAACTTCAGTACTTTTTTCCTGTGTTATTTCTCATTATTACACATCACTAAATTGATGTACATATATGATTGATATCTTTGCCTGTGTGGATTGAATGGGTTGTTACTGACATCTGGTGAGAAATTCATGTCAACAGAGCCTTTAGAAATACACTACTTAAAAAATTGCTTTTTCTGTTTTTTGTACTTAAACAATTGGTGACGAGTGTAATACTACTTTCACCTGCTCTAAATAAATTGCTAGTGTCTAGCTATCGACTAAGGGTTCAGAAAAAATTCTTTAGAATTAATAAATTAATCACAATGAATGATCTGTTATTTATTTTTTTCTTCTTTTATAGATACTGAATTAAAAAAGAGAAATGTATATCTCTTTAAGGGAACTTTACATGGCTTTGGCGCTACTAGTGGTAATAAGTGGTACTGCGTTTTAAAAAAAATAATCTGTTTTTACATTTCTAGGGCTCATTTTACTAGAAAAAAAATAATTTTAGGAACCAGTTAGAATTCTAAAATTTTCAACAAAAATGAAGGATTAGGTTTGTTGTTTTCGTTGGTTGTAGTTTGCAGTTTGCTGTTGTAACTAGTTACAGACTCCAGACTGATATCTTTGTAATGTACATTGATATTTACCCATTGAGTAGTCATGTTTGCACGTAAAGAAAATGATTAAAAATAACCCAAGATAAATAAAATACAAAAATTAATAAAAACATTAAAATAAATAAGTAAATAAATTAATACCATTAATACATTAATTGCTCATTTACAGTTAAATAATTCCTAACCTCAAAAATAAGAAAAGTGGGGTTTAATTTCTAAAAATATTCCAATATTACGAATTATTCCTTTCCTGTACAATCCCTTATTTTTTTTTTGTGCATCTTAAAGAAAGTATGAAGCAACTTTACAAACAGTTTTAATTAAAAATCTACCATTTTCTGTATACAGCTCCTATGCTGACCAATGTGTCTCCATGGTTACAGACTACAAATGAACCCTGTGTAGTCAGATCCTAAAACCACATTTTACTCACTCTATTTGCCCCTTTTGATGACCTACAGAGCGAAGAAGAAGGGACAGATGGAAGAAAATAAACCAATGTGTCTCCATGGTTACAGACTACAACAAACCCTGTTCAGTCAGATCCTAAAACCACATTTTACCAACTCCATTTGCCCCCTTTTGATGACCCATAGGAAGTAGAAGGGGCAGATGGAGGAAAGTAAACCAATGTGTCTCCATGGTTACAGACTACAAACAAACCCTGTGTAGTCAGATCCTAAAACCACATTTTACCCAACTCCATTTGCCCCTTTTGATGACCTGTAGGAAGTAGAAGGGGCAGATGGAAGAAAGTAAACCAATGTGTCTCCATGATTGCAGACTACAAACAAACTGTGTGTAGTCAGATCCTAAAACCACATTTTACCCAACTCCATTTGCCCCTTTTTGATGACTTATAGGAAGTAGAAGGGGCAGATAGAAGAAAGTAAACCAATGTGTCACCATGGTTACAGACTACAAACAAACTCCGTGTAGTCAGATCCTAAAACCACATTTTGCCCAACTCCATTTGCCCCCTTTTGATGACCTATAGGAAGTAGAAGGGGCAGATGGAGGAAAGTAAACCAATGTGTCTCCATGGTTACAGACTACAAAAACCCTGTGTAGTCAGATCCTAAAACCACATTTTACCCAACTCCATTTACCCCTTTTTGATGACCTACTAGGAGTAGATGGACGAAAGTAAACATGGCCTCTATAGCTTTATCCTGTTTCTCATCCCTTTAAACTATAAAACATATAGTAAATATTTATTTGCTTATGAAAATGTACAACGAGCGATTCTCAGTTCACATTCATTCAGCTTTTATACCTTCCTTTATAAAAATTATTTCTTTTTTTTTTTCCCACCCTCTTTAAATATTCTGTACAGGATTCCATGTCTTCACTCTTAAGGACACACATGAAATTCGGATTTTTTTCTGAATTCAAAAAGAAAGAAAAAAACAATCTAAAAACAAATACAAATTTTTTTTTTCAGACTTTTTCCCATTTTTCTTTACCCCCTTTCACAAGGATAAAAAAAGACAAACAACAAAAGTAAAAATTCCAGTAAACGAGTTCCAACAACGAACACATTGATGACAACAAATTGTTTATGATATAAGTTCTATCAAACATGCTACCTCCTCTTTTCTTCAATACTTTAAAGGTGCGTTTGGTTAAAAGGAACAAAAAATTTCTGCCACTTTTTGTTTTTATGACCCCGATTATTTGTGTATAAAAAATATCCGTGAGTGAGAAGAAGCTGAATTACGATTTTTCACTAGAGCAAATGGAGACGTCAAGCCTAGCGAGAAGAATGCATTGTCCACTTGCGTTCCATGCCAGGAGCGTACGATGGAGGTCCAGAGGCGTAGGGGCGGATGTGAGGGGTCTGGGGCGTTAAGCTTCTTCTCTAGTGATAAAGGGATCAGCATCTACTTACTGTCCATGCATCGGTGGTCCCGTCAACAACGTAACAGTCATCGATTGTTCATTTTAAAGTTCCAGAATTCTGCCCTACGCCTTTTTACTCTACATTCAGTGAAAAAGTCACCAACCTTCAAGAAGATCATTTACATCAAAACATCTTCAGAAAAAAAAAAAAAGATCAACAAAAAGAAGTGAATTCTTCTAAAGTTCCAATGTGGCTTAAATATTAGTTGCTAAGTTATAACTTTTCCTTTGAAGGAACCCAGATGAAGGGTCCAGATTGTTCCTCAATTACCAGTTTGCACGAGTTATATACATCATCCAAAGTGTCGCCTTGAACGATTGCTGCAAAAACGGACAAAAACATTTTTTAGGGTCTAAGATATTTAAAGACAAAGCTGTTTTAAGCAGGGCTGTGGAGAGGGAGTAGTGTCTATAATACTGTCCAATCGGAGCTGACACTATCAGACTTTGTAGGGACACGCCCCAGAGGAACAGCACAGCTTAGCATTATAAGACAAAGTGTTCCAGAATCGTTATGTCATGGGGAATACAATTATACACTAAAACTGTCATGTCCGGTAAGCAGGGCTGTGGAGTAGGAGTTGTAGAGTCCGGTGTCCATTCTGGTGGAGTCGGATTTAGGGAAATTGAGGAGTTGGAGTCGGAGGTTTGGCTTACTGACTTCACAGCCAGGGCTGTGGAGTCAGAGTGGTGGAGTCGGTGTCCATTTTGGTTGAGTTGGAACCGAATTCAGGGAAATTGAGGAGTCGGAGGTTTGGCTTACAGACTCCACAGCCCTGGTTTTAAGCATATACTGTAAAAACTTGGAGGATTTTCATAGATTTTTAAAAGTTAAACTAAGTCCCACCCAATTGGCATTGATCCACAGATTACAGAACAGCTTTTCTTTTTTTCCTGCACCCTTCCTTTCCAAAGTTACGCTCCCTGTTAAAAAGGGTGCAAATTGTCCCTTCAAGCACAGAAGTTCCCTTTGGGCGTTTACTTAGTTTTTTCTGATGCTGGCCAATCAAAATATGGCCACACCCACAGAGAACTTCCTCTTAGTTGAAGGGATCATTACCAGGGCATAACTTTGGAACAAGGGGTCCCAGAAGAAAAAGAAAAACTGTCCCAGAATCAGTGGAGCCTCAGCATTTGGAGAAGGTACTCCATTTAAAGGGAACCTGTCACCCAAAATCACCCTTGTTAGCTGTAAATACATGTCCCTGAAGCATAACACCACAGTCCTACACATCCCATTGTGGTGTTTTAGTTCAATATGAAAGTGCACTTTAGTCGTTTCAAAACTTACAAAATCCGTGGCAGTGGGGCGTTCCCAAGCCTTCTTGTCTATGAGGCGGTTCCCCTGTGCCGCTGTATTACGCCCTAATGGGCGTTGTTTCAAACTTTGTAGCGCGGGCACGATTCATAATATCGCGGCCGCGACGTCACGGTCATGTGATGCCGTGACGCGTCATTTCCGGGCGGACGGGGCGCTGTTGTCTGACGCGCACCGGCCGACTTCATAAAGCGATCTGCGCATGCGCTGAAGTTGGCCAGTGCGCGTTCACAGACAGAGGCAGGTGGGCAGGCTACGGTGAATCCCCCTCCCTCCCCTGTGTCATCCTCCTTCCCTGTCTCTCGCTCTCTGTCTGTGACCCCCTCCATAACTGTGCCCCCACTGCTTCACTCCAAGTAA
The DNA here is from genome assembly GCA_033576535.1 of Allobates femoralis. NCBI lineage: Eukaryota > Metazoa > Chordata > Amphibia > Anura > Aromobatidae > Allobates > Allobates femoralis. The sequence goes on from JARQOC010000002.1 coordinate 721,763,964, forward strand.
TAAAAAAAACAAAAAAAAAAATGTCAATATACACTATATATATATAGATGTGGATATAATATATATATATATATATATATATATATATATATATATATATATATATACATATATATATAAATATATATACACACATATATATGCATGCACACACATCTAATACTGTAACACATATATGTGTGTGTGTAATTTTTTTTTTTTTCACAAACATATACATTATATATATATATATATAATGTATATGTGTGTGAACAAAAATACATATTTACACACACACACATATATGTATTACAGTAGTATATGTGTGTGCATGCATATATATGTATATATAAATATAATATATATATATATATATATATATATATATATTTAATACACATACACAAAAATGTACAACTTACATATATATGTATATTTATATATATATATAAATATACATATATACTAATATAATCGATCTATATATGTGTGTGTGTAAATATGTCATTCTGATCACACACATATACATTATATATATATATATATAATGTATATGTTTGTGAAAAAAAAAAAAAATTACACACACACATATATGTGTTACAGTATTATATGTGTGTGCATGCATATATATGTGTGTATATATATTTATATATATATATATATATATATATATATATATATATATATATATTATATCCACATCTATATATATATATAGTGTATATTGACATTTTTTTTTTTTTTTTTTTATTACTTGGAGTGAAGCAGTGGGGGCACAGTTATGGAGGGGGTCACAGACAGAGAGCGAGAGACAGGGAAGGAGGGTGACACAGGGGAGGAGGGGGATTCACCGTAGCCTGCCCACTTGCCTCTGTCTGTGAACGCGCACTGGCCAACTTCAGCGCATGCGCAGATCGCTTTATGAAGTCGGCCGGTGCGCGTCAGACAACAGCGCCCCGTCCGCCCGGAAATGACGCGTCACGGCATCACATGACCGTGACGTCGCGGCCGCGATATTATGAATCGTGCCCGCGCTACAAAGTTTGAAACAACGCCCATTAGGGCGTAATACAGCGGCACAGGGGAACCGCCTCATAGACAAGAAGGCTTGGGAACGCCCCACTGCCACGGATTTTGTAAGTTTTGAAACGACTAAAGTGCACTTTCATATTGAACTAAAACACCACAAAGGGATGTGTAGGACTGTGGTGTTATGCTTCAGGGACATGTATTTACAGCTAACAAGGGTGATTTTGGGTGACAGGTTCCCTTTAAATTGAAAAAATCCAGTGAAAGTTATGTTCAGTTTTTTTTTTCGGAGGGAAGTTGTTTAGTTAAAGTGAACCTGTCAGCTCGTTTTACCCCCCTCTGCTAATACTACCTGTTCCTGCACCTCACTAGCTTATCCCTAACCATTCCTGTCTGAGCTAAAACTGTAATATAAAGCTTGGGAAAAATGATTTAATAACTTACATCCAGTCTACGCCGTAGACCGGGATGGGCGGTCTCCAGGGATCCATTCTCCTCTCCCCGCAGGCTCTTAGGACGCCCTGTCTCCTCTGTTGAAATTCCCGCCTCCTCCATACATTATGATGTACACCCAGATGTCAGTTCCAGTACGGTGCATTGTGGGGACTTATCAGGCTGTGCGGTCCAGCTCCGGCACATGTGCGGTGCACATATTGAAGCCCCCATAATGCACCAGACCGTACCTGACGGCTGGATGCAAATCATACTATGAGGAGGAGGCGGGAATTTCAACATAGGAGAAGGAATGATGACGCCCAGGGGGCATGCTAAGAGCCTATGAGGAGGAAGAATGGAGTCCCGGAGACCACCCAATCCAGTCTATGGTGTAGACTGGATGTAAGTTATTAAATCATTTTATCAGAAGCTTTATAGTGCAGTTTTAGGTCAAAGAGGGATGGTTAGGGATGAGCTAGCGAGGTGCAGGGACAGGTAGTGATAGCATAGGGGGGTAGAACGAGCTGACAGGTTCCCTTTAAAATTTCTTTAATGAGCAAATCCTACAATGAAAATCAGTGCTACGACTGAAAGTCAATTTGGTCATATCCATGCAAGTGCGCCCCCTATAGTGGAAAGGGGGCACGGTTTTCAATTCTAAGAAGTAAAAATGTCTCTGAGAGCCACAAACGTACAGTTGACACAAATCAATCATGGATTCAGGATTTAGGTGGGCTTGCTTATTAGAAGTTAGGTATTTTATACTCTTCAAAATCAGCAGCATCACTAGGGGCCTATTGAGAAAATGCAGGAATAAAAGGTGTTCAAGGAGTCACCTGTAAAAAACTCTCCGAATTCCTGCTCCAACTTTAAAGCTCGATCGTACGTCTTCCTTGCTTGTTCCTCTGTCAGCCGCTTACTGATTTCCCTATATAAAATGAATAAAAAGCAATTAAGTGTTTAGTAATTAAACTGCTACATGTGTTAAGAAAATGATGAATAGAAACAGAAAAGTTTCGACCAAGTATTCTTTCTCCATTTTACACATTACTACCGTATTTTGGGCTCCATGTTATGTACTCGCAGTTTTCTCTTTGGTCAGTGAATGCCTAAAATAGGTTAAGACCTCCTATCCTATCACTTTTCAGCTTGTGTTCTATACACTGGGGCAAGCTCTGCTTTCATCAACGTCAACAACTATATTATGCAGCTGGATACAGATTACACCCCTGACAGCGGTAGATGGTGACAATTTAAAGGGTACTTCTGGAAATGTAATAAATATAAATAAACTATATTTAAGTATTACTAATTTTAGTAAAAGCCTTTATTACAATAACATGTAGCAAAAATGTAATCTTTGGTTAGTGCATAATCAGGGTTTGTAATATGTCAGCTCCCAGCAGTTTCCCAGCCATCATATGACTTAGGACAGGCTGCATAAAGACATCTGCTTGAGACAGACATCAGGTGAGAGCAGCGTCCTGTCCGGAATCGTGAACACGTCCTCCTCTGTTCATTGAACCTGACAGGACAAACGTAAGACAGTTTGTATAGTTTATTGCAGTAGCTCCATGCCGTCCTCCTGCCCTTCAAGAAACCTGTCAGGCTGATGACATGTTCAATTGTGAACACACATTCCTCTGTTCACCAAACCTGAAAGGACAAGCTGAGGACCAGAATGCAGACTAAAGCAGGAGATAACTTTTCTAGCTGACTGAGATTGAACATGTCATCAGCCTGACAGATTTCTTGGACGGCAGGTGGATGGCATGGAGCTACCAGAATAAACTACACAAACTGTCTTCCGCTTGTCCTGTCAGGTTCAGTGCACAGAGGAACATGTGTTCACAATACCTGACAGTACGCTGCACTCACTTGATGTCTGTCTTGAGCAGATGTCTTTATGCAGCTCCTCCTAAGACATGGGATGGCTGGGAAACTGCTAGGAGCTGACATATTTCAAGTCCACTAACTAAAGATGAACTTTTTGCTACACTTTTGCCTAATAAAAATATTTAGTAAAATTAGTGCGACTATGACTTTGAGGAGCTACCTAAAGGTGGCGCTGAAGTTCATCCACTTCCTTACTGAAGTGCAAATTTTCATTTTAGACAAATTAGAAGAGATCTTTGACAATAAGGCAATCGCAAATTGCTCCCTCTGCGGAAAAACACTTTGATCCCGATTCATTATTGCATTTGTACAATGTTTTGACAAATTTTTCCTGTTTTAAGGCTTTTTTTAAAATTTTGCATCCAATTCTCATTTTACGTTCCGCCTATTTTTTAGGTCTATTTTATATGAACTTGGTTTCTTTTTCTCTGTTCGCCATTGTCGGTATGGTTTTTGTAAACCAGATGTTTGCGGAAGTTTTTGATTCTATACAAAATGAACATGAGTGTGACATTATAAAGAATTTGTTGCTAAATCCACGATAAAAAAAGAAAAGAGACTTTCAAAAATAAGAAAATAAACAGCAAATGATGAATTAGGTCCTTCGTGTTTGATTTTGTCTGCACAATCAGGGGTTTGACAGTGTGATGCAGGACAAGATGGGTCCTATAGAGCTAAGGACAACATTGTTAGTTATAGCTCCCAAATAGAGATGAGAGAACCTGTTTGGGGCTGGAGTTCGGGGGAATTCGGTCCTCTAAGTGCTGGAGCTGCGATTGGTGTGCCCTGGTACACTGGGTGGTCGGGCCAGTGAGAGCCGCTGGCAGTGTGTGATCGGCTCACACTGCAGTTAAATCCTGCAATATCGTCCGTAGTGTGGAAGGAAATAAAAGTGAAAAACCTCCTCTTCCCTGACCGGCGGCTTGTGGGCGGAGAGCCAAACAGCAAATCAGTGACTTTTGAGGATGCACGGGGTCACATGTGGGTCCCAAACAGGCATCACCCAAACCTGAACATCCAGGTGTTTGCTCATCTCTACTCTAAGCCCTTATGAATTGGGGATTTTATTCTGTTAACTCAGGACTTTTTAGTGGGCTACGAAAATGTTTTTCCTAAAATGGTCAATCCCCTATAAAATTGTGGTTTGACCATAGTTAAAGGTAACAATGGCTTAATTATTACATTTAGAAATAGAGGCCCCACCCACGAGCAGCTAACTTAGCTCCTCCACCTTCTCACCAGAGAGCATTGCTCACTGCACACTTCCATAAAAGTCAATGTTTTATTTCTTAATTATGTGCCCTTAAAATAATGTCTGTCCCAAAAGAGAGATAAATGCATATTATGGAAAGCAGAATAAGTGTTTTATGATTTAAACAAAGGTGCACAACCTATCTGACCTTGAGAGCCACATCCAGCTCTGAGAAAAAGTCGCGAGTGACATCCAACTCCTACCCCCTCAGAGCCTTCATTACCAGTATGACGACAGCCAAAACTTCTACAACGAAGCAGTATACCAAGATCTAGGAGATCCTACCTTACCCCCACCCAGATGTTCTCTTCTATGTGGGGCTACTTGTTGCCACATGGAGACCTGCTCTTCATAGCTGTTTGCTAGACCTGGTGCTAATGCACCAAGCTGGAAGACAACTGCAAGCCAACCATGACAGGTCCACGAACCACATGTGGCTCCTGAGTTACAGGTTGGGGACTCTTGATTTAGCCTATCCCTACCTGTTAGATGGATCCTTTGAAGTAAGCCGATCGCAAACCCTTCCTTTGGATGTTATTCATTTTAATCCCTTCACTCAAATTTTTGGTATGTTTATTGAGTCCAGTGGGTGGTCCTATTCAGTGATTGACAGTAGTGCCTACTGAGTCAACTTCTTAGGACCGCCCACTGGACTCATACATACAAACACTAGGGATTTCAATGAGTGAAATACAATTACTGTATTTTCTGCACTATAAGGCGCACCTAAAAGACTAAGATTTTCCCAGAAATCATAAGTGCGCCTTATAGTGAGGTGCGCCTTATATACGTTTTTTTCCGCCAAAATTGATGTACCATATGCTGAGTGCTAAGGGGGTGCCATTTGCCTGCAAATATTTGGCACCCCCCAGAAAATAAGGCATACCTGTTCACCACAATATCCTCCGTCCCCGCCATCCCCGTTGTCTGGTGCCCACCTGGCATCGCTGTGCGGGGGCGCGATTACCAGCCGCCGTCCATGCTGTCTGGTGTCCAGTGCCCGCCTTGCATCGCTGTGCAGGGCGCGATCACCAGCCGCCGTCCCTGCCATCCATGCTGTCTGGTGTCCGGTGCCGCTGCTGCATCGCGCCACATGAAGGGCGCGCTCACAGCCCAGGAGCCCATCAGCCAATCACAGCTCCGCCCAGGAGCCTTGAGCCAATCCGAGGCCAGCTGACGTCAGTCCATAGCCTCTGATTGGCTGAGGGCTCCAGCGCTGTGATTGGCTGAGGGCTCCAGCGCTGTGATTGGCTGAGGGCTCCAGCGCTGTGAGTGCCTTACCACACAGGAATACAGTAGTACAGTAAGCAAAAAGTACAAAAGTAAAAATCAGTTTGTGTGTGCATCTGACTGTGTGGATGCTGGAGGTGATGGAGGCTACAGAGGGATGCTGGAGGGTGATGGGAGGCTACACAGTGATACTGGAGTGATGGGGGCTACAGAGGGATGCTGGAGGTGATGGGAGGCTACACAGTGATACTGAGGGTGATGGGGGCTACAAGGGATGCTGGAGGTGATGGGAGGCTACAGAGGGATGCTGAGGTGATGGGAGGCTACACAGGGTACTGGAGGGTGATAGGGGGCTACAGAGGATGCTGGAGGTGATGGGAGGCTACACAGGGATACTGGAGGGTGATGGGGGCTACAGAGGGATGCTGGAGGTGATGGGAGGCTACAGAGGGATGCTGGAGGGTGATGGGAGGCTACACAGGGATACTGGAGGTGATAGGGGCTACAGAGGGATGCTGGAGGGTGATGGAGGCTACACAGGGATACTGGAGGGTGATGGGGGCTACAGAGGATGCTGGAGGGTGATGGAGGCTACAGAGGATGCTGGAGGGTGATGGGAGGCTACACAGTGATACTGGAGGTGATGGGGGGCTACAGAGGGATGCTGGAGGTGATGGGAGGCTACAGAGGGATGCTGGAGGTGATGGGAGGCTACACAGGATACTGGAGGGTGATAGGGGCTACAGAGGGATGCTGGAGGGTGATGGGAGGCTACACAGGATACTGGAGGGTGATGGGGGCTACAGAGGATGCTGGAGGTGATGGAGGCTACAAGGGATGCTGGAGGTGATGGGAGGCTACACAGTGATACTGGAGGGTGATGGGGGCTACAGAGGGATGCTGGAGGGTGATGGGAGGCTACAGAGGATGCTGGAGGGTGATGGAGGCTACACAGGGATACTGGAGGTGATAGGGGGCTACAGAGGGATGCTGGAGGGTGATGGAGGCTACACAGGGATACTGGAGGGTGATGGGGGCTACAGAGGGATGCTGGAGGGTGATGGGAGGCTACAGAGGGATGCTGGAGGGTGATGGGAGGCTACACAGGGATACTGGAGGGTGATAGGGGCTACAGAGGGATGCTGGAGGGTGATGGAGGCTACACAGGATACTGGAGGGTGATGGGGCTACAGAGGGATGCTGGAGGGTGATGGAGGCTACAGAGGATGCTGGAGGGTGATGGAGGCTACACAGGATACTGAGGTGATAGGGGGCTACAGAGGATGCTGGAGGTGATGGGAGGCTACACAGGATACTGAGTTTGACTTATAGTCTGAGCTTTTTTATGGTATATGGTGCGCCTTATAATCCGATGCACCTTATATATGAACCAAGACGGCTGAAAAGTCATTTTTTGAGGGTGCGCCTTATAATCCGGTGCGCCTTATAGTGCGAAAAATACGGTATACAGCATTTTTTCCCTACAAAACATATATCATTTTGCTCAGCTCCTCCTTCTTCATACTAGATCATAATGCTTGTCCCTTTAAATGGACAACCCCTTAAAAAATGAGTTTGGTTTTTCCATAACTGACCAAGCTGATAATGGTTTAGTCATTACATAATAAAATTAATGAGGACACACCCTAGAGGAGCAAAACCCCTCTAGAGTTAATATAAATCCAGTAGGAAATGGCCAACACTTCTCCGCAGCAATGTACTTACATTAATGACTCCACAGATTTGGGTTTTATGAAGATCGCTATTGGATAAAGTTGTGCTACTTGTAGTCGCTTGATAGCGTTTCCAGATACGTCTAGAATACAGTGCTTTCCCTATAGAGACACAAGTAAAATGTTTAATGAAATTTTGAGCTCATATATAAAACTTGTGAAAATCTGGAAACCCCCTCTAAATATTTTAATATCAAAATGTAATTAATATACATTCGGTCTCACCTTTAAAAAATCCTCCCAAGACTAAAAATGACTTACTCTTTCTGCCACAAATTTGACAGATTGTACACTAGTTCCATAGAGGTTGTCGTTGTATTGCCCGGCCTCTATGAATTTGTGCTCTTGAATATCCTTTTCCATTTGCTCCCGTGATATGACAAAATGGTAATCTCTCCCGTCCACCTCGTAGTCTCTCTTTGGTCTTGTTGTATCTACATGAGGACAAGAATTGAAAAAAACACAATAAAAATCTTTACAGAAGACATTTTAAGATGTTCCTTAGATCAATTTTTAGTTCCCCTACTTCTCCAGAGTCAACATTTCCTTCTTCTTCCTTCCTGTAAAGAGGTCAGTTTCATGTTTTTTCTTCTATAACTCTACTCCGTTACTCCTTTTTCAAAGTTTATGGATACATTTACAACTAGGTGTTATCAACTGGGGGCAAGTCTGACATTGTCCAATCAGAGTGGACACTGTCAGTCTCTGTAGGGACACGCCCAAGAGGAACTGCACTGCTTAGAGTTATAAGACAAGGTGCTCCAGAGTCGTTATGCCATGGGGAATACAACTATTCACTAAAACTGGAGTTTGAGTCATAGAGTCGATGTCCATTTTGGTGGTGTCGGATTTAAGTAAATTGAGTAGTTGGAAGTTTGGCATATCGACTCCACAGGCCTGCTGTTAAGTATTGTAGATATAGTCTATGATCCATCCGCTACCATAACTTAGCCTATAATATAACCAGTTACAAATTATATTATATTATTATGAAAAAATAAATCAATAACATGTTATACTTACGTGGCACACATGAGCCAAACTTATCAGGGAACTCTGATATCAAGTCGTCATTAATTCGGTCTTTCATGGGACCAAGAATAATGACCGGCCTGGCGTAATTAACTGCAGAGAGAGGACATGACTTTATTATAATACCTTCATTTATGGCATATCCTGTATTTTATATGTTAGAATTAAGGAATCTCTGGATTTTCTATTATAGTCCTTAAAGGGGTTGCACAGTGAAAGCAAGTTAGCACTTATCCATGGGTTAGGTTAGGTCAGTGTTCCCCAGCTCCAGTCCTTAAGAGCCAAAAACAGTGCATGTCTTCAGGGTTTCCTTAGTATTGGAACAGATCATCGAGTTATCCACTGTGCAGGTGAAGAAATTATCATCTGTGCAATACTAAGGAAATCCGGAAAAATGATCTGTTGTTGGATCTTGAGGACTGGAGTTGAGGAACATTGGGCCATGTGATCACTTGTTGATTGATAAGGGGTCCAACCACTCATCAGCGAAAAAGGGACTTGTGTTTTGTAACCCAGTACAAAAGGTTCTGATTTTTGTCTCTACTTTTGGCAATTCTTCGCCCCCCCAATTGGCTGTGAATTACATTCCTCAGGAAAAGGGGGTCCTGTGCAGGTTCATCTCTTATCAAATGGGATGGCACTAACCAAGATTGTGTCCCCCCTCTCTTCCCAATACTCCCATGTCTCTAGTGGTCAATCAAGGAGGTAGTCCTAATCAGTGATTGAGTGATTGACCGCCCTCCCAGATGCAACTGTCAGCCACTCATTCGAACCACCCATTGGGCTGCTCGGTAGAGAATGAGTAGGGATTTTAATTATTATATAGTACAAGTTATACAGATTTATTTTCTCATACATCTCAATTTAAGAAGTAAAATGTAGTAAGAGTTCTTTCATTTTGAAAGTCCGAATTTCATATAGACAGCTAAATATGTAAGATGGCATCGGACCAGTGCATTTGGACTATTAGCTGTAGAGGTCTGGATTGATCCAGGATCACGCTTTAGGCGCCTTGACCTCTGTCCACTCCTACATCTTGGCTCCCGGTTGTAACATACTCTCCCGGAAAATCAATAAGGCTTGTTTGATTTCCCATGTGGTGTCTGCCAAAAACATGATGCGTATTGTGCTACTCTTCATATTCTACAGTTTCGTAAAACGTTTGGCATGTGTTAATTGGTTGGGATTAGGGATTAAAAGGGCTGATGATCACAGCTAAGTATATTTTTCTCTTAAATGCTCCGACATTTTGGAAAAAACATACCGTACTTTGAGGATCTGGCTGAAAACTAATTTAGCACCGACTCCTGCCAGCTCTTCCTAGTACCATTCCAGGTCTCTCCCTACGGTATGCACACAAATGGCAAAGACCTGTCAATCTCCTCTGGGAATGCTTGGAAGAACCAGCTAGTTTCATAGCTGGAGACAAAATAGACTGATCTGTTGACAATAGTCGGCTAGGATTGGACTAGTCTTGCGTCTGGCTATGGGTTTTAAAGTATTCTATCTCCAAAACGTTGGAACGTTTCAGGGAATAGTATACCTGACTGCAATCATGCTCGGATGCCATCGGGTAATAGGTTCCATTGAACATGATCCTCAATGCCAGTTGAGGCCGGGTTACACATACCGATGTTCAAGCAACCCGACCAATGATCTGACCGGACCAGGATCGCTGGAACATCGGTATGTGATCGCTGGTGAGATGCCAGACAGGCAGACCTAACCAGCGATCACCCAGCGATGCCCCGACACCTGACGGTCGCTGGGATCGGTCAGGGTGTCGGGCGCACACCGCGTGTCGCTGGTCGTTGCCCCTGTCACACATGCCGATGCAAGCATGTCAGCGGCAGACCAACGATGGAAAAATGGTCACGGTCATTCTGCAATGATCAGCGATCAGCTCGCTGATCACTTGTCATTGCGGAATGTCACACACAGCGACGTCGCTGGCATTACCGATATCGCTACGTGTAACCCGGCCTTTAGCTGCATCAATTCTGCACAGCCATTAGGCCTTGTGTTTGTTACCAAGTCATTGAGTCGTATCTTTAAATATGTGAAGAAAACATATGGAAAATCTTGTAGAAACTTACTCTCCTGCCTGGTAACTGGCTCATATGACAGAATACAGTCCTCTTGTCCTCCTGTTAAAGACAGATAAAAAAAAAAGAAAAAGAAACGCCAATTGTCGTTATCCATAAAACACAGAGAATAAGAAGCAAAAACATTAACACAGAGACGGGGAGACGTGATGGGTCCTGCAGGGCAGATTAATGAAGGGATGAATTATTGATCTTGTTACACAATGGAGCCAGAATCTTTGTTAATATATAATGGGAAGGATTGTGAGTGGAGATATCTCCCTGGCCGGTTAGTCAATAACGTAACAGTGTGAATCCTCCCCAGGAAACATTGCCTTTTTGTTCTTAGTATTATGAGATAAGAAACTTAAGACCAAAGTGAAGTTGATGAGGAATATAAAGGAAATCTTCATAGGACAGAAAGTCTAAGCCCCACTCCGGCGGACGTGAGGAATGGGGGCTTTACATTACAAGGATCCTCACTCAAGAATTGATCACTCCTAAGAAGAAGTGAATTTCTTTAGACCTCCCATAAACGACATATTTGTTAAGCAGCAACCCAAATATTTTTAGTATCTTAATGGATCTTCAGGTTAAATAAAATTGTATATGTTTGGAAATTCTAAGTTCATGTTGAGGAGTTGCAGCTTCTTCTGAGAGCCAGAGTCGAACGGGACAACAAAGAAGACCTCTTTCTTGTCGGAGGACCCACATACCCATTACTAAGACTCTCCATTGATTTTCAAAGTCAATACCTAATTTTCCTGTGGTGGCCCTACAGAGAAACTGAACACTTGCTTCTTGGATTGACCACAGATCATATATACGGTCATTTTCTTAACACTTTTCTGGTTTGTCCAAGGAGGTGAAATGCAAACTCTGGCTGGAAATAAGTTTACCACTGAGGGATATACAGGTCCTTCTGATCACGTTAAAGATACAGTTTTTGTTCCATCATTTCCGGTTGTTGCCATGAATGGCCCATAGTGATGTAGCCAGATTTCTATTCTAGTGGAAGAGCTAACGGGGATGGCTAAATAGCAACATTTTTCTATGTGACTAGAAGTAAGTGACATGATTCACTTATGATAAGTGGGTGTCCAGCCTGTAGAACCTCCGTCCGTCCTAAAATGAAGGAGACACAGCACTGTTATAGAGAAAGAAGAGATCATTAACATAGCTGAAAAATATAACTAATAGCCACCACTCCACCAAGACATGGGTGTTCTCCACTCCTTTCCTCTGTACGTGCCACTCCCTGAGTCTGTAGATAAAGCTATTGTAGAAGGGTTCGGGCTTGTCTTGAGGGGGCTGGGAGATTTGTTCACTCATCTAGGAGTCTGGAAGGTCTGTGTTTTTTCCAAAAGGTCTTATGATCGTTCTAGGACAGTTGGCAACTATGGTGTAGCACTATGACCCCTTCCAATTTTCTTTTGTGCTATTGTATCTTGGCACATGGAACTTCAGCCACCTTGAATGTGGCTTTGCTGTATGTAATGCTAGGGTAGTGATGGAAGGACGGGCCTGCTGGCCAGCAAACGCAAGATGCCATACATGCTTTACGCTAGCTGTTGTGCTAATGCACACCCTTAAGGGGCGGGGTACTTTTCACTTGTCTTTTAGTACTGGTAGGGGGGGGACTTTGGCTGAGCCTTTACCAATGATAATAGCAGGGTGGTTGGGCACACAGGCCACAGTCAGATCAAACACACCAGTTTAAACAGTAAAAGCAGTGCAGATCTTAGCTATGTAAAAGGAGAAGCTAGAGACAAAGCCAAGACCAAAAAAACCAGAGCAAGAGAGCAAACCAGAAGAAACACAAAAAGTACCAATGCATGCACCCAAGCAAAACTGAAAATAATCAGCATTGAACGAGGATATGGCGGGTTTAAATATCCCTCTCATGCATCAGCCAAGACAAGCAAAGTGTGTGTGGGGTGGAGTGGAAGGAATCTCCCGCTACATAGCTGAACCAGGAGACACAGCATCACATATCTAATGGCAACAGTTGACACCAGCGGACCCCTGAACAGCAAAATCACTGGGAATAATGGTGTCCCGCCTCCGAGCAATACCAAAAGAGCACAATACTCAAGAAAAGCACGCACTTGCACCAGCTACACCATCCGGAGGCGACGTCCCACCCCTCAAGGCAAGTGAGGGGTGACGGGATACCTGATGGAGAGCTGGAGAGATGCGAGGGACTGGCTCCAGTGCAGAGCTATGAGAAGAATGAACACTCCTGACTACCAGAGGGCTGCCCTAATGCCTACCAACATCCAAACCGCTGGGCCTGACACTGTGCAGGGGAAAACTCGATTGATCACCATTAGGAATTGTCTATATATTGAATGCTTACTATTGTATTGATATACTGCCCTCCCTGTCCTCTATCTCTCCCTATCTGCAAATCTTAGGAATACTTTCAAAATTGTGGGTGTGCATGGCCCCTTAAAGGGAACCAACCATCTCAGATCACCCTAATACACAGTTAATACGTGTCCCTGCACCCTAAGGATACGTTTCCAGCACTGTTTTTGTGTAAAATCTTGCATTAGTATAACTGATATAAAGACTTTATAAAGTTACTAGCCTGAAGACTTCTGGGCGTATCCCTCCTTCTGTTATACTTCAGGGCTGTGCATTGCAAGGCTGCGCTCCCCTCCCTCTGTGCAGAGGAGATAACGATCACACCCATCAGGGCAGGGCAGCAGGCACGGAGGGAGGGGGAGCACAGTCATGCAATGCACAGCCCTGAAGTATAACAGAAGGAGGGATACGCCCAGAAGTCTTCAGGCTAGTAACTTTATAAAGTCTTTATATCGGTTATACAAATGCAAGATTTTACACAAAAACAGTGCTGGAAAGGTATCCTTAGGGTGCAGGACATGTACTAACTGTGTATTAGGGTGATCTGAGGTGGTTGGTTCCCTTTACTTCCTTCTCACATTATGCCAGCGTGATTTTCGGTGTAGATGTCTTAATAAAGCCAGCCCTTTGATATAGTGTAGGATACAGCCGGCATTTATCTTATGCATACAGATATAAACTTGTTATATCAGGGCACATCTCCTCCATATAGTTCTAAATTTGCCGGTATGGGCATGTTGTCCAGACCGTAGGCGGGACAAACTGGGCGTTCTTCTATTGAGCCGGAGCCCGGGTATGTCACTATGTGCGGTCACATAATGGGTCACATGACACAGCTGCCTATCGACCGGGAGGACGTGACTTTATTGAGATGTATGGGTGCATGCCAGACACTTCCGCCACACCGGACTAATCAAGCACCATTATACGATTACAGCACACAATGATTTAATGCAGACCACTCCTTTGATGCATGGACAAGTGGTTAGCACTGCAGCCTTTGCAGCACTGGGGTCTTGAGGTCCTGGGTTCAATTCCCACCAAGGACACTAAGGACAACATCTGCAAGGAATTTGTATGTTCTCCCCGTGTTTGCGTGGGTTTCCTCTGGGGACTCCGGTTTCCTCCCACATTGTAAAAACATACTGATAGGATATTTAGATTGTGAGCTCCAAGAGAGACAGCATTACTCATGTATGTAAAGTGCTATGGAATTAATAGCGCTATATAAATAAATAATTATTATTATAATTATTCTTCCACATGTGTCGGGCATTATGTGGTAAGTGCTTACTATTTAAAGCCTTCCCATTAACTAATCTGTCACTTTCCCTGATGAAGTCGCCAGCCGGTGATATTTGTGGGGCTCTGTCCTCAAGGTCCTTCATCCCAGGTCTGCTGATCCCCTAAATGCTTAGCATAGTCTGGACCTACGTATGACCTCTTGGTATATGAAATCTCATTTGTTATTTTTTGTCTATTTCTTTTCGTTTGGCCATGCATTGCTGGGCTCTCTTGCATCCTAAATATCTTTTTCCTTTTTCAACTCCATACTTGAACTATGGAGGCACTCTGGTTCTATACATAACTTTAGCTCATCATCTCTATTCTATGGTACTGTGTCTGGTTGCAAGCCATTGACATTGTATTCATTGCCTTAAGGTACCGTCACATGCCGCCATATTACCGGCAAGATTGTTGGCAATTCCCGAATTTGGCGATGTGGAAACCACATTGCCTGTGCATAGTGGCGTGTGACTGGGCGATTCTACGGCGAGAAATCGCTGGTGGAGCGTTGCCTGATTGCCCTGCTCTGCAGAGAAATCAGGCGATATCCACCAGGCGATCTCAGCGCATCATGGCGTGTGACAGGGCGATAGCGACATACAAAGCGATCCTGAAATCAATCCCGTAGGTGTGCTTGGATGTTGCTTTTTTCACGCCGCATCTGCGGTGATTGGTGGGTGATACTGCGTTCCAATTGGCTGGCCGTGTCCAAGGCGCCTTATTTGATGACCCGTGCGTTCATGCAAGGCTGACCAATCAGAAAGCAGTTCCGTCTACCAATCGCAGTGATAGGGGTGCGGTGAAACACACTCTAGCACGCCCCAATCGAAACAGTATGCCCACATCGCTGCTACGATTGTGGTGTGTGACGCGGCGATGTGTGAAGGGAAGATCGCTTCCTGTCTTCTGCAGGCGATATCCGGAACGCAGGATCGGCTAAGATCGCTACGTGTGACCATTTCACAGCGCTGACAAAAAGTGCCTGAAACATGCGCGCTCACGTCAAATCGCCAGCGATATGGAAGCCATATGGAGGCGTGTGACGGTACCTGTAAACTGTTTGGTTCATACTTATTGAATTCTAGCACTTTATTTATGGGGAGGACTTGCATACTTATTTCTGATTTTGCAATGTACTGCTTGTATTGTGTATAAATTGTATGCTTTTCCCTGTGATCTTGCCTGGGGGAGTGTTTTCGTACATGCCATTGTATGCGATTTTGTGTTTTTAGGTTTCATATAAAGGTTTTGTACATTGGTTGCATTATTCCTGGTTATGTTTGCCGTATGTGCAGTGTCTTCTATTTTTATTATTTTTCTTGTGCAGGGGAAAGTCACCATTGCTGCTTTCCTTACAGTCTCTGGAGAGGAGAAAGTCTTAGAGGTCAGTCCCTCATCAATCAGAATGATGGCATACCCTGGTGATACACCATTCTATTATGCAGTTGGATTACCCTTTACTAATGGCTGAAGCTGGAGTCTCAGCACAGTGCCCTCTCCCAATTGTGATTTCTCTCTCCCGTCTCTACACTATGCAGATCTGATCCTCTATTCTTATAACCGCCTGAAGTCTACGGCCATCTCTCCCGTGAATTTAGCCGTAGAGGCAGGAGGGAGATATTTCTGGCACAATCAAGTGTCCTTGTACTGATGTGTTATAGAGTTATGCGACAATATTTCCTGCAGCCTATCAACCTTTATTTTATCTAGATCGCTCCATCTTCTTTTGACCTTACTGTCACTTCCAAGGACGATCCAAGAACGGAAGTCTTATTCTGTAGCATTTATGTGCCCATACGACATCTGGGAACACGTTAGAGGTACAGGCCATTTGTCCAACAAACTTCATTTTACTGGATATTATCATTACTACATATAACAGTGCTCCATAAAACTCTGGACCACAGAACAGCACCCCTAGTGTCCAGACAGACACAGTACCTGTTAAACTACATCAAAACGTTGGACTGGAAAAGTCCTCCATGAGGTCTAAGGGGTATGCTATTCTCCCTAACCCTTAGATCCCTCTCATACAGCCAGATCAGATCTCATACTTTGTACTGATGAGGGGAACATACCCCAAAATACCGTGTCTGCAAATTGCGGTTCTGATCTGGTATAAACCCAAAGTCATATGGGTTTCTTAAAGGGTCCCTTTTGAATTTTAGGATTGCTATTTCCAATAGGTGGCACTAGAGTTCAAGTCTACTTCCTCTCTGAAGAGACAACTTGCATAGTCCTCCATGAGGCATGCATGGAAGGAGCATGGGTCAATGGGCACTGTAAAATAGGAGCTAGGGTTTTGGCTTTGATATGAGGCAGTCTGTAGTCTGCAGAAATCATAGAATGGTAGAGTTGGAGGGGAACTTCCATTGGAGGAGAACTCACCACCTCTCGTGGCCGCCTGTTTCACTCGTTGATCTCCCTCACTGTCACAAAGTTTTTTCCAATATCTAATCTGTGTCTCCTCCCATTCAGTTTCACCCCACTGATTCTAGTCTTTCCTTGTGCAAATGATAATAAAGCTGATCCCTCTACAGTGTGGAAACCCAAGAATAAAGCTGATCCCTCTACAGTGTGACATCCCTAGAATAAAGCTGATTCCTCTACAGTGTGACATCCCTAGAATAAAGCTGATTCATCTACAGTGTGACAGACCTAGAATAAAGCTGATCCCTCTACAGTATGACAGCCCTAGAATAAAGCTGATCCCTTTACAGTGTGACAGCCCTAGAATAAAGCTAATCCCTCTACAGTGTGACAGCCCTAGAATAAATCTGATCCCTCTACAGTGTGACAGCCCTAGAATAAATCTGACCCCTCTATAGTGTGACAGCCCTTGAGATATTTGTACACAGCTATTAAGTCTCCTCTCAGACTTCTTTTTGGCAAGCTAAACATTCCCAAATCCTGTATCTGTTCCTCACAGGACATGATTTGCGACCGGTCACCATTCTGGTCTGAGCTTGCTCCAGGAGAGGCAATAATGTCAACTGTAGGAGCTGCATGATCAATAAATAACTGCTGATGGAGGCTCTCAAACTGAACTGAGGCGTTAGGATAAGGAATTCTCTGGATTGCAAATTTCTTTTGCATTACACTATTGGAATAGTTCCTAGAAAAAGAATGTCCCTTAAATTTACTTTCCTACGTAATGTGTTGACTGCTGTCATGGCTACTGTCTTTACATACAAATCTGTCCACTATTATCTTTCTTCAAAAGGGGCTTCAATTGCTCATTAAAACAATTCAATACATTGGGGCAACATGTTACCAAAAACTCTCAACAAGTTTTAATTCCCATGACAACCAAGAGATGGTCACATATAGACAAATACAGCCGGTGAAATAAGTATTGAACACGTCACCAATTTTCTAAGTAAATATATTTCTAAAGGTGCTATAGACACAAATTTCCCACCAGATGTCAGCAACAACCCATCCAATCCACACAGGTAAAGAAATCAAACCATAGATGTCCATAAATTAAGTTATATATAATAATGAGAAATTACACAAGGAAAAAGTATTGAACACGTTCGTGAAATTTAATACTTCATTCAAAAGCCTTTGTTGGTGATGAAGCTCCAGACGCCTCCTGTATGGAGACATGAGT
This sequence comes from Allobates femoralis, assembly GCA_033576535.1. Classification (NCBI taxonomy): domain Eukaryota; kingdom Metazoa; phylum Chordata; class Amphibia; order Anura; family Aromobatidae; genus Allobates; species Allobates femoralis. The sequence goes on from JARQOC010000002.1 coordinate 721,781,907, forward strand.
CCCTGCATTGCTCAGGTGGATTTTGGCCCATTCTTCCACACAAACACTCTTCACATCCTGCAGATCCCGTGGATCCTTCTATGATCTCTGAGCTTTAGTTCCTTCCAGTGATTTGCCTTTTGGCCTCCAAACATCTTGTGTATTATGGCATCCAAAGAGTTCAATTTTGGTCTCATCTGACCAGAGTATTTTCTCACAGTATTTCACAGACTTGTTTAAATGTTGTTGAGCAAACTGTAAATGCTCTTGAACCTGTTCTGCAAGTGATACTTGTGCAGTGTGTGATCATACAGGAGTGTGCATACAGGTCATGGAGGGTGAGTAAATAACTTATTGTTTTCTATTAAACAATGGTACCTCCTGATTCCAGCTCTTCCTGTAGTTCTTCAAAGGTGGTTATTGGCTCTTGGACAATTTCTCTGATGATTCTTTTCATCCTCTGTCTGAAATCTTGCAGGGATCATCTGGTCATTGCCGGTTTGTGGTGAAATGATGTTCTTTCCACTTCTGTATTATGTTCCTAACAAAGTTCACTGGCATCTTCAGTAGTTTAGAAATTCTTCTGTAACCAATGCCATCAGTATGTTTTACAACAATAAGGATGTGAAGGTCTTGAGACAGCTCACTGGTTTTCCCCATCATGAGATGTTTCTTGTGTGGCACCTTGGTAATGAGACACCTTTTTATAGGCCATCAGTTGAACCAGATTATATTATTTTTTACTAATTGGCATGATTTGCTTTCGAATTACTGATAGAGTTCAGCTGGTGCCATGACTTTCCATGGCTTTTTGCGCTTGTCTTTCTGCATCTCTGCAACAATTTATGCATATCTATAGTTTAAATTTTTTGCCTGTGTGTGAATTGGATGGAGTAAGTATAAGCCAGGCCACCATCTGTAGTAGACCTACATTTTATGCCAACACCCTTGATGAACCGAGACAAGATCCTTTGAGTTAAATTGCCAAATGGAGTACAAGGAATACCATACACTATACTGTAAGGTGGATATTAAAGGAGGATAAATAACTCCTTGATTGGGTCCCATTTCCCCTCCATGTCTACTCTGAAGTACTATGCAGAAACTGCTTGGAGGACCTCAACCTGCCCCAGTCTCCCGGGTGTCATTAAATGTAATGAATTTCAGTTGCATGAACCCAATTTTTCCTCTCCAGGGTCTTGCTCCACCTCTTACAGAAATATTTTGCATTTAATTGAGAAACTATATCTTGACCCATTTTCTGCCAGGATAAAAGCTCACTATTTCCTCCGAGACTACACAAGAGGAATTCTGGAAAATATTATGGCTTTTAGTATAGAAAATATGTGAGGCTTCGTAGTATTCAACAAATGACCCCGCACCAAAACACCTAATTTTCTAAAGATTTTATATTTTTTCTAGATTTATTTAGAGGCTCTTCAAACAAGATCTTCTCAAGCTAAAAGCCGGTCAGTAATTACTTGTTACAGCACTGGCGCAACCACCCAATATCTTATGGCGGTGGATGGGGTGGGGTTCTTTAAAGAGGACCTATCACAAGGTCATAAGTGGCCAGTTTTTACTGTATATAATTTCTGTTATTCCTCATAGTATTTAATTTTTTTGTGCTAATTTTTGACCCTCAGTGCTTATATGTTACTTGAAAATGCAGAGCAGCCTAAAGACACGCCCCAGAGGATCCTGTGAGCAACACCACCTTGGTAAAGACCAGTAAAATTAGCACTATACTGTTATTTTTTGTTTGTTTGAAATCTATCATACTGTTCTGGAGAAATAGGCCTTTTTATTTTGTACTAATTTTTCACATGATAATAATGCACACCCAAAGACACGCCCCAGAGGATCCTGTGAGCAACGCCCTCTTAGCTATGTCCCTATTGGAGGTGGGGCTGCCTCTCTGTGAGTGACAGCAGTCTGGGCACGCATCCCAAGATCACACTTCACTCTCCTCTCAGCCACCCCCCCCCCCAGTTACGTGCGCTGCTCAGTTGATCCGATTCTGGTCTCCAGACCAAAAGAATCAAAGCTAGAACAAAAAAATAAACAGTATTTAGGAGCCCCAGAGAGATCATCTTGCAGGAGCAGGGTAGGTAAGTATATTAGGAAAGTGTTAGTTAGGAATAGTTAGGAGAAAAGAAAGGGGATCACATTAGTAGTGGCAAACCTGTTCATGGATATTTGTAGCCACTACTCCTGGGATGTGAAACTTGTACTTGTTAAAGGTGTTTAGCCAACCCATGTTTTAATGACATTATTAGAAAGTAATTGGTTGCTGGAGTAGGTGAGAGGTCTCTACAATCAGAACCATCTTCAATTAACCAAAGTGGAGTGTCACTTATTTTGTAGAGGTGTGACCATTAATTCGAATGAACACAGAGTAATACTTTATTTCTCCTGTAGAGGCGCTGTGGTGAAATGAAAAAAAAAATGGATTGTTCAAAGTGGGCGGCCCCTTAAATGCTTCAAGGATCACATTACTTGTCATTGGTCATTTTAATCTCATTCGTTTCGAGCTAAAAAATGGTGGTTACAAGAGTTTTTGCAACCGCAAAACTTTGGGGTGCAAAATATCACAACCAGCCAAGGGATGAATTAGGGAAAAGTGTTCATATATGGCGAGTTCTGTCATATTTATTATCCAGCGCGGTATTGGAGCAGTTTCCATGAGTCTGGTCTAGTTGTATTCCGTCTAGCTTTACGGTACTATTAATAAATGTACCTCAATGTTTCATATTCTCAATGTCACGCGGTCTATCTTATGCTATGAGGAGTTATTATTTGTACTCATTGATGCGTGGGATTATTTTTGGCTTTTGTCTTTGTTTTCGTCTTGATGCATTTTCACGTTGACATATATCCATTTCGATTGTATAGATAAAAGCGGCAGCTGCCGAGCGGTGAATTCTGTGATTTTTCACTTATACCATCGTTACGCAGATCCTTCAATCCTAAAGTGAAATAGCAGTATTTCTTCCTAGTCAGCCTCCTCGTGAAAGAATCAATTATCTGTTTCTTCTTAAAAAAAGACCTATCTCATCCTGGAGTCCAAAATATAAAACCTTTCTCAAATTCATATACCGTATATACTCGTGTATAAGCTGAGTTTTTCAGCACAATTTTTGTGCTGACAAGTGCCCCCCTCGGCTTATACTCGAGTCACTCGGTATTTGCTTTGGGGGGGGGGGGGGGGACTGTGAACGGGGGCTGGAGGAGGTCACGTGGGGCCGCTCATTAGTGTAATGAATATGCACTGCATCCCCCCGTCCATCAGCGGCGGGGGGAGCGGTGCATATTGCACTACACTGGCCCCCCCTTAGTGATGTACAGCCCCCCTCCTTAATACCTGTCCCCCAGGCTGCGGCACCTGTTAAAATAACAAACATTGTATACATTACCTTTTCGGCGACTCCTTCCTGGCACCGCCGCGTCCTCTGGTCTCACGGCTTCTTCCTGCTTTTGCCGGTGTCATGTGTCCGGCGCAGCAGCGATGACGTCATCGCTGCTGCGTCGGCCACAGCAATAGAAGCCGGCACAAGCAGGGAGAAGCCTGGAGACCAGAGGATGCGGCGGTGCCAGCAAGGAGTCACCAGAAAGGTAATGTATACAATGTTTGTTATTTTCACAGGTGTCGCAGCCTGGGGGACAGATACTAAGGAGGGGGGGCTGTATATCACTAAGGAGGGGGCCTGTATACTAAGGAGGGGGCCTGTATACTACTGCTGGTGGCCTGTATACTACTGCTGGGGGCCTGTATACTACTGCGGGGGGCCTGTATACTACTGCTGGGGGACTGTATACCACTGCACGGGGCCTGTATACCGCTGCTGGGGGCCTGTATACCACTGCTGGGGGCCTGTATACTACTGATGGGGGCCTGTATACTACTGATGGGGGCCTGAATACCACTGCACGGGGCCTGTATACCGCTGCTGGGGGCCTGTATACCACTGCTGGGGGCCTGTATACTACTGATGGGGGCCTGTATACTACTGATGGGGGGGCGCTATATACCGGGATGGGGGCTATATAACAGGATGGGGGTCTGCTGCATTACTCACCCTAGGCTTATACTCGAGTCAATAAATTTCCCTAGTTTTGGAGGGTAAAATTAGGGGCCTCGGCTTATACTCGAGTCACTCGGTATTTGCTTTGGGGGGGGAAACTGTGACCGGGGGCTGGAGGAGGTCACGTGGGGCCGCTTATTAGTGTAATGAATATGCACTGCATCCCCCCGTCCATCAGCGGTGGGGGGAGCGGTGCATATTGCACTACACTGGCCCCCCCCTTAGTGATGTACAGCCCCCCCTCCTTAATACCTGTCCCCCAGGCTGCGGCACCTGTTAAAATAACAAACACTGTATACATTACCTTTTCGGCAACTCCTTGCTGGCAGCGCCGCGTCCTCCGGTCTCCAGGCTTCTTCCTGCTTTTGCCGGTGTCATGTGACCGGTGCAGCAACGATGACGTCATCGCTGCTGCGTCGGCCACAGCAATAGAAGCCGGCACAAGCAGGGAGAAGCCTGGAGACCGGAGGACGTGGCGGTGCCAGCAAGAGTCACCAGAAAGGTAATGTATACAATGTTTGTTATTTTAACAGGTTCCGCAGCCTGGGGGACAGATACTAAGGAGGGGGGGCTGTATATCACTAAGGAGGGGGCCTGTATACTAAGGAGGGGGCCTGTATACTAAGGAGGGGGCCTGTATACTACTGCTGGGGGCCTGTATACTACTGCTGGGGGCCTGTATACTACTGCTGGGGGCCTGTATACCACTGCACGGGGCCTGTATACCGCTGCTGGGGGCCTGTATACCACTGCTGGGGGCCTGTATACTACTGATGGGGGCCTGTATACTACTGATGGGGGCCTGAATACCACTGCACGGGGCCTGTATACCGCTGCTGGGGGCCTGTATACCACTGCTGGGGGCCTGTATACTACTGATGGGGGCCTGTATACTACTGATGGGGGGGCGCTATATACCGGGATGGGGGCTATATAACAGGATGGGGGTCTGCTGCATTACTCACCCTAGACTTATGCTCGAGTCAATAAATTTCCCTAGTTTTGGAGGGTAAAATTAGGGGCCTCGGCTTATACTCGGGTCGGCTTATACTCGAGTATATACGGTAATTAAAAAAATGAAAACAATCCTGACAAATTAAGTGATAAAAGTTCTGTCCCATTAAGAAATGGAAGCTGAATTGGCTCTCTGCTTTCTCAATATTTTGACAGCTGTGTGAGACTTCCTGCTTCTGAGAGAGATACCACCGAGCTTGGTGAGCCCCAGATTGTGCAGCATGTAAACACAGTGGAGATCTTTGCTGTTAACTTCATAATGGATACACAGTGGTGTGAAAAAGTGGTTTCTTAAGCCCCTGTCACACCTAGCAAGATAGCGGTTTCATCACAAGTTTTGTGAATATGTTTCACACATAGCAGCGACCAGGCCCCACTGTGAGATCGCCGATCGTGTTTAAATGGCCGGAACCATTTTTTGATCGTCGGGTTCCCACTGGGCAGCATGGATCGGTGTGGTTGACGCCTTAACAACGACCTCGTTGGCGACTCAGAAGTCAGCCACGTAGGACTGAGTTGTCAGACTAGCTGCTGTGTGACAGGGTCCCAACGGCCGCCGAGGTCGTTATACAGGTCGCCGTATCGTTGCTGCGTCGTTGAGTAGATCTGACTGTTTGGCATCTCACCAGTGACCACGTAGCGACGTTCCAGCGATCCTTACCAGGACGTATCATTGTCGGGATCGCTGGAACGTCGCCAAGTGTATTGGGACCCTTATTCTTTTGCATGTTTGTCACAGTTAAATATTTCTGATCACCAAACAAATATAAATATTAGACAAAGATAACACAAGTAAACACAAAATACAGTTTATAAATTAACGTCTTTATTATTAAAGGAAAAAAAATCCAAATCTAAAGGGCCGTGTGTGAAAATGTGATTGCCATCTCCCCTTAAAACATACATTAACTGTGGTTTATCACATCTTAGGAAGCTATATTCAATTTCTCTAGCCACGCCCAGGCCTGATTATTGCCACACCTGTTCTCAATCAAGAAATCACTTAAATAGGACCTGCCTGACAAAGTGAAATAGACCAAAATATCCTCAAAAGCTAAACATCATGCTGCAATCAAGAAATTCAGGAACAAATAAGAAACAAAGTAATTGAGATCTATCAGTCTGGAAAAAGGTTATAAAGTCATTTCTAAAGCTTTGGGACCCAATGAACCAGAATGGGAGCCATTATCCACAAATGCCAAAAACATGGAACAGAAAAAATCATGAATGGGTAAAACCTTTTTCACACCACTGTAGTTATATACAAAGTAATGTGAGATGGATTCCTGTGTATTATGGAGCAGCAGTAGGAGACTAGAAAAAAGCAACGGAGGTGGATCCTTCTCCTTGGTTCTGTGCTGTCTGCATTTTTTGTTGTGGGAGATTCACATTTACTTTTTACAAGCAGTTATATCCTTTTTAAGAGACAAACCCAGATCATCTAGAATGCTCCTGTAAAGATGGGAAAACCTTCCAGACTCTTGGGAGGAATCACAAAATATCATGGGAGTCCCCTAAACCAGTGTACCCCAACTCCAGTCCTCAAGGCCCACCAAAAGTGCATGTGTTCAGGATTTCCTTAGCATTGGACAGTTGGTAATTTAATGTCCTGCATAAGTGATGATTACAACTGTCAAATGCTAAAGAAATCCCAAAAACATGCACTGTTGGTGGGCCTTGATGGCTGGCATTGGGAAACATGGAGAACCTTCCGGGAATAAACATTTCTAGGTTTCCTTTGCCCTATTGTTGTTTATGTCACACACTATGGAATATTTTGGCGCCATGTCAATAAATTGATTATTATTTAATATGGTAGATGACATTGAGAAAAAAAAAGTGTTTTTTTTTTCAGAGACAGTGCCACCCTTGTCTATAGGCTGTGTCAAGTATTGCATGTAATTATCAAGAGAAGAATGAATGCAATATCCCAATTCCAATACCAGACACAGCCCATGAAAAAGTGTGGGCTCTCATGTAGCCCTTTAAAATTATTATTCCATAACTTCTTACATAAAATAATGTTTTAGATTTCTTCTCTTGCTCACAGATACTACCCCAGAATCAACCTCAACTTTGCCAATGACAACCTCCTCTAATCAGTCTAGTGACTTCCTTACACAGATACAAGTCTTATCTTGTGCTTCCCCTCGCTTCTAGAACACTTTACCACAATTCATCTGAACATTTCCAATCCTCCCAAGCTTCCACTTCTCCCTGAAACCTTTTCCAGTGGGAATATAACCTGGCAAAAAGTATCTTTCCAACCGGTGTTCCAAGGCCACCTTCGCCTGAGATATCTGTTGATGCCCACTCCTTTTCCAGACCTTATGTACCCTGTGTCCATACACATTATATAGCTGGCAGCCAAATGCTAGTCCGGATGACAACTACTGTATAACTTCTGAGTTCCCCTATGCTGGGATATTGTATATGGGGAGGGTGGAGTAAGCCACAACCAGGCACATCTAGGGGCGGTCTACCTAGCGGAAGAGCAAAAGATTTGAGTGATTGAGTTTGAAGTGTCCAATTCTTCTCTCTCACCATAAAATCAGGGGCCTGCTACAAATTAGATGGACGGTGGGACCTGCTGAGTTCCAGATCACATAAATCTGATGTATGGGGAAAGGTTAAGATTTGTATGGTCAGGATTCCAGCCTGATGTATGTAATGTTTGTGTGTCCCACTTGCTGTTTGTTATGTGTGTTACAGGAGATGATGGTGATACAATAATAGGTGTAATATTTGGAACAATGAAGTTGTATTTCCGTTGGTGAGTTCTACCATGCTTGGGTGCTCGACAGTCGTTACGAGCAGTTGGATGCTTGGATGGGCGTGATTTGAGTACCCAAGTATATAATGGACCTAAAAGAGGCCTTAAAGGGTATCTCCACAGATGATTTCCCATGAAAGGTGCTATTTTCACCTAAACTGTGAATGGCCTTGATAGGAATAACTCTTAATGGGTGATTCCTATCTCCAGTGATGGCTATCTCTGGATAGTGTTTGTACAAACAAGCATTTACAATTGACTGATCATTAAAATTTGCATCCATTCTTGTGATCATAACTTTTTTCTTTTGTTTAAAGCTAATTGCGTAGGAGACCGACCAAATCTCCCCATTTATCTTGGTAATGCTGCTCTGAAGATGGACCGGGTTAGGAAGTAACAACGTGCTCGAAAAACTGTAAATATGAAAACTCTTAATATCTCAAGAACGGCTTAAAATTTTAATAAGCATCAAATTGCAAAATAGTTTGTGTTTACAAGCCATTTCCACCAAAACTCATTTATGAAGGTGGGAAAAACCTTCTAAGGGAATACCTCATCTGCTGAACTTCTCTAAGTTCATCTTGAGCGCTTAAAAATACGGACATCTTTATTTCTTACACAGGAACAAAATGTAATGCATGTTGGCATCCAACACAGTAGGTCATTCCGTTCTGTTGACATCTGGCTAATAGCAGATAATCACCTGTAACCTGATCTCCTGTTAAGACCACCCACGAGGGGACATTCTGAAATATCAGCATGCAGTAACACACTTGCCGACTGTCCAAGAATGCCCTGGAGTCTTCAGGAAAATAAATAAATCATCTTGACTCATGAAAAGTTGGAAAATATCCTTGGTGTTGTGCCTTGACTCCGGGGCTCAATTCAGTGTGGTTGGTTTCCCTTTCTTTTGGGCCACAGTGTATTTTGTCTTTGTCCAATTGCTGATGGTTCTCTTGTCCTTCCTTTGCCTTGCTTTCCTTTTAATTTCTATTCAGGTGTTTTCTCTTGCTTGTTTGTGTTTGACCTATCACATCTTGGGAGAGGCTATTTAAACTCACAATGCACATGTTTTCATTGCTGGCTTAATTTCAAGGTAGATGTATGTTTGGAATCCTAGCTCTTCAGTTAAGGATTCACTTTCTGAAGTATATTGTTTTTACTTGAAGTTTGTTTGTATGTCTCCCTTAAAAGCATTCTTCTCATTCTGTTACATTTAGGGTTTGGGGCTTTTTATGTATACCATTAGTCTTTTGGGTTATTCCCATTTTCCTCAATTTTCCCTGTATGAACACGTTCTTACCCCTAAATCTCACTCTTGTCTGCACTTCCTTTATGGTTATTGTTTTTTATAGTTGATGGTGCACTTAAGGACACTCAAAGTCAGTCGAAGTTGAGTGGGGGCGCCACTGTGTAATCTTAGGGTGCCAACCTCCACGGTCAGTCAGGGACAAATTAGGGTCAAATTTAGGGCTTCTATTAGTCTAAAAAGGGACCTGTAGATTGCAGGTTTAACATCTGATTTGTTCATTCCCTTGTGAGTGGTAGGGATCGGTCATAACACTTGGCTTTACCAAAGCCTCCTGGAACCACCTGGAAAAGTCACCGGGATGCTTACCTGTAAAACTACCTTATGCCTTGGCATCCAGACGAACATTTAGAGGAGCCGGAAATGTGCGACAGTAAAAAGGGCAGTGTCACATCGCCATCGGACTCGGTGGCCGGTGTTCCTGCCTCGGCCGCTGGGAGGAGCCGGATTCCTTCGTCTGGTGGTGCTGGTGATAGGAAGGCCTTGTCCTCATATGGACCTGCTCCAGCGACGTCTGCCTCTGTCGCTGAGCGCCGCTGTGTTTCCCCTCTGGGTGGTGTTGGTCGCAGAAGAGCGGGCCCTGCAGAGGTGTCCGTTAGGCGCAGCCTGCGTTCTTCTGTCAGAGGTGGGCTGGGTGGAGCCAGTCGTGCATCTCCATCTGGCCTGGCCCTAGGGGCGGTCCGGATGAGGTCATCGGGCTGTGAGCTCCAGCCTATGGGAGGTAACCGCGCCCTTCAAATACATTGGAGCCTGTCTTGCAGGCCGCCAGATATAGTTTTGGTTCCCCAGTGATATAGTGTATGTTTAGTTTTGTCTCTGACCTTGCCTGGATTTCTGACTCTGCCTCTGCCTATTGATTTTGTACCTCAGCTGCCCTCTTGGTTTTGCCCTTGACCTTTGCCTGGATTTTTGACTCTGCTACTGCCTGACGATTTTGTACCTTTGCTGCCCTCTCGGTTTTGACTCGGACTCCTGACTACGTTCTTCGCTTCCTGATTTTTTCCCTTCCTAGACGACCTCCCTGCTCTGCTGCTCCCATAGGCAGCTACCCCTGGGCTCCGCTATAATTCCAGATCCCTGTATAGGGGTTAAGGGTCTCGGGGTTTCTCGGGGTGCTGCCTTACCAGCAGCTCAGCCTTACAGCGGACGGTCGTCACAGGCAGTGGATATTTGGGGGAATTCTTGTTGAACACTCAAGTCCCCGTGAAACTTCTCAAAAAGTTGCATATAATGATTTTAAAATAAGTTGTTATTTTTCAACATTGGTCCCCATTGACCTTACAAAGCATAGTAAGAATGAATCAACAAGCGGCATTGGAAGACAAGCATGTTCCATAGACAGTGTGGAGAGCTATCATAAGTTCATGCATTGACAGGGCAGGTAGATTCGGCATTCAATATTGGGCAACAAATAAAAAAAATTTCCGTCTGTGCATGCTGGGACACGGGGCGGGACGCTTTGGGAAACAACAAAGGAAATGGACAAAATTTAAAAAAAAAAAACAAAATGGGAAAAATGGGAAGGGGACAAGATTTAAATGTTGTAGTGACCATTCCTGGGAACTTACTCAGAGCCTTTGTTCCATAATCGTCGTCACCTAATCCGAAGCTGTCCTGCCCAGCAGTACCCAGAGAGTGAGCAATGAGAGAGGAAGAGGAGGCGCAGAAGAGGAAGGAAGAAGTCAGTGGAGTTGAAATGAATACTACCATGACAGACCGTGTGGAATAACAACCTGGATCCATCATCCAACCAATCCAATCCATCATCCAACTTTATGGATTGAACGCGGTGAAGTTTTCATTTAAGGGATTACAAATCGTTTTTTGAGGGAAAAAGGTTACAAGCAGAATGACCTTGTAGAAAAATACTAAATATTAAGGACTTGTATAATAAACGTAAAGTTGTGAGTATGATAATCACATAAGGTCTTAAAGGGATGCGGTACCTGGCTTATTGACCAACTGGTGCATCCAATTGACCTCCCACATAACATGGGAACATAACTTATGATCATGGTAAACTCAATTAAACCAGAATACGCCTTCAGTTTGTCAAACGGGGCCATAAACTCACATATTACAACTTAAAACAAAATCAAGAACAACAGTATTGGGTCTAAACATTAATTTTTATTATTTACTAGGTTGGTATTACAGGTAGTTAATGCTATAGTATGTAATGTGTAGCGAACTAAGAAAGCTAACTTATAAGAAAGTAAGAGCCAGTCTGTCCGTCCGATCCTGCCACCCCAACGCACGTTTCGTGATCATTTCTTCAGGAGGCGTGAGAACGTTATCACTAAATGTGCGTTGGGGAGGAAGGATTATATAGACAGATTGGCCTTTTATTACTACTAACTTATGTTTCTTAGGTTGCTACATATTACATACTACAGCAATAAGTGCTTGTATTCAACTATCCTTCAGAAAGGATGGTGTGTCGCGGTCTGGCTGCTGTATTCATACAAAGATTCACGAAGAGATATGCAACAGTGTTAATTATCTCACTCGAGGCGTTTTGGAGCCATCCCTGCTCCATCCTCAAGAATACACCATTGGTATATTCCTGAGGAAGGAGCAGGGACGGCTCCAAATTGTGTCGAGTGAGATAATAAATACCGTTGCATATGTCTTCGTGAAAATTTGTTTGAATACAGCATCGCGGACCATGACACACCGTCCTTTCTGAAGCCTGACCTACACCATTGCATTGTGGAAGTATGGGTCCAGCAGCAGCTGTATAGGCGCATATACCGGTTGTGAGTAACACAACCAAACAAGGTGAGCAGTGAATATTACCATTTTTTGCCAATTTTAATTGAAGATAAGACCCTATTGCGCCTTTGTTGCCCCATTCAGGTAACTGTGTTCAACTATGACACACATGTGATACCAACCTAGTATATGCCTATGCCTTTACTCTTCACCAGGTATTTATGCCAAGTATACATTATTGCTCTGATAATTTGATTTCTTATCAGTGTCTGTCCATAGTAGCACATTTGACCATTTCTAGGCATTTTATATATCATACATATAAATAAAAGTTAATTTTTAGGCCCAATACTGATGGTTTTGATTTTATTGTAAACCGTAAACTCTAGTCAAGGTAGAGGAAGGGGGTCAACATAAAATTGTGGACTAATTTTAGACATAAATCGGTGAAGTACAAATTCTGGTACCAAGAAATGGCGTACTTGGTCAATATTCTAGGCTTGGTAAAAAGCCGGTGGTCTCTCCTACAAGGTCAGTCTGTTATCAAGAGGAAGCAGCCAAGGGTCTAAGGAGGAAACGAGCCAACCCAGCCAGCGACTGCTCCCAGAGGGGGTGGATTTGGATCAAATTTATATTTAAAGGTTATGTCGTAGGGTAAAAAGCCAAAGGATCCAGGGTGCATTCATGCAGAGGTCACAGTAGCAATGCCTCTCCTGCCTATCGGACCTGTATGCCTGGATGTGTGACAGGGTGAGAGGGAGGGATCGTGTCATGCGTGTCACCCGTTGACTTTTTAATTTTTTTGTGCCACACGTGACATCGTCTCCGAGGCTCTACTTACGGTCAGGATCACTTGATTCTTGCTCACTCTGCTCCTTGTTCTTGTAGAATGGGAACTTTCGTGAAAAGATGAGGTTCTTTTTACGCCTGTCATTGAATGACTGTGAAGGAGAGAAGGCATGGGGCAAAAACAGGGGCGTCTAATTCTTGTCACACTCATGCTGACAAAACTAGTGTGTAAATGTGGAGACAACTACAGTGACCAAAGTATCTGCTGGTAGCAAAACATTTTCAAATATAGAGATATTCAAATTTTTTTTTTACATTTTTAAATATTTTTTATATTTTATGTTCTTTTTAAAGTCAGTTTTGGCTTAGTACATGATGCCACATAAGCTGCCTTGTTTCTTTTAGACTAATGTGTAATCTCATGGCTTCGAAATCTCAAAAATATCAAACCTTTTATGCCCATGTCTTTTAGGCTTATTGGGTGTGGAAACCGTAAGTTTGAGGACTTAATAAGGATCTGCTCACTCATTTATACTAAAGGAAGCAGTGGTATGGCTGTATAAGTATTTGCCCCCTTTTTTGCAGCAATCCGATGCTTCAATCTTGAGAAATCTATTGTAGAAGTAATATGCAAATTGTGATGGAAGTGCACTGGGGGCGTGGCAATGCACTGACTTCTTCTACCAAGTGCACAGACACGACCCCAGTGCACTTAAACATTCCACATATAAAAATCAGATTTAAAAAAATGAGTATTTTAGGCAGTTTTTTTCCTGCCAACACTCAGAATAATCTATATAGATCTGAGAATAATATATACTCAGAAATACAAAGTTAGATTCGGTAATAATTAAAATATTATTTCATTAAATTATGTTAACATATATGGAATCAGATAAAATAGTATTAACTCCAAAAAGGTGTCTACTGAAATGTTAGGGATGTGGACAATAACTTGAAATATATTGAGTGTGGGAAATAACTATTTGATCCTTTGCTGAATCTGTAAGTTTGCCCACTGACAAAGACATGAACAGTCTATAATTTTAAGGGTGGGTTAAATTTAACAGTGAGAAATAGAATATCAAAAATAAAATCCAGAAAATCACATTGTCTAAATTATATAAATGTATTTGCATTTTTAAGAGAGAAATAAGTATTTGATCCCCTACCAACCATTAGGAGTTCTGGCTACTACAGAGCAGTTAGATGCTCCTAGCCAACTCATTACCTACATGGGAAAGACCAAAGAGCTTTGTAAGGATGTCAGGGAAAAGATCCTAGACCTGCACAAGGCTAGAATGGGCTACAAAACCATAAGTAAGACAAAGCTGGGGGAGGAGACAACTGTTGGTGCAATAGTAAGAAAATGGAAGAAAAACAAAATGAGGTCATCCACATCGATCTGGGGCTCCATGTAAAATCTCACCTCGTGGTGTATCCAGGATCATGAGGAAGGTGAGAGATCAGCCTAAAATGTCACAGGGGAACTTGTTAATGATCTCAAGGCAGCTGGGACCACTGTCACCAAGAAAACCACCGGTAACACATTATGCAGTAATGGATTAAGATCCTGCAGTGCCCGCTAAGTCCCACTGATCAAGAAGGCACATGTGCCGCCCGTCTGAAGATTGCCAATGAACACCTTGGTGATTCTGAGAGTAATTGGGGGAAGGTGCTGTGGTCAGATGAGACAAACATTGAGCTCTTTGGTATTCACTCAACTCGCAGTGTTTGGAGGAAGAGAAATGCTTTCACGCCCCCTGTATCTTGTATCCGCCTGCCGCCGCTGCCTCCCTCCTGTCATTCATTCTCTCCCTCGCCAGCTGCATAGTACACAGAGCGAGGGATCGCTTGTTTTTTTGTTGGCCGTATTTCCCCGCCTCCTGCGGTGACGTCACCACTTATACCCACCCTGCTCCATGTTAACCATGGAGCAGGGCAGGGAAAGGGGAAAGGCGGTGCCGTCATGGCAGGAGGCCGGCCACCCCGACTCCTGCGGTGACATCACCACTTATACCCACCCTGCTCCATGTTAACCATGGAGCAGGGAGGGGAAAGGCGGTGACATCACCGCAGGAGGCGGGGAAATACGGCCAACACAAAAACAAGCGATCCCTCGCTCTCTGTACTATGCAGCAAGCGAGGGAGAGAATGAATGACAGGAGGGAGGCAGCGGCGGCAGGCGGATACAAGATACAGGGGGCGTGAAACTGCCCTTTGAGAGAAGTGGCTCCAGCCACTAGACCTCCAATCCAGCTCCAGTATGTAAGTTTTCAAAGACAATTATCTCGGGGTACAGGGGGGCTCAAGGGATGGGGGACCCCTTGCCTGAATGCAGCAGACATGCTGCATTCAGTGCTGCAATTAGATCACCATGGATGGTTGGTGACAGGTCCTCTTTAAAGATTTAGAGATGATCTGCAAAGAGGAGTGAACCAAAATTCCTCCTGACATGTGCACAAACCTCATCAACAACTACAAGAAATGTCTGACTGCTGTGCTGCCAACAAGGGTTTTATAACCAAGTATTAAGTCTTGTTTGCCAAAGGGAACAAATTCTTATTTCTCTGGGCAAAATGCAAATACATTTAGGCCCCATTCACACACTGCTTTTTTTGCTGCATATTTTTAAGCACAAGCTCATCACAAACCAGGAGTGGGTTATTAAACATATAAGTGGAGCACTTGTTTCTATTAGACCTTTCCTCTGAGTGTGCCACTCCCGGTTTTGATTGTTCCCCTCCTGACTTTTTTTGAGCTTGTGCAGCAAAAAAAGCAGTGTGTGAATGGGGCATTATACGATTTTCTGGATTTTATTTTTGATAGCCTCTATCACACTGTAAAAATTGACCGACCCTCAAAATTATAGTCTGTTCATGTCTTAGTCAGCGGGCAAACTTACAAAATCAGCAAGGATCACCCACTGTGTGTGTGTGTGTGTGTGTGTGTGTATATATATATTATATATATATATATATATATATATATATATATATATAATGTCCAGGCTGAAAGGTACTGGGCACTATAACGCCTGATGTTAGAACGGGCTGTCATTAATATGACTTCTCTGCAGCTTCACACCGACGCTGCTGGCTTCAACAGCATAATCCAATTAACACAGCAAGAAAAGATATCCGCACTCACCGGTAGTCGATCTTATTTGCTTGTTTATTGAAAAGTGTTCATTTCCATGAAAGACTTACTCAGCAGGGCAGGGGGTGCAGGGGTGCCGGATATATATATATATATACATACATTCTGTATACATACTGTATGTATTAGATATCAGGATAACAATAGATTGATGTCATATATATTAAATATATGCCTATATTCAATTGAGAGGTTGTTAAATACATAATTCGTAATAAAGTGCCGAAAATGTATATATAGATGATAATAATAAATTTGAACAGCCTTTAAACATAACATTAGATATTCTAATCTAGTGTAACGATCAATTAGTTATCCAGCAGTAAGGTGCAATAACAGTACATAAGACCTACGTATCAATAATATCCCTAGTCAGATGGGTATAATAAGTTGTTTGCAAAAATGGTATTAGATGGGTTTTAAAATTGCAAATGCACTAATCTAATGAGAATAGGTCAAATGAAAAACATTGAAAGAGAATATCACTACCTTCTGAAAGATCTACTGTGTGTAAGAATCAGGGTGAAACGCGCGTCGGGGTGGAGGGACATGGCGCCATTACACACAGCAGATCTTTAAATAGGTGATGATATTGTTTTTCATCTGACATATTCTCATTAGATTAGTATATTTACAATTTAACAAGCCTCTCAAAATACTAATATTCTAGCTTAGTATAACTACTAATTAATCATCCAGCAGTAAGGTGCAATAGCAGTTTATCAGATCTTTGTATCAATAATATCCATAGCCAGATATTTATAGGGAGTTTGCAATAATGGTATTAGATTGGATTGTTAAATTGTAAATGTACTAACCTAATGAGTAGAGATGAGCGAACCTTTCAAGGTTCAGATTCGGTTACTGAATGAACCCATGGATGTTCGGGTTGACCCACCTCGTCACTGATTGGCTGTTTGGCTCTCCACCCACATACAGCCAGCCGTAAGCAAATACTTTTCGGGAATGGGAGTGCGGGGATTTTAAATTTTTATCATTTACATCCACACTACAACCGATAACTCTGTTTTTAATTCCAGTGCGAGACAATCAAACTCTGCAGGTGGCTCACACAAGCACAAGCGCATATGAGCAAAGCAATGCTCGCTCCAGCAGGTGTCATACGCAAATCACCAAACTCACCCGAACTCCGAACCTGAACAAGTTTACTCATCTCTACTAATGAGAATAGATCATATGAAATACAATGAAAAAGCAACCTGTTTAAAGATCTGCTATGGATGTAAGAAGCAGGGTGAAACGCGCGTCGGGGTGGAAGTAGGTGGCACCATTACACACAGAGCAGATCTTTAAGAAGGTAATGATATTCTTTTTCATTGTGTTTCATATGACCTATTCTTATTAGATTAGTAGATTTACAACTTAACAAGCCCATCTAATACCACTCTTGCAAACTACCTATAACCATCAATCTGGAGATATTATTGATACAAAAATCTTATATACTGGTATTGCACTTTACTGCTGGATGACTAGTAGTTATGCAAGATAACAATAATGGTATTTTTAGAGTCTTTTTAAATTGTAAATGCACTAATCTAATGAAAATAGGCGAGATGAAAAACAACATCATTACATTTTTAAAGATCTGCTGTGTTTAATGGCGCCATGTCCCTCCACCCCGACGCACGTTTCGCCTTGTTTTTTTACTTACAAAGAAAATCTTTGAAAAGGTAATGATATGCTTTTTTTATTGTTTTTCATAGTACCTATTCTCATTAGATTAGTGAATTGCAATTTCACAAGCTCATCTAATACAATTTTTTGCAAACTACTTAACCTGTTAGTGCACTTAACTGCTGGATAACTAATTATTAGTTATACTAAATGAGAACATTGGAATTCTAGAGGCTATTCATATTTATTATTAATATCTATATATACTTTTTGGCACTTTACGAATTATATATTTATTGATCTCTCTAGGGAATATAGACATATATTAAATATGTATGAAATTAATTATCTATTTTTTTTTACCACTTTGCTGCTCTCTCATATATGCTATCCTGATATCTAATACCTATATATACACATTTGGAGTTCTTGTTCATGTCGCTAATCACCTTTTTGCTGTTTACACTATTTTATCTCATTCCATATATTTTAATATACTTTAATACTCAACATGTGCACTATGGGTTTTGAGTAATGATACCTACTGACTCCCAAAAAATACCTCCTGATAGAAACTGTGTATAAATTGGGAAATATTTCTATATTTTTCTAAATTATCTTCCTTCATATCACAAGTGTGAAGACACGTGATTGACAGCTGCAGCTTCGCCCAATGATATCTGTGACTCTCGTTACAGTTACTTTAGTGAAATTCTTCTCGTTAGTCTTTGGAGACTCGTTTTCCTTTTCTCGTTACTTTGCACCTAGGACGTCGTCTGCTTGACATCTACTTATTATATTTTCTTCATGTGTGATATGAACTATTTTTAGATAGTAATTTATTTTGCTGTAATGTAAAGAGCTACACGGCCGAACGTTCACACCCCGGTGACTTCTCGAGTCGGTGCACAATTGTCATATGCATCGTTGCGAGAAGCAAAATATGTGTATTAGTATGTCTGTCTATGATTCATCTATGTATCTACCTATCTCATATTATGTATCTAATGTACGAAAGTTAAGATTGTTCCAGAAAATGAAGTTTGTCTCCCAGAAAATTATTACAATTTCCCATGGTTTGTTATACACATCTTTATTTCCTTTGTGTGTATTGCAACCAGGGCTGTAGAGTTGAAGTCGGAGCCCATTTTGGTGGAAAAAATGTTACACATTGGGTCCAGTAGTTCAATGCAGAATGTACTAAATATTATTATTATGAATTATTCTTATTTTCTATCTTAATATCTTGATTATTGTATAATAATAATGATCAAAGCCTGATGTTCACATTGTACTACAATAAATGTATCACTTAAATATGAGCCGTGTATGAAGGAGTCGGAGTCGAACGAGTTGGAGTCTGGGAAATTCAGAAGTCTGAGTCGGGGTTGGTGGTTTGACGTGCCAACTCCAATTTGGAACTACACAAAAAACTGAGAAAAAAAGGCAAATTAGACATAATTTCACACAAAATCCCCAAAATAATCCGGACACAATTGTTTGCCCCATCTTAATATTTGGTTTCCCCCTTTGGAATAAATCCTGCAGTCAGTCTCCTCCTATAACCTCCACAAGCTCCTTCTCTCTGGAGTTTCTCCTCTTCTTTATAATCTGCTCCCGGTCTCTCGTCTTCTCCCAATTTTTAGATCTCTCCACAGGTGATCAATGGGATTTAGATCCGGACTCATTGCTGACACTTCAGATCTCTCCACATGTGATCAATGGGATTTAGATCTGGACTCATTGCTGACACTTCAGAACTCTCCAGCGCTTTGTTTCCTCCATTTCTGGAGCTTCATGATGTTTGAGGTCATTGTCCTGCTGGAGACCACTGCCTGTAGGTCTTGTGCTCTTTTCTCTGACCTCCCCCTTATGTGACTAGGTCCTGTGCTCTTTTCTCTTACCTCCCCCATATGTGACTGTAGGTCCTGTGCTCTTTTCTCTGACCTCCCCCATATGTGACTGTAGGTCTAGTGCGCTTTTCTCTGACCTCCCCCATATGTGACTGTAGGTCCTGTACTCTTTTCTCTGACCTCACCCATATGTGACTGTAGGTTCTGTGCTCTTTTCTCTGCCCTCCGCCATATGTCACTGTAGGTCCTGTGCTCTTTTCTCTGGCCTCCCCCATATGTGACTGTAGGTTCTATGCTCTTTTCTCTGATCTCCTCCATATGTGACTGTAGGTCCTGTGCTCTTTTCTCTGGCCTCCCCCATATGTGACTGTAGGTCCTGTGCTCTTTTCTCTGGCCTCCCCCATATGTGACTGTAGGTCCTGTGCACTTTTCTCTGATCTCCTCCATATGTGACTGTAGGTCCTGTGCTCTTTTCTCTGACCTCCTCCATATGTGACTGTAGGTCCTGTGCTCTTTTCTCTGACCTCCTCCATATGTGACTGTAGGTCCTGTCCTCTTTTCTTTGACCTCCTCCATATGTGACTGTAGGTCCTGTGCTCTTTTCTCTGACCTCCTCCATATGTGACTGTAGGTCCTGTGTTCTTTTCTCTGACCTCCCCATATGTGACTGTACGTTCTGTGATCTTTTCTCTGAACTCCACCATATGTGACGGTAGGGTCCTGTGCCCTTTCTCTAACCTCCCACATATGTGACTGTAGATCCTGTGTTTTTCTCTCTGACCTCCCCCATGTGTGACTGTAGGTCCTGTGCTCTTTTCCCTGACCTCCCCCATATGTGACTATAGGTTGTGTGCTCTTTTCTCTGACCTTCCCCATATGTGACTGTACATTCTGTGCTCTTTTCTCTGAACTCCCCATATGTGACTGTAGGTCCTGTGTTCTTTTCTCTGACCTCCTCCATATGTGACCGTACGTCCTGTCTTCTTTTCTCTGCCCTCCCCATATGTGACTGTAGGTTCTCTGTTCTTTTCATTGCAGCCGCATTCTGTTTTCAGCAAACAGTAGAATGAGTTGCTTTACCAAAAAGCTCTATCTTGTCTCATCTGTCTACAAAACACTTTCCCAGAAGGATTTTGGTTACTCACTTACATTGTGGAATACTGCAGTCTAGCTTTTTTTCTGTCTCTGCGTCAGCATTGGGGTCTTCCTGGGTATCCTCCATTCCTCCATAGCATTTCCTATCATACAAATGTGGATGGATACTTTGCGCTGACACTGATGCCCCTTGAGCCTGCATGACAGCTTGATTTTCTTTGGAACTTGATTGAGGCTTATCCACCATCGGCACTATCCTGCGTTACAACCTTACAGTAATTTTTGTGTGCCATCCACATCCAGGGAGATTAGCTACAGTGCCATGGGTTGTACACTTCTTGATTATGTTGTGCACCGTGGACAAAGGAACATCATGATCTCTGGAGATGGACTTGTAACCTTGAGATTGATGATAATTTGCATGAATTATGGTTCTCAAGTCCTTAGACAGTTCTCTACTTCTCTTTCTGTTCTCCATACGTAGCGTGGCACACACAGACACACAATGCAAAGCTTGAGTCACCTTCTCCCCTTTTTATCTGGTTTCAGGTGTGATTTTCATATTGCCCACACCTGTTACTTGCCACAGGTGAGTGTGAACGAGCATCACTTGATGAAAAAAAAGTTGTTTACCCACAGTTTTGGAACGGTGCCAACAACTTTGTCCTGCCCATTTTTGCATTCTGTGTGAAATTTTGTCGATTTGCCTTTTTTTCTATTTGGTTTTTGTGTTGTTCAAATTCACACAAAGGAATTAAACATGTGTATGACAAAACATGTGTAACTGCAATAATTTTCTGGGAGAAATACTTCATTTTCTAGAACAATTTCAAGGCCGACAACACTTTTGGCTATGACTGTATCTACAGTATATGTATAATATCTATTTATCAACTATTCATTCATCACCTCATTTATTCATCCATCTTTTCATCAACTACCGATCCATCGTCTATCCATCCATCCATTGATCTATCAATCCATCCATCTATCCACCCATCCAACAATTTATCAATCCATCTGTCTGTCATTTGTATATCCATCCATCAATCCATCTGTCCATCCATCTATCTGTCTATCCATCAGTCTATCTTTCCATCATAAATCCATTGATCTATCCATCTATCTAAAGTCCCCGTCTCAGGGCCATGTCACAAGGTTCAACTTTATGAACGATATCGCTTAAGCGATCCGGATTTTTGATCATTTGAGCAATATCGTTTGTGTGTCGTTGCGTGTAAACGAGCGATGTTTCAGTGAAAAATCGCTTGATTGTTTGGTTGAAGATTTGTGAGCCGGACCTCAAATCCATCATTCATCGTTCAATTAACCTGCGGTCAACCTGCTGCATCGTCCTGTGTGACACCTCTCAAACGATCTTTTTCTCCACTTCGCCTATTCCTGACACTGGATAATATCGATCCCTGAGTAGTGCGCACGATCGCTGGCGCGTTGCCAAATTTCACATCGTTAACGACATCTAATCTTGTGACACCGCACAAACGATATCAATAAATTGTTCTAGCGATCTCCATCACGTGACTTTTCAGGAGATATCCTTCACAACATTGAACCGTGTGACGTGGACCTCACGCTTCAATGGTGGAACGATCAGATCAGCGATCCGACTTGACCTAGATCACCAGAAACGACGTTCAATGATCGCTAGTGAAATGTCATACGTATAGATATCGTTAACGACGCAGCAACGATTCCGCGACAAACAAACAATACTAGTGGTTGTTAGCTCGCCTACGTCCTTCAGTTCTCAATAGGCGAGGTCGTTAATGACATCGTTATCGAGGTGTCACACACACCCATGCTGCAGGTTGAACGAATGCTCATCGATTGGTTTAAAGTCCGGTTTACCAACCTCCCAACTACGATGTGCCTGATTATCGTCGATCGTTTGTACATGTCACACTGAACGACGTCGTTAGAATGACGGAAAATCTGTGACGTACTAACGATATCGTTACCGATATTGTAGTGTGAGACAGGGCCTTTATTCATCTATCATCTATCCATTAATCTATCTATCCATCCATTTATCTAATTATCCATCAATTCATTTATCTATCCATCTATCCATCCATCAATCCATCCATTGATCCATCTATCAACTATCCATCCATAAAATATATCTATCCATCTACCCCCCCATCATCCATCCATCCATCCATCTGCCTAAAGCCTGGGTTACACGCTTCAATGGTCGAATGACCAATGATCCGACTTGACCTAGATCTCATGAACAGGGCCGGCCTTTGGCATGTGCGAGTCGTGCGGCCGCACAGGGCGCCACGCTCCAGGGGGCGCCGCAGGGAGACAGCTGTCATTGTTATTTGCTGCCCTGCTCCCGCTCCCTGGGGCTTTGCTACTCTGTGCGGCTGCTAGTAGACAGAGGACGGCATCCGCAGGGGCGCCCGGTGGTAGCGCGGGCTCCCTGCTGATGCCACTCTCTCTACTATAGTCCTGGCCGCTGCCGCCGCGTTATCCCCCCCCACCCTGCAGTGTGAACCCACCTGTGGAGCTGCACAGGCCTGTGCTTACAGGACCTGTGATGATGTCAATGAAGGGGGAGGAGTCAGGGATCACATGATCAGATCGTCCGTGTATGCAGGGCAGCTTCCACCAAGCAGGAAGTGAAGAGTTGAAGAAATGGATGAGGTGAGTTTGTGTGGGATCAAGAGGGATGTAGAGTGTGAATGTAGCAGAGCTGCGTGTGTATGAGGTGTAAGGAGTGGAGCCGAGTGTGTACAAGGTGTATGGAGCTGAGTGTGTATGAGGTGTTCGGAGCGGAGCCGAGTGTGTATGAGGTGTATGAAGCGGAGTCGCGTGTGCACGAGGTGTACGGAGCGGAGCCGAGTGTGTACGAGGTGTACGGAGCAGAGCCGAGTGTGTATGAGGTGTACTTGGTGTACGGAGCGGAGCCGCGTGTGTACGGAGCAGAGCCGTGTGTACGTGGTGTACGGAGCAGAGCCGTGTGTACGAGGTGTACAGAGCGGAGCCCAGTGTGTACTAGGTGTACGGAGCTGAGCCCAGTGTGTACGAGGTGTACGGAGCTGAGCCGAGTGTGTACGAGGTGTACGGAGCTGAGCCGAGTGTGTACGAGGTGTACGGAGCTGAGCCGAGTGTGTACGAGGTGTACGGAGCTGAGCCGAGTGTGTACGAGGTGTACGGAGCTGAGCCGAGTGTGTACGAGGTGTACGGAGCTGAGCCGAGTGTGTACGAGGTGTACGGAGCTGAGCCGAGTGTGTACGAGGTGTACGGAGCTGAGCCGAGTGTGTACGAGGTGTACGGAGCTGAGCCGAGTGTGTACGAGGTGTACGGAGCGGAGCCGAGTGTGTACGAGGTGTACGGAGCGGAGTCGAGTGTGTACGAGGTGTACGGAGTGGAGCCGAGTGTGTACAAGGTGTACGGAGCGGAGCCGAGTGTGTACGAGGTGTACGGAGCGGAGCCGAGTGTGTACGAGGTGTACAGAGCAGAGTAACGTGTGTACGGAGCTGAGCCACGTGTATGTTATGTGCGGAGCCGTGTGTTTCCAGAGTGGAGCCGAGTGTGTACGAGGTGTACGGAGCGGAGCCGAGTGTGTACGAGGTGTACGGAGCAGAGCCGAGTGTGTACGAGGTGTACGGAGCGGAGCCGAGTGTGTATGAGGTGTACTGAGCAGAGTAACGTGTGTACGGAGCTGAGCCACGTGTATGTTATGTGCGGAGCCGTGTGTTTCCAGAGTGGAGCCGAGTGTGTACGAGGTGTACGGAGCGGAGCCGAGTGTGTACGAGGTGTACGGAGCAGAGCCGAGTGTGTACGAGGTGTACGGAGCAGAGCCGGGTGTGTACGAGGTGTACGGAGCAGAGCCGAGTGTGTACGAGGTGTACGGAGCAGAGCCGAGTGTGTACGAGGTGTACGGAGCAGAGCCGAGTGTGTACAGAGCGGAGCTGAGTGTGTATGAGGTGTACGGAGCTGAGCCACGTGTACGAGGTGTGCGGAGCCGTGTGTTTCCAGAGTGGAGCCGAGTTTGTACGAGGTGCACCAAGCAGAGCCGTGTGTGTACGAGGTGTACGGAGCAGAGCCACGTGTGTACGAGGTGTACGGAGCAGAGCCGTGTGTGTACGAGGTGTATGGAGCGGAGCCGAATGTGTACGAGGTGTATGGAGCGGAGCCGAATGTGTACGAGGTGTATGGAGTGGAGCCGAGTGTGTACGAGGTGTATGGAGTGGAGCCGAGTGTGTACGAGGTGTATGGAGCAGAAGCGCGTGTGTACGAAGTGTACGGAGCGGAGCCGAATGTGTACGAGGTGTATGGAGTGGAGCCAAGTGTGTACGAGGTGTACCAAGCAGAGCCGTGTGTGTACGAGGTGTACGGAGTGGAGCATTATACTATATGGAGGAATGTGGGGGTGTATTGTACTATATGTCATGCTTTAAGTGTGCAATATACTATACGGAGGACTGTGGCGTGCATTATACTAAATGGAGGACTTTGGGTGTGCATTCTAGATAGAGAACTGTGTGGGTGCATTATTCTATATGGAGAAATGTGGGGGTGCATTATTCTATATGGAGGTCTGTGGGTGTGCAATCTTGTATATAAAAGCCGGAAGTATTTGTGACCTCACATCCGTCACTTTGTCCCAACGTCCGGCAGAGCTACACCCGCTCAGGGTGAGCCAAGATGGCGGCCGTAAGCGGGAGCTGGGACTCATAGAGCCCGCTACGCTTATGGCAGCCCCTAACACATACACACACCACACACACAACACACGCACACAGTCGCCTATACTTACCACCTCTCCTCCGTCTTCTCCACCGCCGACATGTCGCCGCCCCTGGAGAACTGGATCCAATACGACATGTCGCTGCACCAGGACTGGATCCAATATGCGTCCGGGAACTCTCGCGAGACTTCCCGGACGCCATATTGGTTCCATGGCTCCAGGGGTGGCGACATACTTTCTCCAAGATGGCGTCCGGGAAGTCTCGCGAGAGTTCCCGGACGCCATATTGGATCCAGTCCTGGGTGCAGCGACATGTCGGGACTCAGGAAGACGCAGGCACCAGGGAAGAAGCAGGGACGGTGGTAAGTATATCGGAGTGTGTGTCCGTCCGCCCCACCGCTGACCACTCTGCCCACCGCTGACCACTCTGCCCTGCGCTGACCACTCTGCCCACACAGCGCCGCTGCGCTCACCACCCTGCCCACACAGCCCCGCAGCACTGACCACCCTGCCCCCGCGCTGACCACCCTGCCCACACAGCGCCGCTGTGCTGACCACCCTGCCCACACAGCGCCGCTGCACTGACCACCCTGCCCACACAGCGCCGCTGCGCTGACCACTCTGCCCACCGCACTCGCTGCTAACCACTGAGCCACCGCGCAGTGCTAACCACTGAGCCACAGCCCAGTGCTAACCACTGAGCCACCGCCCAGTGCTAACCACTGAGCCACCGCGCAGTGCTAACCACTGAGCCACACCGTGCAGTGCTAACCACTGAGCCACCGCGCACTGCTACCCACTGAGCCACCGCGCACTGCTAACCACTAAGCTGCCTTACAGTGCTCCATCCTCCCTCACCCCGCCGCTTTGTCCTCCATCATCCTCCTCCACCGCTCTGTGCTCCGTCCTCCCCCTGCCTGTACCATTCCATCCTCCTCCATCGCTTCCTCCTCCTTCCTTTGTCCGCCTCCTCTCCACCACTCCATCCTCCCCCTGCCTGGGCTGCTCCATCCTCCTCCACCCCACCGCTTCGTCCTCTGTCCTCCTCCTGCCGCTCTGTCCTCCCCCTGCCGCTCTGTCCTCCCCCTGCCGCTCTGTCCTCCCCCTGTCGTTCCGTCCTCCCCCTGCCTGTGCCGCTCCATCCTCCCCCACCGCTTCCTCCTCCTTCCTTTGTCCTCTTCACCTCCGCCACTCCATCCCCCGTCCTCCCCCTGCCCGTGCTGCTTCGTCCTCCCCCACCTCTCTGCTTCATCCTACACCCTCCTTCCTCCCGCCACTCTGTGCTTAGTCCTCCCCATGCCGCTTCGTCCTCCCCCTGCCTGTGCCACTCCATCCTCCCCCACCCCACCGCTTCCTCCTCCTTCCTTTGCCTTCCTCACCTCCGCCACTCTATCCTCCGTCCTCCCCCTGCCTATGCTGCTCCGTTCTCTCCCACCCCGCCGCTTCATCCTGTCCTCCACCCCCCCGCCGCTCTGTGCTTCATCCTCCCCTGCCGCTCCATCCTCCCCTGCCTGTGCCGCTCCATCCTCCCCCACCGCAACGCTTCCTCCTCCTTCCTTTGTCCTCCTCCCCTCTGCCACTCCATCCTCTGTCCTCCCCATGCCTGTGCTGCTCCATCCTCCCCCACCCCGCCGCTTCATCCTCCGTCCTCCTCCCCCTGCCGCTCTGTGCTCCATCCTCCCCCTGCCGTTCCTTCCTCCCCCTGCCTGTGCTGCTACATCCTCCCACACCCCGCCGCTACCTCCTCTGTCCTCCATCCTCCTCCCCCCTGCTGTTCTGTCCTCCCTCCTCCCCCCTGCCACGCCGTTCTTCACCGGCCGCTCCTTCTTCAAAGTTCCTCCCAATTCAGCCCTCACCGCCTTCCCCATGCAATCTCTATTTCTATATTCTAAAATACCCGATGCGTTAGAATCGGGCCACCGAGAGTTCCCGGACGCAATATTGGATCCAGTCCTGGGTGCGGCGACATGTCGGCAGAACAGAGGACTCAGGAAGATGCAGGTGGCAGGGAAGAAGCAGGGACGGTGGTAAATATATCGGAGTGTGTGTCTGTGTGTGTGTGTCCGTCCCCCCCACCGCTGACCACCCTGCCCACGGCGCTGCGCTGACCAACCTGCCCACGGCACTGCGCTGCCCACGGCGCTGTGCTGACCACTCTGCCCACGGCGCTGTGCTGACCACTCTGCCCACGGCGCTGCGCTGACCACTCTGCCCACGCACTCACTGCTAACCACTCAGCCACCGCGCAGTGCTAACCACTGAGCCACCACCCAGTGCTAACCACTGAGCCACCGCGCAGTGCTAACCACTGAGCCACCGCGCAGTGCTAACCACTGAGCCACCGCGCAGTGCTAACCACTGAGCCACCGCGCAGTGCTAACCACTGAGCCACCGCGCAGTGCTAACCACTGAGCAACCGTATACTCTGCTACCCACTGAGCCACCTGTATACACACAATTCATTTCACCGCACTCCCCTAACTATTAGTAAATAAACTATATATGGATTCTAGACTGCCCGATTCTTTAGAATCGGGCCGCCATCTAGTATACTATATGTAGGACTGTGGTGGTGCATTATTCTATATTGAGGACTATGGGGGTGCATTATATTATATGGAGGTCTATTGGGGTGCATAATATATGGAGGAATTTGGGGGTGCAATATACTATGTGGAGTACTATGGGGGGGGGGTTCTGTCAGGGATCAAATCTTGCTGGAGACTAGTCAGAAAGTCTGTTCCCTGAAGGCTTCTCCCTGCTGACTGCCTTGAGTGACCGGTCTCTCCGTATACACGCAAATGGGGTGAATTCACCAGGGACTAGCCTTTCTTGCTACTCTCCTATCTGTCTCGGTCCCCAGAAGCTTTTGGAGTATGTTCTTATTTGAAATGCTGCATTATTTAAGAGTCAACACCTATATACAGCAGATAAAACAGGATCCACCATTCACAATAGATGATGTCACAGCTCACCTCCTCCTCCTGTACAATGACTGATAACACCTCTATATACAGTAGATAACACAGGATCCACCATTCACAATAGATGATGTCACAGCTCACCTCCTCCTCCTGTACAATGACTGATAACACCTCTATATACAGTAGATAACACAGGATCCACCATTCACAATAGGTGATATCACAGCTCACCTCCTCCTGTACAATGACTGATAACACCTCTATATACAGTAGATAACACAGGATCCACCATTCACAATAGGTGATATCACAGCTCACCTCCTCCTGTACAATGACTGATAACACCTCTATATACAGTAGATAACACAGGATCCACCATTCACAATAGATGATATCACAGCTCACCTCCTCCTGTACAATGACTGATAACACCTCTATATACAGTAGATAACACAGGATCTACTATTCACAATAGGTGATATCACTGCTGACCTCCTCCTGTACAATGACTGATAACACCTCTATATACAGTAGATAACACAGGATCCACCATTCACAATAGGTGATATCACAGCTCACCTCCTCCTCCTGTAAGATGACAGGTAACACCTCTATATATGGGAGGGTTGGTAATGACAGGTGGGAGAGGATATAGGTCTTGGGTCCCTGATTTTTTCTGACCCTAGCATAGCAACGCCCCTCCCTGCTCTCCTTGAAGACCATGAATAGATCATGTACAAACATGTATGCTCATGTGTTCTGAGTAAGTAATGGCGTGGGGGCGCCATAAGGCAAATTCGCACAGGGCACCATTCAACATAAGGCCGGCCCTGCTCATGAACGTCGTTCAAGGATCGCTAGTGAAATGTCACACGTATAGATGTTGTTAAAGACGCAGCAACGATTCCGCGACAAGCGAATGATACTTGCGGTCGTTTGATCGCCTACGTCCTTCACTTCTCAATAGGCGAGGTCGTTAACGACATCGTTATCGAGGTGTCACACACACCGATGCTGCTGGTTGAGCGGACGATCATCGCTTGGTTTAAGGTCTTGATCACAAACCTCCGATGAACGATCAGCCGACTTATCATTGATCGTATCTACTTGTCACACGCAACGACGTCGTTGCTCCACTGAAAAAGCCATGACGTACAAATGATATTGTTGATGATATCATAGCGTGGACCGGGCCTTAATCATCAGTCCATCTATCCATCCATTCATCTATCCATCATTTATCCATCTGCTTATCCATCATCTATCCATCATATATCCATCTGCTTATCCATCATCTATCCATCAGTCCATCTATCTATCCATTCATCCATCAATTATCTATCTATCTATCTATCTATCTATCTATCTATCTATCTATCTATCTATCTATCGTATCAATTATATCTGTCTACACATTTCCAAGTCTATGTTTAATGCTAAACATAATTAATGGTCGCTTTGAAGAAATCTGTACCAAAATAATAATGAAGGAGGAAAAGAAATAACATTTTTGTTACATTGTTAAATGGTGCGCTCTTGTAACTTTATCTAACAGCGACGCATTTTGTGAAGTTTCTGAATTATATAGATTGACATGTTTGGAGTTTTCGCTTTGTTCACTTTGTCACTGAAGTTTTGCACCACTTTTACATTTCAAGCATATCTGAACTTTAAAAAGAAAAGAAAAAAAAGAAAACAACTCAAAAATGTTAAAGATAAAACAAATATATGGAGGCTGGTTAACCCATTCACCTCTAAAGAGAATGGACCCCTCTGCTGTGAATCGCAGTGATCAGGTTAAGTGTTCAGTCTCCCTGCAGCACCCCCACAGGGGAAGTTAGGTATTACATCAATTGATTATCAGTGGAATCAGGACTTTTAGGTCCATCAGAGACCTAATAATAATAATTTATAATTTCAGAAGATCAGAGGTGAATGGGTTAAACTAAATGAAGATTCAGCTGCAACATAAAAGATGTCATGCCCGAGAAAATACTTGAACGGTAAAAAAAAACAACATGCAGATGCAAAGCATGGAGCGAAGAAAATGAATGAGAGAACTAGAGAAAAACCCATGATGGCAACCCATACGGGGCATGAGATGTCATGAGACGCCATGACTAGAGCCATGCACGCAACTGAAAATGGGACGAGAAGATGGATGGCCGATGGACTGGGTTATATGTCTTCTCACAGTGGGAAATGTAACCAATGATCCCTAATTATAACACTGCTATCTGTTCTGGAAACCCAATGTGTCGTCATGTCTGAGAGTTTACATCAAAATCATCATATAAACAATATAACATAATAATAGTAAAACAAAAAACCTTATAAAATACATTGTATTAAAGTGAACCCATCATCACTAAACATAGAGTGAGGTATAAACATATATTTATAATTTTATTCCAATATTTTTTACATTTATTTCATTATTATTATTATTTCTATTTTTCAAATATTATTTAATTATTATTTAATACCTTCATAAAGTTATATCAGTTGTTAAAATTCTTGGTTTATGTGAAGGTGACCGGTCACGATAATTAGATCGGAGTTCGGCAGATAATTCTAAACAAGATCAGACCTGAGAAACCCTCATTACCAACCATCACCCCAACTTTTTTTTCCACTTTTTGGTAAAAAAATACCAGAAAACATAACCCCAAATTACTTGAAGTGCCACTGACGATCCAGAAAACGTTCCCCATGTCATAGGATTCAATTAACAGGGCTACAGATTGTCTAAGAGCCAGTAGAAGACTTGGTTCGGCCCGCCCACGAGGAGCTGAAAATGACACAAAGTCCAATCAGGTGCTTCTACCCATCCTTCCAATGATCGGTGAAGTTACAGCTCTTGTATTGGATCACTATGACATGTGAAAAACTTTCTAAAATGACAGTGACTCAATGTTGGAACAAAAAAATTTTTTATGAATGACTATAATAATAGTGTAATGTAATATTTAAAAAAACACACAAAAAAAAAAACAATTGCAACTACATTTTTAGGTCCCTACTTTATTAATCTACTTGATTTATTATCTCTTTTATTATTGCTTTTATTGTTTATGTATGTATATGTGTCACTATCATTTTTTTTAAAAATAGGTCCGCCCAGTGAATTCAACCTTGAATGGAGCGGTGCTCCTGCAATCTGTAGCCTAGGGATGATCACTGGTAGAACGTGACTGGGTTATCAAACTCATGACTTGGAATAAAAATAATTTATTTGACAAAGTCCAATTGTTATGGTCTTAGAGATGGTCTGAGGTGTCAACGATGTGCGATGACTCCATGGCCCATGACGTTGTGGACACCAATTCGAGGATTGACATCTTGTTGACTCTTGACCAGTTGACTCTACCAAACTCTCGGGAAGAGCAAGGGAGGTTCATAGCAAAAGATCAAAATTGGGTCTTATATTTTGAAGCGAGGACCTTGTAGACCGTTGTGCCAATTCCCAACTGCCTCAATAGCTGATATTACAGTTCCTCCTAACTAGGGAGTCCTAAATAAGGTTGATAGACCCAACCACAGTGATTACCGCTGCCCATAATTACCCAGCTACGTTCATGGTTAGAGTCCCACACTGGTAAAATCCCGCAACATAACAGTCTTGTTCATAACGACCACTGATTGGCACATGAAGATAGAGACACATTTAACTGTCTGTGGAGGAGTAGAGAGCACTGCAGGGCCATATAGTGGGAAACCCCTTAATATGTGGGAGCAGGGATAACGATCGTGGTGCAGGAACCGTAACTGTGCTGCTGGTAAGCCCACTGACCCCAGTGCCCACTTCAGCTGGATGTGAGTTCGAGGATGAACATTCAGCTGAAGCATATTGTGGCGCAGGGACCCAACGGCCAATCAGAGGCTAGAATCTGATGTCAGTGTGCCCATGACTGGGGGTGCATGGTTGTGAGGTTATGTGCCATTGGGCGCACATGATGTAAGCTGTCAGCTCCTGAAGAAGACGCCGCATGGCAGGGAAGTAGAGAAGGTGAGGGAGTAGAATGCTTTTGTTTTGTTTTTTTTAATGCAGAACGGGGAACATATATACCAGAATGGGAGACATCTATACCAGGAATGGAGGACAGTATATACCATGATTGTGATCGGAAATATATATACCAAGATGATGGATATAGATATTAGGATGGGCTCAAGATGGGGGACATATATACCAGGAAGAGGACATATATACCATAATAGGGGACACCAGGATAGAACACATATACCAGGATGGGAGACATATATACCAGGATAGAGAACATGTACCAGGATGTAGTCATCATATATTACAGGATGGGGGGCATATATACCAGGATGGAGAACATATATAACAGGATAGGGAACGTATATGATGGGGTCATATATACCAGGATGAGGACATATATAATATACACCAGGATGGTTCCAGGATTAGACCAATAGTATGTAATGAGGGAAGGGCAAACTTATGTCTGTATAGGATTTATAACACTCCAGGGGCAAATACATGTGACAAACATGTCGGTGTGGTTACAAGGGGCCCAGATCCACAAATCTTGGACTGGGGCCCATTGGACTCTTTTTCCTCCACTGCCTGGGAGTCATCCGCCTCATGGGCTTTCTGGCCAATAAAATAAATGATGCCATGATTAAGAAGAAGAAGCATTGATCAGAAATGATGATGACACAGATCAGTATTCTCTACATGCAGCGTCTAATGATCGTCTTCTGAGTTACGCGGCAGCGATTGCCTTTGAAGCTCATTTGTGTAATTACATAATTATGAGATGAAATATAACGATCTTCTCTTTTGTGAATTCATTATAATAAACTTTATTCAATTATACACATCGTGCAAAATTTCGTTTGGCATCCATTCTAGGACGAGTCTGCTGCAGCTGAAAAATTATCGGGAGTCATTTTTGTATTAAAAGAGTATTTCCATTCTATACGCTAATTTTGTCCACAAAAAGTGGGGAACCTGTCTGATTCAATGAAGAGGAGGCCCTGTTTGCTTAAAAGGGTTTTCTGTAAAAAAAAACTTGGCAGAGGGAAGGGATCGTTATAATACACAAGTTGTGGGCCCGACGCTAGAATATCGGAAGGGCAGTCTCTATGCGCTGTCTCTCCTCTCTGTGCCTGTCTCCCTCCTGTGCGCTCTCTCCTGTCTGTGCATTGTCCCTCCTGTGCGCTGTCTGTCCCCTGTGTGCTCTCTCTCATGGCTTTCTTTCCTCTCTGTGTGCTGTCATCCCCCGTGAGCGCTGTCCAACCCCTGTGTGCTTTCCCTCCCATTTGCGCTGTGTCCCCCTCGTGCCTGTCTCCCCTGTGCGCCATGTCCCCCCTGTGCCTCTCCATTGTGCCTCTCTCTATGCTGTACTGCTCTCTCCCTCTCCCCTGTGCCACTCTCTCTCCCCCTGTTGCTCTCTCTCTGCTGTGCCTCTCTCTCTGCCCTGTGCCTCTCTCTCTTGTGCCTCTCTCTCCCCCCTGGGCTGCTCTCTCTGCTGTGCTGCTGCTCTCTCCACTGAGCCGCTCTCTCTCCCCCGTGCAGCTCTCTCCACTGTGCCGATCTCTCTCCCCTGTGCTGCTCTCTCTGCCCTGTGTGTGTCTCTCTCTCTGCCTTGTGTCCACTCTCTCTTCCCTGTGCCGCTCTCTCTGGTGGGCCGCTATCTCCGCTGTGCCACTGTCACTCCACTGTGCCACTCTATCTGCTGAGCGCTCTCTCCGTGGCCGCTCTCTCCCCTGTGCTGCTCTCTGCTGTGCCTCTCTCTCCCCTGTGCTACTCTCTCTCTTTCCGCTGGGCCGCTCTATCTCCTGGCCTCTCTCTCCCTCCCCTGGGCATTTCACTCTCTCTCTCCTGGACCGCTCTCTCTGTGCGGCTGCTCTCTCTGCTGAGCCTCTCTCCCTCCTCTGTGCCGCTCTCTCCACTGTGGCGTCTCCCTGCTGGGCTGCTCTATCTCCTGTGCTGATCCCTCCCCTGTGCCGCTTGTCTATCCCCTGTGCCTCTCCGCTGGGCCCCTCTCTTTCCGCTGGGCCGCTTTCCTCTGTGCCGCTCCATCTCCCTCCCCTGGGCCGATCTCTCTGCTGTGCCTTTCGTTCCGCTGGGCCACTCTCTCTTTCTCCTGGGGCTGCTCTTCTCGGCTCGGCCTCTCTCCCTCCCCGGGGCTGCTCTCTCTCTTTGGGCCATGCTCTCTCTCCTGTGGCCTCTCTCTCCGTGTGCCTTCCTCTCTCTCTCCCCCTGGGCCACTCTCTCACTCCCCTGTGGCATCTCTTTCTCCAATGGGCATCTCTTTCTCACCTGGGCAGCTTTCTCTGTGTGGTCGCTCTCTTTCTCCCCTGTGGCCTCTCTCTCTCCACTGTGCCCTCTCTTCCCCCTGGACCACTCTCTCTCCGCTGTAACCTTTCTCTCCTCTGTGCCGCTCTCTCACTGTGGCCTCTCTCTGCTGGGCCACTCTCTCTCCCCTGTGGCCTCTCTCTCCTGTGCCGCTCCCTCCCCTGTGCCATTCTCTCTCCCCTGTGCCGCTCCCTACCTTGGCCACTCTCTCTGTTAAACCTCTCTCTCTACTGTGCTGCTCTCTCGCTGGGCCGCTCTCTCTCTGCTGGCGCTCCCTCTCCCTCCCCTGGGCCGCTCTCTCTGTTGTGCCTTTCTTTCCGCTGGGCCACACTCTCTTTCTCCTGGGCTGCTCTCTCTGCTCGGCCTCTCTCCTCTGTGCCGCTCCTCTCTCTCTTGGGCCATGCTCTCTCCCCTGTGGCCTCTCTCTCCGGTGTGCCCTCTCTCCTCTGTGCCGCTCTCTCTCCCACTGGGCCACTCTCTCACTCCCCTGTGGCATCTCTTTCTCCAATGGGCAGCTCTTTCTCACCGGAGCAGCTTTCTCTGTGTGGCCGCTCTCTCTCTTCCTGTACCCTCTCTCTCTCCACTGTGCCTTTTCCTCTCACTGTACCCTCTCTGTCTCCTCGTGCCGCTCTCTCACTGTGGCCTCTCCTCTCTGCTGGGCCGCTCTCTCTCTGCTGGGCCTCGCTCTCTCTCCCCTGTGGCCTCTCTCTCTGTGCCGCTCCCTCCCCTGTGTCACTCTCTCTCCCCTGTGCCCTCTCTTTAACCTTTCTTTCTGCGGTGCCTCTCTCTCTACTGTGCTGCTCTCCTATGGCCGCTCTCTCTCTGCTGGGCCTCTCTCTCGGCTCGTGCCTCTCTCTCCTCTGTGCCGCTCCTCTCCCTCCCTGGGTCATTCTCTCTGCTGTGCCTCTCTCTCTCTTCCCTGTGGCCTCTCTCTCTCTGCTGGGCTGCTCTCTCTCCTGGCTGCTCTCTCTGCTGGGCCTCTCTCTCTCCCTGTGCTGCTCTCTACCTCCCCAGGGCCACTCTCTCCTGGGCCTCTCTCTCCGCTGTGCCCTATCTCTCTCCTCTGTGCCTCTCTTTCCCTTGTGGCCTCTTTCTCTCTTCTGTGGCCGCTCTCTTCCCTGTGGCCTCTCTCCGCTGGGCTGCTCTCTGTCCCCTGTGGCCTCTCTCTCTATGCTGGGCTGCTCTCTGTCCTGTGGCCTCTCTCTCCCCTATGGCTTCTCTCTCTCCTGTGCCTCACTCTCTCCAGGGCTGAGCAGTGTCGGATCGTCTTAGTGATCATAGTATCAAAAAAGACA
Source organism: Allobates femoralis (assembly GCA_033576535.1). Taxonomy (NCBI): domain Eukaryota; kingdom Metazoa; phylum Chordata; class Amphibia; order Anura; family Aromobatidae; genus Allobates; species Allobates femoralis. The sequence goes on from JARQOC010000002.1 coordinate 721,817,586, forward strand.
GCGCCTCACCGGTTGGTATTGTCAAAACTTCACCTTTAATCTGCCCCCATGCCTGCCTCCGCCTTGTCATGTGACTGATCATATGACTAACACCACCCCAGGTCCTTGATCCCTCTGGTAAGTATATGAGGTAGGTAGGGGCTGCGTTTGGAGTGCGGCAGGAGGTGTGCAGCGTGCCGTTTTGAGCGCCGCTGGTGGTAGTGTGTACCAGGGATCACCACAGTCAGCAAAGGCCATTCTCTTACCCCGTTAGGGTGTGTGCGGCGGGTGACAGAGGCGGACATTCAGATGGAAGTGGATGAGTCACTTCACAATTATATATAGAGAAGTGGTACTACCACAATCCCCCATGGTTCCTCTGGGACGTTCCGTCCATTTAGTCACCTGACTGCTCAGACTACTGTTTGGCTGCAGGGACAAGATGACTGATGATGCCCAAGATCGCTGGAGCTGGGGAATTGTACAGATCAAGGCTCTCAATAATCCCTTCCCTCCTGCACATTTTGAAAAAAGCCCTTTACCTCCCATAGATTTTATGGAGTTTGTTTTCGTTTTTCCCTCTCCTTCTTCCAAGAGCCATAACTTATTTATTGTTCCATCACATACACATTTGAGGCTTGTTTTTTGCAGGACGAGTTGTACTTTTGAATGACACCATGCATGTTATTACTAGAAAGCGGGCAAAATAAATCGAAGAAGCTGTGAAATTGCAAAAAACAAATGGATAAATTTAAAAATAAAATATCTTTATGCTCGTGTGTTCCCCATTTTCGTTTAAATTTCAATAAAACAGTATGGAATCTAAAAAAATAATAATCTTGGCTATGTACGCCCGCTTAAACTCAAGCACTCTACAGCAAAAATATTTAATGAAGCGCACCAGTTGCTCAAGATAATGACCCACGATGTCACAACATTTAATCAGCTCATCGTGATCATGTCGATGGGTGCATGAAATGAGGCATCCTCCTGCCATTGTGTGTTAAATGGTGCTGTCAGAGATTGACAGTGGCATCTAACAGATTAACAGCCCGGGGAGCTCCATTCCCCTCCACCTGTAGCTGCTAAAGGCAAATGTTGGCTGGGAAACATGTGGGCTCGGCGTGAGATCCCACATCAAAGTTGGGGACACATTCTTTGACGTACAGTACATGTAAGATCATGAAGGGGTGAAAGTGTAACTGTCGATTGAAGAGAGCTTCCAGCAGAATGTCTGTGTTGGGCCCCTAGGTGAACTTGCAGCAGAATGTCAGTGTCTACCTCTAGGAGAACTTGAGCAGAATGTCAGTGTCTACCTCTAGGAAACTTGCAGCAGAATGTCAGTGTCGACCTCTAGGAGAACTTGCAGCAGAATGTCTGTGTCTACCTCTAGGAGAACTTGCAGCAGAATGTCTGTGTCTACCTCTAGGAGAACTTGCAGCAGAATGTCTGTGTCTACCTCTAGGAGAACTTGCAGCTGAATGTCTGTGTCTACCTCTAGGAGAACTTGCAGCATGAATGTCTGTGTCTACCTCTAGGTAAACTTGTAGCAGAATGTCTGTGTCTACCTCTAGAGAACTTGCAGCAGATGTACAGTGTCGACCTCTAGGAGAACTTGCAGCAGAATGTCTGTAATCTACCTCTAGGAGAACTTGCAGCAAATGTTGTGTCTACCTAAGGAGAACTTGCAGCAGAATGTCTGTGTCTACCTCTAGGAGAACTTGCAGCAGAATGTCTGTGTCTACCTCTAGGAAACTTGCAGCAGAATGCTGTGTCTAGCTCTAGGAGAACTTGCAGCAGAATGTCTGTGTCTACCTCTAGAAGAACTTGCAGCAGAATGTCTATATAGTTATCCACTTGGGTAAGAGCAGACTACATAAACAATTAGGCCCAGCAGTTAATGGCGACAACAGATAAAGTAAAAGACATAAAACTTAACTTTTACTGATCTAATTAAAAAGGTATATAAACCTAAAATGACAATTTAAAACAAGTGTCAATAACACAATAAAGTTGTTGCCATTAACGTTCCTGCGACTCCTTGGAATCTTTGGATCTATTGAATAAACGGCAGAGCATTTACAACCTCCCTTTCTTCCACTGCTTTAATGAATTGAGAGTGAAAGATTAGTCCAGAAAGAGAAAGAAGCAGATTTCTCTGATACGATTTACAGGGGTACAGAAAGTATTCAGACCCCTTTACATTTTTCGCTCTTTTGTTTCATTGCAGGCATTTGGAAAATTCAAAAAAGCTCATTTTTTTCCTCATTAATGTACACTCTGCTCCCATCTTCACTTAAAAATTACAGAAATGTAGATATTTTTGCAAATTTATTTAAAAAGAAAAACTGAAATATCACATGGTCATAAGTATTCAGCCCCTTTGCTCAGACACTTATATTTAAGTCACATGCTGTCCATTTCTTGTGATCCTCCTTGACATTATTCTACTCCTTCATTGGAGTCCAGCTGTGTTTAATTAAACTGACAGAACTTGATTTGGAAAGAAACACACCTGTCTATATAAGACCTCACAGCTCACAGTGCATGTCAGACCAAATGAGAATGATTAGGTCAAAGGAACTGCCCAAGGAGCTCAGAGACAGAATAGTGGCAAGGCACAGATCTGGCCAAGGTTATAAAAAATAATTTTTGCAGTACTCAAGGATCCTAAGAGCACAGTGGCCTCCATAATCCTTAAATGGAAGAGGTTTGGGACCACCAGAAGTCTTCATAGAGCTGGCTGTCTAGACAAACTGAGGAATGGTGGGAGAAGAGCCTTGGATAGAGAGGTAAAGAAGATCTCCAAGATCACTGTGGCTGAGCTCCAGAGATGCAGAGCTCAAGAGATAGAGATGTGAGAAAGTTCCACAAAGTCAACTATCACTGCAGCCTCCACCAGTCGGGCCTTTATGGCAGAGTGGCCTGACGGAATCCTCTCCTCAGTGCAAGACGTATAAAAGCCGCATAGTTTGCAAGAAAACACATGAAGGATCCCAGACTATGAGAAGTAAGATTCTCTGGTCTGATGAGACGAACATAGAACTTTTCGGCGATAATTCTAAGCGGTGTGTGTGGAGAACACCAGGCCCTGCTCATCACCTGCCCAATACAATCCCAACAGTGAGACATGGTGGTGGCAGCATCATGCTATGGGGGTGTTTATCAGCTGCAGGGACAGGACGACTGGTTGCAATTGAAGGAAACATGAATGCGGCCAAGTACAGAGATATCCTGGATGAAAACCTCTTCCAGAGCTCTGGACCTCAGACTTGGCCGAAGGTTCACCTTCCAACAAGACAATGACCCTAAGCACACAGCTAAAATAACAAAGGAGCGGCTTCACAACAACTCTGACTATTCCTGACCGGCCCAGCCACAGCCCGGACCTAAACCCAATGGAGCATCTCTGGAGAGACCTGAAAATGGCTCCACCAATGTTCACCATCCAACCTGACGGAACTGGAGAGGATCTGCAAGGAAGAATGGCCGAGGATCCCCAAATCCAGGGGGGAGAACTGCATCATTCCCAAGAAGACTCATGTACTAGCTCAAAAGGTGCAAATATTCAATACTGAGCAAAGGGGTTGAATACTTATCACCATGTGATATTTCAGGTTTTCTTTTTTAATAAATTTGCAAAAATGTCTACATTTCTATTTTGTCTTTAGTCTAGATGGTGCAGAGTGTACATTAATGAGGGAAAAATGAACTTTTTTGAATTTACCAAATGGCTGCAATGAAACAAAGAGTGAAAAATGTAAAGGGGTCTGAATACTTTCTGGACTCACTGTATTCCACAGTATTTCTTATTAATATTTTCATGTCTACTTTTGATTATGAAATAACAGTTAACATGATGGTTATTCTTTAAAATATTTGTCAAATTGACAGTGTTTTCTTTTTTGTTATTAAATGCATAAATTGTCGACTAAAAGTCATCAATTAATATTTTGCCTTCTATAGTCCCTGTGTTGCATTTTGCTCTCTGCAGAATGAGTTAACTGAGGATCGTCAGTGAGCTCACTCTTACAGTCCATTGAGAGAGGTCATAAGTCTTTTATCTGTCTTTTTCTGAGTTCCACTTGTCAGATGTATGACCACAGATCACATCTAAGTATACGGTGCAAATATTTTAATGAAAACCAAAAGCATAAATTATTTTTAGCCCCAAATATATGCATTTAAGAGGTGGACAACCCCTTTAAGTATAAATTATTCTCTTTGCAATAACATTTTGCAGACAATTCCCCTATTTTAGACTTTATGCAGCTGGTTAAGGGCTGTTGTTTAGCAAAGGGCGATGTTCTAAGTCTTGTATTTCAGGTACACAAGTGGAGGCGGCCCTCCTCCTCCTCCTCGTCGTCCTCCTCCTCCTCCTCGTCCTCCTCCTCCTCGTCGTCCTCCTCCTCGTCGTCCTCCTCCTCCTTTTATATATTTCGCACAGTTTTGATCACAATATGTTTTTCTTGTATTTGTTTTACTTTTTGTCTCTTTAAAACTAAACTACATTTCACCTTAGGTACAGAAATAACTCTCGTCTGCCAGATGAATCGGCGGCTCCAGCAGTTTTTCATTCTGAGATTTTGCTAATTATAAAGATCTTTGTGCGTGAAAAATTTATGCAGCGTTCGCTTATGACTTTTGAGAACTAAATAGAATAAAGAAAAAATCTTCAAACAGAAAATATATATATATAATTTTTTTTATTACTGTGATAAAGTACAAGTACATTTTTAAGAAAATTTACTTAACCCCTTCCGACTCATGACATGTAAATATTGGGCCGATGACATGTCCGTCTAGTCTACGTTGTCTAAAAAATGAACAGTTTTAGCAAATCTGACAGCACCACAGGCTCAGTTGTGTCCAATTACCCCATAATAAAAAAAATAATTCATTAAAGGGGTTGTCCGCTCCCCTTTCTCAATCAGAGAAGCACCGCCGCTGTCAGGGCTGTTATAGCGGTGTCTGCATTTGCACTCCAGAGGCTCAAGTGACATTGGGTCCAATCGGTGCAGGCTTCCCTCTACCCACCTTTAGGCATATGAAGCATCAAGAGGAAGTGAGTGGCCAGCTGCAGCTGTCATGCCTCGGGATTTGATCCGATGAACCTGTGCTGTGCAATCGGCTTCCTTCTCCGCTGAGCCACAGCAGGTTCAGTCTCTGCTCAAGTGCAGTCACCTTTTACCTTTGTTTCATTCTTTTTAGCCAGCAGCTGTTTTCATCTATTCATTTAGTTTGCCCTATCACATTGTGAGTGTAACTATTTATGCCTTCCCCTTGCTGATCTTCTCTGCTGGCTATATTCTAATGTGGATCCTGCTTGGAATTTCAGCCATGCTCCCGTTTTGATGAGGTAAAAAATGTTTATATCATGTTAGGCTAGCCCCGAGCCTGACTGATGTGCTGCAAACTTACAAATTTGCAGGCTGAGCGCATACCGTTACCGCCTGGCTATTGATCCCTATAGCAACCCAATGTTTACCGCAGCTACCAGCTCCACACAAATTTCCAGGATATGCGCTTTTGCAGAGCGCACAGGAAATACTGTTTGCAGAGTTTTCCTGTGCGCTCATCAAAAGTGCATATCCAGGAGTAGTGAGTGGAGCCGGCGGCTACGTCATCAATCAGGTAACCATAGCGATACTATAAACAGGAGGCGCATAGTGTTACATGCTGGTAATTCTATGCGCTGAGCCTGCAAATTTCTAAGTTTGCAGCGCATCCGGCAGGCTAGGGACAGATGCAAGTCTGACCCTAGCCTTAGCCAGTAGATAGAAAAATATTAGAATCTGAGAGCCAGGTCTGAGTTGTCATCTCCTAGTTTTGTGGTTAGGGTTATTCAGCCTGTGCAGGTACCACCTGGGACTGAACAGCTAGGAGTTTTAGTCTGTACAGGAACAGGTTGGATCAGGTGCAGTAGTTTATAGATAGGTCCTATTTTCCTGTGTGCGTTATCATGTGTGCATAACAGCAGCTCTGACTTCTTCTTGTCTTGATGTTATATTCCACCGAAGGCGGGTAGAGAGAAGCCAGCACTTATTTTGAGCAGGACGTGCGTGCCGTAAAAAAGTCATATGAGCCCCAGAGATTGAGTGCTGAAACCACCAGAAAGGACGCGCGGTGACAGAGCGACGGGGATATGTATGAATGAGCTATTATTTTACAGGTGTGCAACAGCAAGGGGAGCCTGTATATACCACTGATGGGGGGGCCTGTATATACCACTGATGGGGGGGCCTGTATATACCACTGATGGGGGGAGCCTGTATATACCACTGATGGGGGGCTTGTATATACCACTAATGGGGGGTCTGTATATACCACTGATGGGGGGGCCTGTATATACCACCGATGGGGGGATCTGTATATACCACTGATGGAGGGGGCCTGTATATACCACTGATGGAGAAGGCCTGTATATACCACTGATGGAAAGGCCTGTATATACCACTGATGGGGGGCCGGTATATACCATTGATGGGGGGCCTGTATATACCACTGAGGGGGGGCCTGGATATACCACTGATGGGGGCTGTAACCTCTGATGGGGGCCTGTATATTCCACTGATGGGGGGCCTGTATATACCACTGATGGGGGGGCCTGTATATACCACTGATGGGGGGCTGTATTCCACTGATGGGGGGGAACTGTATACCAGTGATGGAGGTCCTATATACCTGTGATGGGGGATTATATACCAGTAATGGGGGGCCATTTATCATGATGAGAGGGGCTGTATACCGTGATGAGAGTCTGCTTCATTTTCCCCCCTAGGCTTATACTTGAGTCAATAAGTTTCCCTAGTTTTGGAGGGTAAAATTAGGGGCCTCAGCTTATACTCGAGTATATACGGTAAGTAAATAACGAAATAAAATGACCGTACTCAAAAAAAATTCTCAAAAAGATATAATGAGCATAAAAGTTTGACTCACCCCCCTTTTCTTAATACAACAATAAGAAAAGGAAAAAAAAAATAAACATACTTAGTATCTCCAAATCTAACTGGTTTCATAAATAATGGAATTATCCAATTAATTTTTTTTTACAAAGTTAAGAACATTTACAATACATCTAAAAAAATCTCTCCAAGCTTGGCATGTTGTATTATATATATTGACCCAGAGAATTATGTTACAAGATCATTTGACTCATATCATAACCATCGTAAAAAGGAAATTCAAGGAACAATGCAGGTTTTTTATCACAATTTCATTGAATTTCAAGGTCCCCCCCCTTCTTTTTTTTAGTATATTATATTGTGCAATTTGTAAGAATACAAAAAAAATGAACCCTGATGATATACAACGGTCATGGGCCGGTTACCAGGGTTTGAGGTGATCTCCGGCGTGGCGAACCAGCGTGAAAAATGCAGAAATAGTAGAAAAGCTAAAACTCCAATTTTAGGTAAAAATTCAAGCCTTTATTTTAAGATTAAAATCCATATCCAAGAAAGTAAAATAAAATTGAAGTTGATCACATGATAGTCAGATATGATAACCAGTGACCACAGATGGTGGAGAGCAACGTGTTTCAGGTGCCACCACGTCTTTTCTCAGCGCTAGCCTTTTAGCTTGATGGTAAGGTTAGCTTTGACAAAGGATTGCATTTTTACCTTAATTTGGAGCCTGAGTTTCTCTACTTTTTCAAGATCATTTTAACACCTGTGTCGAGGAAGACTTCACTTAGTGACTGATGAGATAAAATGAGGGGCACATTAAGGGACGATTATCTAGAACTGATGACCACCGTCACTTTTATGGCCCATAATGAGGGTGATGATTATTTGAGCTCGATCATCGCGGCAGAGAGTGGATTGAACATGTATTCGTCACGATGTGGGTAGCACTTTGGCAAGGTGAAGAATTAATGGTGACCCATAAATGACTGAAATGATGGTACTAATGCACACAGAGGCCGTTTATGAAAAAATGATGGGTTGTAATTTTTTTTTGTAGTTGATGGGTTGATGAGGAGCACTACCATGCTCCAGTCCCGGAACTCATCAATTGTCTCTTTTAGTGTTTTTTTTAATTTTTACAGATAGGTGTGACGTGTTAGAGCCCATTTGATTTGATAGCATGCTGTAATCAGGTCATGTTTTGCTATTATAGATTTCTAATATACCTTGTTACCTATGACTGATATATGCTGGATTTTCAATGGTTTGTCTACTATTGGGGCTATTTTGTTTTTCTTAAATGCACGTATTTGGGGCTGAAAATCACTTTTAGAGTTGGATGTCATCAACCATTTTGCAGCTTCTTTGTTTCCTTGCAAATTCTAATGCAAAATTACAGCCAATACGTAGACGACGTTTTTGCAAAATGTCTTAAAGGGGTATATTTCCAATTGAGGTAAATAATCGCCAATCCAATAAAAGAGTCCAAGGGACCACCATCGATTGCTAGAATCAGTGTCCCCCAGTTCACGCCTAGTCTTCTAAAAGAGAGCCAATTTGGATGTTTTTGGCCAACTTTATGGGATCACTTCTAGTAATTAAGGGAAACCACCAACAAATAAAGAATGTTTTTGACTGATATGAATGGTGAGAAAGCACTACCATGCTTGGGTGCTCAGTACTCGTAACGACCAGTTGGATGCTTGGATGGGTGCAACTTGAGTACCGAGCTTGATGAAAGTCAATGGGAAACTCTCCACCTATTTGAGCATAACTGCTGGTTACAAATACTGAGCAACTGAGCATGGTAGTGCTCGCTCATCAGTACATATGATGTGTTTTGCCTCCGCCTTCTGCTATTTGCCTCCTTCTATTACTTACACTCTATGTTCTCTTTTATTTATCCTGATTTTGCCAATTTTTGTACATTTTGTAAAAACCCGAAACAAAGTCGTGATAACAATCATAGAATCAGATTGTTTCAGCTGTGCTTTGGAAGCCATTAGTCAGCCGCAATTTATTTAAAAAAGCCTACATAGGCAAATGTAATAATAAGAGCGGTGATGTGATTACCGCTGACTGAAGTACGGACTGTAGAGAAAATGAGATCACTCGCCATTATATGGGAAAATTGTAAATCAGGTCCAGTGCTCAAACCCAACTCTCTCCAGGTCTAAAATGTTGTGCAATTTAATATATAATAAGAGGAATATTTTATTAAATACCAAGCAAATTATTTATTTTATTTATCATTTTATCCTATTAATATAGACTACAGAGTACTCTTTTATAAAAAAATGTTATTAATACAATTTAATATCAGGTTTTTAGTTTGTATCTTATGTATGGTATATGATCACATTATTTTAACTGATATATTTATCTTTTTAATATATACCGGTATATATACCGTGTGTATATATATATATATATAACCTGTCTTTACATTTTGATATATTTTATATTTTTTATTTATATATTTATATATATTTATCTTTTAATAAATGTTATTTTATACTTGTTGTGAAAATAGTTTACAATTATAATCAAATATAGATTTGAACTATTTTCACTTTATATGATTATTATATAATTCATGAGTGATATATTTTTGTTTACTTATGGTTTATTAAATTTTTATACATCATTTATTTTTTATATAAAATATTATTATTATTAATGATTATTATTCTAAGAATACATATATTTCATATTAAATATATTATTATTAAATATAATTTAAAGAGTTTAATTTCATACATATCAATATTATTTGTTATTTATATATTTTTTTAATAATGTTATATTATTATACGCTAAGTCATTATAATAAATATAATCTAATGAATTTAATTTTATTTTTATAATTAAATTATATAAGTATATTTTTTTACTTAGAATTCTATTTTCTATTTCTTTACATTATACTTTTTTTCAAATAAATATAATCTAATTCAGAATTTTAAATGTATTTAATTTAATTTTTTTTAGTCATAAATGTTACTTTTTTTTGCAATTGTTTTTTTTCCCCAGTTGTTAAAAAATAATTACGAATCCTAAAAGTCTCTAAATTCATACAGATCTGTAAGAAACTTACCCCTTTGGCATCGATCAGTCCGGGCTTTGCGTTAAACTTTACAGTTTTCAATCTCGCCCGCTCTTTCCTTTCAACCCTGTGATAGAATCCAAAATATGTTAGAAAATGTCCACACCTTACGAGGGTTGTGCAAGATGGGTAAAAAATAAACCGTTCACGTCTAAAACAGCGCCATACCTGTCCACAGGCGGTAGGTGGTATTGCAACCTGGTCTCATTCACTTCAATGTAGTGGAGCTGCAATACCAGACACAACCTTTGGACAGGTGTGGCGCTGTTTCAGGAAGAAAGTAGCCAGTCACATTTGTAAAGAACCACCCAACTTAGTGCCAACAATATTGCTTTGTTATATATGATAAGGCTCAAAATAACTTTACTGAGTGGTTATATATGTTTCATAAAAAACAAACACATAAAAAACAAGCAAACAAAACGCTGTCTGGTCATTTAGGTCCAAAATCTCTGGCCACTAAGAAGTTAATTTTGGGGAGAGGCCTGAGCTGGTGTGCTGTTTGATGTTGTACCCAGAGAAGATGGTGGCAAAATAACTAATTGCTCAATTATGATAATAGCAACCCGACAAAAACCGGAGAGAGAAGAAACATCACCGATAACACGAGCGGGAAGCGCGGCCCCAAGTCTTCAGGCTTGTAAAGCAATTAAAGGTCAATGAGATCTGCTTCAGTGGCAGCGCTGTCCGCTAATGTCTGTAACCGCCGCCGGGGAAATCATTAATGTGAGCACAACACAAAACTGCAAAATCCATACAAACCGGAAATATTAAGCAACAAATAGATATAAAACCACAAAATGCCCTGAAAAACAACTATCAATCTATTTATTGTCTCTCTCATTTTATCTATCTATCTATCTATCTATCTATCTGTATATTTGTCTGTCTGTCTGTCTATAGGCCCGGTCTCACGCTTCAATGTGTCGGCGAACCGACCAATGATCCGACTTGACCTAGATCGCTACAACGACGTTCAATAATCACTAGTGAAATGTCACACGTATAGATCTCGTTAACGACGCAGCAACGATCGCGCGACAAGCAAACGATACTTGCGGTCGTTAGATCCCTACGTACTTCAGATCTCAATAGGCAAAGTCGTTAACACACACCCATGCTGCAGGTTGAACGAATGCTCATCGCTTGGTTTAAGGTCCAGTTCACAAACCTCCGATGAACGATCAGCCGACTTATCGTTGACCGTTTTTACTTGTCACACTGAACGACGTTGTTACGACGTCGCTAGAACGACTGAAAAGCCCTGACATTTCAACGATATCGTTACCGATATCATAGTGTGAAACGGGGCCTTATCTATCATCTATCTACTCTATTCTATATCTATCATCTGTCTCGTATCTATATCTTTCATACTTGTTATAGTTCTATCTATCTTATATCTATTTAATATTTTTACCTATCTATCTCATATCTATTCCTAGCTCATATCATATCTTATCTTATCTATCCATCCATCTTATATCTCATCTATCAAATTCAAATTCAAAGAAGCTTTATTGCCAGGACTAAATACACATCAGTTTTGCAAAAGCAAGTGTACAAAAGGGAATAGGGATAGGGACTGTAGGGATGTTGGGTAGGGCTGTAGGAAAGGTGGATGGGGGCACATCAAGTGTGGGGGCTGTAGGAGCAATGGGTGGGGACAGATCCAGGGTTGGGGCTATAAGAACAATGAATGGGGCAGATCCAAGGTGAGGGCTATAAGAACAATGGATGGGGCAGATCCAGGGGGGCTATGGAAGTCCATGTCATATCATAGTTTATTTCCTCGAAGCCTATGACATGCACTCACATACTGCACTGCTATCTCCACTGGTCTCTCATTCTATCTATCTATCTACTATCTATCTATATCTATCTTGCTGTAGAGCATAATTCCATCTCTAGCAGCAGCGATACCGGAGTGGAATACTGGAAACAGAGGTCTTTGGATCTCTACAGGAAGTGAGGGCAGGTCTTTTTCTCTCTACCAGAAGTGGGGCAGGTCTTTCTCTCTCTACAGCAGGGGTGCACAATTCTAGTTCTCCAGCCCTTGTACAGGTCATGTTTTTAAGATTTCCTTTTTATTACACAGGTGTTGGAATCATCACCTGTGGAGGTGATTACATTTCCACCAGTGCAATGCTATGGAAATCCTAAAAACATGAACTGTTGATGACTCTTGAGGACTAGAGTTGTTCATGCCTGCGCATGCAGGAGGTGATGCAGGAATTCGATCTACAAGAACTGGGGTCGGGTCTTTGTTTCTGTACAGAAAGTGAGGGCGGGTCCTTGGATCTCTATAGGAAGTGAGGGCGGGTCCTTGGATCTCTATAGGAAGTGAGGGTGGGTCCTTGGATCTCTATAGGAAGTGAGGGCGGATCCTTGGATCTCTATAGGAAGTGAGGGTGGGTCCTTGGATCTCTATAGGAAGTGAGGGCAGGTCCTTTGATCTCTATAGGAAGTGAGGGCGGGTCCTTGGATCTCTACAGGAAGTGAGGGCGGGTCCTTGGATCTCTATAGGAAGTGAGGACGGGTCCTTGGATCTCTATAGGAAGTGAGGGCGGGTCTTGCTTGGATCTCTATAGGAAGTGAGGGCGGATACTTGGATCTCTATAGGAAGTGAGGGTGGGTCCTTAAATCCCTATGGGAACTGAGGTCGGGTCTTTGGAACTCTATAAGAACTGAGGGCAGGTCTTTGGATCTCTATAAGAAGTGAGGGCAGGTCTTTGGATCTCTACAGGAAGTACAGGTCTGTAGAAACATCAGTAGACACAACATGGCCGTAGACTTCTTTTGTTTGCTTGTACTCTTTCCACATAATTTTTATGGCTTACTATGAGATAATAAATAAAGATTTTCCCATGATGTAGTGAATGCCATCAACTTCACTTCAACTACGTAGAACTCTCAGTGACTCTTGTATGACATAATTATTTGTGAATTTATGTGAGAAACACTATAGGGTCAAGTAGTTTCCTTTGTGTTGATTCAGAGGGCGTATCTTTGTCTCTCTATAGGAATTGAGGGTGGTATTTGTCTCTTCAATGGAAGTGGGAATAAATCTTTGTCTATCTACAGGAAGTGGGAGCAGGTCCTTGTCTCTCTAAAAGCAGTGAGGGCTGGTTCTTGTCTCTTTACAAAAAGTGAGGGCAGGTCTTTGTCACTTTATGGGAAGTGAGGGTGCATCTTAGTCTCTATACAGGAAGATGGGATGTGTCTGTCTTTCTACAAGCAGTGGGGATGGGTCTCTGTCTTCCTATCGGAAGTGACAATGGTTCTTTGTCTTTCTACAAGAACTGGGGACAGGTCTTGGTCTTGCTATAGGAAATGGGAGAATCTATTTATCTCTCTACAAAAAGTGAATGGTTATTTATTTTTCTACATGAAAAGGTGGCAGGTCTTTTTCCCTCTACAGGAAGTGGAGGCAGATCTTTTTCCCTCTACAGGAAGTGGAGGTGGTCTTTATCACTCTACAGAAAGTGGAGGTGGTCTTTATCACCCTACAGAAAGTGGAGGTGGTCTTTATCACTGTACAGGAAGTGGAGGTGGTCTTTATCACTCTACAGAAAGTGGAGGTGGTCTTTATCACTGTACAGGAAGTGGAGGTGTCTTTATCACTGTACAGGAAGTAGAGTGATCTTTATCCCTGTACAGGAAGTGGAGGTGGTCTTTATCACTGTACAGGAAGTGGAGGCATTTCTTTATCACTCTACAGGAATTGGAGGCAGGTCTTTATCACTCTACAGGAAGTGGAGGCATTTCTTTATCACTCTACAGGAAGTGGAGGCATTTCTTTATCACTCTACAGGAAGTGGAGGCATTTCTTTATCACTCTACAGGAAGTGGAGGCAAGTCTTTATCACTTTACAGGAAGTGGAGGCATTTCTTTATCACTCTACAGGAAGTGGAGGCAAGTCTTTATCACTCTACAGGAAGTGGAGGCAGGTCTTTATCACTGTACAGGAATTGGATGTAGGTCTTTATCACTCTACAGGAAATGGAGGCATTTCTTTATCACTCTACAGGACGTGGAGGCAAGTCTTTATCACTTTACAGGAAGTGGAGGCATTTCTTTATCACTCTACAGGAAGTGGAGGCTGTTCTTTATCACTCTACAGGAAGTGGAGGCAATTCTTTATCACTCTACAGGAAGTGGAGGCAGGTCTTTATCATTCTAGAGGAAGTGGAGCCAGGTCTTTATCATTCTAGAGGAAGTGGAGGCAGGTCTTTATCACTCTACAGGAAGTGGAGGCAGGTCTTTATCATTCTAGAGGAAGTGGAGCCAGGTCTTTATCACTCTACAGGAAGTGGATGCATGTCTTTATCACTCTACAGGAAGTGGAGGAATTTCTTTGTCACTCTACAGGAAGTGTGGTAGGGTTTTTGTATCGATACAGGAAATGGGGATGTGTATTTTTGTCTGAGCTTCTGCTTTTCTGTCTCTGTAACTACGTACAGACATAATAGAGAGGTGGGATTTCAGTATAGGGCAGGTAAGCTACTGGGCAATGATGGGTGGAATAAATGCTATAGAAAGTTTCTGCATTCTTAGTGCTTTAGTGATTTGTTTACCAGGTTATTTTCCATCACGTATTTGTAATTCCGGGAATTGGCAATACAGAGCAGTGATATATGGCTAGACATCTATATTCACTTAACTCTATTACACATGAGACATAATCAACATTTCATCTCAGGAAGCTTCATGACACAACATGTAAATCATGGCTGTCAGTGGTATTAGGGATGAGGATCTATACTGCATGTGATGTGCAGTTCTCTGGTGTCTTGTGCCAACAAAGATCTCCCATAAAAAGCATTAGTGCCCCCTACCTAAACTGGACCAGCAGTGTGAACACAGTATGACTCATTCATATTACCAGGAGAGCCTGCAATACACAGTGCAAGCAGAATGACCCACATATGGTATATACTGCCAGCGGATTCCCCTGATATAGGTCTATATTCTGTGTATATGATAGTACAAGTAGAGTGCACCATATAAACACTGTCAGCAGAGTGTCCCTATACACAAGAGTGCAGGTGGAGAGCTCCTATATACAGTGTAGGTAGAGTGCCCCATATAAATACTGCCAGTATTTTAAACTTTAACAAATAAAAAACTGAAAAATGGGGCGTGCAATATTATTCAGCCCCTTTTTTTTTACAGTGCAGCAAACTCACTCCAGACGTTCAGTGAGGATCTCTGAATGATCCACTGTTGTCCTAAATGACTGGTAATGATAAATAGGATCTACCTGTGTGTAATCAAGTCTCCGTATAAATGCACCTGCTCTGTGATAGTCTCAGGGGTCTGTTTCAAGAGCAGAGAGCATCATGAAGACCAAGGAACACACCAGGCAGGTCCAAGATACTGTTGTGGCTAAGTTTAAAGCCGGATTTGGATACAAAAAGATTTTATAAGTTTTAAACATCTCAAGGAGCCACTGTGCAAGTGATCATATTGAACTGGAAGGAGTATCAGACCACTGCAAATCTACCAAGACCCAGCAGTCCCTCTAAACTTTAATCTCGAACAAGGAGAAGACTTATCAGAGATGAGGCCAAAAGGCCCATGATCCCTCTGGATGAACTGCAGAGATCTACAGCTGAGGTGGGAGAGTCTGTCCATAGGACAACAATCAGTCGTACACTGCACAAATCTGGCCTTTATGGAAGAGTGGCAAGAAGAAGCCATTTCTCAAAGATATCCATAAAAAGTATTGTATGAAGTTTGCTACAAGCCACCTGGGAGACCCCAAACATGTGGAATAAGGGGCTCTGCTCAGAGGAAACCAAAATCAAACTTTTTGGCCACAATGCAAACGATATGTTTGGCGTAAAAGCAACACAGCTCATCACCCTCAAAACACCATCCCCACTGTCACACATGGTGGTGGCAGCATCATGGTTTGAGCCTGTTTTTCTTCAGCAGGGACAGGGGAGATGGTTAAAATTGATGGGAAGATGGACGGAGCCAAATACAGGACCATTCTGGAAGAAAACCTGCTGGAGTCTACAAAAGACCTGAGACTGGGACGGAGATTTATCTTCCAACAAGACAATGATCTCAAACATAAAGCAAAATCTACAATGGAATGGTTCAAAAATAACCGTATCCAGGTGTTAGAATGGCCGAATCACATCCAGACCTGAATCCAATGGAGAATCTGTAGAAAGAGCTGAAAACTGCTGTTCACAAACGCCTCAATCCAACCTCACTGAGCTCCAGCTGTTCTGCAAGGAAGAATGAGACAAACCCCAAGAGACTGCAGCTGTAATCACAGCACAAGGGGGCGCTACAGAGTATTAACTCAAGGGGACTGAATAATATTGCACGCCCCACTGTTCAGTTTTTTATTTTATTATACTAGCAACACAGTACCTCTATGTACAGTGTAAATAAAGCGCTCCATTTAAATACCACTGGCAGAGTGACTCTGTATTCAGTGTAAATAGAGTACCCCATTAAAACACTCGCAACAGAGTGCCCCTATATACTTCAGTGTAAGTAGAGTGCTCCATATAAATACAGCCAGCAGAGTGCCCCTACAGTTGTGGCCAAAAGTATTGACACCCTGCAATTCTGTCAGATAATACTCAGTTTCTTCCTGAAAATGATTGCAATCACAAATTCTTTGGTATTATTATCTTCATTTAATTTATCTTCAATGAAAAAACACAAAAGAGAATGAAGCAAAAAAGCAAAAAGCAAAACATTGATCATTTCACACAAAACTCCAAAAATGGGCCAGACAAAAGTATTGGCACCCTCAGCCTAATACTTGGCTGCACAACCTTTAGCCAAAATAACTGCGATCAGCCGCTTCCGGTAACCATCAATGAGTTTCTTACAATGCTCTGCTGGAATTTTAGACCATTCTTCTTTGGCAAACTGCTCCAGGTCCCTGATATTTGAAGGGTGCCTTCTCCAAACTGCCATTTTTAGATCTCTCCACAGGTGTTCTATGGGATTCAGGTCTGGACTCATTGCTGGCCACCTTAGAAGTCTCCAGTGCTTTCTCTCAAACCATTTTCTAGTGCTTTTTGAAGTGTGTTTTGGGTCATTGTCCTGCTGGAAGACCCATGACCTCTGAGGGAGACCCAGCTTTCTCACACAGGGCCCTACATTATGCTGCAAAATTTGTTGGTAGTCTTCAGACTTCATAATGCCATGCACACGGTCAAGCAGTCCAGTGCCAGAGTCAGCAAAGCAACCCCAAAACATCAGCGAACCTCCGCCATGTTTGACTGTAGGGACCATGTTCTTTTCTTTGAATGCCTCTTTTCTTCTCCTGTAAACTCTATGTTGAGGCCTTTGCCCAGAAAGCTCTACTTTTGTGTCATCTGACCAGAGAACATTCTTCCAAAACGTTTTAGGCTTTCTCAGGTAAGTTTTGGCAAACTCCAGCCTGGCTTTTTTATGTCTCGTGGTAAGAAGTGGGGTCTTCCTGGGTCTCCTACCATACAGTCCCTTTTCATTCAGACGCCGACGGATAGTACGGCTTGACACTGTTGTACCCTCGGACTGCAGGGCAGCTTGAACTTGTTTGGATGTTAGTCGAGGTTCTTTATCCACCATCCGCACAATCTTGCATTGAAATCTCTCGTCAATTTTTCTTTTCCGTCCACATCTAGGGAGGTTAGCCACAGTGCCATGGGCTTTAAACTTCTTGATGACACTGCGCACGGTAGACACATGAACATTCAGGTCTTTGGAGATGGACTTGTAGCCTTGAGATTGCTCATGCTTCCTCACAATTTGGTTTCTCAATTCCTCAGACAGTTCTTTGGTCTTCTTTCTTTTCTCCATGCTCAATGTGGTACACACAAGGACACAGGACAGAGGTTGAGTCAACTTTAATCCATGTCAACTGGCTGCAAGTGTGATTTAGTTATTGCCAACACCTGTTAGGTGCCACAGGTAAGTTACAGGTGCTGTTAATTACACAAATTAGAGAAGCATCACATGATTTTTCTAACAGTGCCAATACTTTTGTCCACCCCCTTTTTTATGTTTGGTGTGGAATTATATCCAATTTGGCTTTAGGACAATTCTTTTTGTGTTTTTTCATTGAAGACAAATTAAATGAAGATAATAATACCAAAGAATTTGTGATTGCAATCATTTTCAGGAAGAAACTGAGTATAATCTGACAGAATTGCAGGGGTGTCAATACTTTTGACCACAACTGTAGGGGAGGGCAGAGATAAAAACCTACAGTTACATATGGGGGAGGTCAGAAAAAAGAGCTCAGGACCTACAGTCACATGTGGGGGCAGATAAAAGAACACAGGACCTACAGTCACATACTGAGTATTATCTGACAGAATTGCAGGGGTGTCAATACTTTTGGCTACAACTGTATAGGGGAGGTCAGAGATATTTTGGTTGTTTTGCTGCCTCTTGTACTGGGGGTCTTGGCTGTGTACAAGACATCATGAAATCTGAAGATGCCAAAGGATTTTGGGTGACAATGTAGAGCCTGGTGTCAGATAGCTGGGGGCGTCCTAGGTCAGGGGTCTCCAGCAGGACAATGACCCCAAACATCAAGAAGCTCCAGAAATGGAGGAAACAAAGCGCTGGAGAGATCTGAAGATGCAGCAATGAGTCCGGAACTAAATCCCATTGATCACCTGTGGAGAGATCTGAAAATTGGGAGACGACGAGAGACCGGGAGCAGATTATAAAGAAGAGGAAAAACTCCAGAGAGAAGGAGCTTGTGGAGGTTATAGGAGGAGACTGACTGCAGGATTTATACCAAAGGGGGAAACCAAATATTAAGATGAGGCAAACAATCTTGTCCGGACCATTTTTGGGTTTTGTGTGAAATTTTGTCCAATTTCTTTTTTCTTTCTCTATTGTTTGTGTTGTTCCAATACACACAAAGGAAATAACCATGTGTATAATTATTATTATTATTTTATTATTATTATTATTATTATTATTAATTTATATAGCGCCATTATATTCCATGGCGCTTTACATGTTAAAAAGGGCAGACTAGGACAAGTAACAATACAAGTAACAATAAATGTTGACAATTCAGTTGTACAGAAACAAGAGGGTAGAAATCCTGTCCACAAAGGCTCACAGTCTACGAGGGGCGGGTGCGGATACAGTAGGAGGGGGAAATTCCAGTCATGAGGCGGTGTGGTGGACCGGGTCTTATTGCAGGTGGTAGGCTTGGCGGAACAGGTGGGTCTTCAGGCTTCTTTTGAAGGTTCCCAGGGTAGGAGAATGTCTGATGTGTTGGGGCAGTGAGTTCCAGAGTCTGGGTGAAGCACGGGAGAAATCCTGTATGCGGTTGTGCGAAGAGGAGATGAGGGGGGAGTAGAGGAGAAGCTCTTGGGAGGATCGCAGGTTGCGTGAGGGTAGGTAACGGGAGACCATGTCAGAGATGTATGGAGGGGACTGGTTGTGAATGGCTTTGTATGTCATGGTTAATGTTTTAAACCGGGATCTCTGGGAAGCAGGGAGCCAATGAAGGGCTTGGCAGAGGGGGGAGACAGGGGAGTAGCGGGGAGACAGATGGATTAGGCGGGCAGCGGAGTTCAAGATAGATTGGAGGGGTGCAAGGGAGGTATTAGGGAGGCCGGTGAGCAGGAGGTTACAGTAATCGAGGCGGGAGATGATGAGAGCGTGAATAAGGGTTTTTGCAGTGTCGTGGTCAGGGAAAGTGCGAATCCTATAGATGTTTTTGAGCTGGAGTCGGCAGGAGGTGGCGAGGGCCTGGATGTGGGGCTTGAAGGAGAGGGAAGAGTCAAGTATAACCCCGAGGCACTTGGCTTGGGGGACTGGAGAGAGAGAGCAGTCGTTGACAATGATGGATAGGTCAGGTAGTGAGGGGGAGCGTCTTGGGGGGAAGACTATGAACTCGGTTTTGTCCATGTTCAGCTTAAGGAAGCGAGCAGAGAAGAAGGATGAGATGGCGGACAGGCAATGTGGAATTTTGGATAGAAGGGAGGCAATGTCAGGACCAGACAGGTAGATTTGGGTGTCGTCGGCATAACAAAACAAGTTTAATTTTCTGGCAGAAATAGTTCATTTTCTGGAACAATCTGAAGGATCCCAACACTTTTGGCAAGGACTATAACGGGAAAACGAGGCGATTTCCAGGTGTGATTGACGACCAGTCGTAGGGATCATATTGGTAGTCAGACAATTTTTCCAGGAGATAAGTAGTAAAGTATTTAGGAGCCAGCCAGGTCCAAAGCCAGGTATTGGGACACGTTAATAATAAGGATCCACCAAAAGAAGCTTGACTGTTTCCATTTTGAATTTGTGAATAAAATAACCAATGAATAAATGAGGTTCAGAACCAGAACCACAAGTAAGGATGTTGTGTGCGGGGTGAACAAATGGAGGGATCATGGTCCTCCGTCAATAAATCCTTTACCTATAGCCGATAAGCCGCCATCTTTTTGGGTTATTTTATTTGCCCTAAATGGGAGTGAATCTCACTGTAGGAAAACAAGAGTATTTCTTTTCTTTCTCCTTCTTTGCTCTTGTTCTTCCAATGCATTTTTTTACCAAAGCAAGGGAAGGTCATTAGCGGTTATAAGAAGGCGCATATGGGAGGTTTGTGGTTTAGACCATGGCGCCAAAACTGCACTTAAAGTCATATCCAATTTCCCTGTTTCGACAGCAGAGGAGAGAGGTCAGGATGTGCCGTCTTTTTCCCCTGTCAAAGCAGATTTCTCCTCTTCACATCTGCAGACGTTGGGTTTTCAGAATATATCAGATGTAAGAGGCCAAAATGGATCCAAATCTTTGGATTCCAAAAATGAAAAATAAATTATATGATCCATTTCAATCCATCAACTTCTTTTACTCCATTCATATCTGAAAGACCCAAGGTGAATGCGCACATTGGGGTTTGATGAAGATCTTTGCCTGGGAATCTAGGAGTTTTGTTGAGGATTTCACCTTGCAAAAGTGAAGATTTACCGACCCCAGGGTCAGCCACAACTTTATTGACCACTTCACCATCTGGATACAATTGTCTTCTGGGACCACTCACAAAGATGGTCACATGCTGGACCTCGTCATCACCTGTCCCTGTTCTCTCACTTTTGAAACTCACCTCTGTGTCTGACCACGACCTAATCACATTCTTTTCCCTCTCCTTTTCCAAGTGCTCAATTCCCACTCCACAAACTTGCAGACCCTAGCAGAGATCTTAAACACCTTGATTTACACTGACTTTTTGATTCCCTTCTCCCTCTTGCTGACACAGCTTGCTTGCACGATGCAGATGCTGCTGCAACTTTATATAATACCATAATAGCTTCAGCTCTCAAATTGGTCACCAACCCCTCACACATAGTAAAACTTGCGCATTGAACAGACAACCCTGGCACACCAGCCTGACTAAAGAACTGACTCAAGCTTCCAGGGTTGCTGAGCGGAGATGGAAGAGATCCCATTCCAATAAGGACTTCATCACATACAAACAGTCCGTCACCATTACAATTCCACACCCACTGCTGCACATTAAACCTACTTCTCATCTGTCATATCCTCCCTGTCTCACAACCCTAAACAGCTATTCAACACTTTCAATTCTCTCCTCCGTCCCCTAGCACCTCCTCACTCTAATCTCATCTCGTCTGAAGACTTTGCCTCGTTCTTTAAGCAGAAGATTGATAACAACAGATAAAACTTTGGCCTCCAGTCCCCACAGCCCCTACTCATAACTACTCAACCTTCCTCTTCTAAAATCAGCTTCTCCACCTTCACAGAAGAAAAACTTTCCTCTATTCTCTCCAGATCACATCTTGCCACCTGTGCACTTGTTCCGAACCTGTCCTACCTCATCCAAAACCTCACCACAATCTTCATCCCAAGCCTAACCTATCACTAACAATTGGTCTCTTACCCTCATGCGTTACACATGCCTTGATCACACCCATCCTCAAAAAGCCCTCCCTCGACCCATCCTCTGAATCCAGCTATCGCCTCAAAACTAATGGTATAGCATGTGTCCTCCTACCTCTCCTCCTGCTCTTTGACTGGTTACAATCTGGATTCTGACCACATCACTCAACTGAAACTATCTTAACTAAAGTCACCAATGACATACTAACTGCCAAAGCCAACCGACATTACTCGGTCCTCCTCCTCCCGGACCTGTCCTCCGCCATTGACACAGTGGGCCATTCCCTGCTACTACAGATTCTCTCATCTCTTGGCATCACAGTCTTGGCCCTAACTCGGATCTCTTCATATCTAACAGTCCAGACTTTCAGCATCTCCCTCTCTCACGCCACCTACTCTCCCACCCCCTATCTGTCAGTGTTCTCCAAGGTTCAGTTCTAGGACCCTGCTCTTCTCCATCTACACCTTTGGCCTGGGACAGCTCATAGAATCCCACGGCTTTCAGTATCATCTCTACGCTGATGACACACAGATCTGCCTCTCTGGACCTGATATCATCTCCTTATTGACCAAAATCCCACAATTTCTGTCCGCTATTTCGTCCTTCTTCTATGCTCAATTTCTAAAGCTTAATAAGGACAAAACATAATTCATCATCTTTTTCCTATTTCACTCTACACCACCAGGCCTATCCATCAAAGTCAATGGCTGCTCACTCTCCCCAGTCCCGCTGCCTTAGGGTAACCCTCGCCTCTGCTCTCTCTATCAAGCCACATATCCAAGCCCTTTCCACCTCTTTTTGACTCAAACTCATAAATATTTCCCGGATCCATACATTCCTTAACCAAGAATCTGCAATAACCCTAATGCATGAACTCATCATCTCCTGCCTTGACTACTGCAACCTTCTGCTCTCTGGCCTCCCTTCTAACATTCTTGCATCCCTTTAGTCCATCCTAAATCCATCTGTCCCCCTACTATTCACTGGCCTCTCCTCTTTGCCAACCCATTACTGGCTTCCCATGGCCCAAAGACTTTAGTTCAAAACTGTAACCATGACATACAAAGCCATCCCCAACCTGTCTCCTCCACATATCTCCCCTGTACATCTGTGACTACCTAGTCTCCCGGTATTTACCTGCACATAATGTTTGCTCTTCACAAGATCTCCTTCTCTCCTCCCATCTTATTTCCTCTTCCCACAACTGCATCAAGATTTCTCCCGTGCTGCCCCCATACTCTGGAACTCTCTGACCCAACACATCAGACTCTCATATACCGAGGAAACCTTCAAAAGGAACCTAAAGACCCACAACTTCAGACAAGTCTACAACCGACAGTAACCCTCAGTCCACTGAACGGCTGCACAATCAGCTCTACTTTCCTCCACTATACCCTCACCCCTCCCTTGTAGACTGTGATCCCTCATGGGCAGAGTCCTTCTCCTCCCCTGCTGTATCCTCACCCATCCCTTCATGGACTGTGAGCCCTCGTATGGATGGTCCTCTATCCTCATCTACTGTATTCTCACCCTTTCCCTGTAGATTGTAAGATCCTTATCTAATGTATCTTCACCCATCCCTTTAGACTGTGAGCCCTCGTGGGCAGGGTCCTCTCTCCTTATCTACTGTATCCTCACCCAACCCTTGTAGACTGTGAGCCCTCGTGGGCAGGGTCCTCTCTCCTCACTACTGTATCCTCACCCAACCCTTGTAGACTGTGAGCCTTCACGGGCAGGGTCTTCTCTCCTGACCTAATATATCCTAACCCATCTCTTGTAGACAGTGAGCCCTTGGGGCAGCATCCGCTCTCCTCCTGTACCTGTCTGTGCCTTGTATTGCTCATGATTACTGTGCTTGTTAAGTACACCCTTCATATGTAAAGCGCTATGGAATAAATGACGCTATAATAATAAATAATAATAGTGAAAAATCCAAAGTAGAGCATATCTGATCAGAAGTAACCAGTGCAGATACGAGGGGATTGTCTGGTGATAACGAGTTATCAACTATCCTAGGTATGGGGGATTATGATCGGTGGAGGTCTGACCCCTGGTGTACAGGCAATCCGCACAATAGGGGATTTATTTTACATTTTCTGTTCATTCTTCTTGGAACTTATTGAAAAAGCCGAGCACAGTTTTCAGTAGTCGCCTAGGGAATAAATGGAGCAGCGGACGAGCAGGCGCACTGAAGGGGATAAAAGTACCCCACTCTGCTGATGGGTGACAGCATCGGCCCCCACCGGTCAACTAATTGTATCTCCTTCAGATAGGTGATCACTTGCTTTTATCATATAACCCCTTTATGCCAGATAAATGTAACATCCAGAATGTTTCCTCCTAGACGGTTGAGTTTCTGAACAGGTTTTAGGATATGCTGTCACTTTATGATCAGTAAAGGGTCCAATGTCTGATATCCTCATCAATCTTCAAAACAAGGGGCACTGCACCAGAGTAGTGTTGCTGCCCCCTCGTTGTGCTTCTCCTGCACAGCAGAGCTGTGTCTGCCCCTCTGCGCAGGAAGCCTGCAGCGATGCTCTTTACATATACAGGGGGTCGGCAGTAGTTTCCCACACAGACAGGAGACCGGGATTGCAGAAAAATGTAAACCAGCGCGACATCCCTAGTCACGCCACGGACTTGTGAGCATTTGGTCATGGTACATGACAGTGGCGCATGAACCAACGATGTCCACTACCCACAAAAGACTGGGGAAACACTGGGGAAAAACATATACAACAGGGGGCCTTGCTAGTAGGGAACGGGGAAAAGGACACCTGCGCTCACCTGCCACTGTGCCCTGATCTCCCTACCGTCCATAACAGGTTCTTTCACCCTGTCACCGAGCAAGATACCTATGCCCTTCTTGGCTCTGATGTAAACCCTCAATAGGGAGATGGCTGGTGGGAGCACTAGTCCCAACCACTGCAATAAACAAGACAAGAGGGGAAGGGGAGACAGACAGGGAAATAACAAGGCAACTTCACGCCTGCTGCCACAATCCAAGACAGCAGACAGTTTGGCAATGATCAGCTCTCCAGAGTACTACCTACATCTCAGGTAGTCAGGCCAGGAATGAGTTAAATCATCAGCATGGAATGCTGGACCATGTGACCATATAAAGGAGATGGGAGTGATCACAAAGCAGCCACACCTGGGAAGAGAACTAGGGAGCTTGCTAGCAACAGAAACTGACATTAACTCCAACACTGCCAAAGGAAAGAAACACATTTAATATGAAGTCTCAATACAGAAAAGAGACAGAGGACCCAAACCAGTCACAAGTCTCCAAAGTAAGAGGGACCGATTGTGACACCCTTCATCCCCAGGATTAGTGGAGGGTTTCAGAGGTCAGAGATAGGAACATCCTTTAAATGTGCACGTCCTGGCCTCCGCCGTTATAATAATATATCACTAATCTTACAATACTAGCGCCTGACTGCGACATTTTCAGCGACACATTTGAATAAACCCTGGAGACCATTGTGTTTTTGCACATTTAGTTTCAGAATCCAAAGTGAAAAGCAATAAATACAACCCTGCCGGCCGTAAAACGGGAAAAGCCGAGAGGAGACGCAATGTAATATTTATGCAGGGCTCATTCTGCAATAAAGTATGAAAGGCGGTGAGCACGGAGCAGGAAAAATGGGGGCTCCTTAAAGGGGGTTTCCTGTAAAAACAACAAGATTCATATAAACTAAATAATCTCCTTAATTTCATAATATACCGTGGTGTGAAAAATTGTTTACCCCCTCCATGATTTCTTATTCTTGTGCATGTTTGCCACACATAAATGTTTCACAAGTGAAAGATAACACAAGTAAACACAAAATCCAGTTTATAAATGAAGATCTTTAATGTTAAGGGAAATATAAATCCAAACCTAAAGGGCCCAGTGTGAAAGAGTGACTGCCCCACAAAAAACATAAATTAACGGTAGTTTATCACATCTTTGGGAAGCTTTCAATTTCCCCAGGTACACCCAGGCCTGATTACTGCCACACTTACATAGGACCTGCCTGACAAAGTGAAGTAGACCAAAAGATCCTCAAAAGCCAGATGAAGCAAAGAGCTCCCTCTAGTGGTGATTTCCAGGTAGCCAGAATTCTTTCTATTGAAATGATATTAGAACCTAATAAGTGGAGCCCTCGTTATCAGAACAGGGGGGGGGGTTACTGCAAATCTAAATGAGTTTTTCACATTATTATCAATTTAAAAAGGGTGGAGTTTTGGAAAGAGCAGTTAAGTTTCCAGCAGATATTAATGTAACAATGTCAGGGTACTACCTCCGCTTGCTGGGTATGACGCCCATCTCTTCGCTGTCTCCATCCTGTAGGACTCTCCTGGCTTGCCACCATTCGTCATCGGATGCGTTGATGACGTGTAGGATTTCTCCGTATTTAAAGCTGAGGCCTTGGCTCGGGAGTCCGCTGTCCTTGCCTTTATCATAGTCAAACATGGCTCTGCCAGGGAAAAAGAAACAGAAACGTCTCATTATCACAACCATCGTGTCGGAGAAGACAAGCGATGAGGTCACCCCCTGCTTTAAAATAAGCAATGAAGGGGTTAAGCAAATGTCTATCACAATGCAAAGGCCTGCAATTTGATTAAAAATACCCTCCCGTTTTGTGTCTATGGCTCCAGTGCAAAGTTATGTTAATCTATGGTTACAGAATCTTGTAAGGATCATGTCACTATGTTTACCTGTAACCATGGCAACACTTAAGTCTGTATAGAAGTGTAGACGCAAAACGAAAATAGCCTTTTAATGGGGATTATGATGTGAGTTATAACAAAATAATGCAAAATTCCAAACTTCTGTCTATTAAAGGAGTTGTGCCACTACCAATTCTACATTTTAATGAATAGATCTTATGAAACGTCAACATGGCGATCGATCGGAACTCACGGGAGCACGCACTTTTTGGCGCGCTGCCTGGTTGCTGTTTCGATGTCACAGCATCGATCTAACGGCAACGTATCTGCGATCTTGCGGCAAATATCGATGCCATGGTTATCACCCTCGCAGTGATCATACATGGGAGTCTATGGGGAAGTTGCCGCAAAGATCACAGTTGCGTGTTACACAGGCGATGCAGGCAGATGCTGAGCACATCACAGGGCCACGTCACTGGCACGGGGCTGGGATGTCGGCGGCGACTGGTGGTTGCGCGCATGCTTTTGGCGCCTGCCACGTCGCCGTCCCCATTTACCGGGGCGACATCTCAGCCCCGCGCGGCGAGCTGACAGGCGGCATCGCCGCCGGTGTGTCTGAAACCCAGCGGCGATGCAGGACATCGCTTGAAAGGTCGCGGCAGCGGTTACATGGGGCGATGTGCACACTGTTCTGAAACCAGGCGACCTCCAAGCGGTGCAGACATCGCCTTACATGAGGCGACGTAGGGGCGATCTCCCCGTGTGACGGGCCTACAGGTTTCCAAAAGTTGGAGACCTGGCAACTCTGCTCAGGCAACTTATCACCGTACAAATCGCCTGTTACACGCTGCAACTCAACTGCGGTTGCGTCAACTTGGTCAGCGCCGGAGTTGCGCAACATCGCCTGAGAGATCGCCACGTGTGACGGTACCATCAGACTAAAAATCAGTTCCCATATATGTGCCTGTGTAATGTATGGTGTAATGTTGGATATACCACAGCTCCGGGCAGGGGAGAAGTTAAGAGAGTACACCATCAAAGGAGTCTTCACGACTGTCACGGCAGCGTTGGATCTGTTCAGATTGCAGATACTGATGCTCTGCCGATGGTTTCTCTGGTGTTCTGGATCAACACAGGCTCACCCTTTAGATCATAGGCAGCTAGCAAGAAGCGCATGGTTACGATGCAAGAGCTCAAACGGGGACCCCAATTATTGCAAATCTTTATTAGTAGTGGCCTTTTTCTATAGGTCAAGGGACTTTTGGAGATTCCCAGGACAATGTGCTGTCGGGCCGCGCTGGCACAGAAACATGTGTCGAAGGTTCAGATATCACATTATTGGCTTCATCAACGCGTTTCAGAGCCCGCTTGCTCCTCATCAGCGAGTATATCACCCTAATGGGCTGCAGGCTCTGAAACGAGTTGGTGGATCATAATGTGTACAACTTGAAGCTTCGCTACGTGTTTTCTGTGGCAGCGCGGACGACAGCACTTGTCCCTGGGAATTCTGGATTGTTGCCACATTGCATGTGGAAGTGTGGGTCCAGCAGCAGCACCATTTTATGCCCACTACTGGTTGTGCGTCACACAAACTTACAGAAAGTGAGCAGTGTTCATCACGGTTTCAAGCCGTCTACCTTAAAACGATATGACCCTATTGCGCTTGTTTCTTTACAGCGTTATGGAAAGGACTTCTGGGGCTCCCTACATTTGGGGCATGGGTGCGATTGCAACCCTTCAGCTGTTACGTCCTGTCTTTGTGGCAGAGTTTTGAATTTCTTGTCGGTCTATATCTGTGTCTATATCTCTTATATTTGTGATCCGGCTGTAATGTCTGTACACTCATATATTCTGTGATCCCCGGCTGTAATGTCTGTACACTCATATATTCTGTGATCCCGGCTGTAATGTCTGTATACTCTTATATTCTGTGATCCCGGCTGTAATGTCTGTATATTCTTATATTCTGTGATCCCAGCTGCAATGTCTGTATACTCTTATATTCTGTGATCCCCGGCTGTAATGTCTGTATACTCTTATATTCTGTGATCCCAGCTGTAATGTCTGTATACTCTTATATTCTGTGATCCCCGGCTGTAATGTCTGTATACTCTTATATTCTGTGATCCCTGGCTGTAATGTCTGTGTACTCTTATATTCTGTGATCCCAGCTGTAATGTCTGTATACTCTTATATTCTGTGATCCCCGGCTGTAATGTCTGTATACTCTTATATTCTGTGATCCCCGGCTGTAATGTCTGTATACTCTTATATTCTGTGATCCCGGATGTAATGTCTGTATATTCTTATATTCTGTGATCCCCAGCTGCAATGTCTGTATACTCTTATATTCTGTGATCCCGGCTGTAATGTCTGTATACTCTTATATTCTGTGATCCCCAGCTGTAATGTCTGTATACTCTTATATTCTGTGATCCCGGCTGTAATGTCTGTATACTCTTATATTCTGTGATCCCTGGCTGTAATGTCTGTGTACTCTTATATTCTGTGATCCCCAGCTGTAATGTCTGTATACTCTTATATTCTGTGATCCCCGACTGTAATGTCTGTGTACTCTTATACTTTGTGATCCTGGCTGTAATGTCTGTATACTCTTATATTCTGTGATCCCGGCTGTAATGTCTGTATACTCTTATATTCTGTGATCCCTGGCTGTAAAGTCTGTGTATCTTATATTCTGTGATCCCAGCTGTAATGTCTGTATACTCTTATATTCTGTGACCCCGGCTGTAATGTCTGTATACTCTTATATTCTGTGATCCCGGCTGTAATGTCTGTGTACTCTTATACTTTGTGATCCTGGCTGTAATGTCTGATACTCTTATATTCTGTGATCCCCGGCTGTAATGTCTGTGTACTCTTATACTTTGTGATCCTGGCTGTAATGTCTGTATACTCTTATATTCTGTGATCCCAGGCTGTATGTCTGTATACTCTTATATTATGTGATCCCGGCTGTAATTGTCTGTGTGCTCTTACATTCTGTGATCCCCAGCTGTAATGTCTGTATACTATTATATTCTGTGATCCCAGGCTGTAATGTCTCTGTACTCTTATATTACTGTGATTCCCAGCTGTAAGTCTGTATACTCTTATATTCTGTGATCCTTGGCTGTAATGTCTATATACTCTTATATTCTGTGATCCCTGGCTGTAATCGTATACTCTTATATCTGTGATCCCGCTGTAATTCGTATACTCTTATTTGTGATCCCCCGGCTGTAATGTCTGTATTACTCTTACATTCTGTGATCCCCGAGCTGTAATGTGTCTGTATACTCTTATTATTCTGTGACACCCAGCTGTTAATGTCTGTAGTCACTCTTATATCCTTCCTGTGACCCCAGCTGTAAGTCTGTATAGTCACTTACTTCCTCCCTTCCCAGGACTGTGGTATATAATATCCATACATTACACAGGGATCATTTATAAGAATATCTCGTACAGGACATTTTTTAACATATTCCATTGTGCAACTATTTTTATTCTAAGATCCAGTCATTAAAATGTGGCACACCCCTTTAGGTGTATGAAGTTTAGAATGAGTCGGTGATTTCAGCCTCATGCTCTCCATGGCAGTGATAGCAGATGGATCTATATGCCGTGCTCGGTGCGGGTGACGCTCACCGCAGCCCTCGGAGGAGCCGCTAACACCCAGAGCAATTAAGAGACCTGCCTGGGTCATAAAGTAAATGTGACTCTACTTCAGGAGCATAGACGCGCTCACAAACAGAACGACAGTAAAGGCTCCCGCAGGAGATACATCGGGTTATTTATCGCCGAGAAGCCGGAGAGATCCAGTAATGACACCGGGCTTAACGATTTACAATATAATTCATAGGACGGGGGCTCCAGCCCCGCCATCAACACATCTGCAAACTGCTCATATCCTTAAAGAACGGAACACGACCAGTGCATTCAGATTAAACAATTACCATCGTATGGCTCTAATGCTGAACTGCACTATACAAAGAAAAGAAGAATGAACTCAGGTTTCTCATTGTGTCCCATTACCCCCAGTGTATAACATCCAGCCCCATTACCCCCAGTGTATAACATCCAGCCCCATTACCCCCAGTGTATAACATCCAGCCCCATTACCCCCAGTGTATAACATCCAGCCCATTACCCCAGTGTATAACATCCAGCCCCATTACCCCCAGTGTATGACATCCAGCCCCATTACCCCCAGTGTATAACATCCAGCCCCATTACCCCCAGTGTATAACATCCAGCCCCATTACCCCCAGTGTATAACATCCAGCTCCATTACCCCCAGTGTATAACATCCAGCCCCATTACCTCCAGTGTATAACATTCAGCCCCATTACCCCCAGTATATAACATCCAGCCCCATTACCCCCAGTGTATAACATCCGGCCCCATTACCTCCAGTGTATAACATCCGGCCCCATTACCCCAGTGTATAACATCCAGCCCCATTACCTCCAGTGTATAACATCCAGCCCCATTACCCCCAGTGTATAACATCCAGCCCCATTACCCCCAGTGTATAACATCCAGCCCCATTACCCCCAGTGTATAACATCCGGCCCCATTACCCCCAGTGTATAACATCCAGCCCCATTACCCCAGTGTATAACATCCAGCCCCATTACCCCCAGTGTATAACATCCGGCCCCATTACCTCCAGTGTATAACATCCGGCCCCATTACCCCCAGTGTTATAACATCCAGCTCCATTACCCCCAGTGTACAACATCCGACCCCATTACCTCCAGTGTATAACATCCAGCCCCATTACCCCAGTGTATAACATCCGGCCCCATTACCCCCAGTGTATAACATCCGGCCCCATTACCCCCAGTGTATAACATCCAGCCCCATTACCCCAGTGTATAACATCCGGCCCCATTACCCCCAGTGTATAACATCCAGCCCCATTACCCCAGTGTATAACATCCAGCCCCATTACCCCCAGTGTATAACATCCGGCCCCATTACCCCCAGTGTATAACATCCAGCCCCATTACCCCCAGTGTATAACATCCGGCCCCATTACCCCCAGTGTATAACATCCAGCCCCATTACCCCCAGTGTATAACATCCAGCCCATTACCCCCAGTGTATATACATCCTAGCCCCATTACCCCCAGTGTATAACATCGCTCCCCATTTACACCCACCAGTGTATAACATCCAGCCCATTCCCAGTGTAAATCGCCCCATTACCGTGTATAACTCACCATACCCCTGATACATCGCCCCATTACCCCCAGTATATAGATACATTATCCAGCCCTCCATTATATCCATCCGTTATACATGCCTACCCCCAGTGTATAATCAGCCCATACCCCAGGATACATCCACCCATTACCCCCAGTGTTAGCCTTACCCAGTATAACATCCAGGCCCATACCCAGTTTCCACCCATCCCAGTGTATATCGCCATACCCATTTATCCGGCCCATTACCAGTGTATAACATCCCCATAGTGTATAATAGCCCATACCCCAGTGACATCCAGCCCATACCCGTTACCAGCCCCATTACCCGTGTATAAATCAGCCCTTCCCCATGTTACACCGCCCCATTACCCCCAGTGTATAACATCCAGCCCATTACCCCCAGTGTAAACATCCTGCCATTCCCTGTATACATCACCCTCCCAGTGTATAACATCCGGCCCCATTACCCCCAGTGTATAAATCCAGCCCCATTATCCCCAGTGTATGACATCCAGCCCTCTACCCCCAGTGTATAACATCCAGCCCCATTACCCCCAGTGTATGACATCCAGCCCATTACCCCCAGTGTATGACATCCAGCCCCATTACCCCAGTGTTATGACATCCAGCCCCATTACCCCCAGTGAATAACATCCAGCCCCATTACCCCCAGTGTATACATCCAGCCCCATTACCCCCAGTGTATAAATCGGTCCCATTACCCCCAGTGTATAACATCCAGCCCCATTACCCCCAGTGTATGACATCCAGCCCCATTACCCCAGTGTACAACATCCGGCCCCATTACCCCCAGTGTATGACATCCAGCCCCATTACCCCAGTGTACAACATCGCCCATTACCCCAGTGTATGAACATCCGGCCCCATTACCCCCAGTGTATAACATCCAGCCCATTACCCCCAGTGTATGACATCCAGCCCCTCACCCCCAGTGTATAACATCCAGCCCCATTACCCCCAGCGTGTATACATCCAGCCCCATTATCCCCCGTGTATAACATCCAGCCCCATTACCCCCAGTGTATAACATCCAGCCCCATTACCCCAGTGTATAACATCTAGCCCCATTACCCCAGTGTATAACATCCAGCAGCATTATCCCTGTGTATAACATAGGCCCATTGCCCTCAGTGTATAAATTTGGCCCATTACCTCCAGTGTATAACATCCAGCCCCATTACTCCCAGTGTATACATTGACCCATTGCCCCAGTATTAACAATCTGGCCCCTCCCCCGGTGTAACATCTCGGCCCCATTACCCCGATGTACAACATCTGGACCCCATTGCCCCTGTGTATAACATCCGGCCCCATTACCCCATGTATAACATCTGGCCCCATTCCCTGGTGTGAACACCCACCCTATAGTAGCTTCTAGTGTAGTTTGAGAGGTAGGAGTTTTTTTACTTTGCTGTCCATCATTTCTGGAGGGACATGAATAGCCATTTACAACAGTAGGTAGCTCACTGATTAGCACTGTTCGGTGGCTCAGTGGTTGGCACTGTATGGTGGCTCAGTGGTTAGTATTATGCAGTGCCTCAGTGGTTGGAACTGTATAGTGGCTCAGTAGTTGGCACTGTATGGTGGCTCAGTGGTTGGTATTGTATGGTGGCTCAGTAGTTGGCACTGTATGGTGGCTCAGTGGTTAGCACTGTATGGTGGCTCAGTAGTTAGCACTGTATGGTGGCTCAGTGGTTGGCACTGTATGGTGGCTCAGTGGTTGGCACTGTATGGTGGCTCAGCGGTTAGTATTGTGCAGTGCCTCAGTGGTTGGAACTGTATGGTGGCTCAGTAGTTGGCACTGTATGGTGGCTCAGTGGTTGGCACTGTATGGTGGCTCAGTGGTTGGCACTGTATGGTGGCTCAGTGGTTGGCACTGTATGGTGGCTCAGTGGTTGGCACTGTATGGTGGCTCAGTGGTTGGCACTGTATGGTGGCTCAGTGGTTGGCACTGTGCAGTGGCTCAGTGGTTAGCACTGTATGGTGGCTCAGTGGTTGGTATTGTATGGTGGCTCAGTGGTTGGCACTGTACAGTGGCTCAGTGGTTTGCACTGTATGGTGGCTCAGTGGTTGGCACTGTGCAGTGGCTCAGTGGTTAGCACTGTATGGTGGCTCAGTGGTTAGCACTGTATGGTGGCTCAGTGGTTTGCACTGTGGCTCAGTGGTTGGCACTGTGCAGTGGCTCAGTGGTTAGCACTGTATGATGGCTCAGTGGTTAGCACTGTATGGTGGCTCAGTGGTTAGCACTGTATGGTGGCTCAGTGGTTAGCACTGTATGGTGGCTCAGTGGTTAGCACTGTATATGGTGGCTCAGTGGTTAGCACTATATGGTGGCTCAGTGGTTAGCACTGTATGGTGGCTCAGTGGTTAGCACTGTATATGGGGGCTCAGTGGTTAGCACTGTATGGTGGCTCAGTGGTTAGCACTGTATATGGTGGCTCAGTGGTTAGCACTGTATGGTGGCTCAGTGGACAGCACAGTATATGGTGGCTCAGTGGATAGCACAGTATATGGTGGATCAGTGGTTAGCATTGTATGGTGGCTCAGTGGTTAGCACTGTATATGGTGGCTCAGTGGTTAGCACTGTATGGTGGCTCAGTGGTTAGCACTGTATGGTTGCTCAGTGGTTAGCACTGTATGGTGGCTCAGTGGTTAGCACTGTATGGTGGCTCAGTGGTTAGCACTGTATGGTGGCTCAGTGGTTAGCACTGTATACGGAGGCTCAGTGGTTAGCACTGTATGGTGGCTCAGTGGTCGGCACTGTATGATGGCTCAGTGGTTGGCACTGTACAGTGGCTCAGTGGTTAGCACTGTATGGTGACTCAGTGGTTAGCACTGTATATGGTGGCTCAGTGGTTAGCACTGTATGGTGGCTCAGTGGTTGGCACTAAATGGTGGCTCAGTGGTTAGCACTGTACAGTGGCTCAGTGGTTAGCACTGTATGGTGGCTCAGTGGTTGGCACTGTATGATGGCTCTTGTGGTTGGCACTGTACAGTGGCTCAGTGGTTAGCACTGTATGGTGACTCAGTGGTTAGCACTGTATATGGTGGCTCAGTGGTTAGCACTGTATGGTGGCTCAGTGGTTGGCACTAAATGGTGGCTCAGTGGTTAGCACTGTACAGTGGCTCAGTGGTTAGCACTGTATGGTGACTCAGTGGTTAGCACTGTATATGGTGGCTCAGTGGTTAGCACTGTATGGTGGCTCAGTGGTTGGCACTAAATGGTGGCTCAGTGGTTAGCACTGTATGGTGGCCCAGTGGTTAGCACTGTATGGTGGCTCAGTGGTTAGCACTGTATGGTGGCTCAGTGGTTGGCACTAAATGGTGGCTCAGTGGTTAGCACTGTACAGTGGCTCAGTGGTTAGCACTGTATGGTGACTCAGTGGTTAGCACTGTATGGTGGCTCAGTGGTTAGCACTGTATGGTGGCTCAGTGGTTGGCACTAAATGGTGGCTCAGTGGTTAGCACTGTACAGTGGCTCAGTGGTTGGCACTGTACAGTGGCTCAGTGGTTAGCACTGTATGGTGGCTCAGTGGTTAGCAATGTACGGTGGCTCAGTGGTTGGCACTGTATGGTGGCTCAGTTGTTCGCATTGTTCCTTTACAATACTGGGGTCCTGGGTTTAAATCCCTGCAAGGACAACATCTGTAAGGAATTTGTATGGTCTCCCCGTGTTTGTGTGGGTTTCCTCCGGGTTCTCTGGTTTCCTCCCACACTCCAAAGACTGATAGGGAATGTAGATTGTGAGCTCTGATTTCATGATGACAGGATGTGCATGCCCCTTTAAAAATATAAATCTAATTTATTTAGACATTTCCAGGAAGAGTAACAGAGGAATATCACTTAGAAGTCTACAGGTTCTCCTTAGATTTTTATTTTACAGGTCAAAAGTATTTGTTGAATTTGCACCATTCAGTCATGTATGGCCATTCTTATAGACATTTTATAACTGATGGAGGTGAATAATCCCTTAAAGGGATACGCCAGAAAAATCATAAAGGTGGAGTATCCATCATCGGGACCCCCAAGGATCTCTACAATTGAGGGTGCTTTGGGCTCTGGGTGAGGACACACCACAATAATCTACAGGGCTGTAGTTAGTGTTCATGTGACCACACCTTAATGTCTCAATCTTGGACATCCCCTTTAACTTTACACATGTGTACAGCGACGTGAAGGGGTTAAATCCTACACACAAAGATGTAAAAATGATATAATAAACAAATAAAAATATGTCTCTCCAATACCGCAATCACATGATTGACTTTTGCGCCGTTCTCTTGTTTATTCATTTATTCTTATGATCAGGAGATTGGTCCCCCTCCGCCATAATGATTAATGGTGTACAGCACGGGAGGCGGCGGCGATACACACAGCGCCATTTTATTGTCTCGGGAATACAGCGAATGGTCAAATAGCATGAAAAGATTAATGTGTGATGCTTACTAAGGAACGCTGCCCGGGCATGTGCTCAACGCTGTCAGGTTTTTTCATCTTTTAATAGAAACTGGGACATAACCTTGAGACAAATGGTTCTCAGATTATACACAAGGAGGGTGATAAGAAGCCAAAAAGACATCTATGGGGCTGCAGAACATGACATGATGCCCTATAGATAGAGGAACGGTATAGGAAATGAGGCCCAGGGCAAAGATAGATAGATAGATAGATAGATAGATAGATAGATAGATAGATAGATAGATAGATAGATAGATAGTAGTAGTGCCTGCTTGAAGAAGGTTGAAACTGGACCGAAATGTTGCAGTATTTATGGGCCAATAAAAGAGGGTTTTTCTATTATATTTGGGAGTGCTGAGTTCACTACTTTTCTGTTAGATAGATAGATAGATAGATAGATAGATAGATAATGAGACAGATATATAGACAGACTTGAATGTGGGCACTTGTATATATTCATGTACTGTAAGTTCTATGTGTAAGGCTGGCCACACACCACAATTTTTTGGAATCTGGGGCTGTCCGGTCTGAACCGGATTTGGCCCCTATTATATGCCTATGGCGACAAATGGGTCCGGATGGCAGCTATTTGCCATCAGTTTTGCTGTCTGTCCGACTGGATCCGTGGGATTTTTGCTCCTGACACAAAATCGGAGCTTGCAGCATTTTTTGTGTCCAGGGCAAAAATCGGACAAAATTGTATCCACCCTGATCCTCCCGGATCCAGCGCCCCATACCATGGGAGTCTATGGGCGCCGGATCGCGCCAGATCTGACATAAAATCGGACCGCTTCCCGTACGCCGGGTGCTGAAAGAGTGGCAGGTGCTTTACTGCTGAATTTCAGCACCTGGAGAGCTCCCCGGCTGAAATTTCAGCACCTGGATAGCTCCCCCCTCCAGCCGCTATGCTAAAATTCCAGCACTTGGACAGCGTCAGCCGCTGATTCCGGCAGAAAACAGGATCAGAGGGCATATTTGCCCTCTGGTTCTGTTCTATCCGGTGCTTCCTCCCCTTTAAATTTCATTGGTGAATTGTTTTTTGCTGTAAATATGAACGGTTATAAAGACACAATCCCGTCATCCCCCGATGTGCATTATCCTATCTGAGCCTATTATACCACAGTCACGAAGAAGCAAACACTCTATAAGTGAGGAGATACACATCAATAAAAGCAGAAGAGTCTGAACGCCTGAATTATACATTTATCTGATGAAATGGAGAGCGGCTGATAACGCCAATGATCTGCGGGGGACGCACAACCTGAGAGAAGATGAAGGCACAAGTCATGTTTTATATATCATCTATTCTACAGTACATAGAAGTGCTAGGTGTTTAGCAATGGACACCGAACAGCGCCCCCGGTGGTGGCACAAATAAGTACATTAGGTATTGACCGTTACTGCCATGTTTGTCCTGATCAAAATGTTTGCATGTAGGCAAAAATAGATTAAATAAATCCTACAGCTCGAAACGCAAACATACAATCTCTAATACAGCATCATCAGCCAAAAAATAAAGTTATACGTCTTGGAAAATGACTGCAAAATCTCCAAAATTATCAGAATTTGTCTTAACAACTAAAACATAAACCGAGCCATACAAGTTTGGTATTGCCAACCCCTTTAATTCCAAACTGGACAGGTAAATACTGGTCATAAACTTGTAAATAACTCATGAAAGAATAAGGTTACGTTAAAACCAAGCACACCATTGTTTTTCTTATGAAATTCTCAACAAGTTTGATGTGTCACATGACCCTCTTCCCATTGAAAAAAAATAAAGTTGGATCCACAATGGTCGCTATGGTCACCACCCATCTGGAAAAAGTAGCCACCTTTTGCCTTGATTACTGCTTTGCACACTCTTGGCATTGTCTTGATGAGCTTCAAGAGGTAGTCACCGGAAATGGTGTTCACTTCACAGGTGTGCCCTGTCAGGTTTAAAGAGGACCTGTCACCAAACCAGGCATGGTGATCTAATGACAGCACTGGATGCAGCATGTCTGCATCATGCAGACAAGGGGTCCCCCAGCACTTGAGCACCCCGAGATAATACACTCAGAAAACTTACATGCTCCAGCCACTAAGGAGGTGGCTAGGGGCTGCAGCCAAGGGCAGATTCACACCCCTGCATGTGTAATCTGCCCACCGCTGCCAATCATTCTCTCCCTGTCTGCAGCATTTAAACAGAGTTTTTTTTTCTCTCTCCCAGAAAGTCTGTTAGCCAGGCCCCCTGAGGGGCGGGGCTAAATGGGAGAGAAAAAAAAACTCTGTTTAATTGCTGCAGACAGGGAGAGAATGATTGGCAGCGGTGGGCAGATTACACATGCAGGGGGTGTGAATCTGCCCTTGGCTGCAGCCCCTAGCCACCTCCTTAGTGGCTGGAGCATGTAAGTTTTCTGAGTGTATTATCTCGGGGTGCTCAAGTGCTGGGGGACCCCTTGTCTGCATGATGCAGACATGCTTCATCCAGTGCTGTAATTAGATCACCATGCCTGGTTTGGTGACAGGTCCTCTTTAATAATTGGGATTTCTTGCCTTATAAATGGGGTTGGGACCATCAGTTGTGTTGTGCAGAAGTCTGGTGGATACACAGCTGTATCCTACTGAATAGACTGTTAGAATTTGTATTATGGCAAGAAAAAAGCAGCAAAGTAAAGAAAAACAAGTGGCCATCATTACTTTAAGAAATGAAGGTCAGTCAGTCCAAAAAATTGGGAAAACTTTGAAAGTGTCCCCAACTGCAGTTGCAAAAACCATCAAGCGCTACAAAGAAACTGGCTCACATGAGGACAGCCCCTGGAAAGGAAGACCAAGAGTCACCTCTGCTGCAGAGGATAAGTTCATCCGAGTCACCAGCCTCAGAAATCGCAGGTTAACAGCAGCTCAGATTAGAGACCAGGTCAATGCCACACAGAGTTCAAGCAGCAGACACATCTCTACAACAACTGTTAATAGGAGACTTTGTGCAGCAGGCCTTCATGGTAAAATAGCTGCTAGGAAACCACTGATAAGGACCAGCAACAAGTAGAAGAGACTTGTTTGGTCTAAAGAACACAAGGAATGGACATTAGACCAGTGGAAATCTGTGCTTTGGTCTGATGCATCCAAATTTGAGATCTTTGGTTCTAACCACCGTGTCTTTGTGCGACGCAGAAAAGGTGAACGGATGGACTCTACATGCCTGGTTCCCACCGTGAAGCATGGAGGAGGAGGAGGTGTGATGTGTGGGGGGGCTTTGCTGGTAACACTGTTGGGGATTTATTCAAAATTGAAGGCATACTGAACCAGCATGGCTACCACAGCATCTTGCAGCGGCATGCTATTCCATCCAAATTGAATTTAGATGGACCAAAATTTATTTTTCAACAGGACAATAACCCCAAACACACCTCCAGGCTGTGTAAGGGCTATCTGACCAAGAAGGAGAGTGATGGGGTGCTACGCTAGATGACCTGGCCTCCACAGTCACCAGACCTGAACCCAATTGAGATAGTTTGAGGTGAGCTGGACCGCAGAGTGAAGGCAAAAGGGCCAACAAGTTGTAAACATCTCTGTGAACTCCTTCAAGACTGTTGGAAGACCATTTCCGGTGACTACCTCTTGAAGCTCATCGAGAGAATGCCAAGAGTGTGCAAAGCAGTAATCAAAGCAAAAGGTGGCTACTTTGAAGAACCTAGAATATAAGACATATTTTCAGTTGTTTTACACTTTTGTGTTAAGTCTATAATTCCACATGTGTTAATTCATAGTTTTGATGCCTTCATAGTCATGAAAATAAAGAAAACTCTTTGAATGAGAAGGTGTGTCTAAACTTTTGGTCTGTACTGTATATATATATATATTTTTAAGATTCGGATTTCAGGACGCACCCCTGTTTTCTCCCCAATTTGAGGGGGAATAAAGTGCATTTTATAATCCAAAAAATACAGTAATTATGTTTATATAGAGTTGTTCAGGATATCACTGATGACTGACAGAAAGCGGAGATCGTGATACCGACGAGAGACTGAAACTATTAGAAAGTTGCCGAACTTCTCCGGTGATGAAGCCTCATTTCCATAATGTACAGTAATACAATTAGTGTTATTGAGAGTGATGTTCCCGCTCGTCTCCCGGCCTCAGACACATCGACATTCAACGGATACAAACACTTTGAAAGCCGCAGTTAAAATTTGATTAGCTAATAAAAAGGTAGAGCATTAATATTCATATAAAATATGCAAATATGACATTTTTACAGAACAAAGGAACAAAACTGAATACATAGGAAATATTTGAATATATGGAATTATAAGGAATATATTTGCGTATGCCGGTGGCCATAGAATGATGTGAGGGCCACATGTAGCTCCGGAAACACATATTCCTTTAAAGGGTTATTCCCCATCTTTATATA
Source organism: Allobates femoralis (assembly GCA_033576535.1). Lineage (NCBI taxonomy): Eukaryota > Metazoa > Chordata > Amphibia > Anura > Aromobatidae > Allobates > Allobates femoralis. Next base: position 721,858,211 of record JARQOC010000002.1, read on the forward strand.
TGGACATTGATGGATAGTGCTGGTAAATACAAACACTTTTGCCATTTACTGCTTTTTAAAATTTGCAACCATTCCTGAGATATTAACAGATTTGTTTTGTTTACAGCTCGTTGCCGTGGAGACCGACCACTGCTAAACAGTGCTTACAAGCTCAACGGAAAAGATCTTGTAAATGAGAGCCTGTTCTGCTGTCTACCAGGGGTGGTCGGTCTCCCAAGAAACGAACTGTAAGCAAAAGAAAAGTGTTAATATTTTGAGAACGGTTGAAAATTTTAATAAGCGGTAAACTGCAGAATTGCTTGTATTTACAAATGCTATCCAAGAATAATCATTGAGAAAATGGTGGAATAACCCTTTAAATCGCCCTGTAATCTTACCACTGCCTCCAGAATATTACATACATGTCCTGATAGAAGAGATCAGACATTGATTGCTTTTGCCTGACGGAATTCTCAGTTTTGAATTCTAACAGGAAATGGCAGTTATATTCCCATAGATTCTGATTGGCTGCTTACAGGCAGCTTTCTGTATGAAGAACAGATATGTATATACAATGAGGAGATAAATGGGTGGGCTCTTAGGGGTACTGTGTATGGACTTTTGTTTGGACTGGGTTCTACTATTTTAAGGGCACTGCTATTTTGTCGGCACAATTTTAAAGGTCATTCTGTGCCTCTAGACTCTTTGGCCTACACTCGTGCACAAAGTAGGGTAATGGATACCCAGAGAACAAAAGATAATATAGAGATTTCAAACAGATTTGGTTTTGGAGGTTGGGTTAGGGTCAAAAAGGGTAACGACTAGTGATGAATGAGCACTACAATACAAGAGTGCTCGGAACATTGGACGCTCAGATGGTCCTGACTCAAGTACTGAGTTTAATGGAAGTCAATGGGAGTGTTCGAAATAATGCTTGAGTTTTCTATTAACCGTCATCATAGTCAGTACTCAAGTCATGCCCGTTCAAGTCACAACCTACTCGTTTCGGGTAATGAGTACTCAAGCATGGTAGTGCTCGCTCATCACTAATGAGGATCAACGGCAAGTGCTTTTGGAGGGGAAAAAATCTCTGATTGAGGACCTTAGTTTTCTTAGCTACAAAGTGGACCTTTCATGTTATCTCATCACACTGGTTACAATGAGAATTAGGTAATGATCATTTTCTCCTGTGGTGGCGCTGCAGGGGAATATAACACTTACAATCAGACTCTCGCACAGATTTTACCTGTGCTCGCCTTATGGCTGGACGTGAGACTTTATAACAATAAGGAATTGAGAATCTGGGGACACATGAGGATGGAATTACTCCTTGTTTTACATGCGGATTTGCATTAGACATCGCAGCTTCTGTAGGTGCAAAGTCTGCCTGTAACTCCTGAATATTTTGCTGTGGTTTTTGCAGTACTGCACTATGTCTCAGACTTGTCCTATTATTGATGTATTGCGCTGTTCTAGCCCATGGGTTGTGCGTAATATTCAAGTTTCAACTGAGATAAAATGCAATACCAGACAAAGCCTATAAACAAGAATGGCGCTATTCACTAAAAAAAAAAAAATCCATCTTTGGACAACTCCTTTAACCCCTTAAAGACCCATGACGGATACTGGTTCTATTTCCTAAACCATGCCGCCTATATCAGCACTGAGTGTTCTCACGAGATAGAAGTAATCCTCCATCCTCCAGCCGCTACTGCTGACACTGGAGCCTCCGCCAATGCTGACAGATAACTCCTTAGATGTCGCGGACGTTGGAAAATCTAATATGCTTGATGGAGGGACAAGTTTAATATTTAAAAAGATGACAGCAAGTGTGATCACTATACCCCATAGAATAAAGGTACAATGTAAGAAAAACAACCTTTTTCGGCACTGCTCTGGTCCCGCGGTGCTATCTGGCACCTGTAACTTCAGACTGATCGGAAGTGAAAAGTTACATCACAAGCTCTCAATACTAGTCTATAAGACCAGAACGGGGCCAGAACGATACCCTCATAGACTTGTTTTGAAATGTGACCTCAAGCATACTACATGAAACACTGGAGCTGCCGACAGGTCACTTTTTGCCAGAGACCGACGGAGTGACAAAAATTGCGGGTGAAATAGCCAGAAAGTGAGAATAAGACAGGGGGCAGGGGACTTACATTTAAAGCAACACTCCAGTGGTGCAATAAATAAAACAAAAACGCTGGAGTGGTGCCTTAACCAGTCCTGTAGAGTTGGAGTCGGTGTCCATTTTGGTGAAGTCGGATTCAGGAACGTTGAGGAGTCAGGAGTCGAATTTTTGGCCTACTGACTTCACAGCCGTGATTGTGGAGTTGAAGTTGTGGAGGCAGTGTCCATTTTGTAGAGTTGGAGTCGGAGTCAGGGAAATTGAAGAGTTGGAGTTGGAGGTTTGGCTTACTGACTTCACAGCCAGGGCTTTAGAGGAAATCTGTCAGGCCAAAAATCTATAACTGGTACCATAATCTAGTTCCTTTCTCTAAGCTCTCTCTATTCATGTATTTCCATTATTTATGCTTCCCTACTATCCTCTGTAAACTTCAAAATAAAAGATTTATTCCTTCTGTCAATCACAGAGATTTCTCTGCTGCCCACTCCCCAAAAAATGAATATTCATGCTTCATTGCACTGCCTCGAGATCTGTTGTGTGGCACCCCTGCAAATCTACTTACCACAGAGATACTGCAACCCACTTAAGAGGTGCACTACCCAACTTTCGGGTAAGGAAAGGGGCACTGATGGGTGTCCCAGCACCTAGACACCACATACCACTCCAGGTCGGGGTCAGGGCGAGATTGCTCCTACGGGAGAGCACAGTCCCTGATCCTGTCTGGAGAAGAGGAACAAGGGTAGTGGGGCTGGGCGGAAAGTAGAGTTTAGGGGAGCACCCGGGAAGGAGCAAAGTTAGGAAGGACAAACGTAGGTGACGTGGTACACGTAACGGACCATATAAAAAGGACGTTGGGAACATCACAATCTAGTTGGTAGTTAGTGGAGAGGAGTTGGCAAGTATCTGTGAGGGCCAGAGAGTTTGTCAAAAGAGGAGTAACATATGGAAGGAGACGTACAGAAGACTGGAACTAGTGGGAGCTTATCCTAAAAGAGAGAGAAAGAACAAGGGTGCTCCAGATGAAAGAAGGGGTCCCAGGGGGCCAAGTAGTGAGCGATCCACCCGGGGACACCCGCATCCACAGCAACTGCTATCGTGGCCACAAAAGGGGTACTGGGCCACAGAATAGTGTAGAACAAACAGGCTCAGCTAGCATCTCGGAGGTGGAAAATGGTGGAATAACCCTTTAAATCGCCCTGTAATCTTACCACTGCCTCCAGAATATTACATACATGTCCTGATAGAAGAGATCAGACATTGATTGCTTTTGCCTGACGGAATTCTCAGTTTTGAATTCTAACAGGAAATGGCAGTTACATTTCCGTAGATTCTGATTGGCTGCTTACAGGCAGCTTCCTGTATGAAGAACAGAAATGTATATACAATGAGGAGATAAATGGGTGGGCTCTTAGGGGTACTGTGTATGGACTTTTGTTTGGACTGGGTTCTACTATTTTAAGGGCACTGCTATTTTGTCGGCACAGTTTTAAAGGCCATTCTGTGCCTCTAGACTCTTTGGCCTACACTCGTGCACAAAGTAGGGTAATGGATACCCAGAGAACAAAAGATAATATAGAGATTTCAAACAGATTTGGTTTTGGAGGTTGGGTTAGGGTCAAAAAGGGTAACGACTAGTGATGAATGAGCACTACAATACAAGAGTGCTCGGAACATTGGACGCTCAGATGGTCCTGACTCAAGTACTGAGTTTAATGGAAGTCAATGGGAGTGTTCGAAATAATGCTTGAGTTTTCTATTAACCGTCATCATAGTCAGTACTCAAGTCATGCCCGTTCAAGTCACAACCTACTCGTTTCGGGTAATGAGTACTCAAGCATGGTAGTGCTCGCTCATCACTAATGAGGATCAACGGCAAGTGCTTTTGGAGGGGAAAAATCTCTGATTGAGGACCTTAGTTTTCTTAGCTACAAAGTGGACCTTTCATGTTATCTCATCACACTGGTTACAATGAGAATTAGGTAATGATCATTTTCTCCTGTGGTGGCGCTGCAGGGGAATATAACACTTACAAGCAGACTCTCGCACAGATTTTACCTGTGTTCGCCTTATGGCTGGAGGTGAGACTTTATAACAATAAGGAATTGAGAATCTGGGGACACATGAGGATGGAATTACTCCTTGTTTTACATGCGGATTTGCATTAGACATCGCAGCTTCTGTAGGTGCAAAGTCTGCCTGTAACTCCTGAAGATTTTGCTGTGGTTTTTGCAGTACTGCACTATGTCTCAGACTTGTCCTATTATTGATGTATTGCGCTGTTCTAGCCCATGGGTTGTGCGTAATATTCAAGTTTCAACTGAGATAAAATGCAATACCAGACAAAGCCTATAAACAAGAATGGCGCTATTCACTAAAAAAAAAAAAATCCATCTTTGGACAACTCCTTTAACCCCTTAAAGACCCATGACGGATACTGGTTCTATTTCCTAAACCATGCCGCCTATATCAGCACTGAGTGTTCTCACGAGATAGAAGTAATCCTCCATCCTCCAGCCGCTACTGCTGACACTGGAGCCTCCGCCAATGCTGACAGATAACTCCTTAGATGTCGTGGACGTTGGAAAATCTAATATGCTTGATGGAGGGACAAGTTTAATATTTAAAAAGATGACAGCAAGTGTGATCACTATACCCCATAGAATAAAGGTACAATGTAAGAAAAACAATGCAGTGAAGCATGGCACAATTGCATTTTTGCTTTCCCTCCGATCAAACATAAACAAGCAAACAATTTGAGGAACAAATGGGTAAAAAACGCGTTGCCGGTGAAAGATTAAGGACCAAGATGAAAATAAGAAGTGATTTTATTCGTCAATGTGTTTCAGAGCTAGAAGCTTCTTCTTCAGGACAAATCACATTACCTAGGTCCTTGGTCCATCAACAGCAGGGCGGGTTTTACCCATTTTTCCTCCAATTGTTTGCTGATTCCATGTGGCTTTGCTTACAGTTGATTTATGGTGTTATAGTGGTTGTGACCAGGCTCGGATTGTCCCACAGCGGAACAGGGGAATCTTCTGAGCCCTTGTGCTACAGTGAGCCATTTATCCCCCAATATGATCAGTATTTGGCCCCATCAGTCACTTAACAAACTACCCAGGACATCATTACATACAGTGCCTACAAGTAGTATTCAACCCCCTGCAGATTTAGGTGGTTTGATAAGATGCCAATAAGTTAGAGCCTTCAAACTGCAAACGAGAGTAGGATTTATTAACAGAAGCATAAATCTTACAAACCAAAAAGTTATGTTGCTCAGTTGAATTGTAATACATTTTAAACATAAAAGTGTGGATCAATTATTATTCAACCCCTCAAACCACCAGCATTCTGTTTGGTCCCCCTAAAGTATTAAGAAGTAGTTCAGGCACAAAGAACAATGAGCTTCACATGTGTGGATTAATTATCTCTTTTGCCAGCCTTTTCTGACTATTTAAGACCCTCCCCAAACTTGTGAACAGCACTCATACATGGTCAACATGGGAAAGACAAAGGAGCATTCCAAGGCCATCAGAGACAAGATCGTGGAGGGTCACAAGGCTGGCAAGGGGTACAAAAGAAAAAAGGTATTTTCCAGGGCCACTGGACCATACTGACAGCGACTTTATTAGAACATATTAAAAACACTTACATCCCGCCGATATGTTCTAATAAAGTCGCTGTCAGTATGGTCCAGTGGCCCTGGAAAATACCTTTTTTCTTCTGAACTGATTGGTGGAGCCAGCCACTATACCAGGTGCATGGGAATCCGATGAGTGTTGAGGTGAACAGCTTCCTATTCCCCACCCCCATCAGCTGTGCAAGGGGTACAAAACCCTTTCCAAGGAGTTGGGCCTACCTGTCTCCACTGTTGGGAGCATCATCCGGAAGTGGAAGGATTATGGAACTACTGTTAGCCTTCCGCGGCCAGGACAGCCTTTGAAAGTTTCCTCCCGTGCCGAGGCCAGGCTTGTCCGAAGAGTCAAGGCTAACCCAAGGACAACAAGGAAGGAGCTCCGGGAAGATCTCATGGCAGTGGGGACATTGGTTTCAGTCAATACCATAAGTAACGTACTCCACCGCAATGGTCTCCGTTCCAGACGAGCCCGTAAGGTACCTTTACTTTCAAAGCGTCATGTCAAGGCTCGTCTACAGTTTGCTCATGATCACTTGGAGGACTCTGAGACAGACTGGTTCAAGGTTCTATGGTCTGATGAAACCAAGATCGAGATCTTTGGTGCCAACCACACACGTGACGTTTGGAGACTGGATGGCACTGCATACGACCCCAAGAATACCATCCCTACAGTCAAGCATGGTGGTGGCAGCATCATGCTGTGGGGCTGTTTCTCAGCCAAGGGGCCTGGCCATCTGGTCCGCATCCATGGGAAGATGGATAGCACGGCCTACCTGGAGATTTTGGCCAAGAACCTCCGCTCCTCCATCAAGGATCTTAAGATGGGTCGTAATTTCATCTTCCAACAAGACAACGACCCAAAGCACACAGCCAAGAAAACCAAGGCCTGGTTCAAGAGGGAAAAAATCAAGGTGATGGAGTGGCCTAGTCAGTCTCCTGACCTTAACCCAATTGAAAACTTGTGGAAGGAGCTCAAGATTAAAGTCCACATGAGACACCCAAAGAACCTAGATAACTTGGAGAAGATCTGCATGGAGGAGTGGGCCAAGATAACTCCAGAGACCTGTGCCGGCCTGATCAGGTCTTATAAAAGACGATTATTAGCTGTAATTGCAAACAAGGGTTATTCCACAAAATATTAGACATAGGGGTTGAATAATAATTGACCCACACTTTTATGTTTAAAATTTATTAAAATTCAACTGAGCAACATAACTTTTTGGTTTGTAAGATTTATGCTTCTGTTAATAAATCCTACTCTCGTTTGCAGTTTGAAGGCTCTAACTTATTGGCATCTTATCAAACCACCTAAATCTGCAGGGGGTTGAATACTACTTGTAGGCACTGTAGAAGTACAGATAAATGTGTGACTGAGGCTAATGTAAAATTTGCATGTAGCTGAACAGTGGGCCCCTAGTCAATGTTACTGGTGGGCCCCTTGGCAGCTCAGTGCGACACTGGTTGTGACTCTCCCAAGCAGGGTTGTGGGGTCGGCATCCATTTTGGTGGAGTTGGACTCAGGGAAATTGAAGAGTCAGAGTTTAAGATTTGGCTTACCGACTGCACACCAGGGCTGTAAAGTCGAAGTCGTGTAGTTGGAGTTGGTGTCCATTTTGGTAGAGTAGCAGTCAGGTTCAGGGAAATTGAGGAGTTGGAGTGAGAGGTTTGGCTAACCAACTGTACACCAGGGCAGGGGAATCGGAGTTGGTGTCCATTTTGGTGGGTGTCAAGAGAGAAATTCTGGGAAATTGAAGATTTTGAGTTGTAGTCGGAGGTTTAGCATACGGACTGCACACGAGGCTGTGGAGTGGAGTCAGGGAAATTAAAGTTGGAGTTGGAGATTTGGCTTACCTACCAGGGTTGTGGAGTCGGGAGTCGTAGAGTCAATTTCCATTTTGCTGAAGTTGGTGTCCAAGGGAAATTGAGGAGTCGGAGTTAGAGGTTTAGATTACGGACTGCACAGCCCTGCTCACAACCCTAAGAGGTGAACTTTATTTGGATACATATTATCTGGGTAAGACTCTACTTGCGCCATCTTGACTTTCCAGCATCTCCATCAGACCTAAATAAAAACTAATCAATAAATTAGAATGTTCCCCAAAAGGGCGCTGAACAAAATACAACTTGTCCCGGTGGAGAATATCTTAAAAAAACCTATCAAACAGACCTGGTCACATCTGTTAGCCGATGACGTAAATGAAGCACAATATCAATTACCAGGATGGCAGAATTATATAAACTTTTGTATGAAAAAAAACAATGAAAACCATTAAAGAAAGGAAAGGAATTCTCGGCATCTTTTCAGGTCCATTGAATTTTGAAACTTGGCGTGTTGCTGCATTTATAATCCAGGGTACGGCTAATTACGTGGAACATTGTCTATGCGGAGTTGTCCGTGGTGATGGGGAAGCAAAATAAATCTTCGGGGAGAGAGAGAAACGTAGGACGACGTTGCAGAGTTCTATTTCCAGATGTAACCTGCAGCTGACGTCGCCTCTCGCTGATGGACACATAATGGAAGAATCGAGGCTGAGCGCCTCCAGCCATCAAACATCAAATAATAACACAAAAAAAAAAGCCTTCCCGTCCTCCGGCGACGGCAAATAAAGCTTTCCCCCCCGCTGTGAAATAAACCACTGGGGAGGTTTGTTTTTCAAAGTTTATTGGACTTTCGCAGAATATGAAAAGTACTTAAGGAAGAATCTCATCTAGAAAGGATTTTCTATAATCTTCTTTACTTTATATATAAACTCCCCGCCCCCACCCCGAAGAAACAGACAAACAACAAAACTGAAAAAAGAAGATGATTCTCCCAGTCACGAACATCTTTCCCAGATTCCTTTTATTTAGGTTCTAATATGAGTTCCATCATGTTTGCATCACATTAGGGATATGTTCATCCATTACGTTTTTAGCTTATTTATTTAGTTAAGGTTTTTTTTTTTTTACACATGTACAAAAACAAAACTGCAGACAAGGGGTCTTCAAGGTGACTACCTCTTGAAGCTCATCAAGAGAATGCCAAGAGTGTGCAAAGCAGTAATCAAAGCAAAAGGTGGCTACTTTGAAGAAACCTAGAATATAAGACATATTTTCAGTTGTTTCACACTTTTTTGTTAAGTATATAATTCCACATGTGTTCATTCATAGTTTTGATGCCTTCAGTGTGAATCTACAATTATTACTAGCTGGGTGCCCGATGCAGATGCATCGGGATTCTAGAAGAGCGAGTCTCTGACTCGCAATGGCCGCTTCGCGGCCAATGCTTCGCGCTGCTAAGGCGACTCGCCATGCCCGCTGTGCGGGCATAGCGAGTCGCCTTAGAACTGCTCGCAATGGCCGCTGCGCGGCCAATGCTTCGGGCGTATCCACATGACCACGCTGACTCGCAGCGCGAGCGGACTCAAAAGGGGCAAAAAACCCATTCGCAATTATATAATAGATGAAAGGAAAAATAATGCAGGTACCATCATTGAAGGAATTCTGCAGTATTATTATTATTATTATTTATTTATATAGCGCCATTAGGTTCCATGGAGCTTTACATGAGGATAAGGGAGACAAGAACAAGTACACTAAATCTAGGCGATCAGGATGTACAAGTACAGGCGGGGCAGGGACCCTGTCCACGAGGGCTCACAGTCTATGAGGGGTGGGTTAGGATACAGTAGGATGGGGGAATGTCAGGTATGGGGCGTTCGCCTGGGTCTCATGGCAGGTTGTAGGCTTGACGGAACAAGTGAGTCTTCAGGTGACACTTGAAGCTACTCAGGGTAGAAGAGTGTCTGACGTGTTCGGGTAGGGAGTTCCAGAGTAAGGCAGATGCCCGGGAGAAGTCCTGGCGGAGCAAACTGGCCAGCACTGCAATAAGTTCTGTGTACTATGCAGCAGGCGAGGGAGACAATGATTGGCATCAAGGAGGCGGCGGTGGGCGGATTAAACATACAGGGTGTGTGAAACTGCCCTTTGGCTCCAGCCACAAACCACCTCCTATTTGGCTCCAGGATGTAAGTTTTCTAAATCAATTATCTCGGGGTACAGGGGGGCTCAAGGGCTGGGGGACCCCTTGCTGAATGCAGTAGACATGCTGCATTCAGTGCTGTAATTAGATCAGCATGTATGGTTGGTGACAGGTCCTCTTTAAGTCCTATTGCCTCTGGTCCTATCCTCAACTTCCAGTGGCTTCACCTTTTTCGGCACTGCTCTGGTCCCGCGGTGCTATCTGGCACCTGTAACTTCAGACTGATCGGAAGTGAAAAGTTACATCACAAGCTCTCAATACTAGTCTATAAGGCCAGAACGGGGCTATAACGAGACCCTCATAGACTTGTTTGAAAATGTGACCTCAAGCATACTACATGAAACACTGGAGCTGCCGACAGGTCACTTTTTGCCAGAGACGACGGACGAGTGACAAAAATTGCGGGTGAAATAGCCAGGTGAGAATAAGACAGGGGGCAGGGGACTTACATTTAAAGCAACACTCCAGTGGTGCAATAAATAAAACAAAACGCTGGAGTGGTGCCTTAACCAGTCCTGTAGAGTTGGAGTCGGTGTCCATTTTGGTGAAGTCGGATTCAGGAAAGTTGAGGAGTTGAATTTTTGGCCTACTGACTTCACAGTGGTAACGGACCATATAAAAAGGACGTTGGGAACATCACAATCTAGTTGTAGTTAGTCGAGAGGAGTTGGCAAGTATCTGTGAGGGCCAGAGAGTTTGTCAAAAGAGGAGTAACATATGGAAGGAGACGTACAGAGGATTGGAACTAGTGGGAGCTTGTCCTAAAAGAGAGAGCAAGAAACGAAGGGTGCTCCAGATGAAAGAAGGGGTCCCAGGGGGCCGAGTACGTGAGCGATCCAACCGGGGACACCCGCATCCACAGCAACTGCTATCGTGTGGAGGGACCAGGCCACAAAAGGGGTACTGGGCCACAGGATAGTGTAGAACAAACAGGCTCAGCTAGCATCTCGGAGGCTGTGATGTCTTTAAGGACCACAGCCGACAACCGTGCACGTCCGCTGAAAAGGTGGCCACATATGGTTCAGGGACAGAAGACGTAGTAACCCTAGGAAGGACCAGAAGTCACTGGCTCAGGGCACTGTGTAAGCGAGGCGCAGGGCAGGTGGGCGAAGCAAGCCCAGAAGAAGAGTCGACCATGAAAGGACAGTAGAAAGGGTACCGGTTTGTGCCATCTCCTTACTTGGGAGTTAGCTGGATCCCATAAACCATTCCCAAGGACCCTGCACTCCGCGGGATGTTATAGTGGTGAAGATTGCTGTGACTGGAACGACAAAGCTGTGAGCAAACATCTTAAGACTGCACCCCACTGTTTCTGTGACTTTTTTGCTGCACCCCTGCGCTGAAACACCAGTACCAACTCACTGATAACATCTGCTGCCCTGGGGGGGTCAGCCCTACCAAGGAGGGCTTACCTTTAAACTGCCCTATTACCAACCCCTCAGAGGAACTGTCAAGCAGCGGTTGTCATTATTAGCTGCAATCTGCGGGTGGCGTCACGTAAATTGCATCCCCAAGTCTGGTATCCCTGCCCGCAGAAGTACCAACCTTCATAGAATAGAAATATCACAGATGGCACACAGTGCAGGACAAAACACTCCCCCCTCCCAGATCAGGGCACAGAAGGGAGAGAATGAACATAAACCTGGATGGGTGTGGATATTTAAATAACACTTATACAGCTGGACTATTCGTCTGGTAATACAATGGAGAAGACTAATCCAGCAGCTCTCTGCAGGGTGTGACAATGCTGATAACATGCAAACTACAAACGGTACAATAATGATTTGACATGTTTTTAAAAGTTCTGCCCAGGCCCTTATTCAAGGGTAATATTAGTATCATACTGAAAAATGACCTGACAGTGTCCCTTTAACTCTAGATTTTCATGTTTACAATTGGACTGTACTGAAACACAGGGAACTTGGCTTGTTTTATTCTCTTCCTTTTGCTTTTAGGATTTATTCCTAAAGGGGTTATCTAACTTATAAACAAATACATATGATATATATACATATGATAATAATATATATATATATATATATATATATACTTCGAAGTGGCTCCTCCATTTCCGTCTGGTTGTCCGCCTATGTCACTTCCGGCAGTTGCGCCATATTTCTACATCCAAATTCATGGGTGCACGTTCCCCGCCTAGTCTCCTCTGACCCCCCTCCCCCCCCCACTCTCCCATTGCCTTTCTTCACTCCCTTCCTTCCCTTGCACATTCCCTGCACGCCTCAGGCTCACCTCTCTGCCTACAGGACCTTTGGTGATGTCAGAGGCACATGACTGATCACATGAATGACATCGCTACAGGTCTGTGACAGTCCCACACTGCACCCAGCGCGGAAGGGAGCAGGGGAAGAGACAGCCAGGGGACAGACAGACAGACAGACAGACACACTGCCACAGAGGAGATAGACAGACTGCCACAAAGGGGACAGGCAGACAGACTGCCATAGGGAGGACAGACAGACAGACTTCCACAAAAGGGAGAGAGACAGCCACAGAATGGAGACACAGCCACAGAGGAGACACACAGCCACAGAGGGGACACACAGCCACAGAGTGGAGAACAGCCACAGAATGGAGAGACAGCCACAGAGGGGAGAGACAGCCAGAGGGGACACACAGCCACAGAAGGGAGAGACAGCCACAGAGGGGACACAGCCACAGAAGGGAGAGACAGCCACAGAGGGGACACACAGCCACAGAAGGGAGAGACAGCCACAGAGGAGACACACAGCCACAGAGGGAGAGTCAGCCACAGAGGGCAGAGTCAGCCATAGAGGGGACACACAGCCACAGAGGGGAGAGACAGCCACAGAGGGGACATACAGCCACAGAAGGGAGAGACAGCCACAGAGGGGACGCACAGCCCTCCGATGCCATAGTGTATATATTATTATATATATATATATACTCAATGTAGATAGAAAAACGCACTCACCGCGAAACGGTGAACGTCGTCCGCCTCCCTGCACCCCTTCTTGCTATACATAGCCTTGTAACATGGACTCGGACTATGAATAAAGAAAGAGATCACTAATCGGTGAGTGCGGTTTTTTCTATCTACATTGAGCATTTATGGATTGTCTATGACCGGCACGCACGATTACGCTACAGGCTTTAGTCACAGATGTGAGTAAGGGTTATGCTATATGTGCATCAGTGCCAGCATTTCTGTTTCTTGTTATATATATATACACACACACACACACACACAGTATATAAATCCCTGCACGTCATCCTACTGACTGCTGATGTCCCATCCTATTGGAAGATTCCTGTAAATGGTGACAGCAGTGATAACCTTAATTAACTAAAGTAATAATCATATGATTATTTCTGCGATAATTATTCAATTTTGTGACATTTTTTCCTCTTATATATTCCTCCTGGATGTATGGGGATGAATGCCGACTCCTGCTGTCTTTTCTTGTTTCCGTCATTCTTCTTTTCTTTTTTTTTTGTTTGCTTTTTTCTATGGTTCTTTGTGATGTAAATGTTCAGTTTTAAACACGTATTTATGGTAATCATGTGATTGTGTCACTTCCTGCATTCCGCTTTATTTCTAGACACTTTCATGTAACATACAAAGTCCATGAACGTGCTATGCTCCTATATAGTGCATATCTGACTCCAGCTTTCTTAAATATTCTGTTATTTTACTTGGCAATTATCTTGAAGAGGATCTGTCACCAGTGAAGAATAGTCAGTTCTTGCTCTTGATCTTGTTGCTCCTGACTATTCCGATTTTCTTTTTTTTAAGGGTTCCAGAAATTTGGAAAGAGAGTGACCAAGCAGGGAGTTATTTGCCAGTGCCAGGCTGTGGTCAGTATTGTCCTCTAGAGAGGTAACACAGTGCATTGTGTTGGAAAAGATCAAGAAACCCTGGCACCACAAACCTCCCATGTGCCTGCTAGCACAAACTACTAAGTTACTACTAAGTGTATTGTCTGCTTAACCTTACTGTACTACTACCTGTATTTGTATATGTACATTCATTGTGTAAATAGTTTGCCCTTAATGTGATTAAATATATAAATGAATCCTGTATTGCTCTTTTATCTCGATCCACAAATCAAAACGTTCGTGTTTTTGCTTAACATCACATAATGTCTGGGATGATTTCTGCCCAGATAGAATCCTGTTAACGAACCAGGCATATTTTAACGAGGAACATGCTGGCAGGACTGTGTTTCACTGGAGCTAGTGAAAGAGGCCTGTCAGGGTTATGACTGTGGTGCTACGCCGGAGGTTGCATGGATCATCCCTGTGCCTAGGTGTGTCTGTGCAAAATAGTGCCGAGATAACCTTAAGAATCCCAAGGGGGTCTGCACCCTAAAAATATGCCTGGTTCATTAACAGGATTCTATCTGGGCAGAAACCATCCCAGACAATATGTGATGTTAACCAAAAACGCGAACGTTTTGATTTGTGGATCGAGATAAAAGAGCAACACAACGTTACATTTTTGCGGAAGTGATGGGACCGCATTGCATGATCTCGACATATTAGAGACATAAGGGCTGGGCTGCGAGGTGCGGTTTGTCAAACTTTCCTAGTAGAGAAAATGTTGCTATAGCTGATAGTAATGATTTCAGGATGAGATGCGCAACTATTATATATGTAAGTAAGAGATATACAAGTAGACAAATATATGATATCACTAAAAACAATGACCCAGCTCGTTAGAAGGGTTGTCCACAAACTTTTCAGCACAAATGATATCTTCTGGTTTCTGTATTCAGCATAATGACCCTTAACTTCTACCTGAGAATTCTCTCCCATCGAGCTTCTCTCTTTATTTTCTGCTGTATGCAGAGAACTAAATAATTCATAAAAGCAATTATTATTTTAAAACTGGTAACCACAGTCAATTAAAAATAATTTACTATCCATGGTGGGTCGGAAGTCATCCACGAAAGAGGATTAATATTTTTGACCATTTGCAAAAGTTGCAAGATCAAGCCATGGCTTAAGGCATGTTGTTTTCTAAACATTGTTTTTAGTAATTATATATTCACAATTTCGGGAATTTCTTTACCCTCAACACCACAGAATAACTGAAAAAATATGCAGTATACTTGTATGAGCAAGTTAAGATCCCCAGTGCCAAGAAGGACTCGTGTGAGGTTGTCTCATGGACAAATCACATGACTGCCACCAACATGGCAGCTATGTCCGTCACAACTGGTATACACACACAGAACCCTCGGGTAAAGAAAAAGTTATAATGGTGGGTTTCATATATTATAGCACATCAGTATTTGTTGACATCTTTGTAATTAAAGGTATCCAATCTCTTAAATTTTTTATTATAGGCATTATCAGGTGTCTAAATGCGAAACCTGGATGATGAAGAAGCAAGATAGAAGAAGAATCAACACCTTCAGAATGTGGAGCTGGAGAAGGAGGTTATCAATACCATGGATGGCAAGAAGATCAAATACATCAATACTGGAACAAATCAAGCCAGACATGTCACTGGAAGGAAGATCACCAAGATATGACTTGTCTACACATCATACGAAGAGAGCAATCACTGGAGATGGACATCATGGTCAGAGGAATAGAAGGAACAAGGTGAAGAGGATGACTAGCAACCTAATGGCTTTATGCAATTAAGATAATGGCTGTGAAGACCCTGGAGGACCTATCTAGGCTTGGAGAAGATCCTGATGGACCTATCTAGGCTTGGAGAAGATCCTGATAGTCATATTTAGGCTTGACAAGATCGATCTTCTGGAGATGACTTGTCTACACATCATACGAAGAGAGCAATCACTGGAGAAGGACATCATGGTCAGAGGAATAGAAGGAACAAGGTGAAGAGGAGGACTAGCAACCTAATGGCTTTATGCAATTAAGATAATGGCTGTGAAGACCCTGGTGGACTTATCTAAGCTTGGAGAAGGCCCTGGTAGACCTATACAGGCTTGGAGAAGACCCTCGTGGAGCTATCTAGGCTTGCAGAAGACCCTGGTAGACCTACCTAGGCTGCACAAGATCGATCTTCCTACAGAGTGTTCATCCATCAAGTTGCCATGGCTTGAAAGCAAGCTGAAGATTGCTAGATAATAATCTCTATAATTTTTTAATATAAGTTGTCCAGTATCTCTCACTTCCAGAGGTGTTACTGAAGTGGCTTTTGTTGGTTGCTCGCCAGGTCTTGTGCACCTACCCATTAATTAGAACATATTTCATTCAGGATACCAGCCAGACCGATATCGGCAGCTCCTTCCATCACCCGCTGTGGAAGCAAGAGGCGCTTGATAACCCTTTTCATACCTCAGTAAATTGCAAGTGATTAATGCCTCTATGGCTAGGGTCACATTTGGGAGGTTGCATCCGTTTGACAGATGCGTTAAAGTATGGCTATTACATATCTTTGTATAATTCATGTTTGCAGGATACATGTATTGTCCCTGTAATACTACTTTATTATTGACTGACTTCTTATGTTTGCAATTTTACTGTTCTAATACTTTAATAAAAAGAGATTGAACAAAAAAAAAAAGTATGCGTTTATTTTCTTTTGCATTCACATGATGTGTTTGCATTTTTGATGCATACGTTAATGCATGGTATTATTATTATTATTATTTATTTATATAGCGCCATTAGGTTCCATGGCACTTTACATGAGGATAAGGGAGAACAAGTACACTAAATCTAGGTGATCGGGACGTACAGGTACAGGAGGGGCAGGGACCCTGTCCACGAGGGCTCACAGTCTATGAGGTACATGTATGTACCATGCGTTAATGGATGCATTTGCCATAGACTCCCATGTTAATAAAAAGCATCCGTTTCCCATAATGGGCCCAAATATGCTGCAGACCGCGTTATGATGTCCGCTACAAAGAACGCACAGCGCCAAACGCATTGTAATTTGCCAATGTGTTTTTTGCTTTGGAGTCTATGGGTGCGTTAACGCATCCGTTTTTACACATTTGCACATTTAAAAAAACGCATACTTTTGGTGGATGCATTGGCGCCAATCTGACCTTAGACTATCATTCATTTTATATTGGTAGAACTCACACCCATCATAATCAAGGGTTGTGTTCACATTTTTGGGAGGTGGGGGTTGCGATCTGAGTATCCAAAAAGAAAACAGAGACATGTCAATTTTGGTCCATGTCACAAATCAAATGTGCTCATTCAAATCAAGGTGTCCCCGAAAAAAACTCAAAGATAAATGGGACAGCATACAAATTCCATCTGTGTCATCCAAATATCGTCCAATTTTTACTGTTCAATGGATTGGAGAAGCTTGGAAATGTTTTATTTTTTTTTGCATTTCAGAAAAAACAATGTTGGCTGATGGTAAACGTCGACACAAAAAAGGCTGAAAATCAGATCCAACCCAATAATAGTCAGTCAGTGGAGCCCACAGTTTAGCCCCTTTTTATGGTCTCACATATGGGTTTGAGGAGCTCATCCCGGTAACTAATGGCAGTCATGGAACCTCTGGCTGCACATGGAGGACTGTGCGGCCTCCAAAGAAATGCCTCCCCACACCATTACTGACCCACAGCCAAACAGCTCATGCTGGAGGATGTTGCAGGCGGCAGAACAATCTACACGGTGTCTCCAGACTCTGTCACGTCTATCACATGTGCTCAGTGTGAACCTGCTCCCATCCATGAAGAGCACAGGGCGCCAATGTCCAATCTACCAATCTTGGTGTTCTCTTGGCAAATGCCAGTCACCCTGCACGGAGCTGGGCTGTAAGCTCACACTGTGGGTGTGGGGCCTCATAACTCCCTCATGGAGTCTATTACTGAGAGTATGAGCAGACACATGGATATTAGTGGCTGCTGGTGGTCATTTTGCAGGGCTCTGGCACTGTTCCTTCTCACACAAAGGAGGAGGTAGCCTTTCTGCTGCTGGGTTGTTGTCCTCCTACGGCCCCCTCCATATCTCCTGGTGTACTGGCCTGATGTACTGGCCTGTGTCCGGGTATCAGCTCTATGCTTTGGACTCTGTGATGACAGGCAGAGCTAACTTTCTTTCCACAGCTCGCATTGCTGTGCCTACTGGAGGAGCTGCACTACCTGAGACACCCCCTCATGCTTTCTCTAGGGGTGAGAGCAATGACAAAATGCAAAAGTGACCAAACAACAGCCAAAAGGATGAGAACAGAGAAATGGTCTGTGGTCACCACCTGCAGTGCCGCCCCTTTATAGGGGGGTCTCGCTCCGATCATTTCTACTTGTCTGTTCCATTTGCACAACAGCAGGAGAAATTGATTCACAATCAGTTTTGCATCATAACTTTAACAGGTCATTTCACAGAAGTGCGATTGACTTGGAGTTACGTTGCATTGTTAAGTGCTCCCTTTATTTTTTGTGCAGTGTATATCTGTAACAGCAATTGATATTCTCTCACTCCAGCCATTCATTACATGCAAGATGCATAATTATATTAATAGATGTCTGTATAGCTATAAACCCAATATATCGTAGCTGAAGTATGGGGGACTTGATGACGTACCTTCAGACATCCATTATGTATTCTATGTAGCATTCACACTTATCATTAATTTTTGTTATCAAGGGTGTGACGTGGTTTTGCCTCTCAGATATTAATACTAATCAGGAGGAAACGTGCTATATGTGATGAATTATTGATGTGATGTGTATGATTCATTTCTTGATCTGAAATCTTTATTTCTTAGTCCATTATGGTGGTTTCTTGAGAGAGGGTGCATATAATTTTTTGGGGGGTATGAAGACCAACCAGAGTACTTGTGGGTCGAGTGGTGAGTTGTTCACTATTGTTTTTCGGTGTATAAATCAACGCACTAATTATTTTCTGCAATTCTCAAAAAGTGACCTCCTCCTGCTATAGGAACTCATCTCCCCTTCTCTACGTCTGACAGTTATTGGATTACAAAATGTTGATATGACGCTAGTCAGTAATAACAAGGATAAGGCAGGATAGTCAAGCGATCCGGGGTCGGGTACCTGGAGAGCACCTCAAGGATTAAGGAGATAGACAGAGGCATAGTCAGGTCACAGTCCGGAGTCAGAATAACTGGAGGGTAGCAGATAAGGGCATAGGGACTAAACAAGCAGACAGAACAAGGTCCAAGGTCAGGCAGCAATAAAACAATCAAAAAGGGCACAGGAATACAGGCCAACAAGCACCACTTAACAGAATGCTACGACTGGTAGAATTCTGGGAGAAACTGCTCAGCTAAGTAGCTGAACAATCACAGGGAAAACCTGAATAACCCAGCACCTCCCAGAATCAGATTGGATGAATGAGCTGTCATTCACCAAACTGAGAACCCAGCACACCCCGATTTCATAGTTACAGCAGTCACTCTTTGAGCCCTAGATGCAATGAGCAGACTAAACCTGACAGTTGAAGATTATAATCATCCGTGTAATGGAGATCAGTTTTGTAGCTCTTGGTAATATCTTGAGCTTGTGTTTATACAAAGCGGCCTGTTTGAAGAAGAAGTGCTTCAGTGTAAAGCATGGGGAAAGGGAGTCTTGATTAGATGGGGTTCAGAATTAATTTGCAATTTAAGCTAAAGTATCACTTAAAGGGGAACTCTGGGGAGAGAAAATGTTTAGTACAGTTCCTGCCCTCCTACATGATGAAGTGGAGCTGTACACTGCAGTTCAAGGATCTATAGATCGCTTATAAATCAATAAAATCATATCTGCTCCTTTGATCTTCCCCCTCGCTCAAAGGACAAAATTGACAGCTTCATGCAGCAGCAGAGAACAAGAAGTGTGTCGGGGGCATGGACCCTGGGAGCTGCAGGATCATCCTACATTCCAGTAAGTGATGATCCATTAAAAGTTGGAGGGATAGGAAGATACCATGCTCCTATGGGGAGGGGAGACCATGCAGATCTGAATCAATGTAATGATTTTGATTTGCCTGTGCTCTTAGCCTCCCAATAATAGTACACATTATGCATCATCATACATCAGAGGATCACAACGTGTATGTGTATCTGCTTGGTGACATGATTGCTATTTCAAGCCTTGACCCCCCCCCCTGTTACATAGGATGGTATATCAGGGACAGGATTGTATGTGTGAGCTTGGGGCCAGCAGTCACGCCCCCTGACACCCCCCCCCCCTCCCTATATAGAAGTGTGGACCTTTATCAGTGTGAAAACTGTACAAGAAAAACAGAAATAATGAACATAAGAAATAAGACAAGAATAAAGTATTTGTCAGTAGAAAAAACGCCCCCACAAGAAGGTAAGCACATCGAAACGTGCGTTGGGAGGTGGCACTGCTACGCATATCTGCTACAGGAACTCTACTTTATACTATTGAGTGGATCTCACTTCATATGTCTTACCTATGATCCCATTATTTGTTCTGGATTTAATTATATATTTTTGTGGGTAAGATACTCTCATATACTCCTTTGTACAAATCATTTACTCCCTGTTTGTGCTGTCTTCACATTGGATATTGCCATTGTTTTTGTGATCTTCTACACTATCATTTTTTAATCTAATTCTCATAAATATTCATATTTTAATATAACCTGTCTGTGCTTTTTTCTAAATGATCTTTATGAACAACAACAAAATGTAATTTGCCAATTGTTACAAAGTAATTACAGAGAGAAAATACTGAAGAAGGTCCAAAAGTGAGACAGAAACGTTAATAATTTTGCTTATGGATTGCCATTAATATTTTTCTTCACTGATTAAAGTTGTGCCCTAATGCAACATAAATAAAAAGGAAGTAATAGGGTTAGTGATAGTCGCTGAAAACCTCAGGCTCCTTCTGATGTGACCCCTGTAACTACAAAAGGTCAATTTTGGGACACAGGCATAACCCCCAAATAGAAAATCAGTAAAATTGTCCTGCACCTATTGTGGCACCCCTGCCTCTGGCCGCCACAGAATGGTATGTAACATCAATGTATTGCCATGTCCGATGGGAGTTGTGTTCTTTCTGCTGAATGTCTGAAGCATACATACACTGCCTGATCCCTACCAGTAGGCTGTGCACTTGAGGGTTGGATTAAGATATGGTCAGGAGGAGTGGTTAGAGAGAGCGCAGTAAGACAGAGTAGGCAAAGAAGTCGACCAGTGAAGAGTCAATGGGAGCTGCTCTAAAGGGACAAGCTGCAGTAAGGGGACCAGTCCCTAGGTCATCCAGGCTGCTGCCAGACCGGTGCTCTGAATTGGTAGTAAATGTCCACATAAGAAAGCTCTAGAAACATTTTTTAAGATCCATGGTGAACTCAGCAGAGGCAATTATGTAACCACTTCTATAACGAGGCTCCTTTTCTTCTATGGTGCTGAAGTCTTATTTGATTGTAGCAGTAAAGGGGTTAACTCCCTGAATCGGGATCGTTAATCACACAATGAACACTTATTCGTTTTTCTTATACAAATTGTGTCTGGATTCTCCACTATTTCTAAGATCTCTGCTTGTAGTTGGGGAGCGATAAGGGCTGGGGTACCCAGCAGCTGGGCCAGTGGCCAGGATCACGGAGGCAATACCCAGGGCTGTGGCCATGACTCACATTGAAAAGGAAGAGTAAAAATGGAGAAATAAAAATAATAAAGAAATAAATAGTTTGTGATGCCAGTTGGGATATTTCAGCATATAGCTGGCTGGCACTTAAGGAGATCCCTGAGAGATAGATGGAGTGGCAGTGCAGTTATTAAACCATTCCCAACTAAGGCTGGCTCCCGGGGGATGGTGATGATGAGGTGGTAGTAGTAGTGCAGAGTTGCAGAGAAATGAACAGCAGCAAACAGTCATTTGCATTAGCTTTTAATGAGGTTCTTGAACAGTAGCCAAGGTTATACAGCCACCACCAGGCAGGTGGCCTGGCCAGGCTCATAACTCTACTAGGTGAGAAATATGGCCTTACTGCTGACTTCTGTAGTTCTTAGGTTTCTTGGTGCCAGATGTCCTCCTGTTATCCCTCTTAGCTGCTGTGGGTTACCTCCTGCCAGGCTGGTAGTGCGAGCCCTTCAGTTAGGTGTGCCTATCACCAATTCTTTGATCCTCTATACTATTGGTGCCCCGTAAAGTTCCACTTAAGTGGCTGGTGAGCATAGAACACACCTAGCCTCCTGTTTCTGACACCAGGCCCTGTAAGCCTGAGTAGCCTAGGGACTGGTACACTGCTTTGCAGCTGGTTCCTTCTGGAGCAGCTTCCCAGCTCTCTCTTCACCGAACCTTCTCTTTCACCTTATACCATCCTACTAAACACTAGATTCTAACCCTATTCTCTCACCAGTGAGTCATATTCCCAATTAAGGCATCTTGTGCTCAGTATCCTAATAAGGGTTCAGGCAGTGTGCTTCAAATGTCCAGCAGAGGGAGCTACAATTCTTTTCAGACATGGCATTACAATCAATGTAGAAGAAATGCCATTCAATGAATGAATGAATGAAATTTCATTTTGTACTTTCCTGGTCATGTAATTTGTAAGGAATAAAGCAATGTTCCCCCAGCAGCCATTTTGTTCAAGGCCACCATAACTCTATCCATGGAGAGGCCCACCTTTTCGCCTAAGGTAGTACGTTAATTAGAATGAGTATGCTAATTTCCTAGCCAACTGACCACACCATAGCGGCTCCCTGATGAATGCAGGGAAATTACACTTTTGTACCAAGAGGCATTATACAAAGGAAGACTCTCCTCTGTGACGCTGCAGAGAAGAGACAAACCTAATTTCCTCAGCCTGGAGATTGAAAGGAAACCCTTTCCCACAGCCCAGACAGGCCGGCGATGAAGAATAAGTTTTAATATTTCATGACCTGTCCCTCCTGTAAATATGTCAAGCACAAATCTGGAGTTTAGAGATTAAGACTGTCATTGCACTTATTTTTACATAAATGTGCGATGATGGTAAGCAACCTAAACCTGATATTGGACAGTAGGATACCAGCAGAGAAGTCATGTGTCATCATTTCAAAGCTAAAATCATAACCGAAAATAGGGGTGCATCGTGTCTTTCGCCTATGGCGTTCACAGGCCAAGTTATAGCCAATAATAACATTTGGATATTGTATGTCTCAACTCAGGGGGGTGAGAGTTATGAGACACCTCGGAGGCAGGAGATGGGTGTGAGATGGGAAGGCCTCTTACAGTATAAAAATGTCCCACCTCTTCTCCATCTTGGTATTCTTCTGAACAGGCAATTATTATTACATCAAGCTGGAGTATACCCAGGAACCAGGTTGGCCCATGCTGCTCTAGTGGTGCCACCAGCATTAAAGGTAACTGATCGCATGTGTCTGTAATTCTGTGTGTATCTCATTTATCTTTTATTTGCATAATTGACTGTAACATTTGTAATATCTTATAATACCTGTACATAATGTTAGTCTAGTGTGCCAATAGGGCGAGTCAATGTATAAATGTATCTTGATCACAAACTGCAACATCCGTGTAATCATTTCCGACCCAATATAAACCCGATCACGAACCGGACTTATATTAAACGAGGAACTGGTGACAGCAATTAGTTCTTGGGGTTATTCAGGGCCTCTATCAGTAAAGGGGTGGCAGTTATTATATGGGCTTCTGGTTGTGGACTAGGAGGCATATATCACCCTCACTGAGAGGTGCCTTAATAATCCAGCACAGACAGGGCAGCTGCAGCCCTTCTTTTATCTTCAGGTAGTTCCCTGACTAGCCTGAGTTTAGAAGAGGCGCTATAGAGCTGCCAGGTTCGGTGGCCGATTCACCACATAATTATTGTGCACCGACGTGTCTTTCACATGATCAGGACAGAATTTTTATTTACTGGAAAATAAAACTAAAGATGACATCTAGAAGAAAATAAGATTCCCCAAGTATTTTTTACAAAGAACTTGTTCTATTTGCACAATCCCTTTAATTCCGCAAGTAAAGGTACTGCTCCTGTGTACTACAAGACTGCTAAAATCCTTCCCCGCCACCAGAGCTCTGTGCGGAGCTTCTCTGATGGATTTCAGGTAATCTGTGCGCTCGCCGAGAGGTTTTACTGTCAGGATGTGTCAGTAAATTCCACCCAACAACTCAATAAATTCCTGGAATACGGCGAACGCTGAGGAGTGATAGAAAGCAGCGTATATCCACAGCGTGACCACAAAGCCTCCGCACTTATACATGATGGCACC
The DNA here is from genome assembly GCA_033576535.1 of Allobates femoralis. Lineage (NCBI taxonomy): Eukaryota > Metazoa > Chordata > Amphibia > Anura > Aromobatidae > Allobates > Allobates femoralis. The sequence goes on from JARQOC010000002.1 coordinate 721,882,098, forward strand.
ATTGGGATATGTTCACATGTTGCATTTTTGCAATGTTTTTTCCTGAGTTTTATGAAAATTAAAAGCTGTCTTTTTTACAGAATGAGATTCCAGGAATTGCTTTTTTTACTGACTGAAGTGGAAAACCAATGAAAGCAATGAGAAAGTGTAAAATCGCAACCACTGCTTTTATGGTGAATGAAACCTACGTAATTAAGCTTGTGCTGTGTACTAATGACACATCAAAAGCAGCAGCAAAAGTGCACCTTTTTTACTGCCAAGAGAGCAGTTTTTCGCTGCTGAAAAAAAAAAACACAACAAAATATGCAATGTGTGAACATTGCCTTAGTGTTTTTACCTGAGATTCAGTGACCTACCATATCTTTCGGACTGTAAGGCTAGGGTCACACTTGCGCCATGGAAGAGCTAAAAGCCAGCGTTTTTCACAAAAGCAAATTGTGAAAAACGCTAGCGTTAATGCTTCCATAGGCTCCCATGCAAAAACTTGGCGTTTTTGCAAAAGCACCAAAAAACACAGAAAGCAGCATTTTAGGGGCGTTTGCAAAAACACATGCGTTTTTTTTAACATGGGAGTCTATGGGGAACACATGCGTTAATGTTAGCACTAAAAATGACAAAAAGGGCAATGCAAAAAAATGCTTGCTGGACAGCATCCTAATGACGGATGCATTCTACCAAATGTGACCCTAGCCTAAGACGCCCCTTTTTTCCCCTAAATTGGGAATGCATCTGAAGGTGGGTTTACACGTCGCGATATCGGGCCGATATCGTGTCCAACGACGCGGAGGCGCGCTTTTTGAGCGCGCTTTTCCCTGCATCGCATCGCCGGTTTACACAGCGCGATATCGGGATCCAACGTCCCTACGGTGTGTACGCCCCCCAACCCAGGAACGACCATTTAACATGGGAGTGAATGGGTGACGCGGCAGAACACATCGGAGTTGGGCTGTCACACAGCACGATCCGGCTCCAATCTCCATTCAATATCAGACCATTGGAGAGCACGCTCATTCAATCCCCGATATCGCATTGACATCGTTCCTGCATCGTATTGGACGTTCACACCATACAACGCAGGAACGATATCGGGTCCAACGATCGAACCACGTGACTTTTCATTGAAATTGAACGCAGATATCGCAACGTGTAAACCCACCTTTATAGTCTAAATGTAGCGTCCTTATTCTTTTACATAGGATCAGTATTATAGTAGTTATATTCTTGTATATAGGAGCAGTATTATAGTAGTTATATTCTTGTATATAGGAGCAGAATTATAGTAATTATATTCTTGTACATAGGAGCAGTATTATAGTAGTTATATTCTTGTACATAGGAGAAGTATTATAGTAGTTATATTCTTGTACATAGGAGCAGTATTATAGTAGTTATATTCTTGTACATAGGGGCAGTATTATAATAGTTATATTCTTGTACGTAGGGGCAGTATTATAGTAGTTATATTCTTGTACATAGGAGCAGTATTATAATAGTTATATTATTGTACATATGGGCAGTATTATAGTAGTTATATTCTTGTATATAGGGGCAGTATTATAGTAGTTATATTCTTGTACATAGGGGCAGTATTATAGTAGTTATATTCTTGTACATAGGAGCAGTATTATAATAGTTATATTCTTGTACGTAGGGGCAGTATTATAGTAGTTATATTCTTGTACATAGGAGCAGTATTATAGTAGTTATATTCTTGTATATAGGGGCAGTATTATAGTAGTTATATTCTTGTATATAGGAGCTGTATTATAGTAGTTACTGTATATTCTTGTATATAGGAGCAGTATTATAGTAGTTATATTCTTTTACATAGGATCAGTATTATAGTGGTTATATTCTCGTACATAGGAGTAGTATTATAGTAGTTATATTCTTGTACATAGGGGGCAGTATTATAGTAGTTATATTCTTTTACATAGGATCAGTATTATAGTAGTTATATTCTTGTACATAGGGGCAGTATTATAGTAGTTATATTCTTGTACATAGGAGCAGTATTATAATAGTTATATTCTTGTACGTAGGGGCAGTATTATAGTAGTTATATTCTTGTACATAGGAGCAGTATTATAGTAGTTATATTCTTGTATATAGGGGCAGTATTATAGTAGTTATATTCTTGTATATAGGAGCTGTATTATAGTAGTTACTGTATATTCTTGTATATAGGAGCAGTATTATAGTAGTTATATTCTTTTACATAGGATCAGTATTATAGTGGTTATATTCTCGTACATAGGAGTAGTATTATAGTAGTTATATTCTTGTACATAGGGGGCAGTATTATAGTAGTTATATTCTTTTACATAGGATCAGTATTATAGTAGTTATATTCTTGTATATAGGAGCAGTATTATAGTAGTTATATTCTTGTATATAGGAGCAGTATTATAGTAGTTACTGTATATTCTTGTATATAGGAGCAGTATTATAGTAGTTATATTCTTGTATATAGGGGCAGTATTATAGTAGTTATATTCTTGTACATAGGGGCAGCATTATAGTAGTTATATTCTTGTATATAGGAGCAGTATTATAGTAGTTATATTCTTGTACATAGGAGCAGTATTATAGTAGTTATATTCTTGTACACAGGAGCAGTATTATAGTAGTTATATTCTTGTATATAGGAGCAGTATTATAGTAGTTATATTCTTGTACATAGGGGCAGTATTATAGTAGTTATATTCTTGTATATAGGGGCAGTATCATAGTAGTTATATTCTTGTATATAGGAGCAGTATTATAGTAGTTATATTCTTGTATATAGGGGCAGTATTATAGTAGTTATATTCTTGTATATAGGGGCAGTATTATAGTAGTTATATTCTTGTATATAGGAGCAGTATTATAGTAGTTATATTCTTGTACGTAGGAGCAGTATTATAGTAGTTATATTCTTGTACATAGGAGCAGTATTATAGTAGTTATATTCTTGTATATAGGAGCAGTATTATAGTAGTTATATTCTTGTATATAGGAGTAGTATTATAGTAGTTATATTCTTGTACATAGGAGCAGTATTATAGTAGTTATATTCTTGTATATAGGGAGCAGTATTATAGTAGTTATATTCTTGTACATAGGAGCAGTATTATAGTAGTTATATTCTTGTATATAGGAGCAGTATTATAGTAGTTATATTCTTGTACACAGGAGCAGTATTATAGTATTATATTCTTGTACATAGGAGCAGTATTATAGTAGTTATATTCTTGTATATAGGAGCAGTATTATAGTAGTTATATTCTTGTACATAGGGGCAGTATTATAGTAGTTATATTCTTGTACATAGGGGCAGTATTATAGTAGTTATATTCTTGTACGTAGGAGCAGTATTAGGGTGCGTGCCCACATAGTGGTTTAGTGACGTTCAAATTGTCAGTAAACCGCTGGAAAATTCAAGGAGCCTAGACTCCTGAGCTTAGAAGTCACCAGCGGTTTTCCAGCAGTTTCTCAGCGGTTTTTTCAGCGTGTGCACAGCGTTTTACAGTCGGTTTTTCCAGCGGTTTTTCCAGCGGTTTTCTATGGAGGATTTTGTCCATGGAAACGCTCAAAAACCGCTGAGAAGAATTGACATGTTGTATGCTGCTAAACTGCTAGGAAACCGCTCAACCGCTGGCGGATCCGCTCACATAAACCCACTATGTGTGCACAGCGTTTTCTAAATTACATAGGGTTACTTGTAAGTCCTAAAGCTGCTAAGGATTTACATAAATTTAAATAAAACCTATGCTAAACCGCCGGCAGTTTTCGCTGCTAAACCGACACTAAACCACTATGTGGGCACATACCCTTATAGTACTTATGACTAAGATCAATACTATTTTTTTGTCTTTATGGATCTTAAAAGTTGTTCTTAAAGGCTGAAGAATTATAGTACTTATAGTTTTAAACATATAGTTGTCTCTGGAGGGTTTCCATGAAGTTAGTTCTTTATCCACCTTTACGCCATATATTGTGTAATCATTGGTGGCAGTTGAGGGTTACGGCTTTGGGTATGGAGACGTTTTCTTTCTTTGTGTTGGATATATTTCTCACGTCTTTTTTTACTTTCCATCTTCCTTTTGTAATGGGTTGATACTTTTCTTTATCGGTTGAATGTTGAATGTTAATGTGAATCCTGTAGGACCCTGGAAGGTCAGACTGTGATCGGCCATTCTTTAGCTGGAGGTTGAGTTTATGAGAAAGTCGGGATTGATTTCTCTGTCTTCCCGCAGATATTGTTCTTTCCATTAATCTTGGCCAATTAGGAATCCTATATGTACAGTGTAAGGATAAGTCAATGCTCTGCGGGCAGGAGATGAATCACATCAGCGGCCTCTATACCAACCCAAACCCTGCCCGGGCATCAATCACCGATCCCATAAACACAGCACACATCACTCCTGTGGATGTATGGGGAGAGCTGTCTGTCTATGCTACTGAATCCTTATGGGCAATACATGTCTGCAGTCTCTAGTTGTAAAGTCAGGTTTTATTAAACTCTGTATTTCCGTCTTCAGATAACTGGAATGAGCTATTTGTGCAATCCACTTTTTTTCTCCACGTATGAGCCACTTTTTCTTCTCCCTCTGTGTCCTGAACTCACTTCCAAAAACAACTGAAGTCCATGTTAATACTGAAGGATAAGTTGTGGGCTCAGCTACTAATTTAAGTGTCTAGACACAAAAGTGGAAAAAGAAGCAGATGAGGGGGCAAACAGAGACGCAAACAGAGCAGATCATGCTGCAATTCTTTGTACTGCTCTACGATGTCACTATATATATAATAATAATATAATATTTATTCATTTATATAGCGCTATTAATTCCATAGCACTTTACATACATGAGTAACGCTGTCTCTCTTGGAGCTCACAATCTACATATCCTATCAGTATGTCTTTACAATGTGGGAGGAAACCGGAGTGCCCGGAGGAAACCCACGCAAACACAGGGAGAACATACAAACTCCTTGCAGATGTTGTTCTTGGTGGGAATTGAAGCCAGGACCTTGGGACCTCAGTGCTGCAAAGGCTGCAGTGCTAACCATATGAGTCACCATGCCTGCCTGACTATAAACACAGAAGATGTCACTCCTCTGGGTACTGTAGCGTACTCTCTCTCCTCCAGCTGCTCGCCAGCATCTGCTCTGTTCTGCATTTCTGTTTACTGCCACAAGGGCCTGCGCACGCCACAACCACTCCCCAAGGAACACAATTGGGACACACGCACACTACTCCCCCAAGGAACACACTTGGGACACACGCACACCACTACCCCAAGGAACACACTTGGGACACACACACACTACTCCCCCAAGGAACACACTTGGGACGCACGCACACTACTCCCCCTTTTCTTAAAAGGCCAGTGTGCCCAAACCTGGACGTGCCTCTAGAGTTGACAGAACAACATGTCCTGTTCTTAGTAATACACTTGCTAGTTGCCAAGAATCTTGTCATGTGTCTGTATGCCATGCCTACATCCTGGTCCCGTATCCGGTGTCCTCTAACCCATTTGTGCATTCTGCTGCCTGCCCTCCCAGCTGAACCTGCCGAGCCTTCTGCATCAGCTGCACCGGTCAGTACCTGCCTACACCTGCTCTCCAGAATCAGTACCCTCCTGCCTGCCAACCTACTTCTGCCATCCTGTTTGCACCTGCTGTACCAGCTGTACCTGCCCTATTTGCTGCACCTGCCATGTCCTCTGTACCTGTCAGTACCTGCCTGCATCTGCTCTCCAGAGTCGGTACCTGCCTACTTGTCGGCACCTGCCTACCAGCCCGCTTGTGCCATCCTGTCTGCACTTGAGCCTGCTTCTGCCTCCCCGACCCTGGAGTCAGCTGGTATGGTGCCGAAATATCCCCTGGAGTGGTAATAGGGGCCTACCGGTGAACCCAAGTTCCATGGAGCAGTTGGTCCACACCCACCAGCGTGACAGATATATGGACAACTGTGTTGTCTTGTAAAATCAGCTTTTTCCCCAGACTTCTCCTAACTTCAATAAATAAAAAGCAGCTGTTGGTGAAATATGCTTCTTTATCCTCTTGTCAACCACTTCTTCTCCCACCCTGCCTCCTTAACCCATGAAGAATGCTAAAGCAGGCTGTCAGCTCATTGATGGATAGGTTATAGCTGCCTATTGAAGTATACGGAACGGGGTTGGGGAGAGCAGAGTGAGTGAGTGACAGAACGTTTGTACTGCACCTTTGTAGGAAGTGTTTATCTTACAACAGAGCTGAATTCACAGCAACACTGCTCAATATACTATGTAATGCTCCTTTTGCAGCTGCTTTAATAAACGTTTTAGCTCAACCCAGAGCTGTATTTATAGCTACACTGCTATAATACCATATAAAGTTCCTTTTGCTGCAGCTTTTATAAAACTTTGATCTCAACCCAGTGTTGGATTTACAGTTACACTGCTTAATAATACTATATAATGCTACTTTTGCTGCTGGTTTTATAAAACCTTTATCTCAACCCAGTGCTGTATTTACAGTTACACTGGTCAATAATACTCTATAATGTTCCTTTTATTAAACTTTAATCTTAAAGGCAACCAACCTGCAGGATTTAGAGTTATAAAGTGAAGTCGGTGCCTTACAGGTTCTGGGATACTGAGTGCAATCATAACTTTACTTGAATGATTCCATATTTGATTGCAAGGAAAGTGTCATAAAACTCCTAAAAATCAGGGCAGCAGATGATTGATGTGTGCAGCACTATTTTGTTTTATTAATCCCCTGTGGGCACGCCTTTTGGCTGTAAGCCAAACCCTCCCTCTACTCTGAAAGTGCTGAAAGTTAAAGTACAGAAGAGAAGGGGAAAGGATTTGGCTTACAGCCGAAAGGTATGTTCACAGGGGAGGAAAAAAAAAACAAATAGTGATGTAGTGCTGCACACATCAATCATCTGCTGCCCTGTTTTCCAATATTTTACACTTTTCTCTGCAATCAAACATGGAATCATTGAAGTAAAGGTATGATTGCACTCAGTATCGCAGAGCCTGCAAGGAACTGGCTTCACTTTATAGCTCTAAATCCTGCTGGCTGGTTCCCTTTAACAAAGTGCTGGATTTACAGCTACACTGCTCGGAACTACTGTATAATGTCCTCCATGCAGCTACTGCTTCTTCTGAACATGTGCTACATAGAGCAGCAAACCCTTAAGATATGGAAACAGCTATGTCAGATACGCCTCCCCCTTGACTTGCAGGTAGAGGTCTGGGGTCCTTCATTCTAGCGATCAATGGAGGTCCACAATGTGGGTATATACAATCTACGCCTTGCTTCTTAGTAAACTCAGACGGAGAAACATCAGCGGCGGCGGCGATGTTAATGAGGTCACAGTAAAGGTCGGTAACAGAATTAAAGCCAGAAATTCTGGAATACCTTTAATTGATTTCAAGGAGAAGAAAAAACATCAAAACTGCTCCAGCGGGAAGAGACTCTAATAAAAACAATTAAATCAACAGCATATGTCAAAAAAGGAACAGGATGGCGGCCTGGGAAATAACAGCTGTTTCTATGACAACGGGTGCGTTAATTATAATTGTGCCAAAAAAAAAAGAAGAAGAAGTAATGCCAATGTTAATGGAGTCTATATATACCTGTTGTAAGTGTATCACAATGGCTGCACGGGGGAGGGGAGAGAATGAAGAAGCGGGGATCTGACCAGTGCATAACACAATGTTCATCAACAAAAAACCTTATTAAAGAGCATTAATGAGGCATTGGGGGAGGGGTGACGTAAGTAACTGGTGATAGTACATATAAATAACATAGGATAATTAGTAACACTTGACACAAGGTGAGGTTTTAATACTCGACTTTAGCACCACCATGATTGGGGTGCACCTTGTTGCGGTGGCTTTAGTGTGACCATTTACTTTCTACAGCGTCTGAGCTCATTTTAATTCTAAGTCAGGTATTGTCTGTTATATGACCATGGTGTGAACAAGCTCCTCTATGTTGCCTGTATACCCAGTTATGATCCAGCTCTTCTTTTCTTTGCTTGTGTTGTAGTTTCTTGTGTCTTGTACAAACAAGGGCGTGGCCCTCATTTTTGAGCTGGCATTTCATTGATATAGCTTCCCATGGGCAGGTGTCTGAGATAGTAGGTCCCAGGGCTGTGAAGTCAGAGTCAGCGCCCATTTTGGGTGGGGTCCGATTTAGGGAAATTGAGGAGTTGGATATGTGGCTTACTGACTTCACAGCCATGGTTATGGGGTCAGTGTGCAGTTTGGTGTAGTTGGGAGTCGGATTCAGGGAAATTGAAGAGTCAGAGAGGGATGTTTGGCTTACAGACTCCACAGCCATGATTTGGCCCCAATCCTGTTCTGACGAAAGAAGGGGCTTTAATACTAGAGTTTAGGACTGTCCTGATTGGGGTGCACCTTGTCATGGTGGGATGGCTTTTATGCCTTTTTTCATCACAAACAGTGTTACAAAGTTTCTATATTATTTATATGTACTATTACCATTTACTTCCTGCAGGGTAAATGCTCATTTTGTTCCTATCTTGAATGGCCACAGTATGAACATGCTCCTATACGCCATCATGTATGCTCCAGGTTTTTTTTTTGGTTTTTTTTTCCTTAAAAAAGTACTCTCAAAGTTTTTATCCTCTAAATATATTGCAATCATCATATAATATAGCACTGTGTACATACAATTGCTCATTTTGCCTTTCTACCCAGTAAATTCTTCTCTTTTCTCTGCTCTATGTAGAAACAAGACATGTCTAGCTCCTGCATGAGTCATCCCTCTCTTCAACCTGACCAAGCTATTCCTTCTTCCTTCTGCTAGGAACTTTTGCAGTGATGACTCAATCAGGGAAAAGAGAATCCTTTCTACCCAATAAATTCTTCTCTTTTACATCCTCTATGTAGAAACAGGAAGTCTCTTGTCCTTGCATGAATCATTAACCTCTTCAACTCCTGACCAAGATGCTCCCTCTTCCCCTGCCAGGGACTTATGCAGTGATGACTCAAGCAGGGAAAAGAGACTTCCTTTCTACCCAGTACATTCTTCTCTTTTACATCCTCTATGTAGAAACAGGAAGTCTCTTGTCCTTGCATGAATCATTACCCTCTTCAACTCCTGACCCAGATGCTCCCTCTTCCCCTGCCTAATTTTGCAATTTACTGCATATTAAAATGTTCAGCCGGTATTGAGATATTACCACTTTTCTTTTGTTTAGAGCTCATTGCCTTGGAGACCGACCACCGCTGATTGATGGTAGAGTATCCTCGGTGCTTACAAGCTGCTCTCTTTTGTGTTTGCAGTCAGTTTTGTAATTTAATCCTGACCACCTTCATTGCAGAGCTTGGACACTAGACAGCAGCGGTGGTCGGTCTCCAAGGCAACGGGATGTAAACAGAAGAAAAATGTTAATATCTCAAGAACGGCTGAAAATTTTAATACGCAGTAAATTGCAAAAATGCTTGTCATTACACACACTGTCTGAAAATAACCGATCAATGAAGATGGGAATGACCCTTTCAGAGAGTGAAGCATGTAACAAGGATGACAGAAGTCTTGCTCCACTCCTTCAGATCAATAAACCACTTTGCCCTGAGCGGGGTATTTACATACAGGGATAGGGCATTAAACTAAACTACTGCCACAGGAGAAGGAAAGTGTAGCCACAGCCATGCATATAACAGGTCAGGGCATTGTGGGAGTGGTAGTACTGCTTTGTCCATGGCGATGGCAGTAGCTGGAGGGATACTGGTAGTATTGTCATGATGTGGAGACACAATCACTTTCCTCAGATCACACACCCTATAGACTCAGCTGAGACCTCTACCCCCTGTCATATATAGAGGAGCTGTCCTAAGTGCTGAAGCCAATGTGTCCACACTTTCCAGCGTGCTGTGATGAGCACCGTGCACTTTGCTTGGGTTTGCAGCACTGAAGGTTATTATAACCCAGGAATGGACCCCCCGAGTGTCTTCTATCACCGCAAAGTAATAACGACGCACATTTCTCGCTGCCGAGTTCACTGCAGCAATTTGCTCCCCGAGGCCTGAGAGCAGCAATAATCGGAGATGGGAGTAATTTGCAGAATGGCAGTCGGTGACTAGAAAATTGCCGCTTTTTGCAGAAGTGCCGGCTCCGATTTTAGGAGCGTCCTAATTATTTTCTGTCAGCAATAACATGTGACAGCGTCAGCTCCGGCCTCTATTACTCCAGCTGCTCCATGGCACAGAGGCGGCTGGGTGCTATACTGTGTGGACGGCTGTCTATATATATTCTATAGATCGCATATTCATCTATATGCAGGATTTATCTAAGTACCGTATATACTCGTGTATAAGCCGACCCGTGTATAAGCTGACCCCCCTACTTTTGCCCCCAAAACCTGGGAAAACCTATTGACTCATGTATAAGCTGAGGGTGGACCCCAGCACAGGTATACAGACCCCAGCAGTGTGGTATACAGGCCCACCCAGTGGTAGTATACAGCAGCCTCCCCAGTGGTAGTATACAGCAGCCTCCCCAGTGGTATATACAGACCTCACCAGTATATACAGCAGCCCCAGTGGTATACAGGCCCCAGCAGTATATACAGCAGCCCCAGTGGTATATAGCAGCCCCAGTGGTGTGGTAGACAGCAGCCCCAGGGGTATATAACAGCCCCAGGGGTATATAGCAGCCCCAGGGGTATATAGCAGCCCCAGGGGTATATAGCAGCCCCAGTGGTGTGGTAGACAGCAGCCCCAGGGGTATATAGCAGCCCCAGTGGTATATAGCAGCCCTAGTGGTGTGGTAGACAGCAGCCCCAGGGGTATATAACAGCCCCAGTGGTATATAGCAGCCCCAGGGGTATATAACAGCCCCAGTGGTGTGGTATACAGCAGCCCCAGGGGTATATAACAGCCCGAGGGGTATATAACAGCCCCAGTGGTATATAGCAGCCCCAGGGGTATATAGCAGCCCCAGTGGTGTGGTATACAGCAGCCCCAGGGGTATATAGAAGCCCCAGTGGTGTGGTATACAGCAGCCCCAGGGGTATATAGCAGCCCCAGTGGTGTGGTATACAGCAGCCCAGGGGTATATAGCAGCCGGCCGTCGCAGTTACAATGACGTCATCGTGCGACGGCCGGGGATCTCGGATGCAGCCGGACGGGAGCATGGAGGACGGAGCACAGAAGACCGGCGCGGTGCAGTGCAGAAGACCGGGGATGGTAAGTTAAGCAGTGGGGGGGCCCTTACCACACAGGGGGGGGCGAGTGCCAGCATTTGGGGGCCATTACCGTATTGACCCGTGTATAAGCCGAGGGGGGGACTCGGCTTATAGGCGAGTATATACGGTAAAAGCTATCAGAAATATCATATCTGTCTATCTCACATCAAAGAAGCTTTATTCACTTAACCAAATATCAATAAGCATTGCTCTATCTATCTATCTATCTATCTATCTATCTATCTATCTACTAGAAAAAAATTCTCTGCAGCACTCAGCTACTACCAATGAAGCACATATGCTAACAAGCTATATATATTTGAGGAAAATATTTAAAAACTTACGTTTTTTTCCAAAAAAACTCAAAAATCTTATTTTTTTATTTTCTTGAGGGTCTTGGTACACACATTGGCCAATGTCTGTTTGCTCATCAGCCGCAACAAGGCGACCCCAGGTCTGAAGAGTCCTAACGCTGACATCCCTGCCCTCCTTTTCCTCCCTTTCCCACTCTTAAGTGGGAGGACACCATCTCAGCCCTAGACCACCTGTGGGTGATGAGGGCGCAAGTTGCAGTCATGGAGCCAGGAACTCCATTCGTTATACACAAAACAGAAAAACACTGCACAGCGCTATTCTATACCTATTCTTCTAGCTACCCCTCTATCTACTGTATCTATCCATCCCTCTATCTAACTATATATAACTATTCCCTCTTTTATCTACTATCCTTTTATCTAACCATCTATCTACGTATTATTTATTCATTTATCTATCCCTCTATCTATCCATCTATCCATCCATCCCTCCATCTCAAACAACCCCTGATATTTGCTTCCTCTCTTTATGATTTCATCCGCATCACATTAAATGCCATGTTTGGCTGTTATGCTGATGTATCGTGTATATCTGCCCAGCCCCTTTTGCCGTCTGTCAGGTTATTAGACAGGGGTGCCACTATAAGGCTACTTTCACATTACGATTTTGTAAAATCCGATGCTGTCCGATATAAATCGGACAGCATCGGATTCCTCTGATGCCTGGAATCGGATGCCAAATAGGCATCCGATTTCGACAGAAAATAGGATGCCCGCCCTCCTGTCAGATCGCTCCCTGAGAGCTGTCACTGTCTCATCCCCCGGTCCTCTCCTCTTATCCCCTGTGTCTCCCTTCTTGGCCCCCGGTCCTCTCCGCACCCCCGGTCCTCCTCTCTTGGCCCCCGGTCCTCTCCTCTTATCCCCTGTGTCTCCTCTCTGCACCCCCGGTCCTCCCCTCTTGGCCCCCGGTCCTCCTATGTGTCCTCCCCCAGTCCTTCAATGTGGTGCCCCCATGTGTCCTCCGGTTCCCCTCATGTGTCCTCCGGTTCCCCCCATGTGTCCCTCGGTCCCCCCATGTGTCCTCCCCCTCTCCTCCAATCTTTTCTCACCTGTCCACGACTCCTGCACGGTCCCGCGCGTCTCCCGGTATCTTGCTGTTCTGTCTTCTGTGCTGCCAGGACCTCTCGTGATGTCACAATCACATGACTGCCAGTAACCAATAACCGGCAGTCATGTGATTGTGACATCACGGCAGGTCCTGGCAGCACAGAAGACAGAACAGCAAGATACCGGAAGACACCTGGAGACACCAGAGACGCCGGGGGCCTCGTGGACAGGTAAGTATAGTTTTTTTTTATTTTTTTAACTTTGTTTCACTTTTAGGAGCTATTTTAGTGTACTGAGCATGCTCAGTACACTAAAATCGGGTCAGAGGAGACATCAGATGTTTCCTTGGACCCTTCTCCATAGGGCCCCATGTTATATTGATCGGGTCGGATCGGATGTGCACTAAATGCCATTTTGATCGGACAGCATCGGATCTGAAAAATCCGTAATGTGAAACCAGCCTAATAGGTGCAGAATTGCAATCTTGCCTGGGCCCTGAAGCCTAGGGGGCCCCAAAAGTCCCTTTGGCCTGTAGAAAAAGACTCTTGCTATTAAAGATTTACAATAATTGGGGGTCCTGTTGGAGCTTCCACATCAGGGCCCATGAGCTTCAAATTACGCCGCTGTTATTAGAAGTCTATGGGCTCCAGGAGATCCTTGTCTAAATGTAGCGATGATGTCCCTGGCCGTCATGGGCTTTTATAGCTGAGGGCACAAGTGTTGGGTCCTGACCTAAAAGCAATGCTTTGACTCCGATATTGTGCCCAAGGTCTTGGATTAGTCAGTCATGGGTTCTCTGTGCACTAAATAAAGCAGAAGTTTATGGTTGGACTGTGAAGTTTTTCTTCTGTTTAATCAAATGATGAAGATACAATCTCACGCTCCAGCGATGGGAGGATTATTGGGCAGCGGTGCAGACCGTTCTTACGGTCAGAAGCTCGTCTCCACGAGAGCTGAGGAGGCCGATTGATTGTATAAGTGACCAGAGATATCATTATTACATGTTTACTGCGCCAGACGATTATGAAGGCGGTAATTATGCCGCTTGTTTATGCCCATGATGAAGCGAGCGAGACGGAAGGCTCTGCCATGTGTTGGCTTTTCAGAAATAGCTCTCTCCACGATAATTAGGTCCTTTATTTTTTCGATTCAGGGTTGCACTTGAATTGTGTCCGAGAGAATTACTTCCATAGCATCTCTTGGGAGAATTGAGAATATGGTCTTCCTTTTACGCTTTGATTGGGGATCATTTAGATGGGGTGGGGAGGTTGAGTCAGTTCTTTCAGGATCTATGGATTCTGGATTGCTACGTCGGTTCTGTCAGTCACTAAGAAAGGACTGCTCCAGAGCAGGAGATCATTGATCTCTATGGGAGCAGATGCCTTGGTGGTGATCATTCATGGTCCTCCTAACAAGATGGAGAAACCCTAGGAGCTATGAAACATCTTTGTTGGGTTGTCTTCTTTTGGTATCCATGAAAAATCCTTCACTGTTGGCCACTAAATAAGTCAAATTTGTCTATCAGCGTTAACATCCTCTTGTCAATCACAACCTCAATGGACGTATTTATAGGCGTCAATTGTTCCCCTCTATATATAATCTACAATAATCCAGCTAAATTATAGATAAATTATAGATACGCATTACTCCTGGGTTGTCTGAATCAGCATGTCATTCTGCGCGGTTTATCAGGAGTTCTCTTGAATTCTCTCGGATCTCTTGGTTTATCAGGATCTCCTGACTAGATTTAGTTGTCCCCGTTCTAGTGCCAGCACCCTTGAAATATCAACAATCTCAAAGTTACAAGTCCATCTCCAGAGATCTCGATGTTCCTTTGTCCACAGTGCGCAAAATAATGAAGACGTTTACAACCTGTGGCACTGTAGCTAATCTCCCTGAACGTGGACGGCAAAGAAACATTTTTTTCACACCCACTAGAACAAAGAAAGCCTAATCTAGTCAGGACCCTTACCAAGAGAACTCCTGATACACAGCACAGAATGAAGTGCAAATTCAGACAACCCAGGGGTCTTAACAATACACATGTGAAGATGAGAGCATTATTTTGATCCACCACTAATTTGGTCTTGATAAATCGATCACAGCCCTTTAGTTCTTAGCAAAGAGATTTGAGGTATTGGATCTTCTGAGCATAGTGTTATTGATTTGTATGGACGTCTGATTAGAATTTCATATCAGATTTGAAATTACAGAAGCCTCGGAGCAGTACAGAAGGGTAATGATCTCTACAGGAGCTGGGCTCTTGGTATGTTGTACTAGCACAGGGTTAGTCGCATTCTCAGACGCCAATACTTTTATGGTCAATGCCATCCAAGTGAATCTACCCCAATAGGGAAACGTCATTAAAATGGTCTTCTGAGAAGATGCAATCTATGATCCCACACCACAAATGATTCCAAAACTAGGATCTAGAGAGTTCAGAGCTCATGGGAACCGCTTGGAAATTTCTGCTGTGTAAAATCTAACATAAGACTCCAAGGAAATTCTCATTGATATGAATGGTCGTTGGCTTTCTTTATTCTGGGTTTTGATCCTCCTCTAGGTTACTTCCTATTTCTAAGGAATATTTTAAGGCTTTTGTCAGCCAATCATTTCTTCCATGAGCTGGACTTTGCACTTTGCCTGTGACATGCGGCATGCTGCTGCACAGAGCACAGTCTACAGCCCCTCCTGTGCATTTTTCTTAGTTCTGCATGTTCTGCTGCTGTCACTGACAGCGTCCTATTTCTGGTAGGTGATGTAAGCCAACCATTCAACCATCTCAGCCCCTCCATGCTAGGAGCTGGACTTTGCATACAACCTTCTGACATGCTGCTGCACAGAGCACAGTCTCCGGCCTCTCCAGTGCATCTCCCGTAGACCTGCTCTCCAGCATCCTGATCACAATTTGGAATGATCTATGTAAGTATAACATCCATCAGAAATGATATGGTGTCATTTGGACAAAGCCTCATGGGACATGTAGTCAATACACAGACAAGCCATGAGGCAAGGTAGTCAAATGTGCCAGGATCAGATACCAAGAGAGTACGTTGTGGACAAGGGCCGTAAACAAAGGTGTAGTCAGGTTACAGTCTGGGGTAAGATTACCAGGAGGATAGCGGTTTAAAGCAAAGGAACAAGGCAAATGGTTGGTTAGGAGAAGTCCAAAGACTGGCAGCAATAGGGCAGAACGCAGAGTACAGATGAATGAAGCCAACAAGCACCAATGAGCAAAATGCTACAACTGACAGAGATCTGGGACTAATTGGTCAGCTAAGTAGCTGGGCAATAACAAATAACAAGAAATACCTGAAGAAGCCCAGCACCTTCCAGTCTCGGATTGGACAGCTCAACATGCCCCAGCACCAGATTGGATAACTGAGCTGTCACTCACCACACTGACGGCTCCATCCGGCCAATACCATAGTACAGCAAACTGTCCAAGACACACTGAGCAGAGGAATCGTGACAGTTACCAGACAGTGACTTCTGCAAACCAGATGGCAGATCGTAACTGTGCCGAAAAAAAACAGCATTGCGAGGTAATGGGGAGAACAGTATAATAATGATGGCCAAGTGAGGGGGAGTTTGGGTGATTTTAAGAGTCTGTTGGAGCTTCCTTTAGTGACTCCCCAAAGTCGATGATGAGCCTTATGGAACTACATTATCGAAGGTAATATTACCGTTCCACCATTGTGTCACAGGGAGATGAGATTTCGGCATTTTACAGCCTGGAGTTGGCTTGCAAACCTTTCGTCAATAATTCAACAAGTTGTTGAAGATTCCAGAACATCCCACGTTCCCTGCGCCCTGCGGACATGACGAGCTGGAGACTAAACTTCTATCATTCAGTACCGGCTCCCCGCTCTTACTGGAGGCCGCTCCCTCCTGACATTTCAGATAATGAACTAAATATTCACACTGAATGAGAAATAGACTGACTGATGTGAGGTATTATCCAAGGTGAAACATGGGCTACAAAAAGGAACAAATGTCCATTGTCCTTCAGTGTGGTGCAAACACAAGACTGATACACGGTAACGAATCGGCAGGACTGATGTTTTCATCTCATGCTCCAAATCAGCATATTCAAACCCCGCCCCTGAGCTCCCGTTTTTGCAGAGAACACCCACTTTGGGGTGGGATATTCATAAAGACCACTCCTTTTGTGGTTTGATTTGCGGTAGTATCTGAGCAAAATGGGGATTGAGTTCAGCGTGTCAGGGCTTCCCGGGAGTTGTAATTTTGTCAAAACTGGAGTGCAACAGGTTGGAGATCATCTATAATCTGAGTAATTAAGACCAGATAAACACTGGTATCCAGTCTTTAAAAAGGACCTGTCTCCAGATAAAAAGTATCCAGTATTTTATCTCATTCCCGCCACTCCCCTAATTACTCCATTTTTGTCTTTTATAAATCCACCATACGGTTCCAGAGATATGGGTATTTATTTAGAGCTGCTTTTTACAGTCTTATACAAGGCGGGTGGCTCCCAGTGGAATTTTAAAAAACAGTCTAAGGACACGCCCCCGAAGAACCAAGTGAGCCACACCCCCAAGGAAAAAATAACATAACATTAGCACTAAAGAGGTCCATATCTCTGGAACCATAAGGTGGATTTAAAAAAGACAAAATATGGAAAACTCAGGAGCAGTGGGAGTAAAAGAACAAAACCCGGCATATGCTGAAAGGGCCTCTTAAAATATTAATATGTATGTTCCAATGTAGGGATACTGGGAATTGTAGTTCTGTAACAGCTAAAGTATAACAAGTTGGAGACCACTTATACAGACTGATACACTGTAACAAACTCATTATCTGAGTAAGCAGGACAGGATGGGTTTGTAGTTCATGCTTAAACAAAGCAGGCTGTGGCCGATGCAGTCTTATGTCTGATGCCCTGCTGTTTGTACTCTATCTAGCAACATAGTGACCCTCTTTATTTCTTTTAGATCGGAAGGGGCTCCAGTACTGGGATCCCCAACAGTGCAGGGATGACACATCCTAGTCACAGACCACTGCTGCTGTCTAAGTTGCAATCACTGCGCTGACGCTGGCTGATATTAGAAACCAACAGGTCGCTCCGGCAATCCTGGCCAGCCTCAAATCAGCGCTTACATTTTCAATAGAAAAGAGCTTGTAAATACTGTACTTTGCCTTGGACAGTGGTCAGTGTCCAAGACAACGAGCTGAAAGCAAATGTGTTAATATCTTAAGAACAGCTGACCATTTTAACAAGCAGTAAATTGCAAAAGTGCTTGTTTTTGCAAGCACAATCTAACAAAGATTGTTTCTAAAGATGGGAATAACCCTTTAAATGAGGTGTCAAATGTTTTTTTTTCCAACTTGTCCAGTTATCACCTATGCACAGGATTTCTAATTGCTGGTGGTCCACCTATTGGGACCCTCACTGATACCAAGAACAGAGTGATGGCTGTGCTTGCGCACCACAGCTCCACTCATTGTCTATATGAGACTGGTGATGTTAGCTGGGTACAGGCGCCATTGCTCCACATCAGGGTGGGTGAGGGTCTGTAAGTTCCCTCCAATCTATTGGATAGGTGATAGTTTGAGAAAACAAGGCAACTCCAATAAACCCCTTTAACTGGTGCTGACCAAGCAGTAAGGCCCAGTTTCGCTATGTGTCCTCAGGGGTTCTTAACCATTGACCCTGGAGATCCTTTATCTGTTATGAACCAATAAATAATCCAATCTCTATATTCAAAAATTGTAAAAAAAAATTGTAACAGGCACAAATAATAGTTTGTTTTCGGCAGCCGGCCTGCACTTACCGCACGTAGAGGGAACGCTTTAGGTTTGTTTTCAGAGAGCCGGACCCAGAACTCATGCTGTGATTCATCATCTGTTCGCGTAGGTCATGGATTTTTGCTTCAAACCGAGCGTACTCTAAAAAGAAGATGAAAGCAGAAACACGTTAGAAAACATTTGCCAAGTGACCCGTCTATAACTATCAGATGCCAGAGAAAGCGAGCGATTACACGCGCCGCGGTAACAGAACTGATGGGAAAATGACTGCAAAAGCCTGTCGATCAATCCGAGAAGTGTGGCGCCACCTATGGAGAATACATACTAACTATACAGCCACCAAATGTGAAACAGCCTCATAGGGAAAAAAATATCTGACACTTAAAGGGGTTGTCTCATCATCACCAATGTGTAAAATTGCAAAGAGCTTGTAAAAATAAGTAACTTTTCAAGTTCCCTCTTTTTAAAAATCCTCTCATTTCTCATGAAAGAAGGGATTTTTTATTGTATAGTTTACTGATTGCTGCTTAGGTTAATGGCGACCTCTTCAGTCTACCAAATGTGGATGGTTTCCTAAGTAAGTTATCATGATCCCGACACACAGCGTGTCTAGGACACTATTGTAAGTACCGTATGCTGTTTCTGGTACCCGGTTGTGCTGAGCTGTCAGTGTGCTGATCTGCAGAGCAGTTCTCTATTCTGGTTCTGGGAGGAGTTGGGCTTCTCAGGTGTTCCATCTTATCAGTGATTGCTCTGTCACTTAGCTGAGTAGCCTCTCCCAGAGTCCTGTTATATGTTGTTTCTGAAGTGCTATGCGACCTGCACGCCTGTGTCTACTCTGATCTTTTTTACTTGACCCAGACTGTTACTTGATTACTCTTTTTCCTGTTCCCTGTACTTGTTATTATTCTTCTGGTATTTTGACCCTGTTTAATCCCCGAATCCTCTTCATGATCTCATGGATAACCTGACCCTGGACTGTTATGTGGCTACGTCTCCATCTACTCCCTGAATGCTGACTCCACTCCATTCACATAGCTCATCTCCATGCAATAAGCTGATGGCTTACACACAGCTCCTCAGCTGATAAACCAATAACATGGAGCAAATCAATGCACTGGTGCCCGTGGGTGAGTGCAGTTCTTTATGGGAGCTACTTGTTCCACTCCTCTGTATGTCTCATAGATGTCAGTAGGGAAAAGTCACTGCTGATAGGACCCCAGTTCTCCTAAAAGTCGAGAAAACTCCAAATCACCATGTGTATATACTGTATGCCCTAAATTCTAAATATCCCTTTAATTAAGCATTGCATGAAAATCAAAGCAGGTCTCTGGGTCATTTAAAGGCACGGTAGCTCTTTGTAGCTTTTCTTTCCTGAGTAGATGACTCCTATTACTTCCCTGTGTCCTAACAGCGCTAGTAAACAGTCCCAGGAGAATACAATCTATTGTACTCTGATATCAGCCATTTCTGGCTGCTGTATACAGTGGTACACACACACGTCTTAGCCAGTTGCTGTGTTACCGCCTTTACGTTAATAAATATCATACATTCTTATCTCTCTGAGACCTTTCTGAGAGTCCGCAGAAGATGTGTTTTATGTTTCCTCCAGAGCGTGAAGCGTGAACCTGTGCAGGGATGTCCTGCAGAGACCACAGGGCACTAATGACCCAGAAAAGGTCTGTATGTTCAGGAGACTTGCTACATAGACCTGTGACCGGAGGACTATGAGATCCTTCATCCATAATGGGACATTACTATTCATTGGGTCCTTGCATGGGCTCATTTCTAGTAGAAGACGACCTGCTGTTCAATATTCTAGATGCCACACAGAAGCCAAATACTTGATTTTTTCTCACGGTTTTAGGATGGGATTACATATGATGGAGGAGATTCAGCAAAACAAAAATTGTGCTAATAAATATATATTGGCGTGGACTAGCGCTCATACGACGTCCCTCACTCCCTTTTGGCTCAGGTCGTACTCTTCTTCAGTACCTTCGGTGTAGACAAATTCTGCTGAGTCCCTACCTCCAGCTGCGGTCCTCTCATCTTCAGCCTCAATGTAGTGGATGGCCGTTCAGGGAGCTGTGAGGGCTGTACAGGTGAGTGGTGAAGTAAGAAGACTGGAGCCGGGGAGAGGGAGACTGTGGTAAACAGGGCAGGACATTGCGGTGACGGGACAGGTAAGTAATAGGGCAAGAAGAAGATGGGAACTGGAGGAAGAAATGTAGAGGATGGCCAGGCAGGGAGTTGTGAGGGCTGTACAGGTGAGTGATGGAGTAAAAAGACCAGAGCCAGGGAGAGCGAGCCTGCAGAGGACAAGGCACGACAATGTAGTGGCTGCACAAGTGAGTGGTGGGGCAAGATGACAGGAGCCGAAGGGAGCAACCCAGCAGATGAACGGTCAGGGGGCTGTCGTGGCTGTACAGGTGAGTGGTGTAGTAAGAAGACCAAAATCTGGGAGCAAGAGACTGTGGAGGATGGGGTAGGGTGCTGCAGTAGCAGGACAGGTGAGTGGTGGAGTGAGAAGAAGACAGGAGCAGGAGAAAGCAACCCAGCGGATGAAAGGGCAGAGAGCTGCTGCGGCTGTATAGGTGAATGGTGTAGTAAGAAGACCAAAGTCTGGGAGCAAGAGACTGTGGAGGATGGGGTAGGGTGCTGCAGTAGCAGGACAGGTGAGTGGTGGGGCGAGAAGAAGACAGGAGCAGGAGAAAGCAACCCAGCGGATGACCGGGCAGAGAGCTGCTGTGGCTGTATAGGTGAATGGTGTAGTAAGAAGATTGTAGCTGGGAGAATAAGCCTGTGGAGGACGAGGTAGGACATTGCAGTGGTAGGACAGCTGAGTAGGGGGAGAGAAAAGGATGGAAGTCGGAGGGAGAAACCCAGCAGATGTCCAGGAGCTGTGGTGGATATACAGGTGAGTACTGGGGCAAAAAGACGACAGGAGCCGGAGGGAGCAACCCAGCGGATAACTGGGCAGGGAGCTGCGGTGGTGACTGTACAGGTGAGTGGTGACATCACACAATTACATAATCCTTGGAGAGAAAAGTGCTGACACCATTGGAATAGAGCCAGAACCACGGGTGAGTGTGTTTTTATTTAAGATGGGGGAAATATATAGATTTAGAAGATGTTTTACAAGTAGTGGAGAATCCCTTTAACTATTTTTTTCTAGTACACCTCTGGCTATCATGGCATCACTTTTTGCAGTCAATGATTGCATCACTTGGAAGGAGGGTCAATAAGCCTTAAGTTGGTCAACCAAGTTGCCTACAGTGCAACTGGTAGCCATACATTATGGGTATGAGACCATGTGCATCTCATTACTCCACCCTGCACTATCCTCACCACAGGTAGAGGAGATATAAAGGCTGAGGCTGCCATAAATGCATCGTTTTAATACTTAATTCCAATTAAATTTTCAGGAGTATGATAAATTTTACATTACAGATCATCAGTCGGAGACTCAGCGGTCGTGTGCTTTACCAGCGCTCTGTTATATCTTCTCTTTACCGCTCTGATGTGTCGTCGCGCTTTGATCTTAATAATCTTTAGTGTTTGGACACGTTACTTTGTGTGTAATGTAGAGAGAGCAGAGAACTCATTATTAGGATATTTGCCCAAGATTAGACATCAGGAAAGAAGGAAAAAACTCACATTTAGACCTCCTTGGTCCTAGGGTACCGGATGGGTTCATGCCACTACTTCATTTTAATAGGGAATTTCAAAGGCTTTAAACAGTCCCTAGACCAAGTCATACAGATGTAAGGAGATGTTATACTGCCCACGATCCCCCATGAACACAAGTATTGTTATGATTAGTGATAGATTGTATTTTGCTTGACGGTAAGGAGAGTTAGAGTTAATGTTGGGTCTAGCTCACAGAGGAAAAGGCTAACAGAAAGGACAGAGACTGACTCCAGTCAGAAGGTTAGATAGGGCCCAGCATGAAGTAAGAGCAGACCTAAGCTCTGACTACTGAGCAGAGCTGCATGATGTGGGTGTCCCTGATGTGTGAGGAGACCAAGGTAGAAGAAAGTGAGATCCTGAAGAGAGAATTGATAGAATTACAGAGTGATCGAATGGAGATGGTCCTGGGACAGGATGCCTAGCAGTGCAGCCTCAACTTTATAACTCAGAGGGTTAATGGGCCAGGACGAAACAGAGAACGTGGGACGAACAGAGTGCCCCGGGAAGGGGTTTCCAAAGCATCACAAGTGGAAGAGCTAAGTACCGTCCATATTGACAAACTGGTTCTTTTAGGAGGGAAGAACCACAGGTTGTGAATAGGACTCTACTAGACTGTAGTACTGAGCTGGAATGTAATGGAGGAAAGCAAACTAGAGGAAACGGAGTTCAAGAACGTTAAGAGAAAATAATTGAGACTGTGTGGAAATGCTCCATATCTTGAAGGTAACCTTCTTTATTCTGTGTACCCGCTATCTACTGTACACAATCCCCACCAAGTTACCATTTAGTAAAAAGTATATGTTTGCGTGGTGGTCTCCCTCATACAATTGTTAAACATCTGGTCCTGGCCACCTGAAGCCACCCATCATCATGAGGCCTGAAAGGGCATTGCTCCCCAATAGCACAAGTCCACACACCCAACCAGGACCCCTACCTTCATGCAACTTGACAGGTGGCGCCTGGGAGTGAAAATAATGTAATGGGGAGGTCAGTATCACACAGGGTGTATGGGTGATTTGCCAGTTGTTCTAGGATTCCTTAAGATCCCCTCTTATTCCTAGAAGTCTCTTGGAGAATTGGCGAATACAACGATGATCAATGAATGGGAAGGATGCTACGACTCCGCACCCATTGTTAACGAACACTGAAGAGCCACTATAGCGGTAGGTTCTGTGTATAAAAGAAATATATTATTAATCCCAGCAATCTGACTTTTCTAAAGCAATGTCTCCTCCTCTCCACCCCCCTGGCACTTTGTATACCGAGCGGTATGAATAATTCACGCTGTGTGTCAAGGCGAGGAGATTAAAGGGTAAGCACCAATCCAAAAACTGCCCACATCGCCTTCATCTCACATCAAAGATTCAGACGTAGAAGAGAGCTCACTAGATAACAGAAAACTGACAAGTGAATGAATGCAACAAATGGAGAATGAAAAATCGTAATAGAATTATGATGGCAGATTTCTGATACACACTACATGGAGAAAAGTATGTGCCCCCCACAATACACTGCAGGATGTTTCCTGGCCTCCTAATCTACATCCATACAATAATACGGAGTCGGCCCCTCTGCAGATACAACGGGTTACGCTCTTCTGGGAAAGATGTCTACAAAATTTTGGAATTTTTACCCCTTCATCCAGAAAAGCATTTGTGAGGTCAGAAGACACTGATGTTGGAGGGAGGTTTACAAGCTCCGATCTAGTTGATCCCCATAGTTTTGGATAGGGTTACCGTCTGGGTTCTGTGTCCCTTTTATCCATCAAATCACGTCTGTACGGACTTTGTGAACTGGGGACAGTCAGGGAAAACAGAAAAGGGTCTTTCCCCAAACTTTTAGTAAATGGGAGAAAATGATTCAGCTCACAACAATTCCATATCTATATAGGGGCTCCAGTACACATGTGGCCCAGGTTAGGCAATGCAAGGCAGGATACGATAGAAGGAAGAATGTTACCCAGTGAGAGAAGCAGAGTGAATCCCAGACATATGCAACGCTTGATTCTTTAATTTAGCCAAAAAGTTACGAAAATAGACATACCACAAACCCATAAGTCCCCTTAAAAACCAACACTCTTCGGCAATGCCTTATTCATGATGTTCATAACTAAGTCATCGCTGAAACGCGTTGGTTTTTAGAAAGCTTATGGTATGTCTTTTTTTTACCTTTTTGGCTAAATTAAAGAATCAATTGTTGCATATGTCTAGGATGCACTCTGCTTCACTTGCTGGAAACTGGAAGTTGTCCACAATATTTTGTGATAAAGCAGTAAGATTTCCCTTCACGGTAATTAAGAGGCCGAGGCCGACCCCGATAACAGCCCAGAGCATTATCACTCCTCAACCAAACTGCTCATAGGGCACAATGCAGTCAACAGCAATGACACACCCAAAGTATTGCTGGTATCTAGCATAGTCTGATGGACCTATATGACCTTGTTTTAGGTCGCGTTCCATCAATGATCCTTACATATTATCAGAAACTACACACAAAGAAGTTTCTTATCTACTGGATGATCCCTTGATGGATGGGTTATGTTTTATCGGTGTTATTCTTTTATCAAATCAACACACAATCACAACATACCTGGAGTATTGGTATCTACTAAATGATCCTCTGAAAGACCAGTATTATTCTCTCTTGTTGCATTACAACGATGATATCCTTACATACTATCTACAATGATGACATACCCTGAGCTGAGTACTGTTAATTACCGGATAATCCTCTGATGGACAGAATGACTCTGAATAGGTTGCGTTACATCGATGATTTCTTTTCATGGTCTCAAAGATGACGATACACATACCGGATGATCGTCTCAAGGACCTCCAAGACCCTGCCTTGGCTACATACTCTCTACAATGACAACAAACCCTGAGTATTGGTATACCCTGGATGATCTTCTGATGGATCAACATGACCCTGTCTTGAGCATGTTAAATCAATGATATTTCATACTCTCAACCGTGACAATACACCCAGCGATTTGGTACCTACTGGATGATGATCTCAGGGACGTCAAAGACCCTGCCTTAGTTACATACTATCTACAATGATGACATACCCTGAGTATTGGTATCTCTAGGATGATTTTCTGTTGGACCAGAATGAACACGTCTTGAACACGTTACATCGATGATATCATTTCATGCTGTCAACCATGACAATATTAAACAGAGGTTTAGTATTTACCGTCCAATCCTCTGATCGACTAGTGTGACCGTCTTGATTGTTTTACATAGATGTTGTATTTACCCACCATCAACTGTAACGACACCCAACATATCGGTTTTCATACAATTATGGACCTACAGAGTGAGAATTCTCCAAGTGCTCATGGAGATAAGTTCATGACATAGCCATACATTATAATTTCATTTGTACTGGTACCCAACAGCAGGTCCTAATGGAGTCGATTCGTTTAAAAGCTTTTTCTCTATGAACGTGGCATAAAAGCTGTCGCTAAGCATGCTTTAATGTATCCCACTCTTGCCTTTGTTTTGCAGAACTTTCCACATTTTAAACTGTCAGTAATCTTTTATTTTTAGTTCCGCATATATAATTGGCAATAATAAAAAGTGGGAAAAAAATGGTACCATGTCCTGGATACGGCGAGGTATCTATGGTAACCTGGTAATGTATGTGCTGCTTTGTACTTGAATGTAAGCCTGCAAGTGACAAGATTTCAATATTAGACCCTGGCGTGTGTCTGAAATGAGTATGTACGGGTCCCAGGATTGGCCGAACCAACGAGTGTCGTCAGGATCTCAATCATGATATAACTAGGACTGCTCCTATGAGGCTGATAGTATCAACAAGGGGGACAACTAATATTCAGGAACAAAGGACCAAGGATGATCCAGAGAAATCAGAAGATTTACTAAGAGAAACATGGAAGGACAGTTCATCTAGAAATGTAAGGTTCTCCCAAAATCCTCTAATCTGACCCTTCACATCCTCAAATCCTATGAGACTGCATCTCTTCATTTCCTGACTAAGTCCTATACAAATCCTCAACATCCCTTATTACTTGTCTCATCCCAACACACCGATCCCCATATCTCTTGTCCAATTCCTATGGACTGTTTATGCTACACTCCATCTTGAGTCGGATCCCTACTCACAGATCTCCCTAATTTATTTATGTCTTTTCTCATGCGCACACACCAATCCCTCCATACTCATCCATGTCTTCTCTGGTCCCATAGATTCATCTTCGTTCCTACATCCCTAACTCCTATGTACTGATTCCATCTCGACTGTAATCCTTGCACTCGATCCCTTCTTCTCCTGTTTCATGCCTACACACTGATCCTTCTGTACTCTACCTCATTGTCTGATCCCAACATAAAGATCCCTATTCATCCCTTTACCTTCTATTTGATCTCTACTCATAGATTCCTCTTCGCTATACATCTGCTGTCTAACTCCTACCTACTGATCCATTGGTACTCTTCCATGTCTAGTCTGATCCCTACACAAAAATCCCTCTATATTCCCACATCTTTTGCTTGTCTCATCTCTACACACAGAACGCCTTCATTCCTTCATTTTCTTCCTGATCTCTACACACCAGGGGCAGGCAATTAATTTTACCAAATGACTGGTGTGGAAGCCGATCAATAGGTTGAAATTAATACTGCTCAATATTAATATTAAAATAATAAATACACTTAATCTTAATGTAAAATAATATATCACTTAATATTTAGGCAAATTATGTATGCTGACACACCCATCTATATACTGTATGAACCCACATACAGTACTCTTCATACAGTATGAGCCCACACAGTTGCCTGCATACAGTATGAGCCCACACACAGTCCCCTACATACAGTATGAGCACTACACAGGCCCCTACATACAGTATGAGCCCACACACAGACCACTATATACAATATGAGCCCACACACAGTCCCCTACATACAGTATGAGAAAACAGACCCCTACATACAGTATGAGTCCACACATAGTCCCCTACATACAGTATGAGCCCAAACACAGTCCCCTACAAACAGTATGAGCCCACACACAGTCCCCTACACACAATATGAGCCCACACACAGACCACTATACACAATATGAGCCCACACAGTCCCCTACATACCGAATGATCCCACACACATACCCCTACATACAGTATGAGCCAACACAGTCCCCTACATACAGTATGAGCACTACACAGGCTCCTACATACAGTATGAGCCCACACACAGTCCCCTACATACAGTATGAGCCCACACACAGTCCCCTACATACAGTATGAGCACTACACAGGCTCCTACATACAGTATGAGCCCACACACACAGTGCCCTACATACTGTATGAGCCCACACACAGACCCCTACATACAGTATGAGCCAACACAGTCCCTACATACAGTATGAGCCCACACACAGTCCCCTACATACAGTATGAGCCCACACACAGACCCCTACATACAGTATGAGCCCACACACAGTCCCCTACATACAGTATAAGCCCACACACAGTCCCCTACATATATGTATGAGCCCTAAACAGGCACCTTACATACAGTATGAGCCCACACACAGACCCCTACATACAGTATGAGCCCACACACAGACCCCTACATACAGTATAAGCCCACACACAGTCCCCTACATACAGTATAAGCCCACACACAGTCCCCTACATATAGTATGAGCCCTAAACAGGCACCTTACATACAGTATATGAGCCCTAAACAGGCACCTTACATACAGTATGACAGTATGAGCCCACACACAGTCCCTTACATACAGTATGAGCCCTACACAGGCACCTTACATACAGTATGAGCCCTACACAGGCCCCCTATAAACTCCAACCTTCAGTGTTTGTACAATAAAAACAAATGATGATATTAACTCCTCCTATGTAAATTTGTATTAACCACCTCAAGTGTCAAATAAACTGTAGTGTAGAACGGTTTTGGTTACTGTTCACACGTCATTAGCAGCTAATGTCATTAGTCCGTGTCACACTCTGGTCGGTATCGACCCCCATAGGTTTCCTAATGTTATTTCAGTTAATATTCCAGAGCGTTTCAACCAGTGATGGGACATCTCCGGGGACAGTCAATGATGTACGGTAGTTACCGCCAGGACTGGAGTGATAATGATGTGATATTAATTAGCTACGTGGATATTTTACAATATAAGATACGAATCCAAAGGTCTGTAGTAAAAGCCTGCCGGAAAAGAGCAGATTGCCCCTGAGGATGTTGTGTCACGTAGAAAAAGGGCACAATGGGTGTTCTTTACTGCACACATGGAACAAAAAAACTATCACAATCTGTTACAAAGATTATATATTAAATTACATATTCTTAGATGGATGGAGAAAATGTTTCATGTTTTCCCCTGTTCTGAACTTGGCTTGGATCCAAATCCGTGTCATGTTAAAAAAAAAGTTTCAAAGGGCACAATGGGTGTTCTTTACTGCACAAATGGCCAAAAACAATCACAATTTGTTACAAAAAAAAACCCACATTAAATTCCATATTCCTAGATAGAAGGAGAAAATCTTTCATTTTTTCCCCTTGTACTGTTTTTGGCTTGGGTCTATATCTGTGTATTACAACCAAGGGCTATAATAAATGATGAGACCAGCACTCTTAGACGCTTCAGTGTATGTTGATCTTTTAATCAGATATTTCTCTTGTTTCTGAAGTACAATCGTAAACTTTTCAGAACGTATTACACTTTTATTTAGAAATACATGAAGTTTCCATGAGGACTGAATATTTCCAGCTCTGACCCCGACTTCTCCAGACCTCTGCCCTTTGTCCTGGCAGCTGGATATCGGATTCTGGCCAGTTCTTGTCTCATCAGTGCTTGAAAGTTACAACAATTTGGCTGGATTTGTTTGTCGATTTTGAGGACTGACCACATGTTCTCAATGTGATTGACATTTGGCACGTTTCCTGCCCATGGACCCTAAATGTGAATATTTTGTTCCTTAGTTGTCACTTTTTTATTGGAAGCTGGAAAAAGTATCAGTACCACATTGTCCTGGATGATGGAAGAAGTTAATATTAGATCTCATTCTTTATTCATGCCAGTGTTCTTAGCCATTGTGAGTGAGCCCCCTCCATGGATGAGAAACCCCCACACATGAGCGTCCTCCAGAAGCTTTACTGTTGGCAGACACAGGACTCCACGGCACTGCTCACACTTCTTCTCCAATCATTCTTCGGTATGACCCAAAAAGTATGAAGGAGGTTTCATCAGAGAAAATAACTTGACACCAGTCCTCCTTCCTGCAGAATCTCAGTCTGTCCTTGATGTTTTTCTTGAAGAGAAGTTGCTTCTTCGCATCACTGTGTAAATTGCACTGACTTCTGCTATTCCTGAACAAGCTCTCTAGTGGTGTTGAGCCAACCCGTAGCTGAATCCTCTTCATGAGATACGTCTGGCACTTGCTGGACTTTCTTAGGTGCCCTGAAGCCTTTATAGCAATTGAACCTCTCATTTTGAAGTTCTTAATGATCGGTATGGTTGATTTAGAGGCAATGTCCTTACCTGTAAATCCCTTTGGATACAACGCAATAAAGACCTGGAGGTAACCTTTATTACCAAAAACCAAAAAAGACAATGGCATTGATTCGTGAAAGCAATTTTACAAGAATTCTGATTTGAAAAGTCACAAGACGCTTTCAAGACAGTGTCTTGCAGCTCTGCCAGAATAGGCAGAGCTGGGGGAGGATGCGTCTGACTCCAAAATGCCCAGTCTTGAAGACCAATGAGAAAATCACTCATTTTGATGGCCCAATGACTTCAATCACCAGCTGATCTGTCTGCTCATAATTTAAATCGGCATGACAAGGTGATATCAGCTGCCTTGTCCTCATTAACACTTTCTCCGGAGCTAATGAGGAGATCACTTATATGTTGTAAGCAGGTAATTTTGTGGCTAGGCTGAAATTATATGGAAAAGGGTTTTTTGTGATTATGTTAATTTTCATGCCAAGGAATGACTTTGCAAATTGTATTCAATTAATTTGCTCATTCTTTGTTAAAAATTAAAAGTGAATGCAAATTGCAACTATAACTACCAAGTTGTAAACTCTGTAAAAACAAAAATTGATCTCAGTCTCCAAACTTTTTGCATATATACATACATACCTTCATCTGTACTGATCCTGAGTTACATCCTGTATCACTATTCTGCTGATGCAGTCACTATGTACATACGTTACATTATTGATCCAGAGTTACCTCCTGTATTATATTCCAGAGCTGCACTCACTATTCTGCTGGTGCAGTCACTGTGAACATACATTACATTACTGATCCTGAGTTACCTCCTGTATTATACTCCAGAGCTGCACTCACTATTCTGCTGGTGCAGTCACTGTGTACATACATTACATTACTGATCCTGAGTTACCTCCTGTATTATATTCCAGAGCTGCACTCACTATTCTGCTGGTGCAGTCACTGTGAACATACATTACATTACTGATCCTGAGTTACCTCCTGTATTATATTCCAGAGCTGCACTCACTATTCTGCTGGTGCAGTCACTGTGTACATACATTACATTACTGATCCTGAGTTACCTCCTGCATTATACTCCAGAGCTGCACTCACTATTCTGCTGGTGCAGTCACTGTATACATACATTACATTACTGATCCTGAGTTACCTCCTGTATTATATTCCAGAGCTGCACTCACTATTCTGTTGGTGCAGTCACTGTGTACATACATTATTACTGATCCTGAGTTACCTCCTGTATTATCCTCCAGAGCTGCACTCACTATTCTGCTGGTGCAGTCAATGTGTACATACATTACATTACTGATCCTGTACTGATCCTGAGTTACATCCTGCATTATACTCCAGAGCTGCACTCACTATTCTGCTGGTGCAGTCACTGTGTACATACATTACATTACTGATCCTGAGTTACCTCCTGTATTATATTCCAGAGCTGCACTCACTATTCTGCTGCTGCAGTCACTATGTACATACATTACATTACTGATCCTGAGTTACCTCCTGCATTATACTCCAGAGCTGCACTCACTATTCTGCTGGTGCAGTCACTGTGTACATACATTACATTACTGATCCTGAGTTACCTCCTGTATTATATTCCAGAGCTGCACTCACTATTCTGCTGGTGCAGTCACTGTGAACATACATTACATTACTGATCCTAAATTACCGACTGTATTATACTCCAGAGCTGCACTCACTATTTTGCTGGTGCAGTCAATGTGTACATACATTACATTACTGATCCTGAGTTACATCCTGTATTATACTCCAGAGCTGCACTCACTATTCTGCTGGTGCAGCCAGTGTGTACATACATTACATTACTGATCCTGAGTTACCTCCTGTATTATATTCCAGAGCTGCACTCACTATTCTGCTGGTGCAGTCACTGTGTACATACATTACATTACTGATCCTGAGTTACCTCCTGTATTATCCTCCAGAGCTGCACTCACTATTCTGCTGGTGCAGTCACTGTGTACATATATTACATTACTGATCCTGAGTTACCTCCTGTATTATACCCCAGAGCTGCACTCACTATTCTGCTGGTGCAGTCACTGTGTACATACATTACATTACTGATCCTGAGTTACCTCCTGTATTATCCTCCAGAGCTGCACTCACTATTCTGCTGGTGCAGTCACTGTGTACATACATTACATTACTGATCCTGTACTGATCCTGAGTTACCTCCTGTATTATACTCCAGAGCTGCACTCACTATTCTGCTGGTGCAGTCACTGTGTATATACATTACATTACTGATCCTGATTTACATCCTGTATTATACTCCAGAGCTGCACTCACTATTCTGCTGGTGGAGTCACTGTGTACATACATTACATCACTGATCCTGGGTTACAGCCTGTATTATACTCCAGAGCTGCACTCACTATTCTGCTGGTGCAGTCACAGTGTACATACATTACATTACTGATCCTGTACTGATCCTGAGTTACCTCCTGTATTATCCTCCAGAGCTGCACTCACTATTCTGCTGGTGCAGTCACTGTGTACATACATTACATTACTGATCCTGAGTTACCTCCTGTATTATACTCCAGAGCTGCACTCACTATTCTGCTGGTGCAGTCACTGTGTACATACATTACATTACTGATCCTGTACTGATCCTGAGTTACCTCCTGTATTATACTCCAGAGCTGCACTCACTATTCTGCTGGTGCAGTCACTGTGTATATACATTACATTACTGATCCTGATTTACATCCTGTATTATACTCCAGAGCTGCACTCACTATTCTGCTGTTGCAATCACTGAGTACATACATTATATTACTGACCTCGTCATGGGAAGGACCTTAGTAAAGGCACGAAAGAGCAGGCCCGCCCTGAATACTAAAGAAAAGCCAAGGGGACCTGCTAGAGAGTGTTGCTGACCCCGCCTAGAGGAGTGAGAAAGGACCAGAAAGGCGAGGCCCCGGAACCAGAACGAGAGAGAGTCGCGAGGAGCGTGGAGCATCATGGCGAGCAGCGGGACAGACACTCTGGCTGGTGGACACAAGGGTGAGAAAGCTTCCAATGCTGGGGAGGCTAGAGACTGGGTACAGTTTACCGATTCTGATGACTTCAAAGAGGCGAGTTAAGAACTGTGCCAATTGCTAAACAGTGTGCAGCTGTGGGCCGTTAACACCTGGAAGCCGTCCCAGCTACAAAAAGCGGCACAACGAGTGCAGGTGCCGAAGCCTCCCGAACCATCAGAAGCAGCCCCAGCGGTGGAGCCACCAAGCCAGAGCCAGCCAGTGACACCGGAGCCGACAGAGGAGCCACCAGCTGCCACACCAGACCCGCCTGAGCTAGCACCACAGCCAGAGGATGAAGCCGCTGAGCAAGAGAGCAGTGAGAGCTGAGCAAGAGAGCGGGAGGGTGCACTGGGCATTCTATGAAAGTCTAGCAGCGGGGTATCCGGAAAGCAGGGTCGAGAGTAGACATGATGGTGACTACTGGGCACAAAGACAAGCAGCTGAGGAGGAAGAGTGACGACAGCGCCGAAAGTGCTGGCAGCAGCAAGCAAAGGCTAACCTGGAGGAGAAGGCGTACGTGTGAAAGACTATGGTACCCAACCAGACGGAGCGCGCTGAGAAGGAGTTGTGGACTTCCATCTTCGGGATGGCTGGGGGTGCATAAAGGAGTACGGTTTGGAGCAGGAGGTTTTCGTCAGCAGAAGAGACGTCGAGTCGTATCTCCCGAAGGGACACCCCGGTCGGGACCTCCACCCCGGAGAGAAGGTTGGCTATACCCGATGCATGAGACGGCGAGGCTGGTACGCGTTGCGGGTCAACAAGATCCTGCAGCCTCAAGCCCCGTATGCAGAGCCTGCTGAACTTTCAAGTGGGGAGGACGGTTTGCAGGCAAGCGGCCCTTACCCATACAGTAAGACCCAGAAAGCCAGTGTAAATAGTAGTTAGAATGTTAAATCGTGTAAATATTGTATGCAACTGGTTAGTTAGGTACCAGGAACTGTAAATTGTAAAATGTAAATTGTGCATAGTTAAACGGCCATGATCACCGTACAGTCGGACGGAGGACTTTTGACAAAGAACTTTTTTTGAACCCCGGTAGGGGATGCTGCTCAACAAGACTGTGGACTTGTTTTTTGTTTTTAATGAGCGCCTTTGTCGACTTTGTTTTTGCAAACACTTAATATTTTTGATTTCTCTCTATGACGACCCTGAAGGACTGGACTGTGTTTTGTAACGTTCAAGTATAAGTGCCTCCCAAAAGGGAAGAAAAATGCTAAGAATGTTATTGTTATTGTTTTAAAAAATATATTTTTGTGAGTGTCTGTGTTACTGGGTTGTTCGGGGACTAGCTAACCTTTGCCAAGGGGGAATGTGGTGCCCCACCGGGTAGGCCGCCACCAGAGGTACTGCACTCCTCCATTAGAGGGAGAGTTGTGCCTCTGGTACTGGGATGGTGCAGTTGAACTTCCATGCACACAACCCTTAGGACCCCGGGATGGTGGGTGGACTCAGAGGAAGGACCCAAGCGTAGTTGAGAGGGAAAGTGTAGAGTTAAAGGAGTAGAGGAGAGAACAGCGAGAGGAAAGGAGTGGAGTGGAAGTTGGGAGTGAAGGAACGGTGTGGTGTTGACTCCTGTAGGCTGGAGCACGACCACTATCGCCCCAGGAGGGAAAGACCGACAGGTGTGGAGGAAGAAGGGAGCCTTTGGGGTACGGAACGAGATGTAAACACCCATATGCCCATATCAGGTGAGACAGAGGGGCTGGTGGATGACACAGGGACCCGGCCCTGAACACGGCGCGGATGCTGTAGGCCCGAACCGTTGAACCAGAGGCCCCGCGTTCCTAAGGAGAGTTGCTGCCGAACACCCGACACAACTTGGAGAAGGCGTCCAAACTAGGGAGCAGTGCCTGGAAGGGGTACAACTGAGCACCCGTGGCTGTCGGCACCTAAGCTCTGTGTGCGGAGTAGCTGAGAGGAGTGACGAGACTATCTTATAGCACTGAGGGACCACCAGAGACAAACACCTAGTAAGGGAGAAAGGAGTACCAACAGAGGCTAGACTGCACTGTCCCGGTTCTAGAGACAACAATGAACCAGAGGTTGGCAAGGGAAGCACCCGGCAGCCATGCTGAAAGAACTGAGTAAAAGTAACAGAACTCCAGCTGTGGTGTGTGAGGCTCTTCTTAGCGGCGACCACCGGCCGCAGGGGCCGCATGAGACATCGGGATGCTGATGACCTAATGACCATCTGCCAAGGTACGAACTGACTTCTCCATCCCGATGCCCTGAGGACCGCGCTCCGCCTGCGGGGAGCAAAACCATCCAAGCTGCCGGTCACCGTCCCCAGAGGTTCTAGCCACATACCGCTGGTGGCGTGACGAATACCCCTTTTCCCTGCCATCTCCCCCCATTTATTAAATGACACAGCCAGAGTCACGGGACCAGGTCTAAGCCCCAGTCTGTCCCCGTGAAAAGAAAGAAGAGTGAAGAACAACAGCTGCCCGATTCCCGAGTACTCCCGGCTCTGGAGTGGGGGTGTCACCCACCATCTATAAATCCTACATCTACCCTTTCTTGCATCATCTCTATTACACTTTATTCTCAGATGTTCCACAAAGCTGAGAGACATGTCCAGATATCTCATAATTATGTGTCTCGTCT
The DNA here is from genome assembly GCA_033576535.1 of Allobates femoralis. Taxonomy (NCBI): domain Eukaryota; kingdom Metazoa; phylum Chordata; class Amphibia; order Anura; family Aromobatidae; genus Allobates; species Allobates femoralis. The sequence continues at coordinate 721,917,347 of JARQOC010000002.1, forward strand.
CCAATAGCAACATGTAAAATAATTATCTAAATGGCTGACTGAGTCGAGTGGTCAGAGCCGAGCTGCCGGCCATAATTTAACCTCATAATGTCAATTTGCTGCACTTACTGCTTCCTCCCCGAGGACAATCGTCTTCATTCACTTCGCTGCTTGAAGTGACATTTCCCGAAACTCAAAGAAGATAAGAAAATGCGAAATACAAGGATCCAGTCCATGTGCAGAGAATATAACAACCTGCAAAACTGCATTACTAGCTACAATCAATTGCACTGACCCCCAAAAGTGCAAATTAGGGGTGAAGATGAGCAAGCTCCGCCTACTTGACAATTTAAATGGACAGTCCAGGACTAAAACAACATAGCAGCATTCAGTGTGTTTACATTCATCCTTTTCTGGCTAATCATTTTTTATCATACATCATAACTTTTTTTTTAAATCAAAGTGATTTTATAATTCTCAAATCTATGGCACTTTAGGTTTTAATTCCTCACCATTTTCAAGATCTCTGCTTGCTGTCAGTGAAGGAGAACGCTCCATGTTTCTTTTCAGAGGCAGAAAACCTTTATGTCACATGTGGCCTACGTTGCAGTCTTTCTTGAACTGCTCTGCAGTGATATAGTATGATTAATTCTTGTTGGTAAACTCGGGAATTGATGTCAGAAGCTGCTGCTGTCTATGGTTTGTTACTGCTCTTCAAGTAAGGGGGTGTGTCAGGTTATGCTGCTGTCCACGCCCTAGCCATTAAAAAGATTCCTCTTCCACCAGTAGATGTCGCTGATAGACTTTAGTCTCAGCAAGGACCTTCAGCTGTGAAGATGTGCAGTGTGTGCTGAAGCCTTTCTGATGTTTCTACTTAGAGTTTGGGAGTTACTGTGCTTTCTAGTCTGTGGGTATAGGTGAAGGAATTTTCGCCTAGGGCTGATCAGGAGCAAGAGCAAGGATGGCAGCACAGACATCCTCACCTTCAGAGGTAATTCTAGGAACTGGGTGAGCCATGGACCCCCAGGCTAAGGGTCAGACTAGCTCCCCTGATCACCTTTTGCCCATCATTAACATCTTGCTACATTCCTCCATTGACCGTTATACTATCCCTGTGACACTTTATAAAACAGCGGATACAATTGTATCATTCTACAAGTCAGTATGATAATGGCAATACTTGTATAGTTTGGATAGGTAAAGCGGCCGTCACACACTACGATATCTTGAAAGATATCGCTAGAACGCGCCAGATTAAACATCGCTTGAACGTTGTCTGTGCGTGTGAAGGCAAGATACGACCAACGATAAATGATCAAATCGCTAAATCGAGATCTGAGCTCCGGAGCTCAGATCTTGTGATGAACGATTTAACGATCTGCTTCATCGTGGTGTATAACACCACGATGAACGATCTCCCAGCGGCAGAGCCTTTGCTGGGAGATGGTAACTATGGTACACGTCGGGTAACTAAGCGACGCGCGGCGCCTAGTTACCCGATGTGTACCATAGTAACCAGCGAGATCGCGGCTCCACATCGCTGGTGAGTCTGTCTGTGTCACATCTCACCAGCGATGTGAGCGATATTGTAAGCGATCGCGCGTGCACGTGATCGCTAACAATATCGCTAGCGATATCGTAGCGTGTGACGGCCGCTTAATAGATACTTTTGCATTTAACTCGAGTAGTTCTACTTTGGTCTCATCTGACAGATGAGATCAGAGTAGAACTGCAAAACACAATGTGTGGTGGAAAACCTAACTCTGCACATCACCCTGGAAACACCATCCCCAGCGTCACACATAGTGGAGGTAGCATCCTACTTTAGGGAGACTATTCTTTAGCAGGGGCAGGGAAGCTTGTCAGAGTTGATGAAAAGATACATGGAGTCAAATGCAGGACAAATCTGGAGGAAAACCTGTTGGAGGCTGCAAAAGACTTGAGACTGGGGCGTAGGTTCACCTACCAGCAGGACAAGAACCCTAAACATCCTGCAGATCTACAATGGAGGGTTTAGATTGGAGCATATTCCTGTTGTGTATGGCCCAATCATAGTCCAGACCCAAATGCCAGAGACAAACTGTGACAAGACGTGAAAATTAATGATCACAGACGTCTCCATCCAATCTCACTGAGCGAGAACAAAGAAGGGAAAATGTCACCTCTAGATGTGCAAAGCTTCAGGAGACCCCAAAAGACAGAGGAAGGTCCTACACAGTGCAGACTCCGGGGGTGAATACACGAGCACGGCACAATTATCAGATTTATATTTAATAATATTTAGAAAACCAGGAATCATTTCCATTATACTTAACGAATAGTTGTTACTTAGTGCTAGAATCACATAAAATCTCAATAAAACTCATTTATGTTTGTGGGTGTAACATGAAAAAATTCCCGAGGTTTGAATACTTTTTCAAAGCTCTGTTTGAATTAGATATATAGATAAATAGATGGGTCGATGGGTAGATCGATAGATAGATAGATAGATAGATAGATAGATAGATAGATAGATAGATAGATAGATAGATAGATATAGACTATTCTTTTATTGGACAGGCTTCAATAAGCTTTGGCTAATATTTTAGTTTTACAGAAGGGAGATCCTGGGCACCGGCAGGTACTGGACGTCATTCCTAAATGATTATTCTAGGTCTGGGCACTACACAGACAATTATTGATTCTGGACAGATCAGTTTCTTTGTCTTCATTTTCTGGCCACTGAGAGGAAACTTCAATGTGGATAGTCTTACTCTTGTCCATCTGGTTTGGGCTTTTACAGATGCAGCGATAGCGAATATGCTTTTTTTGTCTGAATGGAAAGAATGAGCTTGCTTATTTGAGATGCTTTTAAACAGAAATGATCAGAGCTAGCTCCAATCAGTGCAGTTAACGGCAAGTACTGGCTGTATAACACAGCCAACACCTGCTACAGGATGTGAAAGTATGTCACAGAGTGCAATGGTGTTAATAGGGTTTGTCTCATGACCCTTGAATAAAGGTGACCTGCCTGCTATGAGCTGATGTCCATCTAGAAGGTCAGGAGTTAAGCTTAACTCTTGTCCTCCTGACAGTTGGATGGATATATATTACTTTAGTGGTAAAACCTCTTCACCCTCAATAATTGTGCAATCCTATAGCAGTTCTTTGGGGAGCTGTATAAATTCATATGGTGTCGGCTCCCTCTAGTGGTAACTGAAGGTAGATATAATTTTAATTTCAGGCTTTGGGAAGGGATGTGGAGCCCTGAATGTGTGTCACGTCAGTGACGGTTAGGCAGCAAGGATAGTGTGCACCTGAGTTGACCCACACACAACTTAGGGGTCCCTAGGCTTAACCCTGTCCCCAAGATTACCCCTGAAGGTGAGGATGCTTGGGTCTTGTACTATACTATTCTCCTGGATGTGTCACCTAGCTCTCCAGCCTCCCTCACAAAGGGCATGAAGGAGCAGGAGAGCAAGGAAACAAATGAGGAGCTCAGGCAGGATAACATGTATAAAAAGGACTTCTCCCGAAAGCAGCTTCACTACTGCAAAAGAAACTACATTTATTCTACACAGGAATGAGCTCAACCACCGAGAGCAGAACAGATATTCTGTATCATGTATGGAGTGAGGCCTGGGGCAGATAGATATAGCAGAAGGGGGACACAATCACAAGCTGCAGCTGGAATAAAGGCTAAGAGAATACTCAGCCAGAAGGGAAGAGCTCCTTAATCCCTTCAGCATAGAAGAAGACGTAAATCAACAAAACAACAGCTACCTGTAATGGCCACTTTACACGCGGCTACATTTCTAGCTTATCTACAGGTAACTTACTGGCTGCAGTGAAATCATGGAGACATTATTCCATTTGTACACAGCAACAAGATAGAACCATGTCTCTATGATTTCACTGCAGACAGTAAGTTACCTGTGGATAAGCTAGAAATGTAGCCGCGTGTAAAGTGGCCATAAAGGAGCTCCACAGATACCTGCGATTGATTAAACGCTGAGACCTCCTGATCCCAGGTCCAGAGGTGACATCAGGACATGGCACACTCACACACTCATGACAATGTGACGTGATATCACTGCTGTGGGATCACTAATAATGCAGCATTATATGGGGGCGGCACAGTGGCTCAAGTGGTTAGCACTGCAGCCTTTGCAGCACTGAGGTCCCGAGGTCCTGGGTTCAATTCCCACCAAGGACAACATCTGCAAGGAGTTTGTATGTTCTCCCCGTGCTTGTGTGGGTTTCATCCGGGCACTCCGGTTTCCTCCCACATTGTAAAGACATACTGATAGGATGTTTAGATTGTGAGCTCCAAGAGAGACAGCATTACTGATGTATGTAAAGTGCTATTGAATTAATGGCCGTCACTATGTGAAGCAGCCTTGTTATAAAAACCCCTACTGTACAGTGTATTTTTGTATATCTAGGCCGACCTGGAATTCAGGAGTCTGGGAAAGACCGATGACAACCAATATGGCTTTTCTTCCATCACTCACAGGTCAGACCTGAATGGCAAAACTACCCTATTACATAGAGACACATCGCTGATTATGTATATGCTCACACCTGTCATTCAGGAGTCTAAGAAAGCAGGGTGACAACCAAAAGGCTGTCCAACATAGAAATCCTGACTGACAGACTTACGTAGATATGCAGGTTCATCCCTGCAAAGAATATTATAGTATTACTAGGCAGACTTGTCATTAAGGAGCCTGGGAAAGCTGGGTTACAGCTAATATGGCCTTAAAACTGCCACTGAGAAGTCCTAAATCTACCGTGTAATATAGACATAATCCTCTACCCTCAATCAAATATTACTGTCTTACTACACTGACTTGTCATTCAGGAGCCTGAGAAAGCTGGGTGACAATCTTCCTGACTTCTCCTATATCTTCAAGAGCTTGTAATGACAAAATGATCTCTTTATATGGCAACAAGTCCTTCTTTTGATCACTGTATTCTTATACTGACTTGTTTTGGAGCTTAAATGGTTTTTCCAACAAACAAAGTTCATTTTAATCAATAGAACTTGTAATAATAATTTCTGCAATTGGATGTGATTAAAAACAAATGCTCCTGTGCTGAGATAATCTTACTGTATAATGTGTCCCTGCTATGTACTGTGTAATAGATGTGTCTGACCGTACAGGGACATGGTCTGATCATACCACATCTCCTGTGCTGAGATGATACTCATCTACATGCAACCTTCAATCCTCACAATATCTCCTTTTCTTCCTCTAACTTATCTCTTCTTCCCACAACCGCATACAAGATTTCTCCCGTGCTTCTCCCATACTCTGGAACTCTCTTCTCCAACACATCAGGACTCTCATATACCGAGGAAACCTGCAAAATGAACCTGAACACCCACCTCTTCTGCCAAGCCTAGAACCTGCAGTGATCCTCAGTGCACTAAACTGCCGCACGACCAGCTGTACTCTCACCTACTGTATCCTCATCCATCCCTTATAGACTTTGAGCCCTCGTGCGCAGGGTACTCGCAACTCACCTGCTGTATCCATCCCTTGTAGACGGTGAGCCCCCATGGGCAGGGTCCACTGTCCTCACCTACTGTATCCTCACCCATCCCTTGTAGACGGTGAGCCCCCATGGGCAGGGTCCACTGTCCTCACCTACTGTATCCTCACCCATCCCCTGTAGACTGTGAGCCCTCGTGGGCAGGGTCCTCTCTCCTCACCTACTGTATCCTCACCCATCCCTTGTAGACTGTGAGCCCTCGTGGGCAGGGTCCTCTCTCCCCTACTGTATCCTCACCCATCCCTTGCAGACTGTGAGCCCTCATGGGCAGGGTCCTCTCTCCTCACCTACTGTATTCTCACCCATCCCTTGCAGACTGTGAGCCCTCGTGGGCAGGGTCCTCTCTCCTCACCTACTGTATCCTCACCCATCCCTTGTAGAAAGTGAGCCCTCGTGGGCAGGGTCCTCTCTCCTCACCTACTGTATTCTCACCCATCCCTTGCAGACTGTGAGCCCTCATGGACAGGGTCCTCTCCTCACCTACTGTATCCTCACCCATCCCTTGTAGACTGTGATCCCTCATGGACAGGGTCCTTTCTCCTCTCTTAATGTATTCTCATCCATTCCTTGTAGACTATGAGCGCTCTTTGCAAGGTCCACTCTCCTTCTGTACCTGTCTGTACCTTGTATTGTTGATAATTACTGTACCTATATATACTGTATATGCTGATTTTTACATGTACAGCGCAATGGAATAAATGCCGTAATAATAATAATATAATAATAATAATAATATTAACATTGCAGCATGGGATCATAGCTGATTCTTAGGCTTTGTGCCCAGTGGGCATTTCTGCTGCGTTTTTGGTGATCTGTTTCTGCAGCAAAAACAAATCACTCGCAGCATTTACATTCAAGTCAGAGATTTGAAATGCTGTTGCCCATATTTACCTTTTTATGGTCCGTTTTTGCTGCAGAAATCGGATGCGCTCAGAAACTAAATATGTCTGTTTTTAGGCTGCATTTTCCTCATAACCCCCCAAAAAGCATCACAAATGGCTTGGTATTCACACTGTTTGTGCGGCTTTTTTACAGCTCTTTCCAGAGCAAAAACGCTCCAATACTCGTCCTCCCCGGAGAGGCCATGGCGAACCCCAGCAATGTCTTCCATCCAGGCACCGGCAGGACCCGGAGATGATGTAACTCAGCCTTGAGAGTCACGTGCCAGGTCCTGTCAGTATTGTACCGGCCGATGCCCGGAAGAAATGCACGCTGTGGGATTGCAGGGGCCGGTAATAAAAAAGTCTGTGTGTCTCTCTGTCAGTGTGTCTGTCTGTGTCCTCTTATAACATACCTGTTTTGAGCTGCGTTTTAACCATTGAAAAAACGCAGCATAAATAAAAAGCAGCACAAGCCTCCAGAGAGCACATAGCCTTACTGTGAGGTAAAACATTTTATTTTGTGAGGTAAAATATTTTTTGGTGGGGTAAACATTGCTTATAAAGAAGCAGGGGAATGTTTTACCTCATAGAAAAATATTTTACCTCACAAAAATGTTTTACCTCACAAAAATATGTTTTACCTCACAGAAAGCAGTAGCTGTGATCCCATACTATTATGTCTGTATACTCTTTCCCGTGTTCTAATGTCTGTATACTCTTTCCTGTGCGTTAATGTCTGTATAGTCTTTTGCGTCCTCCCCTGCCAGGAGATGTGGTATGATCAGACCATGTCCCTGTACAGTCAGACACATCCATTATACATTAAATAGAAGGGACATATATATAAGATTATCTCAGCACTGGAGATGTGGTATGATCAGACCATGTCCCTGTATGGTCAGACACATCCATTACACAGTACATAGCAGGGACACATACTGTATATATGATTATCTCAGCACAGGAGATGTGGTATGATCAGACCATGTCCCTGTACAGTCAGACACATCCATTACACAGTACATAGCAGGGACACATACTGTATATATGATTATCTCAGCACAGGAGATGTGTTATGATCAGACCATGTCCCTGTACAGTCAGACACATCCATTACACAGTACATAGCAGGGACACCTATATAAGATTATCTCAGCACAGGAGATGTGGTATGATCAGACCATGTCCCTGTATGGTCAGACACATCCATTACACAGTAAATAGCAGGGATACAAATAAAATCTCAGCACAGGAACATTTTTAAATCTCATCCAATTGTGGAAGTTACTAATATTCCAAGATCTATTGATTAAAGCGAACCTGTCACCCCCCCCCGGGCATCAAAAGCTATAATAGCCACCTTCTGCAGCACTAAGGCTGCATTCAGGGAAGGTGGCTATAGCCATTTGATGCCCTTTATACTATGAAATATGAAGTTAGGTAAATGCTCACTCTTCTGAAGACCTAAGACCGGGAGGCGGGGTTTCACGCTTCTCTGACCCGCCCCCTCTTGTCAATCATTGTGCGCGCCTGCTGCTGCCTCCCCTCAGTGTGTAAAATGAACGCGCGTCTCCGTTCTCCTGTATGGAGCCGCGCATGCGCTGTGCGCCCGGTGTCCAGGAAGTCATCGGCAGCGCGCACAGCGCATGCGTGCCTCCATACAGGAGAACGGAGACGCGCGTCCATTTTACACAGTCAGGGGAGGCAGCAGCAGGCGAGCACCATGACTGACAAGAGGGGGCGGGTCAGAGAAGCGTGAAACCCCGCCTCCCGGTCTTTCGTCTTCACAAGTGTGAGCATTTACCTAACTTCATATTTCATAGTATAAAGGGCATCAAATGGCTATAGCCACCTTCCCTGAATGCAGCCTTAGTGCTGCAGAAGGTGGCTATTATAGCTTTTGATGCCCGAGGGGGGTGACAGGTTCGCTTTAAAATCAAGTTTGTTTGTAGTAAAAACCACTTTACCCACTTTAAGAAAGCTGGATGACAACAGCGATATCACTCTTACATCTCCATGATGGAATCCTGACTGATAAAACAACCTCATTACCTAGAGACACATCCCATATAATGCATCAATTAACTCTATCATCAGGTGGACTTGTCATTCAGGATCCTGGCAAAGGTGGATGACTACCAAAACGCTAATCTTAAACTGGGGTTACACGTAGCGATGTTCCAGCGACCCGACCAACAATCGGAAGATTGCTATGTGATCGCTGGTGAGATGCCAGACAGGCAGATCTCACCAGCGATCACCCAGTGATGTGCCTACACCTGACATTCGTTGGGATCGGTCAGGGTGTCGGGTGCACACTGGGTGTCACTGGTTGTTGCCCCTGTCACACATGACGATGCATGCATGACAGCGGCAGACCAACGATTGAAAAATGGTCCCGACCATTCCTCAACGATCAGCGATATCATCAGAATAACAGCTTGCCTGATCTCTGATCTACAGCTCCATTCTGCAGTTGAAAACATGCCTCTATGCTGAGAACCAGCCATATGTTCTTTTGCTATTATTCTGATGATGTTGTTCATACTGTATATATGTACATTGACAGTTTTTTGCTTATGTTGACACATGTTTTCGTTTGTTTAAATTCTAGCGACACTTTGAGAAAGGTCCAAATTGTGGACTGAAACGTCGTCAGGTCGCATGTTGTTCTTTCACAATAAAAACTTTCACTCTTTGCATTAAAACGCTTCTGAGAGTGCAGTGATTTTCCTCTATATATATAATGCAACATGCAGTAGGCAAAGAAACCCTGAATCCAACAATGTGTCACATAGATTACTAGTTACAGCTGTTATCACACAATCAAAGAACATTGTTTCAGGAAGACAGCAGAGCTGGGAGAGCTGCCCCCCCATAGAGGTACAGAACACGGCACACAGCGATGTCATCACCACTACATAGAGATACAGTACACGGCACACAGCGATGTCATCACAAGTACATAGAGATACAGTACACGGCACACAGCGATGTCATCACAAGTACATAGAGATACAGTACACGGCACACAGCGATGTCATCACCACTACATAGAGATACAGTACACGGCACACAGCGATGTCATCACCACTACATAGAGATACAGTACACGGCACACAGCGATGTCATCACCACTACATAGAGATACAGTACACGGCACACAGCGATGTCATCACCAGTACAGAGATACAGTACACGGCACACAGCGATGTCATCACAAGTACATAGAGATACAGTACACGGCACACAGCGATGTCATCACAAGTACATAGAGATACAGTACACGGCACACAGCGATGTCATCACCACTACATAGAGATACAGTACACGGCACACAGCGATGTCATCACAAGTACATAGAGATACAGTACACGGCACACAGCGATGTCATCACCACTACATAGAGATACAGTACACGGCACACAGCGATGTCATCACCACTACATAGAGATACAGTACACGGCACACAGCGATGTCATTACCACTACATAGAGATACAGTACACGGCACACAGCGATGTCATCACCAGTACAGAGGTACAGTACACGGCACACAGCGATGTCAGTACCACTACATAGAGGTACAGTACACGGCACACAGCGATGTCATTACCAGTACATAGAGGTACAGTACACGGCACACAGCGATGTCAGTACCACTACATAGAGGTACAGTACACGGCACACAGTGATGTCAGTACCAGTACATAGAGGTACAGTACATACACGGCACACAGCGATGTCATTACCAGTACATAGAGGCACAGTACACGGCACATAGCGATGTCATTACCACTACATAGAGGCACAGTACACGGCACACAGCGATGTCATTACCACTACATAGAGGTACAGTACACGGCACACAGCGATGTCATTACCAGTACATAGAGATACAGTACACGGCACACAGCGATGTCATCACCAGTACATAGAGATACAGTACACGGCACACAGCGATGTCATCACCACTACATAGAGATACAGTACACGGCACACAGCGATGTCATCACCACTACATAGAGATACAGTACACGGCACACAGCGATGTCATTACCACTACATAGAGATACAGTACACGGCACACAGCGATGTCATTACCACTACATAGAGGCACAGTACACGGCACACAGCGATGTCATTACCACTACATAGAGGTACAGTACACGGCACACAGCGATGTCATTACCAGTACATAGAGATACAGTACACGGCACACAGCGATGTCATCACCAGTACATAGAGATACAGTACACGGCACACAGCGATGTCATCACAAGTACATAGAGATACAGTACACGGCACACAGCGATGTCATCACCACTACATAGAGATACAGTACACGGCACACAGCGATGTCATCACCACTACATAGAGATACAGTACACGGCACACAGCGATGTCATCACCACTACATAGAGATACAGTACACGGCACACAGCGATGTCATCACCAGTACAGAGATACAGTACACGGCACACAGCGATGTCATCACAAGTACATAGAGATACAGTACACGGCACACAGCGATGTCATCACAAGTACATAGAGATACAGTACACGGCACACAGCGATGTCATCACCACTACATAGAGATACAGTACACGGCACACAGCGATGTCATCACAAGTACATAGAGATACAGTACACGGCACACAGCGATGTCATCACCACTACATAGAGATACAGTACACGGCACACAGCGATGTCATCACCACTACATAGAGATACAGTACACGGCACACAGCGATGTCATTACCACTACATAGAGATACAGTACACGGCACACAGCGATGTCATCACCAGTACAGAGGTACAGTACACGGCACACAGCGATGTCAGTACCACTACATAGAGGTACAGTACACGGCACACAGCGATGTCATTACCAGTACATAGAGGTACAGTACACGGCACACAGCGATGTCAGTACCACTACATAGAGGTACAGTACACGGCACACAGTGATGTCAGTACCAGTACATAGAGGTACAGTACATACACGGCACACAGCGATGTCATTACCAGTACATAGAGGCACAGTACACGGCACATAGCGATGTCATTACCACTACATAGAGGCACAGTACACGGCACACAGCGATGTCATTACCACTACATAGAGGTACAGTACACGGCACACAGCGATGTCATTACCAGTACATAGAGATACAGTACACGGCACACAGCGATGTCATCACCAGTACATAGAGATACAGTACACGGCACACAGCGATGTCATTACCAGTACATAGAGATTCAGTATACTGCACACAGCAATGTCATTACCAGTACATAGAGGTACAGTACACGGCACACAGCGATGTCAGTACCAGTACATAGAAGTACAGTACATAGCACACAGCGATGTCATTACCAGTACATAGAGATACAGTACACGGCACACAGCGATGTCATCACAAGAACATAGAGATACAGTACACGGCACACAGCGATGTCATCACAAGAACATAGAGGTACAGTACACGGCACACAGCGATGTCATTACCAGTACATAGAGGTACAGTACACGGCACACAGCGATGTCATTACCAGTACATAGAGGTACAGTACTGGGCACACAGCGATGTCATTACCAGTACATAGAGGTACAGTACACGGCACACAGCGATGTCATTACCAGTACATAGATGTACAGTACACGGCACACAGCGATGTCATTACCAGTACATAGAGATACAGTACACGGCACACAGCGATGTCATCACAAGAACATAGAGATACAGTACACGGCACACAGCGATGTCATTACCAGTACATAGATATACAGTACACGGCACACAGCGATGTCATCACCACTACATAGAGATACAGTACACGGCACACAGCGATGTCATCACCAGTACACGGCGATGCCCCTTGTTCATAGACGACTCCTCAGCCGTACTGTCAGTGCAGTGTGAGCGCCGCGTGTGCAGAGGGGCACAATGTCTACATGAAATTACTCGCAAAGTTACACAAAGTCATTATTATGTGGAGCTCATCAGCCACAATCAATGGAAACAAAGAAATAAAGATATAGAGAGATATCTATAAACTTATAAATGTATAGAGAAGTAATACATAAATTGATAAATGTATAGTCTTTGATGATATAGATATAAGATAGACATGACACAGACCGATAGATCCAGATGAGTAGATGTTCAGATAGATTGATAGATAATCAGACAGATATCACAGCGCAGTACAGTCCACACAGCACAGAGCCGCCTGCAAACCCTGCTATTACTTTAGTATCTCACAGTTTCTTGGTGATCTGATAACTGGCTGGAGTTTTATGCTCCCCGGCTCTTGATCACTGCTCCCTGGCTCCTGATCACTGCACCCGGGCTCCTGATCACTGCACCCGGGCTCCTGATCACTGCACCCGGGCTCCTGATCACTGCACCCCGGCTCCTGATCACTGCACCCCGGCTCCTGATCACTGCTCCCCGGCTCCTGATCACTGCACCCGGCTCCTGATCACTGCACCCCGGCTCTTGATCACTGCTCCCTGGCTCCTGATCACTGCACCCGGGCTCCTGATCACTGCACCCGGGCTCCTGATCACTGCACCCCGGCTCCTGATCACTGCTCCCCGGCTCCTGATCACTGCACCCCGGCTCCTGATCACTGCTCCCCGGCTCCTGATCACTGCACCCCGGCTCCTGATCACTGCTCCTCGGCTCCTGATCACTGCACCCCGGCTCCTGATCACTGCTCCCCGGCTCCTGATCACAGTTCCCCGGCTCTTGATCACTGCTCCCCGGCTCCTGATCACTGCACCCCCGGCTCCTGATCACTGCTCCCTGGCTCCTGATCACTGCTCCCCGGCTCCTGATCACAGTTCCCTGGCTCCTGATCACTGCTCCCCGGCTCCTGATCACTGCTCCCTGGCTCCTGATCACTGCTCCCCGGCTCCTGATCACTGCACCCCGGCTCCTGATCACAGTTCCCTGGCTCTTGATCACTGCACCCTGGCTCCTGATCACTGCACCTCGGCTCCTGATCACTGCACCCCGACTCCTGATCACTGCACCCCGACTCCTGATCACAGCACCCCGACTCCTGATCACAGTTCCCTGGCTCCTGATCACTGCACCCGGCTCCTGATCACTGCTCCCCGGCTCCTGATCACTGCACCCTGGCTCCTGATCACAGTTCCCTGGCTCTTGATCACTGCACCCTGGCTCCTGATCACTGCACCCTGGCTCCTGATCACTGCTCCCCGGCTCCTGATCACTGCTCCCGGCTACTGATCACTGCTCCCGGCTCCTGATCACAGCTCCCGACTCTTGATCACTGCTCCCCGGCTCCTGATCACTGCTCCCCGGCTCCTGATCACTGCTCCCCGACTCCTGATCACTGCTCCCGGCTCCTGATCACTGCTCCCCGGCTCCTGATCACTGCTCCCCGGCTCCTGATCACTGCTCCCCGGCTCCTGATCACTGCACCCGGCTCCTGATCACTGCTCCCCGGCTCCTGATCACTGCTCCCGGCTCCTGATCACTGCTCCCCGGCTCCTGATCACTGCTCCCCGGCTCCTGATCACAGTTCCCTGGCTCCTGATCACTGCTCCCCGGCTCCTGATCACTGCTCCCCGGCTCCTGATCACTGCTCCCCGGCTCCTGATCACTGCACCCCGGCTCCTGATCACTGCTCCCCGGCTCCTGATCACTGCACCCTGGCTCCTGATCACTGCACCTCGGCTCCTGATCACTGCACCCCGACTCCTGATCACAGTTCCCTGGCTCTTGATCACTTCACCCCGACTCCTGATCACTGCACCCCGGCTCCTGATCACTGCTCCCTGGCTCCTGATCACTGCACCCGGCTCCTGATCACTGCTCCCCGGCTCCTGATCACAGTTCCCTGGCTCTTGATCACTGCACCCTGGCTCCTGATCACTACACCCTGGCTCCTGATCACTGCTCCCCGACTCCTGATCACTGCTCCCCGGCTCCTGATCACTGCACCCCGGCTCCTGATCACTGCTCCCGGCTCCTGATCACTGCTCCCGGCTCCTGATCACAGCTCCCGGCTCTTGATCACTGCTCCCCGGCTCCTGATCACTGCTCCCCGGCTCCTGATCACTGCTCCCCGGCTCCTGATCACTGCTCCCCGACTCCTGATCACTGCTCCCGGCTCCTGATCACTGCTCCCCGGCTCCTGATCACTGCTCCCCGGCTCCTGATCACTGCTCCCTGGCTCCTGATCACTGCACCCGGCTCCTGATCACTGCTCCCCGGCTCCTGATCACTGCTCCCCGGCTCCTGATCACTGCTCCCGGCTCCTGATCACTGCTCCCGGCTCCTGATCACTGCTCCCCGGCTCCTGATCACTGCACCCCGGCTCCTGATCACAGTTCCCTGGCTCCTGATCACAGTTCCCTGGCTCCTGATCACTGCTCCCCGGCTCCTGATCACTGCTCCCCGGCTACTGATCACTGCTCCCCGGCTCCTGATCACTGCACCCCGGCTCCTGATCACTGCTCCCCGGCTCCTGATCACAGTTCCCTGGCTCTTGATCACTGCACCCTGGCTCCTGATCACTGCACCTCGGCTCCTGATCACTGCACCCCGACTCCTGATCACAGTTCCCTGGCTCTTGATCACTTCACCCCGACTCCTGATCACTGCACCCCGGCTCCTGATCACTGCTCCCTGGCTCCTGATCACTGCACCCGGCTCCTGATCACTGCTCCCCGGCTCCTGATCACTGCACCCTGGCTCCTGATCACAGTTCCCTGGCTCTTGATCACTGCACCCTGGCTCCTGATCACTGCTCCCCGGCTCCTGATCACTGCACCCCGACTCTTGATCACAGTTCCCTGGCTCTTGATCACTGCACCCCGACTCCTGATCACTGCACCCCGACTCCTGATCACTGCACCCTGGCTCCTGATCACAGTTCCCTGGCTCTTGATCACTGCTCCCCGGCTCCTGATCACTGCTCCTGGCTCTTGATCACTGCACCCCAGCTCCTGATCACTGCTCCCGGCTCCTGATCACTGCACCCCGGCTCCTGATCACAGTTCCCTGGCTCTTGATCACTGCTCCCCGGCTCCTGATCACTGCTCCCGGCTCTTGATCACTGCACCCCGGCTCCTGATCACTGCTCCCGGCTCCTGATCACTGCACCCCGGCTCCTGATCACTGCTCCCGGCTCCTGATCACTGCTCCCCGGCTCCTGATCACTGCACCCCGGCTCCTGATCACTGCTCCCCGGCTCCTGATCACTGCACCCTGACTCCTGATCACAGTTCCCTGGCTCTTGATCACTGCACCCCGACTCCTGATCACTGCACCCTGGCTCCTGATCACAGTTCCCTGGCTCTTGATCACTGCTCCCTGGCTCCTGATCACTGCTCCTGGCTCTTGATCACTGCACCCCGGCTCCTGATCACTGCTCCCCGGCTCCTGATCACTGCTCCCCGGCTCCTGATCACTGCTCCCCGGCTCCTGATCACTGCTCCCCGGCTCCTGATCACTGCACCCCGGCTCCTGATCACTGCTCACCCACGCTCCGCTCTGATCACTGCTCCCGGCTCCTGATCACTGCTCCCGGCTCCTGATCACTGCTCCCCGGCTCCTGATCACTGCTCCCCGGCTCCTGATCACTGCTCCCCGGCTCCTGATCACTGCCTCACCGCTCCGGCTCCTGATCACTGCTCCCCGGCTCCTGATCACTGCTCCCCGGCTCCTGATCACTGCTCCCGGCTCCGCCTGATCACTGCTCCCCGGCTCCTGATCACTGCTCCCCGGCTCCTGATTCACTGCTCCCGGCTCCTGATCACAGCTCCCGACTCTTGATCACAGTTCCCTGGCTCCTGATCACTGCTCCCGACTCTTGATCACTGTCCCCGGCTCCTGATCACTGCTCCCGGCTCCTGATCACAGCTCCCGACTCTTGATCACTGCTCCCCGGCTCCTGATCACAGTTCCCCGGCTCCTGATCACTGCTCCCGGCTCCTGATCACTGCTCCCCGACTCTTGATCACTGCTCCCCGGCTCCTGATCACTGCTCCCCCGCTCCTGATCACTGCTCCCCGGCTCCTGATCACTGCACCCCGGCTCCTGATCACTGCTCCCCGGCTCCTGATCACTGCACCCCGGCTCCTGATCACTGCTCCCCGGCTCCTGATCACTGCACCCCGGCTCCTGATCACTGCTCCCCGGCTCCTGATCACTGCTCCCCGGCTCCTGATCACTGCACCCCGGCTCCTGATCACTGCTCCCCGGCTCCTGATCACTGCACCCCCGGCTCCTGATCACTGCTCCCCGGCTCCTGATCACTGCTCCCCGGCTCCTGATCACTGCACCCCGGCTCCTGATCACTGCACCCCGGCTCCTGATCACTGCTCCCTGGCTCCTGATCACTGCTCCCCGGCTCCTGATAGTAGCACATGCACTGAGGAGGTAGGACACTCACCCTGGGAGGTGGCACAGCTATGCTGCCACTACAGCGGGCAACCGTGCAGGGATGACTGCACCCGGCTCTGCTGCCTGCTGCCATCCGAAGACAGTCCAGAGAGGAACCATGAGAAGCCGGAACAGTCCACACAGCGCACAGCACAGCGCACACTGCCCGCACAGCACAGCGCACACTGCCCCGCACAGCACAGCGCACACTGCCCCGCACAGCACAGCGCACACTGCCCGCACAGCACAGCGCACACTGCCCCGCACAGCACAGCGCACACTGCCCCGCACAGCACAGCGCACACTGCCCCGCACAGCACAGCGCACACTCCGCCTCATAGTCCTCGCTGCTGAGGATGGAGGAGCCAAACCACGAGCCTCCTCCTCCTGTCACTCACTGCTGCTTCTTAAGGTGGAACCTGAGAGGAGACACAGCAGAGAATAGAGCAGAACCTGCACACACTGCTCCACCGCCAACACTGCACACTGTGCAACACTGCCTGTCCTCATCCATCATGTAATATCTATCTATCTATCTATCTATCTATTGTATCAATTCTATCTATCTATCTCTCTATCTATCTATCTCTCTATCTCTCTATCTATCTATTGTATCAATTCTATCTATCTATCTCTCTATCTATCTATCTATCTATCTCTCTATCTATCTATTGTATCAATTCTATCTATCTATCTATCTCTCTATCTATCTATCTATCTATGGCCCACGTCACACACACACAGATATTTGTGCAGAGATTGTTCGCAGATCTCTGGTTGCAGTGAAATCATGGACACATTAATCCATTTGTACACAGCCACAAAATGGAACAATGTGTCCATGATTTCACTGCAACCAGAGATCTGTGAACAATCTCTGCACAAATATCTGTGTGTGTGTGACGTGGGCCTATCTATCTATCTCTCTCTCTCTCTCTCTCTCTATCTATCTATCAGTTTGTCTGTCCATCTATCTATCCTATCTATAGCTTGGGTCACATTTAGAAGGCAATATGCAGTTACCACATTCAGTTCCGGATGCGGCAATCTCATGTCTCTTCAGACTAGTTTTTCCCTCCAAGTGTGCCCCTAAATCCACATGCGGTACCCGGATTGCTCTTAATGTGTCCCGCGGTTGCCGGATGCAGTAGAGGTTATGGTCATACAAACGTTTTCCCAGCTTGGTCTTTGTTGTCCGGGAATTAAATCTGTTGAATTCAGATTGTCCCTGATGGTCCGGGTCCGGGCGAATCCAGGAAAATCCGGTTTTGTCCGATTTTTACAAGTGACTACAGGAATCATCCATGATCCTTTTGGTCCAGCGGACTGAAAAACGGATTCACCCGGATCCACCCGGACAGCACAAAACCGGACGCCAATACACTTCCATCCGGGGAATCCAGACCATATGAACAGATTGCGGCAAGCTGCCATTCATGTGTGTTGTGGTACCCGATCCCGTTACCGTACCCGGCTCCACTCACATTTGCGGTTTCCAATTGAAATCCGGATACGGATTAGAAACCTCCGATAAACGTTACATGATTTTTATCGCAAATCGGAAAACCGGATCTGGGAAACACAACGCTCGTTTTTGTATTGCTGCCTATGGGTGTGGATCCGGATCCGGTTTTGTATTGCTGCCTATGGTGTGGATCCGGATCCGGTTTTTGTATTGCTGCCTATGGGTGTGGATTCGGATCCGGTTTTGTATTGCTGCCTATGGGTGTGGATTCGGATCCGGTTTTGTATTGCTGCCTATGGGTGTGGATCCGGATCCGGTTTTTGTATTGCTGCCTATGGGTGTGGATTCGGATCCGGTTTGTATTGCTGCCTATGGGTGTGGATCCGATCCGGTTTTGGGCATTTTTCATGCACAAAACTGGATCAGGATCTGCAATTGCAACTGCAAATGTGACCCTGCCTATCTCCTATCTATCTATTCTTCTATCTATCTCTATCCATCCTTCTATCTATGTCCTATCTATCTATATACCTATCTACAGTGGGGGAAATAAGTATTTGATCCCCTGCTGATTTTGTAAGTTTCCCACTGATACAGACATGGACAGTCTATAATATTAAGGGTCGGTTAATTCTAACAGTGAGAGACATAAACTCCAGAAAATCACATTGTCTACATTATATAAATGTATTTGCATTTTGAAGAGAGAAATAAGTATTTGATCCCCTACCAACCATTAGGCTGCTTTCACATTGCGATATTTTCCTGTCCGTGGGGATCCTATCTTTTGCAGGACCGCAGGAACAGGAAAGGAGCGTCTCGGAGGTGACCTCTGGATGCCATTTCTGTGTCTGGGTCTGTGATTCTCATGGATCCGCGCACAGAAAGCCCGAGCCTGCAAAGCACAGGCAAGCCGGGCACTGTCACTCCCACAAGCTATATACATTATATATATGACCGGTCACTGCGGTCATGTGACCAATTAGCTGATCGGGTAGCCGCACCCCACCAGGTCCTTAAGCCCTCGGAGCTAGATGGCGCACATCGCGGGACACACCGGAGAGGTGAGGATGTTTTTTAATTTTATTTTTAACATTTGCTTTAGTTAATTTCACTTCTGCAATGTATGTATATAGTGTATGCATATAGTGTATGTATATAGTGTACGTATATAGTGTATGTGTATAGTGTATGTATACATTTTATGCATATAGTGTATGCAGTGCTTTTTTTGTAAAAGAATATTTGCCAGTACTGAGGCGAGGAGTGGAGGGTGGGTGCGTGAGGAGGATACTGTGTATGTATATAGTGTATGTATATACATTGCAGGAGTGAAATTACACAGGAACAGAGCAGTGTTAGTGTTGAGCATGCAGCATTTTTGTGTCCGGGGCAAAAACCGGACAAAATCAGATCCACCCGGATCCAGTGCAATCCAGTGCCACCTATCATGGGAAGTTATGGGCTGCCGGACGCCGGGTGCTGAAGTTCAGCGGTGGCCAGCGCTGAACTTCAGCACCTGGAGAGTTCCCGGCAGAAATTTCAGAACCGCGGCTAGCTTCCTGCAAGCCGCAATCCTGAAATTTCCTGACTGGACAGCAGCAGCAGCCGCACAGTCCTGATTTCGGCAGAAAATAGGACTGGAGAACATATTAACCCTCAGGCTCTGTATTCTCCGGGGCTGTCAGAGTGTGTCCGATGCATCCAGCAAAACACTGGACACAGTCTGACACCACAAAACCGTGGTGTGAAGCCAGCCTTACCTGTATTAAAGGGCGGCATGGTGGCTCAGTGGTTAGCACTGAGGTCCGGGATTCAAATCCCACCAAGGACAACATCTGCAGGGAGTTTGTATGTTCTCCCTGTGTTTGTGTGGGTTTCCTCCGGGCACTCCGGTTTCCTCCCACATTGTAAAGACATACTGATAGGATGTTTAGATTGTGAGCCTCAATGGTGACAGCATTACTGATGTATGGGCTAGAGAAGCATGAGCTGAGTGAGAATGTTGATGCAATAGTAAGAAAATGGAGGAAATACAGAATGAGGTCAATCCACATTGATTGGGGAAACTTATTAATGATCTCAAGACAGCTGGGACCACTGTCACCAAGAAAACCAACCATTGGGTACACATCACACTGTAATGGATTAAGATCCTGCAGTGCCCGGAAAGTCCCACTGCTCAAGAAGACACATGTGCTGCCCGTCTGAAGTTTGCCAATGAACACCTTGGAGATTCTAAAGGCCCAGTTACACACACAGATAATTGTGCGGAGATTGTTCTCAGATCTCTATAAGGCTGGGGTCACACACACAGATGATTGTGCGGAGATTGTTCGCAGATCTCTGGTTGCAGTGAAATCATGGACACATTGTTACATTTGTACACAGCAACAAAATAGAACAATGTGTCCATGATTTCACTGCAACCAGAGATCTGAGAACAATATCTGCACAAATATCTGTGTGTGTGACGTGGCCTTATCATCCATCCATACATCTAGCTGTCTGTCTATCTATCTATCTATCTATCTATCTATCTATCTATCTATCTATCTCTCAGATCTGTCTAATATTAATATATTACCTGTCACATCCCATTTCGGTACCTTAGACATTAGTATATTATAATACAGAGCTGCCGGCTTGGTTCCTAGCAGAGAGGAGTAAGTGTAGTCTTAGCAACCATTATATCCATATTTATAAGTAGCAGTGCGGTAGCCTGGTAGCCTTCTGGGTAGTGCAAGGGGTTAAACCGGTCCTAGCAACATGAGGATGCATGGAGAATACTAAAAGTCCTCCAACTACTGATCAATTTGTCTATCAAAGTTTGTAGGAACCCAGCAAGAGGCGGGGGAGGGGGGTGCGGCTGAAGGATGGCATAAAAGAGTCCTTCAAGTTCATCCCTTCAGTCTCAAGACTTTTATTGGCTGCGGACATGATCATTCTTAGCACTGCTGAAACTGGACAATACAATGTGGCTTTCAGTGTTATAATCAAACTTGTGCCTAAAGCTGACAGTCAACCGCTTTGTAAGGAAGTGCAGTCTACATATAAGAGACTGACTATAAACTTATACACAGGCAGATATTTTAGTCCTCATGCTATTTCAATCTGTGCCTATATAAGATACAGGAAGAGACAAGGAGACAGTACTATCTGTGCCTATATAAGATACAGAAAGAGACAAGGAGACAGTACTATCTGTGCCTATATAATATACAGGAAGAGACAAGGAGACAGTACTATCTGCATCTACATCATTTATTGAAGGAGACAAGACGGTAGTACTATCTGTGCCTATATTAGTTATAGGGAGAGACAAGGAAACAGTACTATCTGCATCTACATCATTTACCGAAGGAGACAAGACGGTAATGCTATCTGTGTCTATATCAGTTATAGGGAGAGACAAGGAAACAGTACTATCTGTACCTACATTATTTACAGGAGGAGACAAGACGGTAGTGCTATCTGTGTCTACATCAGTTATAGGGAGAGACAAGGAAACAGTACTATCTGTACCTACATTATTTACAGGAGGAGACAAGACGGTAGTGCTATCTGTGCCTATATTAGTTATAGGGAGAGACAAGGAAACAGTACTATCTGTACCTACATTATTTACAGGAGGAGACAAGACGGTAGTGCTATCTGTGCCTATATCAGTTATAGGGAGAGACAAGGAAACAGTACTATCTGTACCTACATTATTTACAGGAGGAGACAAGACGGTAGTGCTATCTGTGCCTATATTAGTTATAGGGAGAGACAAGGAAACAGTACTATCTGCATCTACATCATTTACCGAAGGAGACAAGACGGTAATGCTATCTGTGTCTATATCAGTTATAGGGAGAGACAAGGAAACAGTACTATCTGTACCTACATTATTTACAGGAGGAGACAAGACGGTAGTGCTATCTGTGCCTATATCAGTTATAGGGAAAAACAAAGAATCAGTACTATCTGTAGCTACATCATTTACAGGAGGGAGAAAAGAAGGCAGTATTATATGTGCATATATCACTTATAGGGAGAAAAAGACAACAGTACTATCTGTATCTACATCATTTACAGGAGGAGACAAGAAGGCAGGGCTATATACAAGGAAACAGTACTATCTGTACCTACTTAACTTACGGAAGGAAAGAAGAAGGTATTACTATCTGTGCTTATGTCAGTTATAGGGTGAGACAAGGAAACAGTATTATGTGCATTCTTGCATTCATGAATTGTAGTTATATAATTTGCTTGATAAAGACCTTACTGTGAGGTTGATACGTTGCATAGGCAGAATAAAGACAGAGTCCTTTTTTCACCATCTGAGGCGCTGTCAGGACTTTATTTCTTCTGTCGGAGAGGTAGTGCCATCTGACGGAACAGGGAGAGGCTGGGAGGAAGTACCATCTGTGCTACATTAAGGAGACAATACTATCTGTACCTATTTATACTATTACTGTATTTACAGTTAGTCCAGTATTATCTGTGCTTTCTCAAACAATGAAAAAACAAGGAAGTAGAACTATCTGTGCCTAAATCATTTGCAAATGGGGAACACGGAGGCAGAATTATATGTTTTTATATAATTTACCAGGAAAGATCAGGAGACAGAACTTCCTCCCAGTGAGAGATCGAGGAGGTAATATCTTCTGTCCCTACATCAACAGGGGGACAAAACTATCTGTACCTATTTACATTATTTTTACAGGTAGTATAGTACTACCTGTGCATCATCATTTACCAGAATACAGAAAATGAGCTGCTTACTCTAACAATGTGATACCAGACTGAAAAAAACAGATATATCTTGATCCTACATAACAACCCACTGTAAATGTAGTTACTCCTGTCTTATGGTTACAATATTCACGCCACTCGTAAAAACAACATATTGTGACAATGTAACAGAGCCAAAATCATTGTTCTCAGTTTGTGAGAAAATCCTGATCAGTGCAATGCTCCACCTTAAATGTATTCCCTGCACGTGCCATTGACATGACTGTCTAGCTGCAGTTTCCAATATCATGTCCACTCTCTATTTGAAACTAAACCTTTCCAAAACTGAACTTCTTCTGCTCCCCCCATCCACTAACCTCCCTAAATCGGACATCTCTCTCTCAGTGTGCGGCACCACGATAACGCCTAGACAGCAAGCTCGCTGTCTGGGTGTTATGTTTGACACCGATCTCTCCTTCTCCTCCCACACGCAATCTCTCGTCCGCTCCTGTCGCTTACACCTGAAGAATATCTCTAGAGTCCGCCCCTTTCTCACCCTGGAAACAACAAAAACCCTCACCGTGGCCCTAATCCATTCCCGCCTTGACTATTGCAATTCTCTATTAAGCGGCCTCCCCCTCACCAGAGTTTATCCTCTCCAGTCCATCCTTAATGCAGCAGCCAGGATCACCCACCTGGCCAATCATTACTCAGATGCCTCTGCTCTCTGCCAGTCATTGCACTGGCTGCCCGTATACTACAGGATCAAATTCAAATTGCTTGTTCTCACCCACAAAGCTCTTCACAGTGCAGCACCCCCCTACCTCTCCTCCCTCATCTCTGTCTATCACCCACCCCGCTCTCTACGTTCCTCAAATGACCTTCAACTAACATCTGCACTAATCCGATCCTCCCACTCCCGGCTCCAAGACTTTTCCAGAGCTGCACCAAACCTCTGGAATGCTTTACCCAAAGAAATCAGGACTATCCACAACTTGCATGGCTTCAGACGATCCCTAAAGACGCATCTTTTTAAGGCGGCCTATCATACTCCCTAACATGTCCATTGTACTGTAGACAGTCAATGGGCTATCCTCTGGACATCATTCTTCTACAAACTCCACCAAACCATAAAGGTCTACACAGACTGATGACCATTCATGTAAGCTTAGCCCTATACCCCATTTCCTCAAGATGCCTGGACCACCAGTGCAATAAGCCCCGGCACCTTGTACAACCCCTATCCCGTTGTAGATTGTAAGCTCTTTTGAGCAGGGTCACCTTCATTTCTTGCTTTATTTATTGTATTTTCTTTTTCACATTGATTCTATGCCTATTGTTTTTGTATCCAATGATTGTACTTTATTTGTTCTCTATTGTAATTACTTACTGTATATTTTCTGTACGCTAACCCTACATTGTAAAGCGCTGCGGAATATGTTGGCGCTATATAAATAAAGCTTTATTATTATTATTATTATTATTGAATCCTTCTGTGAGAGTCTGAACCAAATGTGTGATATCAGTCTTTATATAAGGGTGGAGGCACACTGTCGTGCATCAAAAACGGAGCGTTTTTGATGCATAACAGTCATGCGAGTGCTGTGCGTTTATTGCATGAGTGTGGTGCATGTGGGTGTGTGTGCATGGCTGTATGCATGAGAGTGTGGTAAGAGTATGGTGTGAGAGTCAGCGTGTGGTGCGAGTCAGTGTGCTGCTGTCCGTGGTCCTGAAGTTTGCTTGGCGGGATTTTTCAGCATGCTGAGAAATCCCACCAAGCAAACTTCAGCACTGTGGACAGCACTTACTGTCAGCTCAACGTTGACTTCAGCCCAGCTGTCAAAGCAGCGGTGTTTGAAATTCTTGGGTTGCCAGCACATTAACCAATCAGCTTTCACCACTGTGACAGCAGCAGTGAAAGCTGATTGGTTAAATCAGCCGGTAAATGCTTTAAATGGTGCTGAAGTTTTGTCAGCTGGATTCCTCCAGCCGATAAAACTTCAGCACCAGGGAAAGCATTTACCAGGAAATTCAAACACCACTGGTGTTTGAAAGTCTGTGCTTTCCGTCGAGCTGAAGTTTTAACTTCAGCACCATGGAAAGCATTTACTGGTCGATTTAACCAATAAGCTTTCACCGCTGCTGTCAAAGCGGTGAAAGCTGATTGGTTACTGTGTCGACAACCCAGCAATTTCAAACACAGCTGCTTTGACAGCAGCGGTGTTTGAAGACATTGTGAGATAGCAGACGCGTGCGACTATCGCACAGTGTGCTGTATGGGTGCAAAATTTTCTCGCACCCATATACTTACAATGGGCACTGGCGAGAGGAAATCACGTTCAATTGCAGCATGGTGCAACGTGAGTTAAGGGCGTTGAAAACACACTAATATGACCAGTATCATTTACCGATACTGGTCCGGGTGCAATGCAAGTTTTCCTCGCATTGCACTCGCGCGAGTCACAGGCCCGTGTGCCTCCCCCCTAACAATAACATTGTCTGTAGTGCTGTTCACAGCAGATAATCCTGAGTTCCTGTACCCAAAGCACCACATGTAACCTACATATAACAGAGAAATTGACCCCTTCTTACCAACGACAACTATAGAGTAAGTGCCAGATGCTCCCCCAGCACCCATATAAGTTGACAAATTAGAGGTCACAGTAAGGTATTCCTAGGAGCAATGGATGAAGAAATAAAAATTTAGTTAGAGATTTTAACCTTTACAAAATTACCGTAATTATAAGTTTTTTCCACCAAAAAGTTTAGTTTGCAAACATACTTATTAAAATAGTGGGGATTCCCTAGACCAGGGGTGGGGAACCTCAGGCCCCAGAGCCGAATGCGGTCCTCAATTACTTTTTTGTGGCCCCCGGGCAGATTCCTGGGAACTGCAGTGCTCAGGCTGGGAGACGCGTTTTGCTGACTGCCTGTCTTTTATATCCATCTCCCCAGTGATCTCTCTGCCTCGGCCTCGGCCACCCCAGTGAGGTATATGCTCCCAGCCTCTCCTGTGATGTCTAGGGCTCTAGCAAACCTGGAAAAGCAGTTGAGAAGCAACATGACCAATATCACCCACACCAAAGAGAAGCAGCTCCAGCCACCACAGTAGGGGTGAGTTGATTAAAAATATAGCGGGTAATTTTCAAGTTGATAATTTTGTACGGCCCCCAAAGGACTGTACGGCCCCCGACAGAAAAATGGTTCCCCACCCCTGCCCTAGACAAAGAAGGTAAATCTCCCACAATGGGTATAGACAGCAGCTGCCACTAGGGGGTGTTAGCTGCATAAGAATATATTGACATTGACCAATATTTAATAATGTAGGTGTTCACTTTTTTTTTTTTTTTTAATGTAGAATGCTTTAACTATGTGCATATTATACCTCTGCTGTGGCAATGAAAAAAACACCAGCAGGTCACATGTTAACAAACGATATGGCGAGAAAACCAGTGGCAGTCATGTGATAAGTCAGAAGATAATCCTCTGCCATATGCATCAATATAGGGGCATTTGCAGTTTCCCATAATTGATCTGTGTGCAGCAAGTAAAAAAAAAAAGAAAAACAGCTCTTTACTGCTGTATTGATTACAAGTTGTGTTGTGGAAGAGTGCAGGAGAATTGAGCTCTGCTAGAAACAAGCTAACAGAAAACACTAAAGGTACCATCACACGCAGCAATATGGCTTCCATATCGCCGGCAATTTGACTTGAGCGCGCACGTTACGGGCACTGTTTTGCACATCGCCGTCACCCTGTCACACATACAGATCTCGCCTGCGTTCTACGGCAATCCTGCGTTCCGGAAATCGCCTGCAGAAGACCAGAAGCAATTTCCCTTTTCCACATCGTCGCATCACACGCCACCATCTCATCAGCGATGAGGGCGTAGAGTGTGAGTACGGCGAGGAGACAGGCGTGCCAGAGTGTTGTACACTGCGCCCCTACCACTCCGATTGGCCGACACAACTGCGTTACCATTGATCAGCCTCGTCAGGATGTCTGCACACTACATGACGCATGTGCCCTTTCTACTATATCGCTATTTAAATATGGCGCCTTAGTCATGGGCAACCAATGGGAACGCAGGAGCGGACACCAATCGCGGCAGACGGGGCGCACCAAAGAGAACACTCAGGCACGCCTCTGGATTTGATTCCAGAAGCATTGAGCTCGCTTTCTACATCGCTATCGCCCTGTCACATGCCATGATGCGCTGAAATCGCCTGGTGGAAATAGCCTGATTTCACTGCAGAGCAGGGCGATCAGGCGACGCTCCACCGGCGATTTCTCGCCGTAAAATCGCCCTGTCTCACTCCGCAACACATTGCCGAAATACACTAATTTATGGCGATATGGAAGTCATATCGCTGCATGTGACGGTACCTTAAGGTGCTGGCGGAAATTAGAGTTATGTCTGTGTTGTCAGCCTTAGAATTGTTCCAGAAAATAAAGTATTTCTTTCAGAAAATTATTGATGTTTTGTTATGCACTTGGTTATTTCCTTTGTGTGTACTGGAACTACGCAAAAAAAGATATAAGAAGCCAAATAGCATAATTTCACACAAAACTCCAAAAATGGGCAAGACAAAATTGTCGCACCTTTCCAAAATTGTGGCTAAACACTTTGTTTCCATCATGTGATGATCGTTCACACTCACCTGTGGCAAGTAACAGCTGTGGGCAATATGAAAATCGTACCTGAAACCAGAGAAGTTGCCTCAATCTTTGCATTGTGTGTTTGTGTGTGCCACACTAACCATGGAGAACAGAAAGAGAAGAAGAGAACTGTCTGAAACTGGAGAACCAACATTGTTGAAAAATATCAACAAGCTCAAGGTTAAAGTCCATCTCCAAAGATCTGGATGTTCCTTTGTCCACAGTGTGCGGCATAATCGAGATGTTTACAACCCATGACACTGTAGCTAATCTCCCTGGACGTGTATGGCACAGAAAAATTAATAAAAAGTTTCAACGCAAAATAAACCGGATCTTGGATAAGTTCGTCCCAATCAAAATCAGGCTGTTCTGCAGACCCAGGGGGCATCAGTGTCAGCACAAACTATCCGTGAACGACATGAAACGTTAAGGAGGAGACCCAGAATAACCCCACTACTGAAACAGAGACAGAAAAATGCCAAAATGTCTGCGAGTAACAGTCACGGTCACATAAGGGGAAGCTGAGAAAAGAGCACAAGACCACAGTCACATATGAGAGGGGGTAGAGAAAAGAGCACAGACCTACAGTCACATATGGGGGAGGTCAGAGAAGAGAGCACAGGACCTACAGTCACATATGGGGGAGGTCAGAGAAAAGAGCTACAGGACCTACAGTCACATATGGGGAGGTCAGAGAAAAGAGCACAGGACCTACAGTCACATATGGGGAGGTCAGAGAAAAGAGCACAGGACCTACAGTCACATATGGGGGAGGTCAGAGGAAAGAGCACAGGACCTACAGTCACATATGGAGAGGTTAGAGAAAAGAGTACAGGACCTACAGTCACATATGGGGAGGTCAGAGAAGAGAGCACAGGACATACAGTCATATGGGGGAGGGCAGGGAAAAGAGTACAGGACCTACAGCCACATATGGGGAGAAATACTTCATTTTCTGGAACAATTTCAAGGTCCATGCCTGTAAATCAATTAGGCAGGGAACTGTACAGAAGAACAGATTGAATTCTACACTTAGATCAGCTTGATTATAACTCAAAGAGGTGGAGCTAATCAGGGACATCCAAAGTGGGAGTGAGGGATGTGCAGCACAGAGGGAGAACAGGGTGCAGTTGGGTAATGTTGTTTTAGCAATGAAAGAATCGGACTATCCATTGTTTTATATGAAGCTGTATGCCCCGAGAGGCAACAAAGATGAAAAAGACCCAAAGGTGCAAAAATTGAACTTTTATGTTAACAATAACAACACATATACTGTTCTTTATGAATAATGCGATTCTGGGAATATCTGTTTATTTCTATTATTTTGGACCTCTACAAAGTTATATGAGAAATAAAAATTGGCAAAACTATTTGGGATGTTTTGATTTTTGCACAATTCTGGCACTTCTGACTATGGGGTGCAATCTGCTGGTGATGTTTATGGGAGGACTTGCTGATATTATAGGTGATTAGATGTAATCATAGGGTCCTTGTGGCCAAAGGTTGCACTGAATATCATTTCTACAGCCCATTAGTTTTAGAGGTCCCAGACATGAGTCTCTTACGGACCACTATAAAGTCTGAATTCCTTAATATGGTCATTATAAATGGATTTCCAGACAATGGGTGTTTTGGGGAGACGTCCCCTTTAAATGTTTGCCAGTGTTTGCCTGCTCTTCTAGGGGTGCAGTATAATGTGCTAATAGGAACCATGGAGGAAACCTATATGCTGGATGGAGCTGCACATTAAGTTGTTATTTTTCAATCCAGGGATTAAGCTGCATAAACTCTATTTAATGCCCCAGCCTGAAACTCATTAAACCACTGTAGAGGGATTGCGGTAAAGCTGATAATTGGACGCCTTATGTTTCTGTTTGCATTGCTTTCTAAATGTTTTTTTTCTTCTGTATCGAACATGGACAATCAATTCTTATGTTATCACTCTGCGTCCATTGACGTGGGAGCGGGTTTAACTGTGCACTGACTGCAGGTTCCTGAAACATCGCCAAGTGAAAACATTACAGGGACAATCCGGTCACAATAGCCCTATCAACAAAAATGTCACCACTAAATACTGCACCGTCGTACAGACATATAATTACTATACTACCACCCCTTATGTACAAGAATATAACTACTATAATACTGCCCCTATGTACAAGAATATAACTACGTGTATAGAAAGGTAGGGGCACCGGGCACCTTCAGGGCTATTGGTCTTTCTTATTTCTCCATAAAGACAGACCGCTGTCTTATCCCCAGCCACCTGGTGGTGCTACACCTGCATCAGCCAGTCAAGCATTTACAGTCCAAGTATAGAAAACAAATAGGCGGCACTCACCGTGTGTTCGTAGGTGCTTTCTTTATTGAAGAGGTGCGGGGAGGGGGTGCATGAAGGTACCTTCATGCACCCCCTCCCCGCACCTCTTCAATAAAGAAAGCACCTACGAACACACGGTGAGTGCCGCGCTATTTGTTTTCTATACTTGGATACTATATAGATGAAAATTAACTACTATAATACTGCCCCTATTACAGAATATACTACTAGATATAATACTAATACTATAATACTGCCCTATGTACAAGAATATAACTACTATAATACTGCCCTATATACAAGAATATATAACTACTATAATACTGCCCCTATATACAAGAATATAACTACTATAATATGTCCTATATACGATATACAAGATAAACTACTATAATACTGCCCTATTACAAGAAATATAATCTTATACCCCATAAATTAATACTTTGCCCTATATACAAGATATAATACTATAATACTCCCCTATGTACAGAATATAACTACATAATACTGCCCTATGTACAAGAATATAACTACTAATACTGCTCCTATGTACAAGAATATAATATATAATACTGCCCTATTACAAGAATATAACTACTATAATACTGCCCTATGTACAAGAATATAACTACTAAATACTGCCCTATTACAAGAATATAACTACTATAATACTGCTCTATGTACAAGAATATAACTACATAATACTGCCCTATGTACAGAATATAACTACTATAATACTGCTCCTATGTACAAGAATATAACTACTACAATACTGCTCCTATGTACAAGAATATAACTACTATAATACTGCTCCTATATACAAGAATATAACTACTATAATACTGCTCCTATGAAATAAAACTATAACTATACAATTACTTAATACTGCTCCTATGTACAAGAATATAACTACTATAATACTGCCCTATGTACAAGAATATAACTACTATAATACTGCTCCTATGTACAAGAATATAACTACTATAATACTGCTCCTATGTACAAGAATATAACTACTAATACTGCTTTTACAAGATATACTCATATACTGCCTATTACAAGAATATAACTACTATAATACTGCCCTATGTACAAGGAATATAACTACTATAATACTGCTCCTATGTACAAGAATATAACTACTATAATACTGCCCCTATGTACAAGAATATAACTACTATATACTGCTCTATGTACAAGAATATAACTACTATAATACTGCTCCTATGTACAAGAATATAACTCTATATACTGCCTATGTACAAGAATATAACTACTATAATACTGCCCTATGTACAAGAATATAACTACTATAATACTGCCCCCTATGTACAAGAATATAACTACTATAATACTGCCCTATGTACAAGAATATAACTACTATATACTGCCCTATGTACAAGATATAACTACTATAATACTGCCCCTATATACAAGAATATAACTACTATAATACTGCCCCTATGTACAAGAATATAACTACTATAATACTGCCCTATGTACAAGAATATAACTACTATAATACTGTCCTATATACAAGAAAACTCTATTAAAAAAACTCCTATTACAAGAAAAACTACTAAATACTGCCCCTATATACAAGAATATAACTACTATAATACTGCCCTATGTACAAGAATATAACTACTATAATACTGCCCCTATGTACAAGAATATAACTACTATAATACTGCCCCTATGTACAAGAATATAACTACTATAATACTGCCCTATTACAAGAATATAACTACTATAATACTGCCCTATGTACAAGAATATAACTACTATATACTGCCCCTATGTACAAGAATATAACTACTATAATACTGCTCCTATGTACAAGAATATAACTACTATATACTGCTCCTATGTACAAGAATATAACTACTATAATACTGCCCCTATGTACAAGAATATAACTACTATAATACTGCTCCTATGTACAAGAATATAACTACTAAATACTGCTCCTATGTACAAGAATATAACTACTATAATACTGCCCTATGTACAAGAATATAACTACTATAATACTGCCCTATGTACAAGAATATAACTACATAATACTGCTCCTATGTACAAGAATATAACTACTATAATACTGCTCCTATGTACAAGAATATAACTACTATAATACTGCCCCTATGTACAAGAATATAACTACTATAATACTGCTCCTATGTACAAGAATATAACTACTATAATACTGCTCCTATGTACAAGAATATAACTACTATAATACTGCCCCTATGTACAAGAATATAACTACTATAATACTGCCCTATGTACAAGAATATAACTACTATAATACTGCCCCTATGTACAAGAATATAACTACTATAATACTGCCCTATGTACAAGAATATAACTACTATAATACTGCTCCTATGTACAAGAATATAACTACTATAATACTGCCCCTATGTACAAGAATATAACTACTATAATACTGCCCCTATATACAAGAATATAACTACTATAATACTGCCCCTATATACAAGAATATAACTACTATAATACTGCCCCTATGTACAAGAATATAACTACTATAATACTGCTCCTATGTACAAGAATATAACTACTATAATACTGCCCTATTACAAGAATATAACTACTATAATACTGCCCTATGTACAAGAATATAACTACTATAATACTGCCCTATGTACAAGAATATAACTACTATAATACTGCCCTATATACAAGAATATAACTACTATAATACTGCTCCTATGTACAAGAATATAACTACTATAATACTGCCCCTATGTACAAGAATATAACTACTATAATACTGCCCTATGAAAGAATATAACTACTATAATACTGCTCCTATGTGCAAGAATATATACTTCTAATACTACTCTATGTACAAGAATATAACTATATCATACTGCCTATGTACAAGATATAACTACTATAATACTGCTCCTATTGTACAGAATATAACTACATAATACTGCCCTATGTACAAGAATATAACTACTATAAATACTGCCCTAGTGCAAGTAATATAACTACTTATTCTACTCCATATGTACAAGAATATAACTATATAATATATCACTCCTATTACAAGAATATAACTACTTACTCCTATCAGAATATCACTAGTACTCCTATGTACAAGAATATAACTACTATAATACTGCCCCTATGTGCAATAATATAACTACTATAATACTGCTCCTATGTACAAGAATATAACTACTATAATACTGCCCCTATGTACAAGAATATAACTACTATAATACTGCTCCTATGTACAAGAATATAACTACTATAATACTGCCCCTATGTACAAGAATATAACTACTATAATACTGCCCCTATGTACAAGAATATAACTACTATAATACTGCTCCTATTTACAAGAATATAACTACTATAATACTGCCCCTATGTACAAGAATATAACTACTATAATACTGCCCCCTATGTACAAGAATATAACTACTATAATACTGCTCCTATATACAAGAATATAACTACTATAATACTGCCCCCTATGTACAAGAATATAACTACTAATACTGCTCCTATGTACAAGAATATAACTACTATAATACTGCCCCTATATATACATATATAACTACTATAATACTGCTCCTATGTACAAGAATATAACTACTATAATACTGCTCCTATGTACAAGAATATAACTACTATAATACTGCCCCTATGTACAAGAATATAACTACTATAATACTACTCCTATGTACAAGAATATAACTACTATAATACTGCCCCTATGTACAAGAATATAACTACTATAATACTGCCTCTTATGATGAAGAATTTAATTGTATTGGAATATATAGTCTTTTTGTTTCCTCAGTTCGGAGTCTGTGCAGTTCCGGATGGATTTAGGATGAGTGTTTTTCTAGTGGAATGATGTGACATTGGGTTCTATAGGTTATGGCACGATACACAATGTTCTATGAAGTTAGTTGTAGCCAGAACAATGCAGAGAAGCGGCCGGATGAAGACACACGATGATGATTGTATTTCTTTGAAAAAGACAAACAATTGTCACCCGTATTCTTTTCTTTTTTTTGTTACAGATGAAGTGAATTTGCCATTACAGAGCTGTGCGCCACAACACGTGATATCACTGAATAAAGGCCGTTATCACCAGACTAGCGCCATGTGTATTAGTTTACAAAAGAGTCTTTTCCTGGAGGAACCAGCACTTCCATCCAGGGCAAACTATTCATTGCAATGAGAACAGTTGTAATGCCTTATTTCTCCTGTTGGAGTGCTCCAGGAAAACTAAACACCTGATGTAAGATAGATAAAAGGCAGTTAATATATAGAGGTGTGAAAAAGTGTTGTCCCCTTTCCTGATTTCTAATTGTTTTGCATGTTGTCACTTAAATGTCTTAGATTACTAAATAAATGTAAATACTATACAAAGATAACACAAATTAACACAAAATGCAGTTTATAAATGAAATGATTTATTACTAACGGAAAAGGAAATCCAAACCTACAGGGCCCTGTGTGAAAAAGTGTTTGATCCCTAAACCTAATAACTCGTTCAGGCCTCAGCAGCAACAACTGCAATCAAGCATTTGTGATAACTGGCAATGAGTCTTTTGCTCTGGAGGAATTTTGGCCACTTATCCTTGCAGAATTGTTGTAATTCAGCCACATTGGAGGTTTTCCGAGTATGAACCGCATTTTAAGGTCACAGTATCTCCATCAGATTAAGCTCAGGACTTTGACTTGGCCACTCCATAGTGTTAATTTTGTTTCTCTTAAGCCATTCAGAGGTGACTTGCTGGTGTATTTTGGATCATTGTTCTGCTGCATAACCAAGTGCTGTTTAGCTTGAGGTCATGAACATCAGTTCTCCTTCAAGATTTTTTGCTAGACAGCAGAATTCATGGTTCCATTTACCACAGGGTCTTCCAGGTCCTGAAGCAGCAAAACCACCCGAAACCATCATACTACCTCCACCATACTTTACTGTTGGTATGGTGTTCCTTTCTGAAATGCTGTGTTACTTTCTACCCCAGATGTAATGGGACATTTCACCATCCAAAATGTTCAACTTTTGTCTTGTAAGTCCAGAGTATTGTCCCAAAAGTCTGGGGGATCATCAAAATGTTTCTTGGCAAAATTGAGACAAGCTTTTATGTTCTTTTTGCTCAGCAGTGGTTTTCATCTTAGCACTTTGCCATGATGCCATTTTTGCCCGATCTCTTTCTTATGGTGGAGTCATGAACACTGACCTTACCTGAGGCAAATGAGGCCTGCAGATCTTTGGATGTTGTTGTGGGGTCGATTGTGACCTCTTGGATGAGTCGTTTCACTCTTGGAGTAATTTTGATCAACCGTCCGCCCCTGGGAAGGTTCACCATTGTTCCATGTTTTTAGCATTTGTGGATAATGGCTCTCACTGTGGTTCACTGGAGTCCCAAAGCTTAGAAATGGGTTTATAACCTTTTCCAGACTGATAGATCTCAATTACTTTGTTTCTCATTTCTTCCTAAATTTGTTTGGATTGCAGCATGATGTCAGGCTTTTGAGGAGCTTTTGGTCTACTTCACTTTGTCAGGCAGATCTTTTTATGTGATTTCTCCATTGAGAACAGATGTTGCAGTAATCAGGCCTGGGTGCAGCTAGGGAAATTGAACTCAGCTTCCCAAAGATGTGATAAACCACAGTTAATTTATATTTTAAGGTGGGGGCAATCACTTTTTCACTCAGGACCCTGTAGGTTCGGATTTCTTTTTCTCTTAATAATAAAGACCTTGTGTTATCTAAGTAATGTTTAAATCTGTTTGATGATCTAAAACATGAAAGTGTGACAAACATGCAAAATAATAAGAAATAAGAAAGGGGGAAAACACTTTTTCACACCACTGTATTTGGTTTCTTGAAGCTTTTATAGTTGACAGCCCAATATCTAAGCAGAAAGAGGAGAAAAGCATTATTGTTCCATTACATTATCTGGACACCACTCCTTTTAGGGTATCTCACCCAGCTCTTTTCCAGATAAAACCACCAGGGACCCTGAATTGGACCTGGCTTCTTTAAGGACTGACCGCCCAGTTTGACTTTTTCATGTTGTCTCTGTCTGGTAATAGTTCCTGGACAAGCGGGGAGATCGAGGATCAGTAAGGTTGGGTGTAATAATTATAATGGATAACTCAGGTATCTTTTAGTGTGAGGCAAATACGCAACTGAAACAATGTTTAATGGTGAGAAAGTATGTATTGACACACATGGCGGTAAAGCAAACAAAAGGTGCAACAAGAAATCAAAGTTCATAAATACACAATAACAATCCTTTAGGAGAAGCCTTAACATAAAAGTCTCTCGAATATACCACACAGGACAATGCCAAATTGCAGAACAGTCTTTGAACTCTATACACACTGTGACATGCTGTAAGCAGAAAACTCAATAGACTAGAAGTTCTCTCTGAGAGATTCTTAGCAACAGTCACTCAACACAGTGCACACCCAGGAGGCCTGAGAATGGAAGCCTCTGAAAAGCTAGTCCAAATGCAGTGCAGTTTTACTTAGTCCCGCACAGTCCCAAACACTGCTACTGCATAAATATTTAAGAGAAGCTACAGGGAGCTTGTAAAGCTAACAAGCTTATGTGACTCAAGGCAGAAGCTGAGGGTCAACAACACAAGAAGCTAGTAACTGAAGAGGAGCTGACAACAGGTGAAGAAAGCTGAACCTATGATGTGCAGTAGCTGGAGAGCCAAACAGGATTTACTGGAGAAGAAGGAGCAAACTTGAAATACAACAAGGAGCTGGAATCCTGGCAGAATACTTAAGGAAGGACTGGAGGAAGTAATGGAGCTTATAAAGACAGGGAGACAAAAAACACACGGAGAGGAATGAAGCAGAGGATACCATCTTGGAAAAGGGTGAGACTAGCCAAAAGGTCATCAAAAGATTCGGAGTTCTTACATTAGGTCTTAGTAGGGTGCTTTTTGTGTTTATATTCATTTGCTATTATTTTGGAAATACGAGCCCGCAATCTGTATTGAAAGCCTTAACTGTAATGTGAATATTTTTTTAATCAAAACAGATTAAAAATTCCTCACTGATTGATTTTTAACTTTATCTTCATAGCGTCCTGAGTTCGATTTTTTTTTATACAGAATTCAAAAAATGTGTAGAAATAGATAAAAATATGTCTTCCTACCTACCACCACTAGAGGGAGCTAAGTTTGTTTATGCATACTATTAAAATGTAGACTGGAGCTCCCTCTAGTGGTAGCTGCAGGGAAACAGCATGTTATCAATTACTTCTATTTCTATGCAGGGAATCTGGAGCTCAGAGAAAAATGGAGAAAATTATGCATTGAAAAACATTGCAATTAGAAACAATATGACGATAAAAATGGAGATTCCCTGAACTATGGTTTGATGTATATTTTTAAAGTTTTCCTGATGTGTTATTTTTTTGCATTTTTTTTCCCATGCTTTACACTGCTGCTTTACTTCTTCAGATGCTTTTAAGAAATTAACTGCATGTTAAGGATAAAATAATTATAATAAAAACCATTGCAAGAAAGGGATAATGGTGGAACTGCCTCATATAGCGCCTCACTGTGGGGGAATGCAGAAACGCGGTCCGATACTGAACACTGAGGACATTATCCAAGACTTGTTCTTGCACATAACCAGAGATTTGCTTTCCCCGTGAAACTTTATTGTTTCCCTGGCAACTGATTGAAGGAAAACACGTCCGTTCACCGCTAAATCCATATATTAAAGATGAAAATACAGGAAATTAAATGAAGCTTTGAAAAAAAAAAAAACTGTCGGGAAGTCGATGCATCTGGACCGGGGATTTAGGTCGGAGATGATAATCTACGGTGACTTTTAATATTCTTCTGTTCCTTCACAAAGATTCTGCAGAAGAACGTTAGGTCACCAAAGAGGCTCCAACCTCAAATTAGCAAGAAAGTAAGAGCCTGGATTCTTATGACCCTCCCTCCACTCGGTCTGCTCCTTCAGGAGCTGCAGTACAGACTAGGGAACCAGGGGATGAGGGGTGTGAGGGTCTAGTGTGGCCAACACAAGGGCAGTGGTGGAATGAGTGCAGTCGCCTCCCAATGAGCATCATAGGGGTTTCATTAATTAGTCAGGCTTTTACCCCTAGGACCCCAGCCAATCATCAGGATGGAGGAGCCATGACAATCCAGTGAACGTCTTATCTCTTTAATGCAATTGTCTATAGAAAATAGCGCATGCGCATGACATTTTCCTTATTCTGAGCTTCGGAATAACTGATGTTCTGCACAAGCTCCGCTCCATATTAATAAGAAAGCTGTTGACTCCAGCACACATAGAAAGGATCAGACCTCTAGTTTTGGTTAACGTTAACATATCATCAGGTTATGCCCCTAGCAAAGAGATAGCGCATGCACATTCAGTAGCGCCTTGTTTATGGCAGGCACCCACTGAGATTAGGTAGCGGCAAGCTTAGGAACCCGAATGAGCACAGCGAGGTAAATGGCAAGGTGACCAGATTGTTCCAACCTGGGTTCTTCAACTGAATTTGTCTGACCCACCGTGGCCGGGACTTCGAGGGGCAGGCGTTTCTTCTTCCTCCTTGTCACGGGAACCGCACCTGCCGGTAGTGGGACCCGGTGGTCCAGATTCAATAAAGACGCCATTGATTGAACAGATTAAGGGGTTAATTGTTTCGTGACGCCACCTATGAGTGTTCCGGTGAAGTCCACCGGCGCTGCTTGGGCCTCCGGGGGATGGAATGCAGCAAGATGGAACGCTCCCCACAGGCTGAGTGGTGATCCCCGGAGCCAGGAGCTGCACAAAATGTTCTGAGGCAGCTGCGGTTACCTTAGTGTGCGGAGAGACAGTTCATAAGAAGGCACGGACACTATTAGTCTCTGTAACGGGTAGTTTACTGTAACCAGCAGGCAATACATGGCATACAGTTCTCAGGTAACGGACCGGGTGGACTTAGCAATGACCAGTGTTTCTCAGAGATCCGCGGTGTTCCTCCATTCTAACTAAGCTGTGTTGCCGAGGTCGCCATGGGATGCCAGGTCGGGTACAAGGAGGCTGCTTCAATTGC
Organism: Allobates femoralis; assembly: GCA_033576535.1. Lineage (NCBI taxonomy): Eukaryota > Metazoa > Chordata > Amphibia > Anura > Aromobatidae > Allobates > Allobates femoralis. The sequence goes on from JARQOC010000002.1 coordinate 721,956,408, forward strand.
CCTGCCGGGGAATTCTGGCCAGATTTGTCGGGAGCCTTGGGTCCTTTTAGTGGGTACTCCGCTGGCTAGACGACTCTGTGTGTGCGGTGGTGGTGGGGTGCTCCTGTAAAGCGGTCCCTCCACTCCTGGTTCGCGTAGCAGTGCTGAACAACTACTAGCTTCGGTACCAGTAGACCGGCTGTAGATGGGCACGGGATGTTGTTGGACCTGCATGTCGATGTCCGTAGTTCGGTTGTTAAGGCACCGGGATAATGGCGCCCAACCGGGGGTGATGGCCAGGGGGCTGCACGGAACTGTGCAGGCCCCCTCTCCTAGGTTGCAGAGCTTGTTGTTTTAGCTTCTTCTCCTTCGTTGTTTCGGAGAGTTCTCTTCTACATTCTACCACTACACTCCGCCCACCAGGACCTTATTGGCCCTCTATGCTGGTGATGCATGTAGGGTATGGGTCTCTGAGTTAACTGTGTCATTGCTTAGTCAGAGAATATTGCTGCTGCTGTTTTGGCTGCAATACCCTCCTGTGACGCACTCGTTGCGGGGCGCCACAAATTCATGTTCTCAATTTTGGACAGTGGATTGGTTCTGTAATCCTCCAGCTGAATCTATGGCATCTAGGTTGAAGTCCTGTAGAATTACACAAGTGATAGGAGCAGGCCCCTTTTTATATTCATCAGCTCCCATTTCAGAGCATTGTGTCCCACAGGATTGGGGGAAGATAATCATGGCTATTCCCTCTTTGATCACTACTTCAATTGTCCTCCAGATGACGCTGACTAGTACACTGCAGGGGCCTGATTCAGACATTCCACAAGTTAGTATGCAAAAAGGAATCCCACATGACACAATGGCTCATGTTCCTTGACTCACCGAATAAAGGAACAATATGTCTGGCATAGATCACAATAGTTCATCCCCGCACAAGTGGCCAAATATTCCTTATTGATGTTGAATTGTCACACTCAGTCCTTTTTTTCTGTGAGCAACGGAATAACTGCTGTACCGTACAAGTGCTGCTCCACATTAATACAATAAACAATAATGGGAATGTGCTGTTGCAGATTTTTGGTTTCAGCAGAATTATCAGCATTTGGACATTGTGGAAAAATGAGCACATGGGGAGGAGGTAAGGGGCTCCACATCCTTAAATACATAAAAGGATCTGAAGCGCTGTTTCTGTTGGCAATTTCCTTTAAAGGGATTAATCACTACTGGATAACACCTTAGGGTGCAGAGAAAACAGGAAAAAAATCACTTTTCTCCACTATGCTGCCAGTATAGAAAAACCACTGTTCTTCGCTCTGATGGAATAGTGAAGACATCAGCCTGTCATTGTTTGTGTCAGATATCTGGTGGGGGACACAGTGATGATATTGGAGGACTGGGGCTGATTCAGGAGGTAAGTATGGAATATTTTTTTTATTTCATGCTGCACTCTAAGGCTTTTTTCATTGTCTGTCAAGACACATTAAATGTTTGTGCAGCCACCTTACAGGGATTGTATATGATTTGTAAATTGTCATTCCGGATTCAATCTGGTGACCTTGTGCTGTAAGGTTGGTTTGTTTCCTCGCTGAGCCACATCATAGTCAATCCCCTGTCCAAGTGATTGTCTTTTACCTTTACTTCTACCCTTTTGATTTGCAGTCATCAGATGTTTTGATTTGCTCATTTACTCTGTCCTATCGCATTTCGGATGTGGCTATTTATACCCTCCTTATGCTGGCCTTCTCTGCTGGCTATATTTCTATGTGGATCCTGCTAAACTGTTCCAGTTTAAATACTAAGGATTTTGCTGGTTTCACAGAGACCAGCTAAGTATTTTCTCTTTGCTGTCTCACTTCTCTTACCTACTCTTAGGTTGTAGGAGGCTATTCTTACTGGCAGTAACTACTTCACCTGTTTCCACTTGTGCGCATGTTTAATGTTTCCACACCTTGGGTCCTTACCTATCTCTACATGCTTTCCTTATAATGAGTTGAAGTGTACAGCAATCTTCCCTCTGACTACTAAGGAGGTATGAGGAACTTAATGGCCTTCCAGGAAGCCAGGTCAAAGTTGTGTTCTCCTATGTTGTGTGGCTAGGGTTATTACAGCCTGTGCAGGAGCCACTAGGCACTGTGCAGCTAGGAATACTAGTCTGTACAGGAACCAGTTGGGTCAGGTGTAGTTGTTAGGAGATAGGCTTTATTTACCCATATTGGAATTCTCACATGCTTTACACTACCTATGTCTATCCTTTCTATTGGGGTAGATTAATGTGGCATTTAAAGGAGTTGATCCAGTTTCAGATTGCTGCCACTGTCACATATTCTTATGGCAGGCATTCATACGAGTGCTGACCCTGTAATACACAGACAGCTGGGGCTCTTTCTGTCTCGTAGATGAGGGTCCTGAACAGTCAATGTCCCTTAGTTCCTCCATTTACTCCATCGACGGAGCGTATGACGGCTTATCAAGCCCTTTGAGTTGAAGAATTATAGCAGTAAGGAATCATACAACTCCCGTAATCTCACCATTAAGTACTGTGACAACCATGATTCCTAAGCTTCCCTTCTGAAACCACTGCTCGTCATTCAGTCGGATATTTTGGCAATGACTCGGATTATGGCTCGCCGGAGGCGGCTTCGCGTTACATTTTGTGTATGATTACAGGATAACGGCTCCTGTGCGGCTGTAGTAAAATATATCACATTTCAATAATGAAGGGTTTTCTATCTGCAAATTCGCTGATTTCCTGCGCAGAGCATCCTCGCCGAAAAGCTGTATAACACTTCATCGCTTTATAAATGAACGGACTTGGCAGCGTTCGCTCTCGCTGCCATCTGTCTGATCGTCTAAGGTTCAGGGGCTTTGATGCTCATTACCAAAGGGGGTTTACCACAATCAGATGTCCTGACAAAGTTGTACTGGGAAGGATCTCGGTTTTCTTCATAATGTCTCCCCCGAGGCCTCGTCGTAGTATGCAGATAATACAGAACGATGCTTCCCATTTGCCCCCTTGTCTTTATGGAATTTCTGTAGTGTTTCCCTTTTTCCCAGTTTTTTTTGCAGTACTTCTCTTTTTCCGTATTTTTTGTGTTCCCTCTTTCACCCTTCTCCTTTTGTGTTACCCCTTTTCCCATTTTGTGTTGTTGTACAGTGCTTCTCTTTTACTCACTGTCTTGTGTGTTCCCCCTTTTCTCCCCTCTTCTGAGTATTTCCTTTCTTTCCAGTGTTCTTTTTTGCACTGTTTCTCTTTTTCCCACTGTCCTGTGTGTTGCCACTTTCTCTCCTCTTCTGCAGCATTTCCACTTTTCCCTGTGGTTTTCTTTCCACTTTATCTCTTTTTCCCGCTGTCCTGTGTGTTCCTGCTTTCTCTTCTCTTCTTCAGTATTTCTCTTTTTCCCAGTGTTATTGCAGTGCTTCTTTTTTCCCCTGCATTCCTGTGTGTTCCCCCTTTCCCTACTCTTCTGCCTCTTCCGCAATGTTTCCCCTTTGCTCCCAGTGTTTTAGTTGTTGTAGTGCTTCTTCCCCTCGCTGTCCTTTGTGGTCCCCCTTTCTCATCTCTTCTACAGTATTTCATCTCTTACCAGTGTTTTAGTTGTTGCAATGCTTCCTTTTTCCCACTGTCCTGTGTGTCCCCTTTGTCTTCTCTTCTATAATATTTCACATTTTCACAGTTTTTTGTGGCAGGGCTTCTCTTTTTCCCCTGCCTCCTGGGTGTTCCCCCTTTCTCTCCTCTTCTGCAGTATTTCTCCTCTTCCTAGTGTTCCCCCTTTCTCTCCTCTTCTGCAGTATTTCTCCTCTTCCCAGTGTTCCCCCTTTCTCTCCTCTTCTGCAGTATTTCTCCTCTTCCCAGTGTTCCCCCTTTCTCTCCTCTTCTGCAGTATTTCTCCTCTTCCCAGTGTTCCCCCTTTCTCTCCTCTTCTGCAGTATTTCTCCTCTTCCCAGTGTTCCCCCTTTCTCTCCTCTTCTGCAGTATTTCTCCTCTTCCCAGTGTTCCCCCTTTCTCTCCTCTTCTGCAGTATTTCTCCTCTTCCCAGTGTTCCCCCTTTCTCTCCTCTTCTGCAGTATTTCTCCTCTTCCCAGTGTTCCCCCTTTCTCTCCTCTTCTGCAGTATTTCTCCTCTTCCCAGTGTTCCCCTTTCTCTCCTCTTCTGCAGTATTTCTCCTCTTCCCAGTGTTCCCCTTTCTCTCCTCTTCTGCAGTATTTCTCCTCTTCCCAGTGTTCCCCCTTTCTCTCCTCTTCTGCAGTATTTCTCCTCTTCCCAGTGTTCCCCCTTTCTCTCCTCTTCTGCAGTATTTCTCCTCTTCCCAGTGTTCCCCCTTTCTCTCCTCTTCTGCAGTATTTCTCCTCTTCCCAGTGTTCCCCTTTCTCTTCTCCTCTGCAGTATTTCTCCTCTTCCCAGTGTTCCCCCTTTCTCTCCTCTTCTGCAGTATTTCTCCTCTTCCCAGTGTTCCCCCTTTCTCTCCTCTTCTGCAGTATTTCTCCTCTTCCCAGTGTTCCCCCTTTCTCTCCTCTTCTGCAGTATTTCTCCTCTTCCCAGTGTTCCCCCTTTCTCTCCTCTTCCCAGTGTTCCCCCTTTCTCTCCTCTTCTGCAGTATTTCTCCTCTTCCCAGTGTTCCCCCTTTCTCTCCTCTTCTGCAGTATTTCTCCTCTTCCCAGTGTTCCCCCTTTCTCTCCTCTTTTGCAGTATTTCTCCTCTTCCCAGTGTTCCCCCTTTCTCTCCTTCTGCAGTATTTCTCCTCTTCCAGTGTTCCCTTTCTCTTCTCCTCTGCAGTATTTCTCTCTTCCCAGTTCCCCCTTTCTCTCCTCTTCTGCAGTATTTCTCCTCTTCCCAGTGTTCCCCCTTTCTCTCCTCTTCTGCAGTATTTCTCCTCTTCCCAGTGTTCCCCCTTTCTCTCCTCTTCTGCAGTATTTCTCCTCTTCCCAGTGTTCCCCCTTTCTCTCCTCTTCTGCAGTATTTCTCCTCTTCCCAGTGTTCCCCCTTTCTCTCCTCTTCTGCAGTATTTCTCCTCTTCCCAGTGTTCCCCCTTTCTCTCCTCTTCTGCAGTATTTCTCCTCTTCCCAGTGTTCCCCCTTTCTCTCCTCTTCTGCAGTATTTCTCCTCTTCCCAGTGTTCCCCCTTTCTCTCCTCTTCTGCAGTATTTCTCCTCTTCCCAGTGTTCCCCCTTTCTCTCCTCTTCTGCAGTATTTCTCCTCTTCCCAGTGTTCCCCCTTTCTCTTCTCCTCTGCAGTGTTCCCCCTTTCTCTCCTCTTCTGCAGTATTTCTCCTCTTCCCAGTGTTCCCCCTTTCTCTCCTCTTCTGCAGTATTTCTCCTCTTCCCAGTGTTCCCCCTTTCTCTTCTCCTCTGCAGTGTTCCCCCTTTCTCTCCTCTTCTGCAGTATTTCTCCTCTTCCCAGTGTTCCCCCTTTCTCTTCTCCTCTGCAGTGTTCCCCCTTTCTCTCCTCTTCTGCAGTATTTCTCCTCTTCCCAGTGTTCCCCCTTTCTCTCCTCTTCTGCAGTATTTCTCCTCTTCCCAGTGTTCCCCCTTTCTCTCCTCTTCTGCAGTATTTCTCCTCTTCCCAGTGTTCCCCCTTTCTCCTCTCCTCTGCAGTGTTTCCCCTTTGTTCTCAGTGTTTTTGTTGTTGCTGTCCTTCCCTTGTTCCCACTGTCCTGAGTGTTCCCCTTTGTCTCCTCTTCTGTAGTATTTCACCTTTGCTTCTTCCCCCCCTGAATGTTTTCCTTTCTCCAGCATTTAATCTTTTCTGCAGTTCTTCTCTTTTCCCTGTCCTGAGTGTTCCCCCTTTTTCCCCTCTTCTGCAGTGTGTTGCCTATTTCCCCCATGTTATTCTTTCCACAGTTTTCCCCCTTTCCTCGGATGTTTTCTTTTGCAATCTTCCTGCTCTTGGACACATATCCAGGGTGTTTTGTTCTGGGATGTTCTAATTTTCACCATGTCTTGTGTGTTGTCTTTTCCTGTAATCCCACATTCCCTCTTTTTACATGTTAGTTTCTGTGATTTCCTCCTTGCTTAATGCACTGGCGGACACAGATGGAAAGAGGCCCCTGTGCAAGAACAGTAATTCAGCCCTATGCAGTCTAATAGCTCATCATGATGCACAATTAGACCTACTTGAGAGGTGGAAATAGGCCCCTTTGCTGCTTGGGCCCTTGTGCGGCTGCACAGGTTGCACCAATGATATGTCCGCCCCTGGTCTAATGTATTACCTTCTGCATCGTTCCAACTTTTCTTTTCTTGTCTGTTGTTTTTCTCTTTCTCCTATTATTGTCTTCTTCACTGTTCCTACACCCCCCCACACCTGGTGTTTCATTTTTTAATACATTCTCTCACGAGTCTAACATTCCATCCTCTGTTTTGATTTATTTTAGTGTCTTTTCTATTTTGCAGCATTGCCCATTTTCGTCTGGTTGAGTTGTATATTGTAGGTTGTCTGGTCCCCCTTTTTTGTGGTGATATTAGCCTTCAATATCTCCCCTTATTCTATTGTACTGTGTGCTTCATCTACAATGTTCCCCTTCTTCACCTTGTCTGGTCCCCTGTCTGTCTAGCATTCTGTCCTCTTTGACATTTCTTCTTTCCCTCAATGCCTGATGTGTTATCCCCTGCAATCAGGGCCAGCTCCAGATTTTTGTGGGCCCTGGGCGAAAGAGTCTCAGTGGACCCCTTTAACACTCACACACAGCACTGCTACATGCCTCATACATGCACATACAAACACACACAAAGCTCTGCTACATACATGCACATACAAATACAGCTCTGATGCATGCACAATACATGCACATACAAACACACAGCTCTGCCACATGCACATACAAACACACACAGCTCTGTTACATGCACATACAGATACACACACAGCCCTGCTACATGGACACTATATACTCAGCTCTGCTACATGTACAATACATGCACATACAAACACACACACACCTCTGTTACATGCACAATACATGCACATACAGATACACATAGATATACACATAGACATACACACACAGATATACACACATACAGATATACACACAGGCACACACACAGATATACACACATGCAGATATCCACACATAGACACACACATTTAGATATAAAGACACATATACAGATATACAGACACACATACAGATATACAGACACACATATGGATATACACACACATTCAGATATACACACACACATTCAGCTATACACACACATTCAGCTATACACACGCATACAGATATACAGATACACATACAAATATACACACATACAGATATATACACACATGCAAACATACAGAGCCTTGTGAAAGTATTCGGCCTCCTTGAACTTTTCAACCTTTTGCCACATTTCAGGCTTCAAACATAAAGATATAAATTCTAATTCTAACAAGTGGGACACAATTGTGAAGTGGAACCAAATTTATTGCATATTTTTTAATTTTTTTAACAAGTACAAACCTGAACAGTGGGGTGTGTAATATTATTCGGCCCCTTGAGTTAACACTTTGTAGCGCCACCTTTTGTTGCGATTACAGCTGCAGTCTCTTGGGGTTTATCTCTATCAGTTTTGCACATGGAGAGACTGAAATTCTTGCCCATTCTTCCTTGCAGAACAGCTGGAGCTCAGTGAGTTTGGATGGAGGCGTTTGTGATCAGCAGTTTTCAGCTCTTTCCAAAGATTCTCCATTGGATTCAGGTCTGGATGTGACTCGGCCATTCTAACACCTGGATACGTTTATTTTTGAACCATTCCATTGTAGATTTTGCTTTATGTTTGGGATCATTGTCTTGTTGGAAGATAAATCTCCGTCCCAGTCTCAGGTCTTTTGCAGACTCCAGCAGGTTTTCTTCCAGAACGGTCCTGTATTTGGCTCCATCCGTCTTCTCATCAATTTTAACCATCTTCCCTGTCCCTGCTGAGGAAAGGCCCAAACCATAATGCTGCCACCACCATGTGTGACAGTGGGGATGGTGTTTTGAGGGTGATGAGCTTTGTTGCTTTTACACCAAACATATCGTTTGGCATTATGGCCAAAAAGTTTGATTTTGGTTTCCTCTGAGCAGAGCCCCTTATTCCACATGTTTGGTGTCTCCCAAGTGGCTTGTAGCAAACTTCAAACTAGACTTTTTATGGATATCTTTGAGAAATGTCTTTCTTCTTGCCACTCTTCCATAAAGTTCAGATTTGTGCAGTGTACGACTGATTGTTGTCCTATGGACGGACTCTCCCACCTCAGCTGTAGATCTCTGCAGTTCATCCAGAGGGATCATGGGCCTTTTGGCTGCATCTCTGATCAGTCTTCTCCTTGTTCAAGATGAAAGTTTAGAGGGACGGCCGGGTCTTGGTAGATTTGCAGTGGTCTGATCCTCCTTCCATTTCAATATGATCACTTGCACAGCGGCTCCTTGAGATGTTTAAAACTTGGGAAATATTTTTGTATCCAAATCCGGCTTTGAACTTCGCCACAACAGTATCTCGGACCTGCCTGGTGTGTTCCTTGGTCTTCATGATGCTCTCTGCACTTGAAACAGAACCCTGAGACTATCACAGAGCAGGTTCATTTATACGGACACTTGATTACACACAGGTGGATCTGATTTATCATTACCAGTCATTGAGGACAACATTGGATCATTCAGAGATCCTCACTGAACTTCTGGAGTGAGTTTGCTGCACTGAAAGTAAACTGAGAGATCAATGGCTCCTTCCTTGCAGTGCCAAAATTTCCTTGAGGCCCACTGCTGAGAGATCAATGGCTTCTGCCTCACACGACCGACATTTCCCTGAAGCCCACCTCCGAGAGATCAATGGCTCTTGCCTCACACGACCGACATTTCCCTGAAGCCCACCTCCGAGAGATCAATGGCTCTTGCCTCACACGATCGACATTTCCCTGAAGCCCACCACGAGAGATCAATGGCTTTTGCCTCACACCACCAACATTTCCCTGAAGCCCACCACTGAGATCAATGGCTCTTGCCTCACAATACCGACATTTCCCTAAAGCCCACCACTGAGAGATCAATGGCTCTTGCCTCACAATACCGACATTTCCCTAAAGCCCACCACGAGAGATCAATGGCTCTTGTCTCACACCACCAACATTTCCCTGAAGCCCACCACTGAGAGATCAATGGCTCTTGCCTCACACCACCGACATTTCCCTGAAGCCCACCACCAATGGCTCCTTCCTCGCTGTGCCAACATTTCCTTGAAGCCCACCCCTGGGAGATCAATGGCTCCTGCCTCGTACTGCCAACATTTCATTGAAGCCCACTGCCAAGAGATCAGTGGCCCTGCCTCACGCCACCTCCCACCCCGGGGCCCCCAGCACTGCCTGACTCCTGCCTCCTGTGACCCAGCTCCATCGTAGCCACCCCCCTTCCAGTACGCGAAATTCATACTATACGATGGACCCCCATTTTCACATTAACAATTTTTGCTTACGCTCCTCCTCTAACTTTGGGGTACATGATATTGTCCACAAAATACAGTAAATGTTAATAAGCTGCAAATATGTAATTTAACGTTTGGGGTGGCTAAAAACAGCAGATTTTTTACATATAGTACTGATCGACGGCACTAACATTTTTACGTTGAAGGACACCCCGGGCTGCATTTTCCCATCTAATTAGCTGATAGCAGGGAGCAATAGATTGCACTCAGCTGCTCACCACAGACTTCATGTTTGATGGGTTAATTTTTTTTTATTTGATAGCAAAAACAGAGACATCAATAATGGTTTTCTGGGTCTGGAGAAAGCAGTCGCTGGAGGCTTTTTGCCTTTGGCCTTTTGAAAACACATCTTTCCTTCCAGCCTGCGAGCGATTACCGCGAGCCGTCAGAAGACTCCAATGTGTAAAGCATAGAATGCGCTCAGAACATTCCATCATTCTCTTGCTATGTGATTTGTGAATGTTTAATTTCCATTACTTCTAGAACAATAGAAGCAAGGTCATGTGAAGGCCAAAGCCACCCTCCAAGGAAAAGACACTTCTATCTGTAAGATCCTGCAGAGTGGCTTCTCTCCTACAAATAATGTGGAGACTATTAGCTTAGTGACCTTACACAATGATGTCACGTCTGGAGTCAGGCAGGAACGCTTGTGATTTGTGCGGCTGGAAAAAGTCATATTCGGTTCCTGCAGGTCATCCTCTGTCTGTTACTAAATCCTAAAACCCACGTTCTTCTATGATTATCTAGAAATGTGTATTTTATTATTATTTTTTATAGCTGATCACAAAGTGTCCTGCAACCAGCAGCAGGTGTTTAATTCTGCCATAGCACCCCCGCAGGAGAAATGAGGTATTACACTGTTATCATTACAACACCACCGCAGGAGGAATAAGGTATTACACTGTTATCATTACAGCACCACCGCAGGAGGAATAAGGTATTACACTATTATCATTACAGCACCACCGCAGGAGAAATAAGGTATTACACTATTATCATTACAGCACCACCGCAGGAGGAATAAGGTATTACACTGTTATCATTACAGCACCACCGCAGGAGAAATAAGGTATTACACCAGTGGCGGACCTTGCGACCGGGGGGCCCTGGTGCAGCAGCCGACAGTGAGGGGCGGGGGGGTGTGCTATCGGCCGTCGGCGAGGACCGGGGCGGTGGGGTGGGCCATATGTGCTGCTGCTCCTGCCTGCATCGAGCGTGCCGCACACAGTCCTGGGAGCCGGGACAGCAGAGGAGAGGAGGGGCGGGCTCAGCCAGGGGAAGCAGGAAGCTTCCCTCGGTTAACCCCCTCTCCTCTGCCACACTGGCACAGGGTCATGGGGTCGGCTGGGGGCCCCCCTGCAGGCTTCAGGGGCCCCCTAGCTGGTCGGGGCCCTGGTGCAGCTGCACCAGCTGCACCACGGTAGGTCCGCCCCTGTATTACACCATTATCATTACAGCACCACCGCAGGAGACATAAGGTATTACACTGCTATCATTACAGCTCCACCGCAGGAGGAATAAGGTATTACACCGTTATCATTACAGCACCACCACAGGAGAAATAAGGTATTACATCGTTATCATTACAGCACCACTGCAGGAGAAATAAGGTATTACATCGTTATCATTACAGCACCACCACAGGAGAAATAAGGTATTACACCGTTATCATTACAGCACCACCGCAGGGGAATAAAGTATTTTCACCGTTATCATTACAGCACCACCACATGAGGAATAAGGTATTACACCGTTATCATTACAGCACCACCACAGGAGGAATAAGGTATTACATTGTTATCATTACAGCACCACCGCAGGAGAAATAAGGTATTACACTGTTATCAGTACAGCACCATAGCAGGAGAAATGAGGTATTACACTGTTATCATTACAACACCACCATAGGAGAAATAAGGTATTACACTGTTATCAGTACAGCACCACCGCAGGAGGAATAAGGTATTACACTGCTATCATTACAGCACCACCATAGGAGAAATAAGGTATTACACCGTTATCATTACAGCAGGAGCGCAGGAGAAATAAGGTATTACACCGTTATCATTACAGCACCACTGCAGGAGATATAAGGTATTACACCATTATCATTACAGCACCACCATAGGAGAAATAAGGTATTACACTGTTATCAGTACAGCACCATCGCAGGAGAAATGAGGTATTACACTGTTATCATTACAGCACCACCATAGGAGAAATAAGGTATTACACTGTTATTATTACAGCACCACTGCAGGAGAAATGAGATATTACACTGTTATCATTACAGCACCACTGCAGGAGATATAAGGTATTACACCGTTATTATTACAGCAGCACCGCAGGATTCTATGACGTTTTCCAAAACTTTTGTTTTGCTCCTAAAGTAAATGGGTTCTAAGGGCTCCCTAAGTGTCCCTTTTGTCCCCTATGAAAAGACCGATACTATTAAAGACTTGAAGATTTTGCATTGAGGTCCAAAAAATGTAAGTTAAATGACTTCACTGATAACCAGCTGGCTATCGGCTTGTAGATTTAGAGTATGCAGAGATAGAGATGACCGTGGAAAATAAAGGAGCATCTCTTCTGTGATGACTCACCATCTGGCCACTTGTGTGGGAGTGAACTGAGCTTAATTATTCAAGACATACTTTGCCTTTGTTCTACAAGTCAAGGGACATGATCCTTTGTTTCATGTCAGACTGTCCAGCACCCCTTTTTTCTGCTAATTAGTTGGATGCCTGCTGATTGTGGATTGCATCAGCTCCTTGCGGTGTACTAGATTACATAATTCAAAAGACAATTATGTAGTTGGTTTGAACCATCAAACAATGAGGGAACAGCCATCTCCCACCAATCCTGTGCGGCACAATGCCTTGAAATGGGAGATGGGGGGTATAAAATGGGGCCTGCTCCTGGCAATGAGATGATTCTACAGGACCTCAGCCTAGGGACCATGGTTCCAGCTGGTGGTTTCCAGAACTGCTCCACTGACCAGCACTGAGCCCACAAATTCATTTGGAGAACCCAGGTTGGGACAATCCAGTCACCTGGCCCCATACCTCGCCATGCTCTGTTGGTTTCCTAAGCTTGCCGCCATCTCTTCTAAGTAGGTGCCAACCAAAATTGACATGCTGTAGACTGTGGTAGTTGTCAGTGGATTGCAAACACACAGGTTTTGAATCCTGGTGAACCTGCGGAAGGGAGAGACTGTCACATGCACCATCTTGTGTCATTGCTTGGAATTTACTATAAGCTGTTGACTGTTGGTGACCAATAAAGTCTTACCAGAGCGTGGTATCCTCACCCTGTGTTGTCTGCGTAGTGTTCTACACATGGGGAAGAAGTAAAGACAGCCAAGCCAGTGGATGAGAAGACACCCACTGATCCTCATATCTCCACATCTTTCACACAACATAACAGGGGTGGAACACAGAGAAATGTTCATGGACACTGGGGAGTTAAAGTACAAAATGCAAAAAAAAAAAAAAAAAGTTTCTGCTGTTTGGAGAAGCTGCCCAGTGTGGACATGAAGGCCATTCATCACCATCAGGCTGGCAACTTGCCATTGTGAGGAGAATGCCAAGGCTCTGTTTGTTTCCTAACCCCATTAATTAGTATCTGGTGATAAATCACTTGCTGCCATGTCACAAACTACAAGCTGAAGTCAACCCAGGAAGATAAAGACTCAGCACTTCAACTGTGCAAAGGGTGCATTACCTGTATACAAGGATATAACTATAACTATAATACTGCCCCCTCTGTCCAAGAATATAACTACTATAATACTGCTCGTATGTACAAGAATATAACTACTATAATACTGCTCTTATATACAAGAATATAACTACTATAATACTGCCCCCTATATACAAGAATATAACTACTATAATACTGCCCCTATGTACAAGAATATAACTACTATAATACTGCCCCTATATACAAGAATATAACTTCTATAATACTGCCCCTATATACAAGAATATAACTACTATAATACTGCCCCTATATACAAGAATATAACTACTATAATACTGCTCCTATGTACAAGAATATAACTACTATAATACTGCCCCTATATACAAGAATATAACTACTATAATACTGCCCTTATGTACAAAAATATAACTACTATAATACTGCCCCTATATACAAGAATATAACTACTATAATACTGCTCCTATGTACAAGAATATAACTACTATAATACTGCCCCTATATACAAGAATATAACTACTATAATACTGCCCTTATGTACAAGAATATAACTACTATAATACTGCCCCTATATACAAGAATATAACTACTATAATACTGCCCCCTCTGTCCAAGAATATAACTACTATAACACTGCCCCTCTGTACAAGAATATAACTACTATAATACTGCTCCTATGTACAAGAATATAACTACTATAATACTGCCCCTCTGTACAAGAATATAACTACTATAATACTGCCCCTATATACAAGAATATAACTACTACAATACTGCCCCTCTGTCCAAGAATATAACTACTATAATACTGCCCTCTGTCCAAGAATATAACTACTATAATACTGCCTCTATATAGAAGAATATAACTACTATAATACTACCTCTATGTACAAGAATATAACTACTATAATACTGCCCTCTATGTAGAAGAATATAACTACTATAATACTGCCCCTATGTACAGAAATATAACTACTATAATACTGCCCTATGTACAAGAATATAACTACTATAATACTGCCCCTCTGTCCAAGAATATAGCTACTATAATACTGCTCCTATGTACAAGAATATAACTACTATAATACTGCCCCCTCTGTCCAAGAATATAACTACTATAATACTGCCCCTCTGTCCAAGAATATAACTACTATAATACTGCCCCTATATACAAGAATATAACTACTATAATACTGCCCTATTATACAAGAATATAACTACTACAATACTGCCCCTCTGTCCAAGAATATAGCTACTATAATACTGCTCCTATGTTCAAGAATATAACTACTATAATACTGCCCCTATGTACAAGAATATAACTACTATAATACTGCTCTATGTACAAGAATATAACTACTATAATACTGCCCCTTTACAAGAATATAACTACTATAATACTGCCCCTATATACAAGAATATAACTACTATAATACTGCCCCTATATACAAGAATATAACTACTATAATACTGCCCTATGTACAAGAATATAACTACTATAATACTGCCCCTATATACAAGAATATAACTACTATAATACTGCCCTTATGTACAAGAATATAACTACTATAATACTGCCCCTATATACAAGAATATAACTACTATAATACTGCTCCTATGTACAAGAATATAACTACTATAATACTGCCCCTATATACAAGAATATAACTACTATAATACTGCCCTTATGTACAAGAATATAACTACTATAATACTGCCCCTATATACAAGAATATAACTACTATAATACTGCCCCCTCTGTCCAAGAATATAGCTACTATAACACTGCCCCCTCTGTACAAGAATATAACTACTATAATACTGCTCCTATGTACAAGAATATAACTACTATAATACTGCCCCTCTGTACAAGAATATAACTACTATAATACTGCCCCTATATACAAGAATATAACTACTACAATACTGCCCCTCTGTCCAAGAATATAACTACTATAATACTGCCCCTCTGTCCAAGAATATAACTACTATAATACTGCCTCTATTACAAGAATATAACTACTATAATACTGCCCTCTATGTACAAGAATATAACTACTATAATACTGCCCCTCTGTACAAGAATATAACTACTATAATACTGCCCTATGTACAAGAATATAACTACTATAATACTGCCCCTTGTACAAGAATATAACTACTATAATACTGCTCCTATGTACAAGAATATAACTACTATAATACTGCCCCCTCTGTCCAGAATATAACTACTATAATACTGCCCCTCTGTCCAAGAATATAACTACTATAATACTGCCCCTATGTACAAGAATATAACTACTATAATACTGCCCCTATATACAAGAATATAACTACTACAATACTGCCCCTATTACCAAGAATATAGCTACTATAATACTGCTCCTATGTCAAGAATATAACTACTATAATACTGCCCTATGTAAAGAATATAACTACTATAATACTGCCCCTATATACAAGAATATAACTACTATAATACTGCTCCTATTACAAGAATATAACTACTATAATACTGCTCCCTATGTACAAGAATATAACTACTATAATACTGCCCCTATATACAAGAATATAACTACTATAATACTGCTCCTATTACAAGAATATAACTACTATAATACTGCTCCTATGTACAAGAATATAACTACTATAATACTGCTCCCTATGTACAAGAATATAACTATAATATATACTGCCCTATGTACAAGAATATAACTACTATAATATGTAGAAGAATATAACTACTATAATACTGCCCCTATGTACAAGAATATAACTACTAAATACTGCCCATTGTAAGAATACAGTGTATATTATTCGCTCTGAGTTGGTATTTATTTGTGACCTGTCCTCCCCAGTAAAGTTAATATAACCAGGTTTATCGATATTATCTGGAGGATATTATGAATTGTAAATGTCACTATTAATGGGAATTTTCTATTTCTGTATTTATAGAGAGTACAAAATATCGCCCATTAGAAGAATATAACTACTATAATACTGCCCCTATGTACAAGAATATAACTACTATAATACTGCTCCTATGTACAAGAATATAACTACTATAATACTGCCCATGTAGAAGAATATAACTACTATAATACTGCTCCTATGTACAAGAATATAACTACTATAATACTGCCCTATGTACAAGAATATAACTACTATAATACTGCTCCTATGTACAAGAATATAACTACTATAATACTGCCCTGTACAAGAATATAACTACTATAATACTGCCCCTATATTACAAGAATATAACTACTATAATACTGCTCCTATGTACAAGAGTATAACTACTATTATACTGCTCCTATGTACAAGAGTATAACTACTATAATACTGCTCCTATGTACAAGAATATAACTATATAATACTGCTCCTATATACAAGAATATAACTACTATAATACTGCTTCTATTACAAGAATATAACTACTATAATACTGCCCTATGTACAAGAATATAACTACTATAATACTGCCCTATGAACAAGAATATAACTACTATAATACTGCTCCTATGTAAAGAATATAACTACTATAATACTGCCCATGTAAAGAATATAACTACTATAATACTGCCCTATATACAAGAATATAACTACTATAATATTGCTCCTATGTACAAGAATATAACTACTATAATACTGCCTCTATATACAAGAATATAACTACTATAATACTGCTCCTATATACAAGAATATAACTACTATAATACTGCTCCTATGTACAAGAATATAACTACTATAATACTGCCCATGTACAAGAATATAACTACTATAATACTGCCCTATGAAAAGAATATAACTACTATAATACTGCTCCTATGTACAAGAATATAACTACTATAATACTGCCCATGTAGAAGAATATAACTACTATAATACTGCCCCTATGTACAAGAATATAACTACTATAATACTGCTCCTATTACAAGAATATAACTACTATAATACTGCTCCCTATATACAAGAATATAACTACTATAATACTGCTCCTATATACAAGAATATAACTACTATAATACTGCTCCTATGTACAAGAATATAACTACTATAATACTGCCCATGTAAAGAATATAACTACTATAATACTGCCCATGTAGAAGAATACAGTGTATTTATTTCAGATCTGGAGTTGGTATTATTTTGTGGCGCTGTCTCTCCCCCAGTAATGTTTATATAACGCAGTGTTTATCCGGATATTATCTGGAGGATTTTGTGTATGTGTAAATGTCACTAGTTTATTGGAATTGTTCTATTTTGCTGTATTTATAGGTGAGTACAAAATTCGTCATAAACAATAATCTGGAGGAGCCGCGCAGGTGCCATCTGTCACATCACAGCGGGAGAATTATTGTGTACATAGCCGCGCCAGATAAGTCATCCGGCAGAAGAATCTCCGTACAAGTCACCACTCCACAAATAATGTCCTAACTGTGAGTCATAAATCCCATTGGGAAGAAAAGATTGCTAAAAGAAGTAATAGAACCTCTTCCAAAAGGAGTAGAAAAGCCGGTGACCTGAATAGAATCCCACCAGAGACGCCGAAATACGGCCTAACAGAGATGCTGAAATAGAGCCCACCAGAGATGCTGAAATAGAGCCCACCAGAGATGCGAAATACGGCCCACCAGAGATGCCCGAAAATAAAGCCACCGAGAGATGCCGAAATACGGCCTACCAGAGATGCCAGAATTAAAAGCCCCCCAAGAGATGCTTAAGAGATGAGAACGCCACCAGAGATTAATACAGCCTACCAGAGACAAATTACAGCCTACCAGAGACGAAATCAGCTACCAGACATGCCGAAATACGGCCCACCACAGATGTGTACTCTCTCTAAAAATCTTCAATTCCATCATCGCCTCAATCTTCCTGTACAGTACGGAAGTTGAGGATCAACACACCTACTCAGACTGGTCAGCCCAGCACAATTATTCCACCTGGTAAATCTCTAAGCACCTTCTCCAGGTCCATTGGACACCCCCAACAGTGCTTGTTGAGGCGAGCTGGGCAGCTTCCTTTCTACACCTAACGGTTCTGACAAAGGCACTCTCCTACATATTAGCAATCCAAGCCCCAACACTATAAAGCCCTGATACATGTAGGTAAAAAAGAAAACCAGGAATCTCAGAACAGCTCACCCTTGGAACAGTTCACCCAAACCAGGACCCTCAGAACAGCTCACCCAAACCTGAAACCTCAGAACAGCTCACCCAAACCAGGACCATCGGAACAGCTTACCCAAACCTGGACCTTGGAACAGCTCACCCAAACCTGGACATTCAGAACAGCTCACTCAAACCTGAACCCTTGGAACAGCTCACCCAAAACAGGACCCTTGGTACAGCTCACCCAAACCTGGACTCTTGGAACAGCTCACCAAAAACCAAAATCCTCGGAACAGCTCACCCAAACCTGGACCCTTGGAACAGCTTACTCCCAAACCAGGACCGAAAGAACAGTTCACCCAAACCTGATCCCTTGGTTCAGCTCAGCCAATACAGGACCCTTGGAACAGTCACCCAAACCAGGACCCTTGGAACAGCTCACCTAAACCTGGACTCTTGGAACAGTTCACCCAAACTAGGACCCTCAGAACAACTCACCCAAACCTGAACCCTTGGTTCAACTCACTCAAAACAGGACCCTTGGAACAGCTCACCCAAAACTCGACCCTTGGAACAGCTCACCCAAACCACGACCCTTGGAACATGACACCCAAACCAGGACCCTGGAAACAGCTCACCCAAACCAGGACCCTTGGAAGAGGACACCCAAACCAGGACCCTAGAAACAGCTCACCCAAACCAGGACTCTCAGAACAGCTCACGCAAACCTGAATCTTTGGTTCAGCTCATGCTAAACAAGACCCTTGGAACAGCTCACCCAAGCCAGGACCTTCAGAACAGCTCACCCAAAGCAGGACCCTTGGAACAGCTCACCCAAACCAGGACCCTTGGAACAGGACACCCAAACCAGGACCCTTGGAACAGCTCACCCAAATCAAGACCCTCAGAACAGCTCACCCAAACCAGGACCCTTAGAACAGCTCACCCAAACCAGGACCCTTGGAACAGGACACCCAAACCAGGACCCTGGGAACCTCTACACCTCTATATGGTGTGCAGTACCTCTGTGGCGACTGGATCAACAGGGGCACCACACTTACCCAAACTAAGAACCTCAGGACAGTTCACCCAAACCAAGACCCTCAGAACAGCTCACCCAAACCAAGATCCTCAGAACAGGTCACCCAAACCTGGACCTTTAGAACAGCTCTCCAAAACCTGGACCCTCAGAACAGCTCACCCAAACCAGGACCCTATAGCCCTCACCTTGGATGTGGCCCTATCCATTGTTCCTATAGCCTTCACCTTAGATCTGCCCTATCTATCGTTTCTATAGCCTCCACCCTGGATCTGCCCCATCCATATTTCCTATAGCCTCTACCTTGGATGTTTCCCCATCCATTGTCCCTATAGCCCCCACCCTGCATCTGGCCCCGTCCATCGCTCCTATAGCCATCATTATGGATGTGACCACATCCATCATTCCCATGTAGCGTCATCCATTTTACCTATAGCCACCTTCTTGGATGTGGTCCCATCCATTATTCCTACAGACCCCACCTTGGATGTGCCTCTATCCATCGTTCCTATTGCCCCCACCTTGGATGTGGTCCCATCCATTGTTCCTATAGCCCCAAACTTGCATCTGTCCTCATCTATTGTTCCTATAGCTGCTACCTTGGATGTACCCACGTCCATCATTCTTATAGCCCCCACTTTGGATGTGGCCCAATCCATTGTTCCTATAGCCCCCACCTTAGATGTAATGCCATCCATTGTATCTATAGCCCCCATCTTGGATGTGTCTCCATCCATCATTCCTACAGCCCTCACCGTGGATTTGCCTCCATCCATCGTTCCTACAGCTCCAACTTGGATGAGCCCCATCCATCATTCCTAAAGCCCCCACCTTGAATGAGCCCCCATCCATCATTCCTATAGCTCCCACCTTGGATATGCCCCATCCGTCATTCCTATAGCCCCCACCTTAAATGAGCCCCCATCCATTATTCCTATAGCCCCCACCTTGATGGCTCCATCAATCTTCGTGTAGCTCCCATTTATCAATGAGATATCTACTCATCCTTCTATCTCAATATGTATCTCACATTATCTATTTATGTAATCTTTTCCTACATGATCCCTGCACATCTGGTGGTTCAGGTGGTGTTTATATGTGTGCAGCATTAGCTGCCTATTTATCACTGCTACTTCCCGTGAACGGGGCTTTGGTGCTACCCCTGCTTCTTTATTTGATCAGGACAACCCTTTAATGACTCCCGATTTCCGCACTTATATCCGGACTTTGTAATGATTCTATGAAGAGACCATTACACTGTCAGAGAACGGAAGAAAACCCAATTATCTTTGGACCTCTCATTCTGCTTTACATCACGTTGATGGGATGGCTCCCGATATTCCGGGCTTCACGGGGATTTATGATGTACGAGAGCTGACAGGACAGACTCATGTCATCGACCCATAGAAGACAATATTGAAGAATTGAAGCTTATAGTCCAGAGCACCATTATGAATGCAGCTCTGAGGCCAGTAGAAGGTCTCTTAAAGGGGAAGTGCACAATAAAATTATCAGTTACCACTTGCCCGTCCATGGTTTAGGACTCTAGCCCTCTTTCTAGGCTTACAGTCTCTTTAGTCCCTGCACCATCTCGTTAATGCTTCCTGACAGACGTCTTGCCCCTGGACAGCGTTCTTTCTTTTTTCCCATGAGCTGATCTCGGGATGTCTAATGTGTTGTTGATGCGGCCGCCCCTTCCCCTGCTCCTCGGAGGACCGGACTGAGGTTCTCACTATGAACAAGCTCCTGGCTACAGTGGCCTCATCGTGGACGTGGCAGCGTTATCCCCCTCCACAGATTATCCGGGGCCGTCCCCGATCGCTAATGTCCGCACTTCACCTCTCGTTAAATAAAACGCTTTCACAAAGGCGCGGAATAAATAATGTATGAAAGCAATTCTGTAGCGGGAGAAAAAGAAATTGCATTTGCATGATATTCCTTAACCATTTAGAAACTGGAAATAATCCATTTTTAAAAGTACATGCACCCCTCCCCCATATAATAATAAAATGTTTATTCCCTATTGACCTATAGAAACTTTCTAATATACTTTGTTACTGTTATTTTTAAGATCTCTGCTTGCTGCCAAAGAATGGATGACATCCTTGTTTACATCCATAGGATGACACCCCATACCCCTCATTATTTATTTATCAGTCTTCAGCTTAATCTTGAGCCATGGCGACTTGATGGATGAATGCTCTATAGGAAGATCTGCCTACATAGGCCCACTAGGGTCTTCTCCAAGCCTAGATAGGTCCACCAGAGTCTTTTCCAAGCCTAGATAGGTCCACCAGGGTTGTTTCCAAGCCTAGATAGATCCACCAGGGTCGTTTCCAAGCCTAGATACATCCACCAGGTTCTTCTCCAAGCCTAGGTAGGTCCAGCAGGGTCTTCTCCAAGCCTAGATAGGCCTACCAGGGTCTACTCCAAGCCTAGATAGACCCACCAGGGTCTTTTCCAAACATAGATAGGTCAACTAGGGTCTTTTCTAAGCCTAGGTAAGTTCAACAGGGTCTTCTCCAAGCCAAGATAGCTCCACCAGGGTCTTCTCTAAACCTAGATAGGTTCACCAGGGTCTTCTCCAAGCCCAGATAAGTCCACCAAGGTCTTTCCAAGCCTAGATAAGTCCACCAAGTCTTTTCCAAGCCTAGATAGGTCCACCAGGGTCATCTCTAAGCCTAGATAGGCCTACCAGGGTCTACTCCAAGCCTAGATAGGACCACCAGGTCTTCTCCAAGCCTAGATAGGTCCTCCAAGGTCGTCTCCATGCCTAGATAGGTCCACCAGGGTCTTCTCCAAGCCAAGATAGCTCCACCAGGGTCTTCTCCAAGCCCAGATAAGTCCAGCAAGGTCTTTTCCAAGCCTAGATAAGTCCACCAAGGTCTTTTCCAAGCCTAGATAAGTCCACCAAGGTCTTTTCCAAGCCTAGATAGGTCCACCAGGGTCATCTCTAAGCCTAGATAGGTCCACCAGAGTCTTCATACCATCCCATTACTTCTCACATCTGGGGGTTTGCTTCAGGTATATATGGTTTAGAAAATCCACAAGTCTGGATTTCGGAGAGATACATTGTAACTATCAGAATAGGAGTTGGATTTGGGGTTGTTAGTACGTTTTTATCACAAGTCCCATAGAGAATGCATGGGGCTTGCCGCAAGTGTGCCACAAGTGCAGCCATTACGCGGCAGATGCGCTAAATCTGCCGAATCTGGTGCAAATCAGCGAAAACGCTCATGTGAAAGGGACCTAACCTGAGTCCAGACTATACTCGGGGTTAAAGTGGTCTTGGCTCGATTATACCCCAAGTGTATAGTGGGCTAGGCCATTTAATTCTCCGGGGTGTAAATTGGCCTAGGCCATTTCATACCCCCTCATGCCAGATTGTACTTCCCCCCAGAAATCAGCAGTGTTGAGTGATATACATAAGAATTCCTCATGTAAAGCGCCATGGAACCCAATGGCGCTATATAAATAAATAATAATAATAATAATAATAGAATTACTTAATTTTCAGGTTTCACGTTTTCCCCTGTCAGGTTCTGTCCGGTGTATTGTAGGTAGCACTGGACAGAACCTGACAGCCCCAGATAACTCCGTGGTGTGAAGCCGGCCTTTGTCGGGTAAATTATGTGAAAACTGACTTAAATCATAACAATCTAAACTTCCTCCACATAGACAAAAGATGACGCACACTACTTAGTAGTGTTAACACATTAAATTAAAAGCATTTATCTTAATGAACAACAGCATCATCTCACACATTGTATTGTAAACAACACAAATACCTTCACACTATGTGTAAATCAATAAAAAAGTGTTATCTCATTTACTAGGACTCATAAAATACATGGGTATATTGGGAGGGATATAGTTTAGCCTAGGCATGTTTTACACCCCTGGGTATAGTTTGGCCTAGGACAGTTTATTCCCTGGGTTATACTCTGGCCTGGAGGGGTATAGCTTGGTCTAGGCTGTATTAAATCCCCGGGTATACTTTGGCTTGGGCTGCTTTACACCCTCGAGTATAGTTTGGCCTAGGACACTTTATCCCGCGAGGTATACTCTGGCCTGGAATAGTATACTTTGGGCAAGGACAGTTTATCCCCTGGGTTATACTCTGGCCTGGGGGATATAATATGGACTAGGCTGTTTAACACACCAAGGTATACTTTGGCCAGGACATTTTATCCACAGGGGTCTACTTTGGCCTGGAAGGGTATAGTTTGGCCTAGGCTGCTTTACTTTCTCGGGTATATTTTGGCCTAGGACAGTTTATCCCCATGGTATACATACTTTGGCCTGGAGAGGTATAGTTTGGCCTAGGCTGCTCTACACTATAGGGTATATGTTGGCCTAGGATAGTTTATCCCCAGTGGTATACTCTAGCCTGGAAGGGTACTGTTTGGTCTAGGCTGCTTTACGCATCCAGGTATAGTTTGACCTAGGACAGTTCATCCCCTGGGGTATACTCTAGCCTGAGGAGGTTTGGTTTAGGCAATTTTACACCGCTGGTATAGTTTGGCCTAGGACAGTTTATCCCCCATTGGAATACTTTGGCCTGGGCCAAACTATACCCAGGATTAATTTAGACAGAGGATAATTTGACCTGTTACACCGATTCACAGAATTGTCCCAGTAAAATCGTACCAGTTGTCTTGTACGCTATACTGAGCGGCATCGCTAGAGAGGGTTCAAGGGTAAAACTCCAATAGTCTAGCTTTCACTTGGTATTTGGAGGCCGTTACCGATTTTCATGAAGGCCCAGGATCTTCTTTCTACACCTCTGGTTGGACCAGGCCACCTTGTGCTCTCTTCTTCTGAAGTAGTAGTGGGTATCATCTTGGTAATGTGAGGTACTGCTTGCTGTATGTGCTGCTTGCTGTATGTGCTGGGGAATACTTGCTTTAGAGGCACAATTCAGAAGAACAGACACTCTTCCTATAAAACTGGTTTATTAAAAGTCATAAACAGCTACACCGGCACACAAGGAAGTCTACACAGTAGATAGTGCTTCACTTCACCGGGTATGTCAGCACACAATTATCTACTGACCTCAGTAGGCTGCAATGTCCCACTCTGGTTTACTGCTCTTGCAGCTTAGCATGCTCAGACTGGCTCCTGCCAGTCTTGCATCCAGGGGTCACACACAGGATCACCCACCAGGTTCTTGGATTCGGTCCATCTTTACACCTGTCATGAGTTCAGATCCACCATGCCTCCTTTACACCTGGATTTACAGGAGCTCTAGCCAGCTCTACTCTCAGTCATGCTTGTATGCCCTGTGGTATAAACAGGAAGTTGAAGGACCTTGCTTACATCACAGTCATGTGATCCACACTGTCTCACTACCCTGTTTCCCCGAAAATAAGTCACCCCCGAATATAAGTAAGGGCAGGGCTGGCGCAGAATTTCCAATATAAGTCATACCCCGATTATAAGACAGGGTGACTTATTTCGGGAATATAAGACAGGGTACCGCTAAAGTGCCATTTTTGCCCATTGCATGTTTTACCTGTGTCCCCGCTGTCCCACTGGCCCGCTGTCCTCCATGGGCTCCCCTCTGCCTCAGGTGCAGCCGCAGGTCCGCTGTCCCCCGTGGCTCCCCTCTGCCCTCAGGTGCCGCAGGTAACCCGAGGGCATAGGTTAATCTTGTGCGCCTGTCGCCCGGGCCTGACGTCACCGCTGCCGGCAGGAGCTCTGATTGGCCAGCGGCTCCCAGCATCTCGAGCGCTGATTGGCTCAGCAGCTCGAGTGCTGATTGCCCAGAAGCTCCTGCATGAAGAAGCATCTGGACAACGCCCTGCACGCGGAGGAATCCATTGCCGAGGCCGCCATTACCTTAAAAAGTAAGGATGTTTCCTTGCCGACTTGCCATTAAAACCGCATTCCGCCGCACAGCGACTTGCGGCACACTTGCGGCAGGTCCCCATACAATGTACCGTACTGTATGGGACACTTGCGGCAAGGTGCGGTTACCGCACCTTTGCCGCACCTTGCCGTAAGTGTCCATACAGTACCGTACATTGTATGGGGACCTGCCGCAAGTATGCCGCAAGTCGGCTGTGCGGCGGAATTGCGGTTTTAACGGTACTGTGCTGGGGGCTGCAGTGCATACTGTATGGGGCTGGGACTTTCATTTTGTCATTTTTTTTTTAATATAAGTCATACCCCGAATATAAGACAGGGTGGGAATTTGGGGTAAATTAATATAAGACACTGTCTTATATTCGGGAAACACGGTATATCACATGAGACACACCTATGGGGAAGTATGTGGATGGTCAGTCCCACCTATGACTTCCTGACCATCCTTAAATTCAGCCCATATCATATAAAGGTTTGTGGAACAATAAGTCCCAGCAAACATCCTCAATTTCGATGGTAGCAGACCTCTGTCTGTATGATACATACCTGTCATATACAGTATAGCCGTTATACCTCACATTAGATATATCTATATGTGTGGTTTTGATGGCATCCATTGAAATTCCATCATAATTGGATAATACCATTGCTAGAACTTTTATAGATTTTGAAGGAATTTACAGAAATACATGAAGTACTGGGTAACTTTATGTTCTTACTTTTTCGATCAACCGTTTTCAATTCCTC
The DNA here is from genome assembly GCA_033576535.1 of Allobates femoralis. NCBI lineage: Eukaryota > Metazoa > Chordata > Amphibia > Anura > Aromobatidae > Allobates > Allobates femoralis. The sequence continues at coordinate 721,982,321 of JARQOC010000002.1, forward strand.
TTAATGTGTTAAAGCAAAACCCTGGCATCACTGTGATCGTCTGAGATAAACCGCCGGCTCTCATTATAGTAAGTTGTGCTAATCTCTCTGACAGGTTACGACGTCTTCGCTGCACATTGTTTTTTTTATAAAATAAAGCCATAGATGTTACGCGGTAAATGTCACGGAACAGACATCATGAATTCTGCCATTTACAGTCAATTTTAAACATTATATGAAGCGACAAAAAACTTTTTGTGTGACCTTTTACTATATTTGTACATACAGGATAATCGACTGTATATGTGTCTACACAGTATTGAGAAAAGTATGTGAACCCCCAAATTACACTATAGGAGCTTTTCTCACCTCCAAGTCAACATCCACATACAATAATATGGAGTCGCTCCTCTGTAGATATAATGGCTCCCGCTCTTCAGGGAAGGATTTCTACAAGATTTTGGAATTTTTACCCCTTCATTCAGAAAAACATTTGTGGGGTGACATTGATGTTGGTAAGACGCCGGGCTCACAAGCTCAGTTCTAGGTCATATTAAAGCTGTTGGATGGGGTTGAGGTCCAGGCTATGTGCAGCCGGTCATGTTCTTCCACCAAACTCCCCCTCCATGTCTGTATGTGTGGTGCCCCTGCGGTCTGGTCACAACTAGAAGTTTGCAGCAATCGGGATTGGTAAGTCCAGTAACCCATACACACACCCAACACATCCCGGTCCCAGAGCAAGGGACTCTAAGCCTAGCCATGGGATGGTGGGAGGAGACAGGTGGTGGGAGGGAAGTTAGCACAGGAAGCGGTCAGGAAAGAGGAGACAAAATAGGAAACACCACAGGAAGTTAGTTGCTTCATCAGTCAGCCCAGGGGTTAGTCCTTCAATCAGTCAGTCAGCCAAGAAAGTCACCAGGAGCAAGGGTCGGAGGAGGACACGAGACTGAAAGGACATGGACCCAGCGGCCTGTACCATCATGAGGCCTGTTTGGGCCGCAGAGAAACAGAGGGAGTCCTAGGAGCGTGGACAGTGAGCAATCCACCCGCACACCCGAATTAGCTATGAAGCCGAAGGACAGGGCAGGAACCAGATGACTGGCCCTGAGGTGGAGAGGAACCTCCGACCACAGAAGTGGCAGGCTGTGGGGTCTTTATGTCCCGTGGCCTCACTCCCAGCGTAGCAAAGAGAAGGCCACCATACTAGGACCAGGTGACACGTTCGTTCGCTCAACGAAGGCCCGTGGCCGCTGGATCGGAGCTTTGCGTGCAGAGCGCGTGGAATAGGGAAGAAAATAGGCAGCGCAGAGAAGAGAGGTCCACGGAAAGGAACACAAAAGGGGGTGAATTGGACAAGCCATCCTGGTTGCCAAAGACTACCGCGGGCTGCCACTGTACTTGCTTGTAACCTGAAAACCTGACGAGAGAAGTCAAGTAAACCGGGTTGAAACTCAGCTTGTATCAGACTGTTCATTCTGCGCCTGAGGCGAGGTAGACTGAAACGCCATGTCAGCAGCATGAGCCTGTCTGTGAGTGTCCTTGATCCCTGCCAGCAGCTAGTTCAGCCCTGATGGCCTTCCATTCCCCCAAATCATCTCTATAGACTTTACGGTTGCCTTTCCTGTGGAGAGCCAAACCATCACAGCTGCTACCCTATCATCCCCAGAGGTCCCGAACTGCAGCAGCGGCTATACTGGGCACCTTTCACGGGTGGCGTCACAACACAATCTCTTATTTTACTTTTATTTTTCTTTTCATCCCTTTTTCAAACTCCCCCTTTTACTGACCGCCCAACAAGGGATCATGGACCAGGTCATGCTACCGTGAAATCCACAGCCCCGATGACATCGAGAGGGCCTGATTCTGAGTACCCAAAGGTCTCCGCTGGGGCGAGTCATATGGACCTTGTGCACTGGGCATTGTCATGGAGGACAGAAAAGGGTCTTCTCCAAACTGTTCCCGCAAAGCTCTAAGATACAATTGTCCACAATGCCTTGTGCAGAAATATTAAGATTTCCCTTCACTGGAATTGTGGGGCCTCTGCTGCCCCCAATAACCTCCTTAGCATTTTCATCCTCCACCATCTGTAAAGCGGGTACAATGCTCAACCACTTCAGAGAAAGTGTAAACCACCAGTTCCCTGAATTCAATTGTGCTAGTGTCTTTCAGATATAAGAACAATTGAAGTCAATTGACTTCTGGCCCTTCTGTGTCAGAACGACTTCAACAGCGTGATCAGGTTATGTGGTCATGCTGCTGACGTCACACCTGTGCTGCATAGGAGGTTGTCCATGGCAAGGTAAACACGCCAATGGTGCTGAAGAAACAGCCTATGGATAATAGAAATGTGTGAGACATGACAGTAGAGGACATGGGATTGTGTGAGGAGACAATATGGGGAGGGGAAATGTGCGAGGAGTACAATATAGGCAGGGAGAAATGTGTTAGGAAATGACAGTATGGGGAGGGGGGAAATGTACGACAAGACAGTATGTAGAAGGGGGAATGTGTGAAGAGAAAGAATGGGAGGAAATGTGTGAGTACACAATATGTGGAAGGGGGAAATGTGAAGAGACAGTATGGGCATGGATGGGGAATGTGAGGATACAGTATAGAGAGGAAATGTGTCAGTAGACAATATGGAAAAGAGGGATCAGGATTAGCTGCATTGGTTGAGTGCCCATGATTAGGATTAGCATCGTTTGTGCGAGTGTCCTCAATCAGGATTTGCAGCGTTGGGCAAGTGCACACAATGAGGATTAGCATCGTTGTGTGAGTGCCCATGATCAGGATTAGCAGAGTTGTGTGAGTGCCCATGATCAGGATTAGCAGTATTGTGTTAGTATGAGTGCTCATGATCAGGATTAGCAGCATTGTGTGAGTGTCCTCGATCAGGATTAGCAGCGTTGGGCGAGTGCACACAGTGAGGATTAGTAGCGTTGGGCGAATGCACACAGTGAGGATTAGTAGCGTTGGGCGAATGCACACAATGAGGATTTGTAGCGTTGGGCGAGTGCACACAATGAGGATTAGCAGTGTTGGGCGAGTGCACACAATGAGGATTAGGAGCGTTATGTGAGTGCTCATGATCAGGATTAGCAGCGTTGGGTGAGTGTCCTCGATCAGGATTAGCAGCATTGGGTGAGTTCCCATGATCAGGATTAGCAGCGTTGGGTGAGTGTCCTCGATCAGGATTAGCAGCGTTGGGTGAGTGTCCTCGATCAGGATTAGCAGCATTGGGTGAGTTCCCATGATTAGGATTAGCAGCATTGGGTGAGTTCCCATGATCAGGATTAGCAGCATTGGGTGAGTTCCCATGATTAGGATTAGCAGCATTGGTTGAGTGCTCATTATAGATAAAGACTCATCTGAAGCATGGTATTAGCTACACATCTCAGCTGATCAGATCAGCTGAGATGTGTGAGAGATGATGTGAGCTCAGTGCTTGAGCTCACATCAGGGGGAGGGACACGGTAAGGGGTCTATGTATAGGTCCCTGGTCGTGAAGAAGTTAAATTGGAAGGCTACAAAGTGCGATTTGTCACAGTTGCCATGTCTTGTTTTGGTACAAAGTGCTAAATCACACTGATCACATCAACAAACTTCTACAAAATGAAAACATCACTATTGATATGTCTACAAAGCATATTGATGGTCTCTTGATCCTGATAGAGTCAACTGGAACAAGTAATGCAGCTGATGCTATCAGTCATACAAAACAGATTGCAGAAAGGTATGGCCTTGATCCACACCTCAGAGAGATATGAAAGCCAAAGATCAATAAGATGTTTGATGAAGAAAATGAAGATGAGTATTCAGTTGTGCCGGAATTTTCCTTATAGAAAGAAGTAACATACGAGAACCTGTCATGCCTCGGGTTCGGGACTTGACCGTCTGACCTTGTGCTGTGTAGTCAGTTTCCTTCCCTGCTGAGCCTCAGCCTGGTCAGTATCTGTCCAAATGCTGATTGATGTTTTATCTTTGTGTTTCTCTTCCTTTAGTTTGTAATCAGATTTTCTCACTTTCTTATTTATCTCTGTCCTATCACATCTCAGCTGGGGTTATTTATCCTCTACTTTCTCTAGCCTTCACTTCTGACTATATTTCTGTGTGGATTTCTGCTAAGGAGTTCCAGCCCTGCAGTTAGTGATTTAGCCTGTTAGACAGAGACCAGTGTTGTTTTTAATATGTGTTTGCTCATTTGCCTTACCTACACTTTCCTTCTGTTTTCTATTAGGTTGGTAAAAGTTTTCCCTGACTTGCATTTATTATTTCTCCAGCTTCCACTTGTGCACTTGGTTTATGTTTCCTCACCTGGGGTTTCCACATATCTCTGCATGCTCTCCCTATCTTGGTTTGGAGTGCATCTCAACCTCCCCTCTGGTTTCTCAAAAGGTAAAAGAAACAGCTTGATGGCCTTTTAGGCAGACGGGTCTGAGCTGTGGTATTTTAGTTGTGAAGCTACTGATTTTTCAATCTGTGTAGGAACCATTAGGATGTTGTGCAGCTAGGGATACAAGTATGTACAGGAACCAGTAGGGTGTGGGTGTGGTTACAGCATGATAGGCTTTAATCTCCCTTTACAGATATAGGAATACGAACATGTATAACAGAATCTAATTTAATAATACATTTGGATTTCTCTCTGAACCTCAGTATAACTCATTACCAACAGAAGAGCTAAAGGAAGAGGTCATAAGGTTAGCCCAGATATACCATAAGGATCTTAATAAAGATTACTTAAGCCTAAGAGTGGAAATTTTTAAACATTACGCACTGATTTTAAGTATGACAACTACCTCACCTGGAGGTCTGCGTACCTCCATATAGAAGAATGGATTACAAGATGCTTATCCCAATATAGCTCAGGTAATGTATTACAAGTGCAGGTGAGCTAAAAGACAGGGAGAGTGTCTGGCTAATGCTGTTTCCTTACACACCTGGTGTCTCAGGGGACATAATCTCTGTGTGAGGGTGATTACATGTCTCTGCATTTTGGTAGCAGAGTTGCCCTGGGAGACATATTGCTAGAAGGTCAGATCTCATGCTTAGAAGCAGGCAGCTTCTTGAAAGGCATGAGGTTCAAGGATCAAGGGACCATGGGACCTCTCTTTCTTGGGACAAACTGGTGCCCTGGAAGGCATGAAGTCCTGAGATCACGTGCAGAGGCTGGGATGGCTCTGGAAGGAACCTTACTGGCCTATAATTTCCAAGTTCAGTTTTTGTTCCCTTTTTGAATATTGGCACCACATTTGCTATACACCAGTCCTGTGGTACAGACCCTGTTATTATGGAATCTTTAAAGATTAAGAATAATGGTTTATCTATGACGGTACTTAATTCCTGCAGTACTCTGGGATGTATCCCATCCGGGCTCGGGGATTTGTCAACTTTAGTGATTTTTAGACAGTGTCGTACTTCCTGTTGGGTTGAGCAGGTGACATTTAATGGAGAGTTTTTTTTATCACTGATCATGTTGTCTGTCATGGGATATTCTTGTGTAAATACTGTAGCAAAAAAGTCATTTGGCATATTGGCTTTTTCCTCATCCTCAAATGATAGGACGCTGCAAGCTCCAGCCATAGAATTAACTGGCGGGGTGAAGGGACTTCATGCCCGGAACCCAAACCCCGGCATAACAAAGGGAAGGCCATCGGACGAGGGTCAGGAATCCCAGAGAAGGGAGCCCAAAAAAGACCCGTGACCTCCAGACCGGAGTCTGTGCGCAGGATCATGAACAGAGGCCCGAGAGGACTTAGAGGGGGAGTGCTCCTAATCAAACCGTCCCAGCTGCCAGGGTGTGACCGGATCTGTTTGTAAGTTGTTTCACTGAGAGAACTGTACTGCTTTGTGGTGGGAACTGTGAAACTTGAGTAAAGTTCCCGGTCCAGCTCAAAAAACGCTGTGTGATAAGCTGTGATTTGCGCTACAGCAGCAGGAGCCTGCCTGCAGAGCCGCCGACTGGATCGCTGCACAGGCAGAAGCAACCTGTTAGGAATTGACACTGAACTCTGCTGGTAGCGGGGAAGCGGGTTTACCTCTGTTCATACACCTGCCCTGGGGAAAGCCCTACCTGTGGAGGGTTCATCATCCCGGCTGCCTGCCACCACCATCATCCCCAAAGGCCTGGACGGCAGCGGTGGCCCACGCTGGCCACAAAACACAGGTGGCGTCACAAACTTTCTTTAAAAACTATATTCTCCCCATGTTCTTTATTTTCTTTTCCCCTTTTTATCGCTGCACCTGGGCACACGGAGCCAGGTCACATCGCCGTGATACCCTGAAGCCCTGGATTGGAAGAAGAGAGGGTCTGGCTCTGAGTACCCCTGCCCCAGGGCATGACACACACATGGACCTCGCAGTCCAGCATCCAGGAAGCTGCCTCTCTGGGATCACCAACAAGCTGTGTCTTTCAGATCCTCAGCAGAACTGTAGATTCCTGAATACCCCTGTGTTCTCCTCGTCGCATACCTTCCAGGACGCCGGCTGTCACCACGCTTCCATACCAGGTGCGCTCTAGGTCAACGGATGCTCCAAGCATCGCGAGTGAACCCTCACAGCTTAACCTCTACTGTGGGTAAAATCCTAGAGGGCTTTCTAAGAGATGCTATACTGGAGTATCTAAAAAAGAATAACCTCATGACCCAATATCAACATGGGTTTATGAGGGACCGTTCCTATCAAACTAATCTGATAAGCTTCTATGAAGAAGTAAGTTCTGGACTGGACCAAAGAAATGCAGTGGATGTGGTGTATATGGACTTTACAAAAGCTTTTGATACGGTGCTACACAAAAGGTTGATACATAGCAATGGGGATAGGGGAAAATATTTGTAAGTGGGTTAAGAACTGGCTTAGTGATAGGAAACAAAGGGTGGTTATTAATGGAACACACTCAGAATGCGTCACAGTTAACAGTGGGGTACCACAGGGGTCAGTATTGGGCCCACTTCTTTTTAACATATTTAGTAATGACCTTGTAGGGGGCATACAGAGTAGAATCTCAATATTTGCAGATGACACTAAACTCGACAGGTAAAAAAACAGAGGCGGACAATTTTATATTACAGGAGGATTTATGTAAACTAGAAGCTTGGGCTGATAAATGGCAAATGAGCTTTAATGGGGATAAATGTAAGGTCATGCACTTGGGCAGAGGAAACAAAAGGTATAATTATGTGCTTAATTATAAAACACTGGGCAAAACTGTCACTGAAAAAGACCTGGGTGTATGGGTAGATGACAAACTCACATTTAGTGGCCAGTGTCAGGCAGCAACTGCAAAGGCAAATAAATAGATGCTCATGAGGAGAACATAATTTTACCTCTATACAAGTCACTAGTGCGACCACACTTAGAATACTGTGTACAATTCTGGTCTCCGGTGTATAAGAAAGACATAGCTGAACTAGAGCGGGTCCAGAGAAGAGCGACAAAAGTCATTAGAGGACTAAGGGGTCTGCAATACCAAGACAGGTTGTTAGAGGACTGAGGGGTCTGCAATACCAAGACAGGTTATTAGAGGACTGAGGGGTCTGCAATACCAAGACAGGTTATTAGAGGACTGAGGGGTCTGCAATACCAAGACAGGTTATTAGAGGACTGAGGGGTCTGCAATACCAAGACAGGTTATTAGAGGACTGAGGGATCTGCAATACCAAGACAGGTTGTTAGAGGACTGAGGGGTCTGCAATACCAAGACAGGTTATTAGAGGACTGAGGGATCTGCAATACCAAGACAGGTTATTAGAGGACTGAGGGGTCTGCAATACCAAGACAGGTTATTAGAGGACTGAGGGGCCTGAAATACCAAGACAGGTTATTAGAGGACTGAGGGGCCTGCAATACCAAGACAGGTTATTAGAGGACTGAGGGGTCTGCAATACCAAGACAGGTTATTAGAGGACTGAGGGGCCTGCAATACCAAGACAGGTTATTAGAGGACTGAGGGGTCTGCAATACCAAGACAGGTTATTAGAGGACTGGGGGGTCTGCAATACCAAGACAGGTTATTAGAGGACTGAGGGGTCTGCAATACCAAGACAGGTTATTAGAGGACTGAGGGGTCTGTAATACCAAGACAGGTTATTAAGAGAACTGGGGGTCTGCAATACCAAGACAGGTTATTAAACTTGGGGTTATTTAGTTTGGAGAAACGAAGGCTTAGGGGTGATCTTATAATAATGTATAAATATATGAGGGGACAGTACAGAGACCTTTCTAATGATCTCTTTACTCTTAGGCCTGAGACTGGGACAAGGGGGCATCCTCTACGTCTGGAGGAAAGAAGGTTTAATCATAATCACAGACGCGGATTCTTTACTGTAAGAGCAGTGAGACTATGGAACTCTCTGCCACATGATGGTGTAATGAGTGAGTCACTACTAACATTTAAGAAGGGCCTGGATGCCTTTCTTGAAAACTATAATATTACCAGTTATACATACTAGATTCTTTGATAGGGCGTTGATCCAGGGAATTAGTCTGATTGCCGTATGTGGAGTCAGGAAGGAATTTTTTCCCCCAATGTGGAGCTTAGTGTTGCCACATGGGGTTTTTTTTTGCCTTCCTCTGGATCAACATGTGAGGCTATGGGTTGAACTAGATGGACTTAAAGTCTTCCTTCAACCTTAAATACTATGTTACTATGTTACTTCTACAGGGCCGGCACCCTGGTTGCCTCGGTGCCTTATTGGCTCAGAGACACCGCGGACCCCTTCTTCATGGTACTTGGCCTGGGACCCGGACAAGCCATTCGGTGGCACAGGCTGCCGGGTCCGGGTTCTCCCTTTATGGTCTACAGTTTGCTAGGCTCTTAGGGCGTTTCAGCTTAGGAGTTCTGTTCCCTCTCTCCTTACAGCACACCAGGAACTCGAACCTGAACTCTTTCTGAGCTCTCCCAACTTAATGTTCCTGGGCTTTATTACAGTTCCTCCACCCTCTTCCTGGGTGCCTCCTCAACTCTCCACCCTCTACTACCGCTACCCCTTGCCTGATATGAAGTAACTAGGACTAGGGGTCGGGGGTTGTGTCAGGTGTTTGTGCGGAGTGATAACCTACCAGTCCCAGCTGCAGTTCCTCACTGTGGCCACCAGTCTGCAGGGGCGCCACATGTGTGAGTTCAGATGCCTGCACTGACACAAAGTAACAAACTATGTAAGTTAACCATGTGTTTAAAAGGGTCTATGTAAAAAATTCCAGGCAGGCATATCCGCCATTGGGACAAACTGGTATGTCATAAATGTGCCTTTGATGTTTGAACTGTGCACTTTATGCGGTTTATAAGGTGTTAATAAACTGCTAGACTTTATTTTACCTAAAAATATACCTGCTTGCATCAATCCCGCTACCATTTGAGCGGCCCTCAACTTTTTATTGTTGCTTAAGTTAAATAAAGCAATGTAAAAAAAAAAGGAATGTACCTTTACTTGGTTAAATAAAGTTGCAAAAGAGTTATACTTCAAAAAGGAAGGAGGGAGGGGAGTGAGGTGCCAGAATAATTGTTTGGCCCAGGTGCAGGAAAAGCTAGATACACCTCTGGTCCTGGTGGTGAATTTATGTACTGCTGGTGGTCTTGGCGATGTATTCATCATGTGATGATGTATCTCTGTACTGTTGGTGGTCTTGCAGAAGTATTCATGTACTGATGGCGGTTTTGGTAATGTATTCATATACTAATGGTGGGTGTGATTATGTATTTATGTACTGATGATGATTGTGGTTATGTATTCCTTTACTGCTTGTGGGTGATATGGTGTATTCTTGTACTGTTGGTGGCCTTGGTGATGTATACATGTACTTGTGTCAATTCTGGTGATGTATTTCTATACTGATTGTGGTTGTGATGACGTATTTATGTACTGTTGGTGGTCTTGGAAAAGTATTCATGTACTGATGGCGGATTTGGTAATGTATTCATATACTAATGGTGGGTGTGATTATGTATTATGTACTGTTGGTGATTCTGGTGATGTATTCCTGTACTGATTGTGGGTGATATGGTGTATTCCTGTACTGTTGGTGGCCTTGGTGATATATTCATGTACTGATTATGGTTCTGGTGATGTATTCATGTACTGATGGTGGTTGTGATGATGTATTCTTATACTACTCGTGTACTAGTTATGTATTCAATTACTGACGGAGGTTCTGGTTATGTATTTCTGTATTGGCAGTGTTTCTGGTGTTGTATTTCTGTGCTGTTGTTAGTTTTGATCTTATACACATGTAGCAATACATAACTTGTCAGATACCATGAAGCATTAATTATACAATTAAGCACTGCAACATGGCAGCTACTAACAGTGAGTAATATGCCCACTGTCTGTATTCGACTCTGCCAGCTCCAATGGTCATCATATGACCACTCATATTATTATTATGTATGTATAGAGCGCCATTGGTTCCATGGCGCTTTAGATGTGTAGGGGCAGACGAGAAGAGAAGAAGAACATAAAAAATAACAACAATTAAATCGTATAGGTACAGTAGGGCAGAAATCCTGTCCACGAGGGCTCACAGTCTATAGGGGATGGGTGGGAGACAGTAGGAGGGGGAGAGGTGGGGGTGAGCTGGTGCAGCGGATTAGGTCTCAGTGTGGGTTGTAGGCTACTCAAATCGCTTAAGCTGTGTATAGCATGGGCTGCCAAACTGAATTATTACTCCGGGTTCACGAAAATCTAGACACAACTCAGTTAAAGCTTACAGCCCTCCAGGAATAAAAATGTATTAAAACCTTTTCCACTCTAGACCAGCAGGGACATTATCATTATTCCCAAACCAGCCTACAAACATTGACAAATAACCCTAAACCCAGATGTCACTGTCTTGGGGCCATTGCTCACATTTCTTTTAATATTTTCCCTAAATTTGGGTCTTTTTTGTTGTGACCTTCTAATAGAAGGAGCAATAAGAAATGTCATATTACAGCTGTCTATGAGGCTCTGCCAGGGAATAGGGCCACCGTGGAAGTGAAGTCAATGAAATCCCTTCTCCTCTCTTCCAATCATCTTGTAACTAATCTGGTAAAGTGTCAATCAGTGAAACACAATTAATTTCCTGGCAAAGAGACTCCATTAATATCGCTAGGTTTAACCCTTTCATGCCTTAAGACTGACTGCACCGATGATTCAGATTATATGTGAATCAGTTCTTGAGGTTATTTTTTTAATTATCTTACAGACTGTAGGCTTGTGATGAGCAGTCTATACAGTGCTACAGAATATGGTGCTACATAAAGAAAATTATTGTTAATTATACTTATAAGTAAACGGCTGCACTACATATATTGACCACTAGGTGGTGATTTACATTTTGACATTACTTGATATTCATGGGTATGTTTCTTCTGAACAGCACACCATGTGGTTATACATGGTACTGCAACGTGTTATGTCCGACTTTCCCCGAAGCAGCGCTACTCAAGTCACGTGACTCAATCCATGTATAGAGCTAAAAATACCCTGGATAGTCCTAGAGATAAGTCTGAATGGCAGGGACATCCCTACAGTGCAATTAGGGACTTACTGCATCATTTTACATATTAAACCTTAATAATAAAACAGTCAGATATTTAGCCCCCCCTAGTGGCGGCTGCTGGCAGACATAATTTTTTAAATACGTTGTCCTATATATAAAGAGGATGAAAAGTATATAGAAGTATAGGGAGGTGAGCTGGGACTATGAGAATATCTTCTTGGGCAGGGAACATGAGTGTTTGATTCATGATTGGTGTATCAGAGAACTGGACTATGTCTTGGTGGTTTGAGGCCCTGGTGGGCTGGAGCACTATGGATACAATCTCTTAGGCAGCGAAAGTGAGTAACCCAATAGCTCTACAGACATCCTTTCACCAAGGAATGCTGCCATTCATTACTGTAGACTAATTGGGATATTGCCCTAGACCACCAGGGATGTTGCCATTGTGACTTCACGATTGTAAACCACTAGAGATACTGCCATTATGATCCACTGGGGTTATTATTATTAACCATAAACCAAGCATCAAATTTATTAAGCCCTAAGCCACTCTAGACCACCAGGAGATAATGAGAGTCCGGAACTCAGAGGGAATGTTAATCATGGATCTAATTAGCAGCAATTGTGGGCTCTGGCATCTTCAAGGCAAGGTCCAGCTGGCATGGAGATGATGGAAGGGAAGGGGTGCAAATTCTTTGTAAGTATAAACCCTCTTGGTTTCCATTTTGTGAAATATTTCTCCTAATCTGATTAGAATCTGGTTTTGTTTGTTTCATCAGAGAACTGAAAAATCACTTGGTGATCCGGGGCCCTGGTGGTCTGGAGCACTATGGATCATTCTGAATACGTCTTTTTGGGCAGGGAACCTGAGCAACCTAATAGCTCTACAGTCATCCTTTCACCAAGGTAAGATCACTAGGAATCCTGCTATTTTGAACTGTATATTAATTGAGATCTTACCCTAGACCACCAGGAACACTGCCATTGTTACTTCACTACTGTAAACCACTAGTGAAGCTGACCTTATGATGCACTGGGGTTATTATCATTACCCATAAACCAAGTATCAAATTTATTAAGCCCTAAGCCACTCTAGACCACCAGGGAGATCATTAAAATTAGAAGGGATGGTTGGCTCTGACGTCTTCAAGGCAAGGTCCAGCTGGCATGGAGATGATGGAAGAAAAGGGTTAAAAAAAATTGTTAGGTATAAACACATTGGTTTCCATTTTGAGAAAAATTTAACCTAATCTGATTAGAATCAGGCTTTGATTGGTTCTGAAGAGAACTGGAAAATCACTTCATGGTCCGAGGTCCTGGTGGGCTGGAGCACTATGGATCACTATGAATACATTTTCTTGGGCAGGTAAAGTGAGTAACCCAACCAGGTTTTGATTGGTCCATCAGAGAATTGGGAAGTTTCTTGGTGGTCTAAGGCCCTGGTGGGCTGGAGCACTATGAATGCAACTTCTTGGGCAAGGAAAGTAGGTAACCCAGCCAGGTTTTGATTGGTCCATCAGAGAATTGGGAAATCACTTGGTAGTCTGAGGTTCAGGTGGGCTGGAGCACAATGAATCACTATGAATACTTCTCTTTTTGGGCAGGGAAAGTGAGTAGCCCAACCTGGTTTTGATTGGGTCATCAGAGAACTGGGTAAAAACTTGGTGGGCTGAGGTCCTGGTGGGCTGGAGCATTATGGATACAACTTCTTGGACAGTGAAAGTGAGTAACCTAATCAAGATTTGATTGGTCCATCAGAAAACTGGGAAATCACTTAGCCCTGGTGGGCTGGAGCACTATGGATCACTATGAATACGTCTTCTCATCTTCTTGGGCAGGGAAAGTGAGTAACCCTACCAGGTTTTGATTGGTCCATTAGAGAACTGGAATGCTGCCATTCAGTTCTATAGACTAATTGGGATATTACCCTAGACCACCAGGGATGTTTCCATTGCTACTTCACTACTGTAAACCACTAGAGATGCTGCCATTTTGCTTCACGGGTTGTTAACATTACCCATAAACCAAGCTACAGATTTATTAACCCTAAGCCCCTCTAGACCACCTATTGAGTCCAAGACATTTTAGTCCTCTACCTACAAACGTCTAGTGTAGGGATCTGTATGTGTATGAAATGTGTGCAATGTTTGGGTCTACTAGTAAATACAATGGCTGATATATTAAAGGTGGGTGTCCAGGATATCTGTTTTCTTCCAAAAACAGCGCCACATCTGCCCGCAGGTCGTATGTGGTACTGCAACTTGGCATCATTCAGTTTATAGAAGTTTACTTGCAATACTAAACAACACCTTAAGGACAGGGGTGGCGCTGTATTAGAAATTCTGGAGACACATAACCTCACAGGACGTTTCTGCAATTGACCTTACGATTCTGCGGTGTCTTTACTCATAAATCACAATGGAAAGATGTCAGGCCGTTGTCATCTGCGGTGGTGCCAGCTGTGTCCAGGCAACTCGATGCAGATAAATCATCATCGGCAATTAAGACCAGAGCTGTTATTAATTGGATCAGTATGTGATCATTTATAATAAGTGGCGCCGAGATGGGAACAATTTGCAGTTTTTTTTTAGCAACTTTTACTTAATTTGTCTTAATTTATATTTGCAAAACCCAATGGGGGGAAGCAATAACCGGCTAGGACAGTCCATAATCCCTCCTGGCCTTTAGGACATAGCATTTTCTTATTTTTTGCTTTTTTCATACCCTTTTTTTTCCATATTTCCACTTATGTAGCCATATAAGGGCTTGTTTTTTTGCAGGAAAAGTTAATTTTTAAAGATTTTTTTAACTCAAATACATGTATTTTTGCATAACAAGTATTTTTGTAATTGAGTTTTATTTAAAAATTTGCATCGTTTGCCCCCTATAGCCTCTGTGTTGCAGAATGAGTTAACTGAGAATCCATCATTGAGCTCAGGTTCTCTTGGGAGAGTTTATAACTGTTGTCTCTCTTTTACCTGATTTATGATCACTGAAAGTTCATGTCGCCACATGAGGAGCTCAGAAGACAGCAGACAAAAATAATTACCCCCAACGTTGTCCTTTAGCTTTAATCACATTATTTTATGACCCATATTGTATTGAAATGCAAGTTTTCATGTTGGGCCAGTGGAAAATAGACCCCTTTTAAGTGCGGTGTTTGTGTCCAGACATTGGGGGGGCGCTGTACGTATCATGAAAACTATTTATTTCTCATTTGGTTAATGAGGTTTTCCACTAATAATGTGATCCCCTTTCTTTTGTCCTAACTCTTCCCAGCTATCACTTTCCCAGTATACTTCTGCTATCTACCCTGACCCTGTAAGCTGATCTTTCTGAGGCTACTACATACCTTTATTGTTGTTGTAGTGTTGATCCTTCCGGGCTGCAGACCGGAATTGGACAAACTGAGCAGGGCACGTCACTGATGGGGGCGGGGCTGTCTCCGTGAGTGACAGCAGTCAGTGCACACATGCCCAGATCCCACTTCACTCTCCTCTCAGCCCCCTTCAGTGATGTGCCCTGCTCAGTTTGACCAATTCCAGTCTCCAGACCGGAAGGAGGATCAAAGCTACAACAACACTAAAGGTATTTACGGACCTTAGAGAAATCAGCTTACAGGATCAGAATATATGGCAGAAGTATATTGGGAAAGTGTTAGTTAGGACAAAAGAAAAGGGATCACATTAATAGTGGAAAATTTCTTTAGGCTTTAAGAGGACCTGTCAGCCAGATATTTGATCCCTAAGTAAGAGCATTAGTGTAAAACGCCTTTAATGCATATTACATTGATACCTCGCTTATAGTATTTTGTTCTTTTGCGAATCTTTGAGACATATATTCTTGAAGTTTTAATACCAAGTGCAGCGAGGCGGATTGTGCACTCTTTTCCCCGCCCATCGCCGACCTCTAGTCTTTGATTGACAGGTCACTGTTCTCTTAGCGACTTTCTCTCCTGCGCAGGCTCTGTCATTGTGTTTCTGCATTTCATCAGAAGGGGCGGCGCATGCACAATAAGCTCCTAATGACGTTGCAAGATCAATGGACCAGTTCATTAGGAGTTTACTACACATGCACCTTCCGTTCTGATGAGACAAACTCAGGCAGTGACGCCACCTGTGCAGAAGCTTGGGCAGTGGGGAACAGGTTATTGAGAGAAGAATGACCTGTCAATCAAAAACTGGTGGGCGGGGAAAAGCGTAGCGGTAGTGCAGGATCCACCAAAACTTCAAAGTTGAATTTCTCAAAAGTGCCCCAACAAAAATACTACAAGCGTGGCATGAATGTAATAAATATTAAAGGGGTTTAACACTTATGACTTTAAAGGGGTTGTGCACTACTTGGACAACCCCTTCTCATTCCCCATAATAAAAAAACCTATAATCACTTCTGGGGCCGGCGTGGATCCAGTGATGTCAGAGCTTGCATTCCCGAGGCTCCCATGACATTGTTATAACACAAATCCAGCAACCAATCAGAGCCGGCTTCCTTCTCCCCTCCTGCGGACACAGGAGTAATTTTCAGGAAGTAAGTCGCAACCGCAACGCTCACTTCTGCTGTGTACAAAAGCGGAGAGAAGGAAGCCAGCTCTGGTTGGTTGGTGGACTTGTGTTATAACAATGTCATGTGAGCCCCGGGAACGCAAGCTCTGACATCACTGGAACCGCGCCGGAACCAGAGGTGAGTATAGATTTTTTTAATTGTTAGGGGGAATGAGAAGTCTGTGTTAAACCCCTTCAATGTTTATTACATTCATGCCACGCTTGTAGTATTATCTTGCTGGAACAATGGAGGTGAGTGTAGGCTTTTTTATTTTATGGGGGAATGAGAAGGGGTTGTCCTAGTAGTGGGCAACCCCTTTAAAGTCATGTGTTAAACTCATTTAATGCTTATTACATTCATGCCACGTATGTTATATTTACTTGCTGGAACCACACCAGCAACGGAGGTGAGTATAGGCTTTTTTATATTTATGGGGGAATGAGTAGTAGTAGACAACCCCTATAAGTTCAGGATTGTTAAACTCCTTGCTTATTAAACTCATTCAAAGCCTATAGCACTTTCTTGCTTGGACTGAGGCAGCAACGGAGGTGAGTATAGGCTTTTTTAAAAAATTTTTTTGGGGGGGGGTGAAGGTGGGGAACGAGAGTTGGTTGTCCAAGTAGAGGGCAATCTTTTTAATTATTGGTCAAAATCTTACTGACAGGTCCCCCTTAAAATGCTGGGTTGGATCTACCTTTTTTGACAAGTTTATAATTAAAAAAGTGGAGAATGTAAAAGAAAAAGAAAGAAAAGAACAAACAAGTTCTACCGGTTACAGAAGAAGCGGCACAGACACCCTATGTTCGGGCTCAGTCTATGCATACAAACATTAAATATTTTTTCAATATTCATCAGTGGGACCCACTGTCACGGGTGGCACGGATGACAGGGTGGAGGCCACGCGCAGACGATCCCAGCGTTTGGCCCACCAGCCATAATGGTGGAGGATGGTCCGTCTCTTTCAGGAGCATTTACCTTCTGTGTTGATGGAAAGAAGGTGTGATGAGATCTCTCTATTATGGGGAGACGGCCGTGGAGGTCTTGCGCTCGGTCTGGTTTTATCCACCAATGTTGTAGGTCACTAGGACCCAGCAGACTCCTTCCACCTTTATAAGGAGGTTCATTACCCTTCCTCGGTGCAGGTGATAGTTCCTTGTGCACACTTTATCCTTGCTCCAGCAGAAGCTGAGATTGTGGAGGTTGCTGTGTTCTGCTGTCAGATAAGTGTTTCCTTTTCCCAAATGTCTGTCTTCCCTGGTGTTTGTCTTTAGTTGATAGTGGAGGGGTCTAGTGAACCTCTCCATCTGATCCTTAGATAAGATAGATCTAGGATCAGAGAGGGACGAGGTTCGTGGTCGGCGACAGTTGAGGAGACTGTATAGGGACGTTAGGGCAGACAGGGTCAGCTCTAGGAAGTCTAGGGGTCACCGTCTCCTTCTTGTGCCCTTAGCATTAGGGACTCCTGATCCCCCCCCCCGTCGTTATCCTACGCTGGGTGTCTTCCCCACTCCCAGCGTGACACCCACCATGCCAATCACGTGGTCTTTTCTGCTTTCTGCTTAAATTAAACAAAGGTAGATCGGGGAGATGGTTGACGTCCAGATGAATGGTGGTTGGCCAACAATCAAATTTCCTTTCTTTCTGACACAGAATGGGAAGGAAGCCAAAAACAGTGACGGTCATTTTTGGAGATCGGAAGTGACCTACCTCCCAGAATGTTGGATTTTATGCGATTTTGTTCTGATTTTCTCTACAATCTTTGACTTGTTACTTGTTCTTCAATTACACCATCCAGATCTACACTCAACCTTAAGAGTCTCCTGAAGAAAGACAAGTCACATCGCCGACCCTGTAGTACGCCAAGACGTCGGTAATTGGTGAAATGAAGGATGCTTGGGAATAATTGAGCCTTTGATGTTCGGCTTTCGTTGCTGTTCAGCATCGTCTGAAGTTAGCGAAATTGGATGTTACGATTGCCATGGCAACCTCCCACTCTCGATCGCGGCTTTATTTTACGTCTCAATCTGTTAAGGTGTTCTGAAAGATTACAGGAATGTCACCCGCATATTACCGGAAGCATCTGTACTTACAACCCTGTGTTGTATTGTTCCTCCGTCATCCTCTTGGAAATGTGTGGAGAAATAGACCGTTGGGCGTTGCCATTCCTCCAGGTAAAATAGGTGTGACCCTATACAATCAAACCCCTTCAACACTGATTGGTGGCTTCTTATATGACCTTCTCAAGCGTCAAGGATGATGCCTGGAGGGTTGAATATAGGTATATTACCCTTTATACAAAAATTAAAGGGAATCTGTCAGCATGTTTTTGCTACCTCATCTGAGAGCACGATAACGTAGGCACAGAGACCCTGAATCCAAAGACGTATCACTTAGATTACTGGGTGCTGCGGTTCAGACACAATCCTAATTTTTTTTATTTACATCTGCTGTTGGGCTGAGAAAGCCCAACAGCAAATGTGTGTCACACTTGGGAGGCAAGGGTAGCAAGGAGGTAGACGTAGGGGGTCAGGGGAGTCTACTCTGGCTCGAATACTGGGATCCCTGGCTCGCCCTGATCTTGGAGGTACCTCTAAATGTGAGGAGGTCCGTGCCTAAGTCCCTAAAGCTCCTGAGAAGCCCCAGGCATTAGCCCCTACCTCCACCTACGGACCATGGAACCCAGCAGCTTCCAAAGGAAAAAAAAAAACACAGCAGCTACAGATCAGCGTCTGCTCACAACAGGTCACAGTCCAGAACTGAACTGAATCAGTGACATCAGGTGGACATGAGCTGACCCATTTATGGCTATAGGGTGGGGAGCAACCAGCCCAGACACGCCCCTCAGCTCACCTAAGCATGAGTCATATCCATCACACACACCTGCAGCACTCTCCACCTGTAGAGCCGCACACTGAATGACAGAGAAAAAAAAATCTAAGTTTACACTACAGCAGTAGCACTTCTAGACTTGAAGGCAGTCAATATGTAACAAAGTGTTTCTTTCCTTTGGCAGTGCAGGAGTTAATGTCAGTTTCTGTTGCTAGCAAGTTCCCTAGTTCTCTTCTCAGGTGTGGCTATTTTGTGATCACTCCCATCTCCTTTATATGGTCTCATGATCCAGCATTCCTTGTTGGTGATTGAACTCATTCCTGGTCTAGCTACCTGAGATGTAAGCAATACTCTGGAGAGCTGATCTTTGCTGTCTGCTGCCTTGGAATGTGGCAGTAGGCATGAAGTTGCCTTGTTTCCCTGTCTGTCTCCCCTCTTGTCTTGTTTATTGCAGTGGTTTGGACTAGTGCTCCCGCCGGCCATCTCCTTGAGGGTTTACATCAGGGCCAGTGAGGGCATAAGTATCCTGCTCAGCGACGGAGTGGAGGAACCCGTATTGGGATCATAGGGAGATCAGGGCAAAGTTGCAGGTGAGCACAGGAGGTGTCCTTATTCCTGTACCCTACGAGCAAGGCCCCCCGTTATATTTGTTTCCCTCCCCGGTGTTTCCCAAGTCTGTTGTTATGGGTAGTGTGCTGGAAATCGTTGAACCGTGCACCACTATCACGCACTGTGTCTGGACGCTCCCAAGGCCTGGGCATGACGGCAATAATAAGTCCTGCTGATTGAACAAACATTCTAGGAAGACAACAGTTTAGATCTTGACAAGAGAGGCATCCATGAATCATATGTTTCAACCCTTACAGCATGCTGTCTTCAAACTAAATAGTAAAAACCTGCTGATAGATTCCCTCTTGAGGCACTTTTGCCTTGAGGACAGTTTGGAGGGAAGGGTGGGGGACGGGGACATGCTAAAAGTAATTTTTACAATTAGATTCCATTAACAAATTTGCCCCATTGCTCTTCTTTGGACTCGCAAAAGGTAAATCTCTATAGTTTATGAACATTTAGTTCTTTGATTGTATTGTATGACATCTCAGTTGTTGTTTGTGCCTCGAATCTTCCAGTAATTCTCCATGCTGTGATGATGAAACTAAAGTTGCATGGCTTAAGTAAAAGGGTTCATTCTCACACAATGTCTGAGTGCGGATGATTCTGCTGAAAGCTGAAATCTACAACAGGTTATTATAGGCACAGAGACAACCTGGAAAGAGCACAGCACCACAAGGCTTGGTGAACTGCAAGAAATCCTAAAATCTTTATCCCCTTTATACAATCAAGAAACTCAGTATATACATACAAAGGAGAAGTGGCGTAACTAGAGTACGATAGTCACCGATGCAAGATTTGTGATCTTGTGATCCCCCCCCCCTCCTGTTTGTTGATCTGAAACATGGGCCCCTGTAGTGTTCTAAGTTCTTTAAAGACATATGAGTTGCCCCTCTATCCCCTTCAATATGTATTAATGTCCCCTTTCTGTACTCTCCCTTATCCTGGACCCCTTCCAGGTATATATATGTCCTCTATCCTGGTATATATTTCCCCATCCAGGGCCATCCTAGTACCGGTATATATGCCCTCATCCAGTTGCCATCCTGGTATACATGTGCCCCATCCTGGCATATATGTCCCCATTTAGTTTTTTATGTCACCATCCTGGGCACCATCTTGGTATATATGTCCCCATCCTGGTATGTATGTCCCCTTCCTGGCTTTTGTGTCCCCATCCTGGGCACCATGCTAGTATATATGTCCCCCTTCCTGGTATATATGTCCTCACCCTGTCCCCATCCTGGTATATATGTAACCCCATCTTGGTACATATGCCCCCTGTGATGAATATTGGTGAGGAATATTGCCATAATTCCCCATATTCCATTTCTCCAGAAAACAATTTGAAGGCACATCTCACTCACAAAGAAAGCCAGAGACCATTCATCCTGGACAGCAGCAAATGGTAGAGTAACTAGTATGTAGATGAAAGCCGACTGTCCACACAACAGGACTCATCCTTAACTTTGATGTGGTAATCAGGTAGATGTATGGGGCTTCCTCAGGACTGGGGTTTAGGCAAAAGGTGACACGTCCAAGGCAGACTGGAAGGCACCGTGACTATAACATTAATATTTCATGAGCCGTGCGGTCTATGAACATGGCGAGCGTAGATCCATGATCGTGACGTCTAGGCGGTGACAAGCATGGTATTCACATGGATGTAGGATAACTGTAAGCCATCTAAACAGGACATTGGCTTGTAGGGTGTTCTCAGAGTAGGCATGTTTCACATCCAGACGAAGATAAAATCATAACTAAAAATATGAAAGTATTATCTTCCGTCTGCGATGCCCATGGACACGGCTAGGGAACATTATAGAATTCGGGTGTCCATATCTCCCCTCAGAGGGGTGGGAGTTGTGAGACATCCCAGACGTGTGAGATGGGTGGAGACAGGGCTCAGCCCATAATGTATACAAATCATCTGCCCCATCTCCACCTGGTATTTCTTCTGAATGGGCATTATTCCACCAAGGCCAGAGATTACCCAAGGAACAGATTGGCATCACGCAGCCCTTGTGGTGCCATCAGCACTAAGGTAACTGCTCACATGTGTGTGTAATTCTGTGTATTCCATTCCTCCTTTTATTGGCATATCTGACTGTAATATTTGTAACATCTGAATAATAACTGTAAATATTAATATCTAGTGTACCATTAGGGTGATTAAATATATAAATTTAATCTTGAGTTGCTCTTTTTATCTTGATCACGATTCCCACGTCCGTGTGCTCATTTAACGCTACCTGGGTTGGTTTCTGACCCAATATAAGCCCGACCACGGACCGGACTTCTATTAAACGAGAAGCTGGTGGCAGCATTAGTGCTTGGGGTTATTCAGGGCCTCTGGCAGTGACGGGGTGGAGGTCATTATATGTGCTTCTGGCTGCGGGCTAGAAGACATATACCACACTCACTGAGAGGTGCCTTAATAAACCAGCACAGGCAAGGCAGCTGCGGCCCTTCTTTATCCTCAGGCAGTTCTCTGACTGACCTGGGTTTAACAGGAGGCGCTGTGGAGCTGCCAGGTTTAGGTCACGATTCACCACACCCCCATCCTGGTATATATATGCCCCCATCATGGGCCCTTCCTGGCTTATATGTTCCCCATTTTGCATAAAAAAAAAGAACACTTTACTCATCTCCCTCCGTTTCCCCGCCACATGGCATCTTTTTCTACAGCCGGCACAGGAGCTAGCAGCTGATATCGATGTGTGCACCATGTCGAATTACGTCACAGGGCCACTGACGTCAGCTGCTGGACTCTGATTGGCTAGCAGTGAATACAACAATACAGGAACCCAATGGGTCTCTGTTTCACTACACACTTCAGCTGTGTGTGTGTCATTGGATGCACATCTAGACGAAGTATGCATTGGGGTCAGTGGGCCCCTCCACCCCTGAGCCCAGTTGTGACCTCTGTGATAATGATTGTTACCCCCCTGAAAAAATTCCTAAATGGATGTTGGACTGTATCCCCATGATGAAGCACAGCAGCACTTGCACCTTAGATTTGTAAGCGAAACGTATGTAGGGGTGAATTCTCCTGGGATCCTTATCCCACCACTTCGTCTGCCATGACATAACATAGGTGATAGGTGGGGGCTTTTGGTATATGCGGTGTGGGTGAATGTATTTATGATATATTATTGTTTTATGCCTTACCTGATCCCACACGGTGTACCATTAGTGCCCTCCACTTTAAATAACAGTTGATGCTTTTAACTGGGTGTACTGTTTAATTCCTTTATGAAATGTCTATTATGGGTATTAACCCCTTAGTGTCTCGGCTATTAACTCTGCATCAATTGTATTCTTATGTACCCAAAAAACCTCCTGTCTTGACTTGAATGTGCATGTAAACCATCCGCAGACCTTGCTGTCACTTATTATCCTGCATTGATTGTGTTATACTGTCTGGTTTTTATGAAAGTTTATGTAATAAATTTATAAGCATTATAGCTCCACTTTCTGTATTTTTTTTTTGAACTATTATAGTGTTGAGCTGCAACATGCCAAAAACTGGCTGAACCAGCCATATGGCATAGATATTACAGCAAAAAGAGAGGGCGGCACTCACCGGAATAGACAGGAGAGTCTTTTATTCCAAGGGTTCATGGAAGAACAGGGTGCAGGGAGGGGGCACGAAGGGCCAGTGGACTACGACTCCGTTTCGCGACTTGTGTCGCTTCTACGGGTTCGATCATTAGGGTTCGGACCCGTAGAAGCGACACAAGTCGCGAAACGGCGTCGTAGTCCGCTGGCCCTTCGTGCCCCCTCCCTGCACCCTGTTCTTCCACGAACCCTTGGAATAAAAGACTCTCCTGTCTACTCCGGTGAGTGCCGCCCTCTCTTTTTGCTGTTTTAATGCTGGTGCTTTGGTCGTGCACCGCCGGTTGAGAACATGTCATAACTGGAAGCCTGTCCAGGACCTGACAGCGGTAACGTCTAGTGCCCCGTTCGTTCTTCTTTTTATTGGCATAGATTTTACCATTGGTCAATATGTATTTGCATGGCAATGATAGCAAGTGACGTGGCCAGGAGGGAAGGCGAGTGTGTAGTGCTGCATTGAGAATAACACAGATACTTTAAAAGAAAGAAGGAAGAGCTGCAGAAGAGATTGCCAGCAGCACGTGATAAGTGTCAGCTCACCACTGGCTATAACAAATTGTCTGCCTCTTGTAAGAGTACGTAACCATCAAGCATGGTGCCTCTTTGTGAATCAAGCTGTTGAACTATCTTTTGTGCACATTTGTATTCTTTCTGAACTCCGTGCGGAGAAATGCTCTAACTATAGGGTAGAAACAGATTGGAAAAAGCTTGTTAAATATAGATGTGTTTCTAAATTTAATACAAAATGTGTAATTTATTTTGCTATTATTTAGTTAATAATCAAACATTTTTCACTCTAATAGACAGATCACATGTTAAGACATTAAATCGATGATGTGATGGTGCGGTATTCCCCAACACGCCTTCTCCTCCATCCAATAGACACTAATGTCTGATAACAGCAATGAGGCTGACATTACGGCGCGGCACCTTACTGAACGATTATTAACTTTGGATGGATGGCGCAAGTTTTCTGATTACAGCACTGGGTGATATAAGCTATAAATATGTAATCAGTAGAAAATTACATTTCCATTCCCTTTCCAGTTCCTCTCCTCGCGCAGGTGATGCTCGGGCTTCATTAATTTTTACATGCTGAAGCAGGACATTTTTTTAACCCTTTTTGTAGGGAAACCTATTTCCACTAAATATTTCCTTCAGTCAATATTTGCAGTTTGGATTAAAAAAAATACCATTTTGGCGCCATGATGAAATCCCTCTGGACTGAGTGGGTCTCCTCCATGGAGGGGTCTGGTCTTTCAAGATAAAGTGTGACTGGTCTATTATGTAGAGACAAAATGTGGTCCTCACCCTTGTTTAGACTAAAATGTGGCATCTGGCACCACTTTTTTTGTTAAACAAAGGCTGTGAGTCCTGGGGCGCTGAATCCTTCACTTCCAGGGTCACTACTTCTTCTATACAAGCTCCTAGGTGGAGCATGACTGAGAACCTCCCCTAGGAGGGAGATAATCATGCTCTGACTAAGCTCCTTCCCTGGGAGGGGGATGATCATGATCTTACTAAGCTCCTCCCCTAGGAGGGAGATAATCATGCTCTAAATAAGCGCCTTCCCTGGAAGGGGGATGAGCATGATCTTACTAAGCTCCTCACCTGGGAGGAGGATAACCATACTCTGACTAAGCTCCTCCCCTGGGACTAGGATAATCATGCTCTGACTAATCTTTTTCTCTGGGAGAGGGATGATCATGATCTTACTAAGCTCCTCCCCTGGGAGGGGGATAATCATACTTTGACTAAGCTCCTCCCCTGGGACTAGGATAATCATGCTCTGACTAATCTCTTTCTCTGGGAGAGGGATGATCATGATCTTACTAAGCTCTTCCCCTGGGAGGGGATAATCATACTTTGACTAAGCTCCTCCCCTGGGACTAGGATAATCATACTCTGACTAATCTTTTTCTCTGGGAGAGGGATGATCATGATCTTACTAAGATCCTCCTCTGGGAGGTGTATAATCATACTTTGACTAAGCTCCTCCCCTGGGACTAGATAATCATGCTCTGACTAATCTCTTTCTCTGGGAGGGGATAGTCATGATCTTACTAAGCACCTCCCATGGGAGGAGAATAATCATGCTCTAACCAATCTCTTCTCTTGGAGGGGAATGAACATGAGCTTACTAAGCTCCTCCCCTGGGGGGTGATAGACTTATTCTGACTAAGCTCCTCCTTTATGCAAATGGAGTCTGGAGCCTCGTTTAAGAGTCTCAAACACGGGACTAGTCAGAGATCTCTCCAGGGAAGCTCCTCCTTTGGGAGGATAATCAAGCTCTGACTAATCTCCTCCCCTGGGAGGGGGATAATCATGTGATCTTACTAATCTCCTCCAACAGTGAGAATGAAAATGATGCATCATGGGAAAAAGTCAAAGTAAGACATAAGATATGTAGACATTTTGATCGTATTGTATTCAAGCCACATCAGCACTGGCATCCAAAGGGGTGTTATCAGGCATAAGTTGTGATGAATGGAGATGACCTTTAAATCATAGGTGAACAATGAATGATGGTAGACAATAACAGTAAAGTCATGAAATCTGTATTTGCTATTAAATTGATAAGACTTTATAATTTATAACATTCTAGAGTGAACATCGGCGTAGATTGGTGACATTCAAGGATTACTCTATTCTCCACCCAATATCTGGCATTAGTAGCGGATCTGATCTCATTAGCTAGACTAATCAACAGCCTCTCCTTCCCTCTCCTTTCATTGATTAACTAATAGAAACTTGAGGATGCACAAATTTATATTAATTTACTATCCATACCGCGTTTTTTTCGAAGCCGCAAGTGCTGAAACCGCACCTGCCGCACACTTACCGCAAGCCCCATAGACATTGTATGGGGCTTTCCGCAAGTGTGCCACGATCGCGGCCATTATGCGGTAATCGCGGCAGTTGCGTTTTTTTCACCGCAACTGCCGCGATCAACATCTACCGCTGATGTGAAAGGGGCCTAAGACTGATCCCTCTGTACTCTGTGCCTGACCCACTCTGACATTATTCCCTTACATTTGACCACTTGCCTGTGACCTGACTACTCTTTTGCCTGCTCCCTGTAACCTGTCTTGTCTTTCTGGTTTTCCTGGCCCTGGCTTCTGAATTGGATTTTGTCTCTGACTTGCCCTTGTTGTACTGCGCCGTTTCCTGGACCTGATCTTTACTTATCCAGTAAGTAGTATTATAATATTACCCTCTCCTAATGTATCATCACCCGGCTCCTTGTACATTGTGAGCCCTCGCGGACAGCGTCCTCTCTCCTTCTCTATCTGAATGCCATATGTTGTCCATGTACCTTGTACTTGTCATTGTATACCCTTCCATACGTAAAGCGCCATGGAATTAATGGTGCTATAATAATAATAATAATAATAATAATCATGCTCTGACTAAGCTCCTCTCCTGGGAGGGGGGATGATCATGATCTTACTAAGCTCCTTCTATCTGTAATTATAGTCTTTCTCTCCACTTCTGGGGCTAGTTATTACTGTAGTGACTCGTGTCACAATAATGTGATTGGCTAGTGGCCGCTATCCTGCTTGCTGATGGTTTCCACACATCAAAAGGAGATTTCTTCTGCAACATTGAGTAAATGTGCTCCCCTGAAGAAGCGATGATGAAACACGCGTCGGGGCTGCACTTTATTCATGCTGCTATTATTCGTTCAACTCTAATTTATTGATCCATATACTATGATTTATTGGCCCCTGTGCTTAGTATCCACTGGTATTATGGAATTGTTTGATCTGATATATTTATACAAATATTTACTTGATTGACTTTATTTTAATAATCATACATTACCTGGGTATTTTCACTTAGAATTGATTGCTTCGCTCTCTAGATAGAAGGATATTATGCTTTTATCTTTTTTTGCCTATGTGTGGTGCAGGTTTATCGATGACGTTTCTGAATGTTTTATATTGATGCTCACATGACTTTATCCTTTGGTGCAAGGGTTTATGATGGTTTTTGAGATTTGATATTGAGGAGATGTTCTGGAACGCAGAGTGGAATAATAAAGATATATTTTATAAAAAGATGCTATACATTTAATTAATGAGTTAATGGAGTTAGAGGTCCCGGGTGACAGTAGGAGACAGAGGACTCGGCAGAGTTCAGGCTGATATAATGATGGGATGGATCTGATTTCTGCTCTCGAGTTCTGTCAGCGCCACCTTTACTTAACCTTCCAGAGCTGCGCTCATCCTGTAACATGAGCAGCTCCACAAGGTGTATCTGTCCCCTTACATCCTGGCAGCTGCCATTATAGAGCTGTGCACCGCCATACCGCAGTACCCAACCAGTGTTGGATACCAAAGAGCCATCTCATTTATTGCAAACTATGGTTTATTTCTTTTTTTATTTATTCTGTTTCTTGTATGATATCCAAAATGTATCAAAAGTAATTACCAGCAATATCTAATTACCAGAGCCACGCCAAGTCTCTATATCCAATATCACACATCATGAGCTTTGATACAGCAGCTCAGCAAACATTATCTTACATGATGGGATTAGTTACATGCCTCATTAAGTATCACACTTGATAGGATTAGATACATGGCTCATTAGACAGTATCACACTTGATAGGATTAGATACATGGCTCATTAGATAGCATCACAATTGATAGAATTAGATTAATTGCTCAGCAGTCAGTATCACGCAGGTTAGGATTAGATACAGTGGTCCAGCAGCCAGTATCACATAGGATTAGATACATGGCTCATTAGACAGTATCACACTTGATAGGATTAGATACATGGCTCATTAGACAGTATCACACTTGATAGGATTAGATACATGGCTCATTACATAGCATCACAATTGATAGAATTAGATTCATTGCTCTGCAGTCAGTATCACACAGGTTAGGATTAGATACAGTGGTTCAGTAGGCAGTATCACATAGGATTAGATACATGGTTCATTAGACAGTATCACACAGGATAGGATTAGATACACAGCTCAGCAGATAGTATCACACTGGATAGGATTAGATACACAGCTCAGCAGACAGTATCACAATTGATAGGATTAGATACAAGGCTCAACAGACTGATTCACACAGGATAGGATTAGATACACAGCTCAGCAGACAGTATCACACAAGATAGGATTAGATACATGGCTCATTAGACAATATCACACTTTTTAGGATTAGATACATGGCTCATTAGACAGTATCACAATTGATAGGATTAGATTTATTGCTCAGCAGCTAGTATCACACAGGATAGGATTAGATACACAGCTCAGCAGACAATATCATACAGAATATGATTAGATACACAGCTCAGCAGACAATATCACGCAGGATAGAATAAGATACAGCTCAGCAGACAGTATCACACAGGAGAGGATTAGATACACAGCTCAGCAGATAGTATCACACAGGGTAGGATTAGATACACAGCTCAGCAGACAATATCACACAGGATAGGATTAGATACACAGCTCAGCAGACAATATCACACAGGATAGGATTAGATACACAGCTCAGCAGACAGTATCACACAGGATAGGATTAGATACACAGCTCAGCAGACAATATCACATAGGATAGGATTAGATACACAGCTCAGCAGACAGTATCACACAGGAGAGGATTAGATACACAGCTCAGCAGATAGTATCACACAGGATAGGATTAGATACACAGCTCAGCAGACAATATCACACAGGATAGAATTAGATACACGACTCAGCAGACAGTATCACACAGGATAGGATTAGATATACAGCTCAGCAGACAATATCACACAGGATAGGATTAGATACACAGCTTAACAGACAATATCACACAGGATAGGATTAGATGCACAGCTCAACAGACAATATCACACAGGATAGGATTAGATACACAGCTCAGCAGATAGTATCACACAGGATAGGATTAGGGTGCAGTCACACATAACGATCGCTCCAACGATCCCGACAGCGATAACGACCTGCCGGGATCGCTGGAGTGTCGTTACCTGATCGCTGGGGAGCTGTCAAACAGGCAGATCTCCCCAGCGATCAGGCCCTGGGAGCCACCTCCCACATCGCTCCCTGCTTAGCGCTGTCTTGGCAGAGCAGGGAGAACGCTGGTAACTATGATAAACAGCGCGGTATCCGGGCAGCGCACGCTGCTTGGATACCCGCTGTTTATCATAGTTACCTGTGTTCTCCCTACTTACAGGCAGTGCTAAGCAGGGAGAACGCTGGTAACCATGGTAAATGCCGGGTATCTAGGCAGCGCGCGCTGCCTAGATACCCGGTGTTTACCATAGTAACCAGCCCTGTGAAGTCACAGATCGCTGGTTTCTCGCTGTCACACGCAGCGATGCGTGCTGACCAGTGGGAAACCAATGATCAAAAAATGACCCAGAGCACTTTGCAGAGATCAGCGACCTCACAGCAGGGGCCTGATCGCTGCAAAGTGTCACACAGAACGACATCGCTAGAGAGATCGTTGTAACGTCACAGTTACAACGATCTCTCTAACGATATCGTTATGTGTGACTGGGGCTGAAGATACACAACTCAGCAGACAGTATCACACAGGAGAGGATTAGATACACAGGTCAGCAGACAGTATCACACATGATAGGATTAGATACACAGCTCAGCAGATAGTATCACACATGATGGAGTTAGATACACAACTCAGCGGGCAGTATCACACATAACAGGATTAACTATAGCATTCATCATCACATAATAAGATTAGATACATATCTGTGCAGACAGTATCACAGAGACGGGCTTAGCTGCTGTACCTCTATCTTACAGTATACCCTGAGCTGGCACGGTGACGTCCATCTTGTCTTTCTTCTTTTCTGTTTCTCTCTGTAATTTTTTGTTGCTGTTCTCTGGTGATTTGTGACCGTCTCCTGCAGGCTGGGGGGGCGCTATCGATCCGCTGTGTGGCGGTCTTATTACACCAGCAGATATTAATGTCGGAATCATAGAACAGATACAGATGTCTCTACACTTTGCCGCATCCGTGATCTAGGATTAACCCCTTACTGCCTGGATATTAATGGTGGAGGAAGAACTGATCATTCTAATAACGTTGAGACGCTTCGGGCAGAGACTTATAAGAAACTTTCGGACTCCCCCACTGAGAACTCTGCCGATGGCCACTATTCTGTCTATAGGTCATATTTGCTAATTCATTTTATTTTGTCTCCATGATTTTATTTTATTTATTTACTTAAAGCATGCAATTTCCTCTAAAAATAATGTTTACAATTGGTTTTCATTCAAATTTGCCTTTTGTAGACATTACATTGCGTTGTGTATTGCTGGATGTAAAGGGAGTAACTGAGAATCCTTCAGTGAGTTTGAAACGATCTCATTCCCTTCCTCTGAGCTCTTCTTTGCTGATTTAAGGAAACAAAGTTCAGCTCAACTTTCATGTAGTCAAAGAGCAACTGATTGAAGCTCAGAATAAGAAGTATACCTTTACACGCCGCTACCGAGGGTAGCAACAGGTAGGCACCGCGCGTGCACGCGTGCGTTTTCAACGGTTCCTAACGGTACCTAATGCCGCAATTACACGCCGCCACAAGGTGCTCCACAGGAGGTATTTTCGTTCGCCGGATGTGCCGACGGGTGTCGCAGGTTACCTTCTGTGGAGCACCTTCCCTGATTTACACACCGCTACCACAAGGGAATCTGGGCGTACATATTGTGCGCTGTAACTACATAGGAGTGACAGAGTTGTGTATTACGCAACGCTCATATGGTGATTGGACAATGCAATAACCTCATGATTGGCCAGCCAGCGCAGGAAGGCTGCCTAATACATGACGCCATTGCAAATGTGTAGTGTGACTGGTCAGCTCGTTAAATATGCCGCCCTGTGCAGGGACAGCCAATGGGTACACAGTAGTCTCCACCAATGATAGCTGATGGGGCGTGGTATACATGACGCTCAAGCACGCCCCAGGTAACTCAAATACCGTGCCTGTGCCCCGATTACACGCCCCCACCATAGGGGTTATACCTGCTTGTTTTTCAGCACGGCTGAAAGACAGGTATCCAAAGAGACAGGGAGGTACAACCTGAATTACACGCCACCACTTTGCAGTGTTTTCAAGGTAAAAGGTACAATTGTCTCCGACACCTGCTGGTTTCTATCTTTCGGTAGCGGCGTGTAAAGGTACCATAATGGCCACTTTACACGCGGCTACATTTCTAGCTTATCCACAGGTAACTTACTGGCTGCAGTGAAATCATGGAGACATGGTTCTATCTTGTTGCTGTGTACAAATGGAATAATGTCTCCATGATTTCACTGCAGCCAGTAAGTTACCTGTGGATAAGCTAGAAATGTAGCCACGTGTAAAGTGGCCATAAGAGTTATAAATTTGTGGCGCTCCTATGGCAAGGCGCCACAGGGAGGTACTGCACCCCAAACAAAAGGTGTAGTGCCTCCGTAGTCACGGATGAGGGAGGAAAAATACAGAGTCTGCACCAAACACACACGCTTATAGGACACCTCAGCACAGGGGACTGGTATTCAGTAGGTCCCAGGGGGGGTGGAGCCTAGAAGAGTGGGGGATGTGAGTGAGAGTTTACACAAGTCAGGAAGACGGTGTGAGGAGAGCAGCAGAGGCAGACGCAGGGGACCATGCGGCTTGTAACAGGAGGGTTTATCCCTGACCTAGTCCGGCAAGGTGTGGGCCTAATAAGTAGGCACCGCAGCACCACAGGACTAAATCCCCATCTCTGCCCTAAATTGGGTCCAAGACACTAAGAAGGGAAGGACTAAATACCGGTGGCGGGAGGATTATCGTGCTGTCGCTCCCGTCCTAGAAAGGGGTCAGAAGTACCTTTTAGTAACAGACCTGGGGAGCGGCGAACGGCCTCTTTAGTATGGTTGACAGAAGAGCTACAGCAAAACACAGACCAAGAAAGCCATTAGAAGAACACCTCTGACACACTCTGTAAAAAGCCTCCTGGATCCGTGGCTACCAACCCCGCTAAACCAGACTGTACTGTGTTTCCTTAACATCTGCCCGGTACCAGTAAAGAACTGTTTGATGAGGGGAGTAGAAGTCCTCACCTGTGATATTGTAGAGACAATAACTGAGACTCCAGATTAGCTCAACAGTAGTAGTCTTGGGATCATCATGATGTTTTCTGGCAAAACTGAGATGAGCCTTTAAGTTCTTCTTTGCTCAGCAGTGGTTTTGTCTTGAATCTCTGCCATGCGGCCATTTTTTCACAGTCTGTTTCTTATGTTGGAGTCATGAACACTGACCATAACTGAGCAAGTGAGGCCTGCAGATCTTTGGATGTTGTTGTGGAGTCTTTTGTGACCTCTTGGATAAGTCATCATTGTGTTCTTGGAGTAATTTTGGTTGGTCGACCACTCCGGCGAAGGTTCACCACTGTTCCATGTTTTGGCCATTTGTGGATAATGGCTGTGGTTCGATGGAGTCCCAAAGCTTTAGAAATGGCATTGTAACCTTTTCCAGAGCGAAAGATCTTTGTGGGCCTCACAGAAACATGGCTGACACCCTCCGACACATCCTCCCCAGCTGCGTTGTGCTATGGCGGACTCCACTTCACACACACACCTCGCACTGGCAACAAACATGGTGGAGGAGTGGATCTTCTCCTTTCTAGCAACTGCATCTTCAACCCAATTGCTCCTCCTCCCTCCCTTATCCTCTCATCCTGCAAAGCATAGTCTGTTCGCAGTCTGTTCGTATCTATCTCCTCTCCTTCCAACCTCCAAGTGGCCTGTCATTTATCGACCCCCAGGCCCGACCACTGCCTTCTTTGACCAATTCTCCATCTTGCATCTTCACTTTCTCTCTGTTGACATTCCCACCATCATAATGGGTGACTTCAACATCTCCATTGATACCAACCAGTCAACAGCCTCCAAACTTCTGCTGTAACATGCTTCATCCTTTGGCCTCTCTCAGTGGTCCTCCACCGCCACCCACACAGACGGACATATACTAGACCTCATCTTCACCTGCCTCTGCTCCCTAATGAATCCCACAACTTCCCCTCTCACCCTATCTGACCACATCTACTTAACTTCTTATGCTTGTCCTCCTCACCTGCTACTAATGTCCACCAACTAGCACACCCTCGCAGAAACCTCACACACGTTGACACTCACTCTCTGATACTATTCTACCACTATCCTCCATGTCCTCATTCCATGACACAGATAATTCCACAGCTTTCTACAACTCTACACTCACAGCAGCGATTGATGCAGGCGCGTCTCTCGTTCACGACAGAACACTACGAATCAACAGACAACCCTGGCCCACAGACACCACTGAAAAGCTGCGGCGAGAGTCTAGGGTTGCTGAGCGGCACTGAAAGAAAACACACTCACAAGAAGACTACACACAGCATTCAAACAAGCATTTCTCAAATTCAAGTCAGCACTCACCTCCACTAAACAGGCTTAATTGATTACCATCATATCCTCTTTGTCCCACAACCCCAGGCAATTATTTAACACATTTAACTCCCTCCTCCGCCCCCCACTGCCCCCTCCTACTTCTCCTATCTCTGCAGTAGACTTTGCAACACACTTCACCACAGATCGACCAGATCAGACAAGTCTTTGCTGTCCAACCACCACAACCCCCATGTATACCAGACCACTCCCCTCCCCCACTAACACTCCTCCCCTCCATCACTGAAGGAGAACTTGCACACTCTCTCCAAATCAACCTCACCACTTGTGCATCGGACCCCATGCCTTCCCACTTCCTCCCGAACCTCACCACTATGCTTATCCTAGCCCTAACCCACCTCTTCAACCTATCACTAACCTCCAGTACCTTTCCTTCCGATTTCAAACACGTAACAATTATACCTGTCTTAAAGAAGCCATCCCTTGACCCGACCTCCACATCCAGCTACCAGCCCATTTCCCTGCTCCAGTTCGCTTCCAAACTTTTTGAAAAGCATGTCCACACTGTATTCTCATCCCACCTCTCATCCAACTCTCTCTTTGACAACCTTCAATCTGGCTTCCATCCCCAGCACTCCACCGAAACTGCATTAAAATCACTAACGACCTACTTACTGCCAAAGCTAATGGACACATCTCCATCCTCCTCCTTCTTGACCTGTCCTCTGCATTCAACACAGTCGACCACTGCCTCCTATTACAGATCCTCTCTTCCATTGGTATCACTGACGTTGCCCTCTCCCGGGTCTCTTCCTACCTTTCTAACCGCACATTTAGTGTCTCCCACGCCCACACTACCTCCTCACCCTATCCTCTCTCTGTTGGGGTCCCTCAAGGCTCTGTCCTGGGACCCCTTCTTTTTTCATCTATACCCTTGGCCTAGGACAACTGTTAAAGTGCCATGGCTTCCAGTACCTCCTGTACGCTGATGACACTCAGATGTATTAATCTGGCCCAGATATCACGTCTTTGCTGTCCAGAATCCCAGAATGTCTATCAGCCATATCCTCCTTCTCCTCTCACTTCCTTAAACTAAACGTAGATAAAACTGAACTCATCATCTTTCCCCCATCTCACGCACCTTCCTTACCTGATCTGTCTATCACAATAGATGACATCACACTTTGCCCTGTACCTGAAGTCCGCTACCTCGGAGTAGCCCTTGACTCTGCATTGTCCTTCAAATCGCACATCCAAGCTCTCGCCATCTCCTGCTGCCTCCAACTCAAAATTATTTCCAGAATCCGTCCCTTCCTCAACCCTCAATCTACTAAACTACTAGCGCACACCCTCATCATCTCCTGTCTCGACTACTACAACCTCCTCCTCTGTGACCTCCCTGCTAACACTCTTGCTTCTTTCCAATCTGTCCTTAACTCTGCTGCCCGACTAATCCACTTCTCTCCTCTCTATTCCTCCACTTCTCCCCTCTGCAAATCCCTCCACTGGCTCCCGATTCCCCAGTGTATCCAATTCAAACTACTAACATTGACTTACAAAGCCGTTCATAATCTGTCTCCCCTATACATCTCTGAACTAATCTCCCGATATCATCCAACTCAATCTTCGATCCTCCCAAGACCTCCTCCCCTCCACACTTGTATGTTCCTCATCTAACTGCCTGCAAGAATTCGTCCGAGCATCACCCATTCTCTGGAATTCTGCACCCCAAAACGTCCGACTGTCCCCTACACTCGGAACCTTAAAGTGGAACCTGAAAACTCATCTCTTCAGAACAGCCTACAGCCTGCAATGACCACAGTGCCGCCTCAACACCACTGGATCCGGCACTCCACCCCGCTGCACCCTGCGCTCCACCACCACTGGACCCAACGTTCCACCACCACTGGACCCAACGTTCCACCACCACTGGATCCGGCGCTCCACCCCGCTGGTCCCGGCGCTCCACCACCACTGGACCAGGCGCTCCACCACCACTGGACCTGGCGCTCCACCACCATTGGACCCGGTACTCCACCACCACCAGAGCAGACCCAACCTACTGTCTCTCTCCCCACTGCTCTGTAGAATGTAAGCCCGCAAGGGCAGGGTCTTCTCTCTGCCCTCTGTATCAGTCTGTCACTGTTACGGTAGTTTGTTTTTTAACTTGTATTGTATGTATCCCTTCTCATGTACAGCACCATGGAATCAATGGTACTCTACTGTATACATAAATAATAATAACATAAAAAGGCTTTATTTATCACAAAAAAGTTACAAAACATTGAACTATGCCGCAAAAAGCTTTGCTTCATCTGTAGCTAAAATCCTCATATAGTTACAGTTGACAAACCCAACATTCTGGTTCCTGGTGATAACGTTTATAGTAATATATGTTATACTTCACTTTCATCTCTTCTGGCAACAGAGAAAAAGCTGAATTTTCCCTTCCAGCGGATGACAGTTCACCGAATCCAAAGCTTTTCCTTCTCTTGAAGCGCCACCAGACCATCTCGGAGCAAGGCACAAAGGTCTGTGGCTCCCAGGATCTCGCCCGGGCAATCAACATGAAAAGGAAAAATTCTTCTGTCTCTCCTCGTCACATTCAAGGTTCATCTCCAGGGTAATAAGAAGAAATGCATTTCCTAAAATAAGCTGTTCTACTGTACATGATGTATGCTGCTGGAGATTGGCCGCCTTCATAGATAAGTCAACGGCGCCGGACACCATGTTCTCCGGAACGGATTTCATTTTTAAAAAGGGATTGCTCAGATCACGGCACGACGAGACGTCCGCAGAGGCCAAAAATTGGATGGATGTAAATATATATGTCATACAAACAATATTACCAGCTAGTCTTCAGGTCTCCGAAATCTCACAGGGTGCGGCAGCTCTCGTCATAACTGCCCACAAAGATACTGATAAGGGCTGTGATTAAGCTGGGTGGACACAGGGAGGGTAATTTGTTTATTATCAGAGGTGTAATTTCAGGGACAGGGGACTCACCAACTCCTCCCTTTTACTCAGATGGATGTGTGTCCTATAAGGCACATATACCGGAAATTGCTGTGCAGAGACTCATTGGGTCCCAGCACTGCAATACAAACCACCGGCAAACGGACATCAGCGTGCCTGTGACTGGGGCGTATGGCATTGATGCCATGTATCGCCATGACATTTTTTTTTTATATACATTAGATGCAGATTGGGGACATATACCATGATAGTCCCAGGATGGAGGAAATGTATACTGGGAAGGGGCTCAAGATGGAGGACATACATACCAGGAAGGGGCAAAGGATAGAAGATATATGTACCTGGATGTGCCCTGGATGTGCCCAGGAATGGGAAAATATATACAAGGAAGGGGCCGAAGATGGAGGACATATATATCAGGAAGGAGCCAAGGATAGAAGACATATATACCAGGAGAGGCCCAGGATAAGGACATATATATACCAGTAAAGGCCTAGGAAGGAGGACATACTGTATATACCATTAGCAAATAGAAAAACAAGCGGTGTCAGAGGAATGGAGCGCTAAAGAAACCACGGGTTGGTGATTAGATTAACCAGTAAAGGTTAGTACAAACATAGTAAAACCGTGTATTAAGTTCCTCCAGTTGCAGTGTGGCGCAATATCTGTTTTTTCTTTTAAATACTGTATATACCAGGAAGGAGACTAAGATGAAGGACATATACAGTATATTAGGAAGGGGCCAAAGATAGATGACATATATATCAGGATAGTCCCAGGGTAAGGACAAATATACTAATAAAGGCCTAGGAAGGAGGTCATATATACCAGGAAGGGGCCCAGGATGGAGGACATACACACAAGGAAGCGGCCAATTATAGAAGACATATACAGTGCCTACAAGTAGTATTCAACCCCCTGCAGATTTAGCTGGTTGACACATGCGGAATTAACTTGGCATTGTGACATTTGGACTGTAGATCAGCCTGGAAGTGGGAAATGCACTGCAGCCAAAAAGATTTATTTATTTATTTATTTATTTTTTTTTTAAGCGTTAAAAGTTAATTCAGAGGGTCATTTTATTATTCAACCCCTCAAACCACCAGCATTCTGTTTGGTCCCCCTAAAGTATTAAGAAGTAGTTCAGGCACAAAGAACAATGAGCTTCACATGTGTGGATTAATTATCTCTTTTCTGACTATTTAAGACCCTCCCCAAACTTGTGAACAGCACTCATACATGGTCAACATGGGAAAGACAAAGGAGCATTCCAAGGCCATCAGAGACAAGATCGTGGAGGGTCACAAGGCTGGCAAGGGGTACAAAACCCTTTCCAAGGAGTTGGGCCTACCTGTCTCCACTGTTGGGAGCATCATCCGGAAGTGGAAGGCTTATGGAAATACTGTTAGCCTTCCACGGCCTGGACAGCCTTTGAAAGTTTCCTCCCGTGCCGAGGCCAGGCTTGTCCGAAGAGTCAAGGCTAACCCAAGGACAACAAGGAAGGAGCTCCGGGAAGATCTCATGGCAGTGGGGACATTGGTTTCAGTCAATACCATAAGTAACGTACTCCACCGCAATGGTCTCCGTTCCAGACGAGCCCGTAAGTTACCTTTACTTTCAAAGCGTCATGTCAAGGCTCGTCTACAGTTTTCTAATGATCACTTGGAGGACTCTGAGACAGACTTGTTCAAGGTTCTATGGTCTGATGAGACCAAGATCGAGATCTTTGGTGCCAACCACACACGTGACGTTTGGAGACTGGATGGCACTGCATACGACCCCAAGAATACCATCCCTACAGTCAAGCATGGTGGTGGCAGCATCATGCTGTGGGGCTGTTTCTCAGCCAAGGGGCCTGGCCAACTGGTCCGCATCCATGGGAAGATGGATAGCACGGCCTACCTGGAGATTTTGGCCAAGAACCTCCGCTCCTCCATCAAGGATCTTAAGATGGGTCGTAATTTCATCTTCCAACAAGACAACGACCCAAAGCACACAGCCAAGAAAACCAAGGCCTGGTTCAAGAGGGAAAAAATCAAGGTGATGAAGTGGCCTAGTCAGTCTCCTGACCTTAACCCAATTGAAAACTTGTGGAAGGAGCTCAAGATTAAAGTCCACATGAGACACCAAAAGAACCTAGATAACTTGGAGAAGATCTGCATGGAGGAGTGGGCCAAGATAACTCCAGAGACCTGTGCCGGCCTGATCAGGTCTTATAAAGACAATTATTAGCTGTAATTGCAAACAAGGGTTATTCCACAAAATATTAAACCTAGGGGTTGAATAATAATTGACCCACACTTTTATGTTTAAAATTTATTAAAATTCAACTGAGCAACATAACTTTTTGGTTTGTAAGATTTATGCTTCTGTTAATAAATCCTACTCTCGTTTGCAGTTTGAAGGCTCTAACTTATTTGCATCTTATCAAACCACCTAAATCTGCGGGGTTGAATACTACTTGTAGGCACTGTACACCAGGATGGGCCAAGAGTTGGGGGCAAATATACCAGGAAGAGGTCTAAGATGAAGGACATATACAGTATATTAGGAAGGGGCCAAGGAGAGATGACATGTATACCAGCATAGGCCCAGGATAAGGACAATTTACAAGGAAAGTCCCAGGGAAGAGGACATATTTACCATGAAGGGACCCAGGATAGAGGACATATATACCAAAACAAGCCCAGGTTGAAGGAAAAATATACCAGGAAGGGAGCCAGGATAAGGAAATATATACCAGGCAGGAGTCCAGGATGGAGGAAATACATACCAGGAAGTGGCCCAGGATGGAGGACATATATACCAGGAAGGGACATATACTAGGATGTGGGACATATTTACCAGGATGGGTCATATATAACAGGATGGGGACATATATTCCTGGATGGGAAACATATATACCAGGATGCGGCCCAGCATGGGACATATATACCAGAATAGGGGACATATATACAAGGATGGGGGACATATTTACTAAGGAGGGGTCCAGGATGTGGGACATTACTACATAAAGAAGAGGGGAGCAACAAGACATAAGTCTCTATAGGATTTAGAATGCTACAAGGACCCAAACATCTGACCAACATGTGGGAAGGGGGAGCCCAAATTTTGCACCAGGGCCAACTGACTCTATTTATGCCACTGCCTATAATGCAGCTCTATTGGCTGTGAACCACCTAAATTCATGAGCAGAACACCTACATTTGTGAAGGGTGTACAATAAACAAACACTTTGCCAAACCATAGAGATTGATGCAAAACTATGTGTTCCCGTACCCTGTGTAGTCTGCACTTACACTTAAATTTGTCACTTACTTTTCTACATTAATTTAGTAAGTTATCCAAAAAACTTAACAACATTTCAATTGGTAAAAGAGGTTGTCCAGTCAAAAACGACAAGTCTGCAGTCCCTCTATGTGTCACTCTATGTGACTGCAGACTTGTGAGTCCTCACATCATGTGCACTGTGCGCTGTGATGATTCACCAGTGCCTCAAGTGTGTGATATGGAGACTCCTGGCAAGAATCTGACTAGACTGTTTCCAGCCTTGCACAATACACTTGCATTGAGCATGCTAGAAACAGTCTAGTCGGATTTTGTCCAGCACTATTCATACTGAATACATGCGGCACCGGAGAATCCTCACTGTGCACAGTGCACACGATGTGAGGAATCACAAGTCTGCAGTCACATACAGCAGTAAATAAATAGGAATGCAATGTCTTTCTTGATGTCATTGTCTTTATATAAGTGTGTACAGTGTTTATCCAGGAGATCTCAACCCTCACAATTCGGTCCTCACAGGGTACTCTATCAAGGATGTTGAGCCTCCAGCTCCTAATTTGGGACACACATCTCTCCACAGGTCCTTACCTGGCCTCTGTAGACTGAATATGAGATTTGGGAAATATTTACCCCATTCATCCTTTTCCCTATTGATATATATCCCAAGTGTCAGAGTCACATAGAGGGACATATAGAGTGATTGAAGACTTGTCCTTTTAGACTGGACAATCCCTTTAACCCCTTAGTGACGGAGCCAATTTCCACCTTAATGACCAGACCGTTTTTTGTAATTCTGACCACTCTCCCTTTATGAGGTAATATCTCTGGAACGCTTCATTGGATCCGAGCGATTCTGAGATTGTTTTTTCGTGACATATTGGGCTTCATGTTGGTAGTAAATTTAGGTCGATCATTTTTGCATTTATTTGTGAAAATATTAAAAAATTGGCAAAAATTTTGAAAATTTCACAATTTTCAAATTTTGAATTTTTATTCTGTTAAACCAGAGAGTTATGTGACACAAAATAGTTAATAAATAACATTTCCCATATGTCTACTTTACGTCAGCGCAATTTTGGGAAAAAATTTTTTTTCGGTTAGGATGTTATAAGGGTTCAAAGTTCATCAGCAATTTCTCATTTTTCCAGCAAAATTTACAAAACCATTTTTTTAGTGACCACATCACATTTGAAGTCCCTTTGAGGGGTGTACATGACAGAAAACACCCAAAAGTGACACCATTCCAAAAACTGCACCCCTCAAGCTACTCAAAACTACATTCAAGAAGATTATTAACCCTTCAGGTGCTTTACAGGAACTAAAGCAAAGTGGAAGGAAAAAATGGACATTTTAATTTTTCCAACAAAAATGTTCTTTTAGCCTCAATTCTTTCATTTTCACATGGGCAACAGGATAAAATCGATCCTAAAATTTGTTGGGCAATTTCTCCTGAGTACACAAATACCTCATATATGGTCATAAACCACTGTTTGAGCGCACAGCAGGGCTCAGAAGGAAGGGAGCGCAATTTGAATTTTGGAGCTAATTTTCCATTCAAAAAGTCAAATGGCGCTCCTTCCCTTTCGAGTCCTTCCGTGTGCCCAAACAGTGGTTTATGACCACATATGAGGTATCGATATACTCAGGAGAAATTGGCCAACAAATTTTAGGATGCATTTTATCCTGTTGCTCATGTGAAAATTAAAAAATTGAGGACAAAAGAAAGTTTTTGTGAAAAAAAAAGTACTTTTTCATTTGTACGGATCAATTTGTGAAGCACCAGAGGGTTCAAAGTGCTCACTATGCATGTAAATAAATTTCTTGGGGTGTCTAGTTTCCAAAATGGGGTCACTTGTGGGGGAGCTCCAATGTTTAGGCACACGGGGGCTCTCCATACGCGACATGGTCTCCGCTAACAATTTGAATGTAAAATTAGCTCCAATTGTTAGCGGAGACCATGTTGTGTATGGAGAGCCCCTGTGTGCCTAAACATTGGAGCTCCCTCACAAGTGACCCCATTTTGGAAACAAGACACCCCAGGGAACTTATCCTGATGGGTTGTGAGCATATTGAACCCCCAGGTGCTTCACAAATGAAACCATAAAAATGAAAAAAGAAATTTTTTGTGGAAAAGAAAGTACTTTTTCATTTTTACGGATCAATTTGTGAAGCACCTGGGGGTTCAAAGAGCTCACTGTGCATCTAAATAAATTCCATGGGATGTCTAGTTTCTTCAAATTCAAATTGTTAGCGGACACCATGTCGCATATGGGGAGCCCCTGTGTGCCTAAACATTGGCGCTCCCCCACAAGTGACCCCATTTTGGAAAGTAGACCCCCCAAGGAACATATCTAGATGCATAGTGAGCACTTTGATACCCCAGGTGCTTCACAAATTAGTCCGTAAAAGGAAAAAAAAGAAGATTTTTGTGAAAAAAAAAGGACTTTTTCATTTTTATGGATCAATTTGTGAAGCACCTGGGGGTCCAAAGTGCTCCCTATGCATCTAAATAAATTCCTTGGGGTGTCTAGTTTCCAAAATGGGGTCTCTTGTGGGGGAGCTTCAATGTTTAGGCACACAGGGGATCGCCATACACGACATAGTATCAACTTACAATTCCAATTGTTAGCGGACACCATGTCACGTATGGAGAGCCCCTGTGTGTCTAAACATTGGGACTCCCCCACAAGTGACCCCATTTTGTAAACTATACGCCCCAAGGAACTTATCTAGATGCATAGTGAGCACTTTGAACCCCCAGGTGCTTCACAAACTGATCCGTAAAAATGAAAAAGTACTTTCTTTTCCACAAAAAGTTTCTTTTTTCATTTTTATGGATCAATTTGTGAAGCATCTGGGGTTTGAAAGTACTCATTATGCATCTAGATATGTTCCTTGGGGGTCTAGTTTCCAAAATGGGGTCACTTGTGGGGGAGCTCCAATGTTTAGGCATAGAGGGGGCTCTCCATATGCGACATGGTGTCCGCTAGCAATTTGAATGGAAAATTAGCTCCAATAGTTAGTGGACACCATGTCACCTATGGAGAGCCCCTGTGTGCCTAAACATTGGAGCTACCCCACAAGGGACCCCATTTTGGAAACTAGACGCCTCACGGATTATATCTAGTGGTATAGTGAGCATTTAGAACCTACAGCTACTTCACAGAATTTGATAACGTCATATTGAACATTTTCTTTTTTTCACACAATTTCTCACTTTTAGGGTACTTTCACATAAGCGGTTTTTGCCGTTCATGGCAGATGCGGTGAAAAAAATGCATCTGCCGCGATTACCGCATAACTGCTGCACTTGCGGCACAGTTGCTGCAAGCCCCATAGAATGTCTATGCGGGCTTGCGGCAGGTGCGGCAAGTGTGGTATCAGCAGATGCGGCCGCAAAAAAAAAGCGGCAGACCGTGGTTTTTTTCGCGGCTGCACCTGCCACAAGTGCCAAAACCGCACTTGATGCACCTGCCGCACACTTACCGCAAGCCCCATAGACATTGCATGGGACTTGCCACAACCGTGCCGCAAGTGCAGCGGTTATGCGGTAATCGCGGCAGATGCGGTTTTTTCACCGCATTTGCCGCAATCAGCAAAAGCCGCTGATGTGAAAGCAGCCTTAGAGCATGTGCACAAGATCCAGAGACACCGTGTCCTGGTCGTCTCCTCTCCTGCATTTTTTTGTTCTAGTATTTCTTTATTAAATTAAAAAAAAAAATGACGTGGGGCTTCCCACACTTTTGGTCCAGCCAGGTACAGCAGGCAGCTACGGACTGCCACCAACCCCTTCTGCCTAGTTTTACCTGGCTGGAAACCAAAAATATAGGGAAGCCCTTTTTTTTTTTTATTATTTCATGAAATAATTTTAAAAAAAAAAACGTCGTGAGCTTCGCCATGTTTTTGGGCCAGCCAGGTACAACTAGGCAGCTGGGGGCTGGAATCCTCAGCGTAGGGAGGCCCAAGCCTTCTGGGCCCCCCCCGCTGCGAATTGCAGCCCACAGCCGCCCCAGAAAATGGCGCATTCATACAAGCGCCATTTTCTGGCGCTGTATCCAGCTCTTCCAGCTGCCGTGTAGCGGTGGCAGACAGGGTAATAAGGGGTTAATGCCAGCTTTTTTGCAGCTGGCACTAAGCCCGAGATTCTTAATGTCTGGCCAATATTAGACAGGGCCATTAAGAATCCCTAGTAAATTGTAAAGAAGACACAAGACAGAAAAAAATATTTTTAATAGAATAAAAACACAGACACTACTTAGACCCCATCTTTATTATTCTTTGGCATCCGACGTAGTCCAGTAGGAAGGTCCGACGTAGTCCAGTAGGAA
This sequence comes from Allobates femoralis, assembly GCA_033576535.1. Lineage (NCBI taxonomy): Eukaryota > Metazoa > Chordata > Amphibia > Anura > Aromobatidae > Allobates > Allobates femoralis. The sequence goes on from JARQOC010000002.1 coordinate 722,026,375, forward strand.
GGTCCGACGTAGTCCAGTGGGAGGTCCCTCGATCATTTCCAGACTTTTACAGCATATGGGGGTGTCCCCCATATGCTATAAAAGCTGGCATTCTTCCAGGAGAATGACAGGTCATGACCTCAGTGAGGTCATGCAAGGTCAGGATCCTTGGTTCACAAAGGGTTAATTGTGATCCCATCATGAGATCACAATTAACCCTTTGTGAACCAAGGATCCTGACCTGCCATGACCTCACTGCGATCATGACCTGTCAGTCTAATCGCAGACAGAGTAGTTCTTGCATAGACTGATAGCTCATGATCGCAGTGAGGTCATGGCAGGTCAGGATCCTTGGTTCACAAAGGGTTAATTGTGATCTCATGATGGGATCACAATTGACCCTTTGTGAACCAAGGATGGTGACCTGCCATGACCTCACTGCGATCATGAGCTGTCAGTCTAATTGCAGACAGAGCAGTCTCTGCATAGACTGACAGCTCATGATTGCAGTGAGGTCATGGCAGGTCAGGATCCTTGGTTCACAAAGGGTCAATTGTGATCTCATGATGGGATCACAATTGACCCCTGTGGGAACCAAGGATGGTGACCTGACATGACCTCACTGAGATCATGCCCTGTCACTATGCGCAGGCAGAGCAGTCTCTGTTCTGTCTGCGCATGCCGGCAGACAGAAAGGTGAAGAGGCCGGAAGAAGCAGCAGGAGCCGCACCGGGATGATGGTGAGTATCAGCCTCAGGAGACCTCCGGGGGTGGGGGGTGGGGGGGTACTGATGGGGCAGAGCGGGGGAATACTTACAATCTCCCTCCATCTGAGCTGTCAGATGGGAGGGAGATCAGATGATGGCGGCGGGGGCTGGAAGGAGCCGCAGCTGCTGCAGGACCACAGGGGACATGTAGAGGATGGGGGGGGGTATGACCGGGGGTGTGGGCCGAGTGACCGGGAAGGGGGGCAGAGCGGGGGAGTACGGATCATCTCCCTCCCATCTGAGCTGTCAGATGGGAGGGATATGATGTCGGGCATTAGTTTCTGACGCGCTGCGGCGCCATTTTAGGAGGAGGGGAGGGGGTGGGGGCTGAGTACCGGTACCGGGGGCTGTGTACCGGTACTGGGGGGGCAGATGTTTTCTCTTCATGCCACGGGTTTGACCCTGTGGCATGACAGAGAAATCATTGTTTTTACCGGCGGTTCGCTGTATATTTATGTGATCAGGGTTATACACCGGTAAACGGTGTATAACCGTGATCACATGGCGGGTACCGGTAAAAACCGGCCCGATTCATAATCTTGGGGGTCTCAGCTACCCCCGGTAGCTGAAACCCCAGAGATTTTTGACCACTGGGGGGCGCTAGAGCACTTTCCCTGGCTGACGTCTGCAGGCACAAGTACCCTCTTTTTCAGACGTCTCTGGACGTTAGCCCGTCGTTATGGGGTTAAGTCCCATGCTCTGAATGACCCCAACTGGGTGGTGGAAATCCCTGTGTACAAGGTTTATGAAAACCTGCATCCTTTTGACCCAGTTATGCCAAAATTTGGGAAAACTCTTTCTAAACATTCCAAAAGTCCATGAAAAGTATGATCAGAAGGTCAGACTACACACGGTTTGTTTGTAGTCCCTCATCAAGGATAATCATAGCTCTGCAGAGGAGATGAAGGCACAAATGTGATTTTCTTAGACCATTTAAAAGTTTGTTTAATTATTTTTTAACGCATTAAGGTGCAATACAAAAAATATATAATTGTGCAAGTTGTCTGGTTTGGACATCTGCTCCGCACAGGACAGGATCAGTGGCTTATTTTGAGGGAGGTTCAGGGCTCAGGTCCTCCAGATGGAACGCTAAAAGGCTGTGTGCACACGTTGCATTTTTCAGTGCAGATTTGTCCTGCACACCTGCACCAAAAATGTGCAGTAAAAGAGCATCTAAAAAGCACGAAAATGAGTTTTTCTGCCAAGAAATGCAGACATATATGCTACCAAATTCTCAACGTGTGCACATACCTTAAACTGGCTAATGATGGGGGAATGATGTAGTGGTAGTCCTTAGTAGAGAGTGCCCTTCCCTTGTATTGCACCCATAAAGAGTATTACTTATAAGGGGTTGTTCTGCACATTCAGGCTCAGAAAGAGAAAGCAGTTCTAGTTTGACACTTGTCCCAACCTGTTACATATTATATGTTAGTTTATTATGTGTTTAAATAGGTTTAGCACTGTCTGGCAGTATTCCCACATATCCATGTGTCTTCCCCTTTAAGAACACTGTGCCCTGAAGGCCCGCCCTCTCCTTCTCTGTGAATTCAGCAGTCCTTTTCAGATCACTACCAGATAGGATTTATGCAGGCAACCATGTGTTCTCTTGCTCTTTTTTGGGTTTTCTCTCCTATGAAATCCCAACATCTTTTGCCAAGTCAATCCGGTGAGAGTCTTACTCCTGTGTCAATACTAATACACTTGAGCTTAGGTCTGCAGGGATGTGTGTTTATCTAAGTCCACCATTTTAGTTAAGGATCTCCAGCATTGAATATTATCATAGCTGTTATATGATTATGAACCCAGTGCTAGTTTATACTTTCTATGCTGTACACTGTCATAGCTTGGTAATATGTGTATCATTCTTGTATTATCTCTGCTGTGTATAATCACTGTTGTTGTTTAAGTGATTTGTTTATGTATATTATCTGTACTCTTTTACCGCATCATTGTAATCATCATCATCGCATGATTGATTACTCTCTGTTGAACAACAAACAATCGACGTCTACAGAACCACCAGTCTGTTTATTTGGGATACAGAGAAGGTTTGGCTGTGTGCTGGAATTCACATTGCACACAACCCAAATGAAGGCAGAACAGGGGTGCAGAGATGGAATTGTCTGACACTAATATGACCAATATAACAGTGGTTTTAACTATGACTATAAAGTGGTTTTGTAGATAACTCTGTGCTTTTACCGTGACTGTGCCGAGTCACCGCGCAGCTGTAGATAAAGACTGAAAAGTCTTGGATCCTTAGAAGCCGGCGACATAGAAAGTAACACATCTCAGCATGCCACTGGAGAGATCTCTTCACCCAGATTCCAGATGGGAAAGTAAAAAAGCTGGAAAAAAAATCTAAAGAGAGAACAGATGACATCTCCCGCTGATTGTAATAAAGTCAGAAGCGACTGAAGACGGAATCTAAACGCTGCACAGATATAATGCTACGATCTCACCATCTGTATCTAAAACCAGATCCTGCAGGGTTAATACTTTTATGTGTAATAATGGCATAATTTATAATATTGTTTTCTATTATGACCCTGAAGCCCTGCGACTGTCACCATCACTAAAACCTGTGCCTGCCTCTGGTATGGGGGCGCTTTGTTTGTAGGTTGCTGAAGTACAAATGAGCAAAGGTTTAATAGTAAGTTTTTCCAATTCATGCTCCTTTAGAAACTCCTTTTGACTGCTGCTTAGTTAGAATCCTTTCTCTGCATTTAATCAATTTGTGTACAGGAATTCCCTTTTCTGAAATTGGAATTTGGGAGCAACGAGGCTCAGACAAGGAAAGTGTCATTCACAGAATGTTTAAATGCAGTGTATGGATTCTTGATGAGCAGCAGCTAAAAGGAGCTTCTAAAGAAAGATGAACTGAGCATTAAAACTTACAACTTCAGTACCTGCATGTTCCCACTATAGTGTGATTAAAGGGAATCTGTCAGAAGGGTGTTGCTGTTTAATCTGAAGACAGCCTACCATAGAGGTTAAACACATATTTCAGCAATGTCTCTGTTATCAAGGTTTGTGCTGTTGTTTACCTACACTGTTTATTTTAGCACCAGGATCTTATAATTGTTGGACTACATTGCCTCGTGCATGCTAGTCCAACATTGTCTAAAGATATTGTACACAGAGAGCCTAATGTGGACGAGACAGTTTTCTTAGCTCTGCTCCATGGTTAAACCTTAAGACTCTCTGTCAAAACCGCTGCACCCAGTAATCTAAGTAATACATCGTTAGAAAAAACACCAACGCGATTCAGGTGCACATAGCACCCTGCACACCAGAAACGGGTTAGCGATCTTTTCATAGACAATTTCAGGGTGTGATCGGTATTCTATAATTCTTGAATAAAATTCATGATTGTATCTGTGTCTGAGCGGCATGTATTATCAAATCTCTTGTTTTTGCCCATGGCAATGGCTTTGTTCCGAGCTCCAGAGGATATCAGGCTGCTGCATAGAGCTTGGCTTCATTTTTCTAAATGTGGAACAAACCACCCTTAATTAAAGTAAGACTGTGGCTTTTATTAGGTTACTTCTTTTTCATTCTACTATCGAGGAACCTGTGGTTTTTGCGGTTATTGGATACATTGTGACTGTTGCTATTAATGGACATCACTGATTGTTGCTGTTATTGGGATAATAAAGTACTTATACAATACAGCCTCTGCTGGCTATGATCCATAATTCATTTTCTCCTCTCCCCAAGGAAACAGAAGACAACTACGGAAGGTATTTTCTGTTATTTCTCCTTTTTTATTTTATAACTGGTTTTACATATTAGTGCGTCGTTTAATTTTTACCTTATTATATGTTTTCTTGTAAGCACTGTATTTTCTATATTAAAGCTTTAAACTTTAATATATTTGATCCTTGTGTGCTCTAAAGAATCCATAGACTTAAAGTGTTTATCTCAAGGGCTGTCACACTGTAGAGGGATCAGCTTTATTGTCATTTGCACAAGGAAAGACTAGAAGCAATGGGATGAAACTGAATGGGAGGAGACACAGGTTAAATATCAGGAAAACGTTTTGACAGTGAGGGTGATCAACGAGTGGAACAGGCTGAAGGAAACAGAAGACGTCTAGGTATTTTCTGTTATTTCTCCCTTTTTATTTTATAACTGCTTTTGCATATTTGTATGTCTGTAATAAAATGTGTAGATAACTCAGGAATCTATTAGCATGGGGCAAAGATACAATGGAGACAAGGTGAAAAGTCTGTATTAACACACAAGACAGTAAACAAAGTTTATAAAACACACAATAATACTTCTTTGGAGAAGCCAAACGGAAGAGTCTCTAGAATAATTAACACAGGAAGATCCCAATAGCAGAACAGTCTATGACCACAGTTCACACTGGGAGATGATGTAAATGGAATAGTTTATGAGAGTAGCAAACAGTCTATGAGCACAGTTCACACCCAGTGAGGCCTTGGAACAGAAATCCCTGAAAACAAGTCCAGAATGTGATGAATTGCAGTTTTACTTAAGAAAGTCCTGCACTGTCCAGAGCACTGCCACTGCAACAATAAGCACAAGTGGAAGCTGCTGAGAGCTTGTAAAGCAAATAAAGCTTAAGTGACATGGGGTTGGCAGGGAAGAACTGAAACAGAGACAAACAGCACAAAGCAGCTTGATATTGGGGAGGAACTGGAAGCGGGTGTGGTAAACTGAACTTCAGATTGCAGACGCTGGAAAAAGCCGAACTGGAATTGCAGGAGGAGCAAACTTGATATGCACAAGGAGCAGAGATCCGAACAGAATACTCAAGAAAGGTCTGGCAGAAGGTACAGAGACCTTTTTAATGATCTTTTTACTCTTAGGCCTGAGATGGGGACATGGGGGCATCCTCTACGTCTGGAGGAAAGAAGTGTGGCACCCTGGCACCTGTTGGGCACCACAGAACCCTTGGGACATGAATGGAGCAGTAACAGCACAGCAATACTCACAAATAAAATAAAACACCTTAGTACACCTTAGAACACCTGGTTTCACCCCAAGCCTCTAGGGGGAGCTCCACCGGTCACATTGAGCCAGTTCCCCCTATAAATAGCGTCTTGGAGGGAGAAACAACAGAGTGTGCAGACACTAGGAGAGCTGCAGGTTGTGTGTAATCTCTGGCTTATGAGACACACACTAGGCCCAATCAGCCTATCTAGCAAGTGAGGAGACCCTTGCAATTGGGGTAATAGGAAAGGAGAAGCACCTCTCAGGGACATCAGAGTTACCTTAACTCTGCCTCATCATCCGGTTACTGGAACCGAGCTGTGAGAGCTACCCAGCCACCACAGAGAACCAGCATACTGTTAACAGGGAGTTTAGCCCCCTGTTCACCTGCCGCACCTACCGACGACAGCCCAGGGAAGAAGATAGAATTATCATCACCCTTTTACAGTGCCCTCAGTGCAGCTACCCAGGTGAAATACATTCTATTGAAAATACTACCGGTCCGGCTGGATTCCACATCCACCCGACCTCAACTAGGAGAAAAGAGAAAGGAAGCCTAACACTGCTTGCTGTGAACCTCCAGGAGTGTTAACTTCACTATCCCGGTCCGAGTGTACATGCTTTCCACCAGTAAAGGTACCTAAAAGACTTTGGTGTGTCTGCGTTTGATTCCTGGGTCTAACAGCAGCCTGACTAAGCTGCCTCACAACATCTTGTGCAGCTTCTGGCCCCGGGGACTCCCGCTCATCCTGTGGGGAGCGTCCCATCTTGCTGCATTCCATCCCCCGGAGGCCCAAGCAGCGCCGGTGGACATCACCGGAACACTCACAGGTGGCATCACGAAGACAATTAACCCCTACTGTTCAGCCATCCCCCCTATTGATCTGGACCACCGGGCCTCACAGCCGCAGGCGCGTTTCCGTGACAAGAGAAGCAGACGCCTGCGACGTGCAGAACCCGGCTACGGTGAGTCAGAAGGTTTAATCATAATCACAGACGTGGATTCTTTACTGTAAGAGCAGTGAGACTATGGAGCTCTCTACCACATGATGATGTAATGAGTGAGTCACTACTAACATTTAAGAAGGGCCTAGATGACTTTCTTGAAAACTATAATATTATCAGTTATACATACTAGATTCTTTGATAGGGCGTTGATCCAGGGAATTAGTCTGATTGCCGTATCTGGAGTCAGGAAGGAATTTTTTTCCCCAATATGGAGCTTAGTGTTGCCACATGGGGTTTTTTTTTTGCCTTCCTCTGGATCATGTTAGGCTATGGGTTGAACTAGATGGACTTAAGGTCTTCCTTCAACCTTAAATACTATGTTACTATGTACATGGACTGGAGCTTATAAGGGCAGGAGGGCAGGAACACATGGACAGGAATGAAGCAGCAGACACCATTTTGGAAAAGGGAGAGGAGACACAATGGGTAATCTGAAGATCCGGAGTCCTGACAGTGTCATTTTATTTATACCTTTTTATATGTTTTTTGTAATCACTATATATGTCGAGCCCCAGGCCCTGGGGTACTCGGGTATCAGGCTCAGAGGGTTTCACGGGGATGTCACGGGTGGCAGCTCCTGAGCCCGTGGCCTGGGTGACACTTCAATAGAGGGGTTATGTACAGGGGATAAGAGTTATTGTCACGTGACGCCACCTGTAGTACCTGGTGATGGGTCACCAGCGCCGCCACAGTCCTCTGGAGGGCGATGGCATCGCGGCAAGGATGGCAAAGTTCCCTACAGGTGGAGCTGGTCCTCCGGGGCAGCGTTCCTGTAAGCAAACAGGTTGAATTTTGCAGCACAAAGACACGGAGGCAAAGTCACTCTACCGGGTACTTTTACTGGAACAGTTCAGGTAAAAAGCACAGTTCACAGTACAACACCGTCTGTAAAGCATAGGCAGCTGGGCTAGGTAGTGGCAAATGAACGGGGTTTTTCCACGTGGCTTTGTTAGATGTCCCTCCTTTACTGCTCTTCCAGGTTGGTGTGAAGCCTGGCTAACCTGAAATCCAGCCTGGCCTCCTGTGCTTTCTCACCTTTGCTGTCGTCGGGTAAGCCTCTAATGGCTGGCCGCTATCTCTCGTTCTGCGGTGCCTGGCTCCCTTAATGATGACTGCACTGGTGCCCGGGAGACTTGAAGACTCCACTGTAATCCGGATTCTCTGCTGCGCTTGTAGCTCTCCAGCAGTCTGCGGGCTCCGATGCCCGGTAAGCCGTCTGGGAGAGGCTATCACCGGCTCCTCTGTTCCCAAAACTGCTGCTCTCCTGGAAAGCTCCTTTCCAGTCTGTCCCTCAGACGTTCTCTGCCTCTAACTTCCTCCCGCCCTCACACTGCTTGCCCTGCACTCCTCCCACTGGGTCTGGGTCTCCTAGTAAAGGATTTAACCCTGTGTAGTCCCCTGAGCTAAAGGTGTGTGTGGATGCGAGGATTAAGCCACATATTAACCTCCCCATTCACTTACCACAGGGATACCACACACGCTGGTCTGGGTGCAGTACCCCTTAGTGGCGCTCCGACCAGTGGGGCGCCACATATATTCTATATTAAAGCTTTAAACTTTAAAAGTGTAATCCTTTTCTAAAGAACCCATAGCCTTACAAGGGCTGTCACACTATAGAGGGATCAGCTTCATTCTCATTTGCACAAGGAAAGACTAGAAGCAATGGGGTGAAACTGAATGGGAGGAGACACAGATTAGATATTAAAAAAAACTACTTTTTGACAGTGAGGGTGATCAACGAGTGGAACAGGCGGCCATGAGAGGTGGTGAGTTCCCCTTCAATAAAAGTCTTCACACAGGCAGGAGTGGACAGACATCTGTCTTGGATGATTTAGTGAATCCTGCTTTGAGCAGGGGGGTGGACCGGATGACCCGGGAGATCCTTCATACTTCACCATTCTATGACTCTGCAGAGACGTTTGCCCTACTTATGACCATTGCGTTGAGGCCACATTGCATGCCCAGGTGTTATCTAATTGTTCACCTATTGCCCCCAATCTAGAATACCAACTGAACTGTTCAGCACCAGAACTTCACCCATCAAGGCTTCTTTTTATCAATTTTCCAGTTGTTTGGGCGGTTAACCTTGGGGCAGACAGACCCTGGAGACTCGAGGTGCGCTGTGAACCACATGAAGCATCAGCAGATAATGTTCCTATTGAAGGACTCTTTCAGGAGGTGAGGTTTTTCATGTATATTGATGCACAGCTTGTTTACTCTGCAGTCAGTCGGGGTCGATGCAGTTTTTTTCAGTATTTTTATTTACACGACGCTTTTCGCTTACTCTCCGCGCGGCTGGAGTCACTGGTGTCTCATTAATGAGAAGTGGCATGGCGCTCGCCGAGCGGAGGGCTGCAGTCACTCGCTCCGTGCATCCTGTCCCATTCGATAAATCTGCTCATGCACTTTACTGCAGGCGAGGAGTCAGCCAATCCGATGGTTTAAGGCAAAACAATATATGTATGAATATTGCGATTATTTAACGAGTATAATTTGTCAAAGAACATTTTGCTCAAGGAGAAGACTGCAGGTTATGAGAGAACAGAAATTATTATAAGAAATTATGTCAACGGCTTGATTGCTGCAAAATCTTGTTTGTCCTCTGTAATTCATTCATGGCTATGCCACCAAAGCCCGAGAGATCGTCACCCCCAACACTGCCCACCCGAATGGCCAACAACCCATCAAGGACCATGTGGAGAGTAACACACCAACACTGCGATACAGAACAATCACACTGACACTGGGGTACAGGATAATGACACTGGGGGTACAGGATAATGACACTGACACTGAGGGTACAGGATAATGACACTGGGGTACAGGATAATGACACTGGGGGTACAGGATAATGGACATGGGGGTACAGGATAATGACACTGACACTGGGGGTACAGGATAATGACACTGGGGTACAGGATAATGACACTGACACTGAGGGTTAAGGATAATAACACTGGGAGTACAGGATAATGACACTGGGGTACAGGATAATGACACTGGGGTACGGAAATACATGGGGGTACAGATAATGACACTGACACTGGGGGTACAGGATAATGACACTGGGGTACAGGATAATGACACTGACACTGGGGTACAGGATAATGACACTGACACTGGGGGTACAGGATAATGACCACTGGGGTACAGGATAATGACACTGACACTGGGGGTACAGGATAATGACACTGACACTGGGGGTACAGGATAATGACACTGACATGGGTACAGGATAATGACACTGACACTGGGGTACAGGATAATGACCTGACACTGGGGGTACAGGATAATGACGCTGACACTGGGGTACAGGATAATGGGTAATGACACTGGGTACAGGATAATGACACTGGGGGTACAGGATAATGACACACTGGGGGTACAGGATAATGACACTCTGACACTGGGGGTACAGGATAATGACACTGGACAGATAAGGTAACTGGCAGGATAATGACACTGTGGGTACAGGATAATGACACTGAGGGGTACAGGATAATGACACTGACAGCTGGGGTACAGGATAATGACACTGACACTGGGGTACAGGATAATGACACTGGGGTACAGGATAATGACACTGACACTGGGGGTACAGGATAATGACACTGACACTGGGGGTACAGGATAATGACATGACACGGTACAGATAGACACTGGGGTACAGGATAATGACACTGACACTGGGGTACAGGATAAGACACTGACACTGGGGTACAGGATAATGACACTGACTGGGGGTACAGGATAATGACACTGACACTGGGGGTACAGGATAATGACACTGGGGGTACAGGATAATGACACTGACACTGGGGACAGTAATGACACTGACTGGGGGTACAGGATAATGACACTGACACTGGGGTACAGGATAATGACACTGGGGTACAGGATAATGACACTGGGGGTACAGGATAATGACACTGACACTGGGGGTACAGGATAATGACACTGGAAAAGCGGGGTACAGGATAATGACACTGACACTGGGGTACAGGATAATGACACTGACACTGGGGTACAGGATAATGACACGACCACTGGGGGTACAGGATAATACACTGACACTGGGGGTACAGGATAATGACATGGGGGTACAGATAATGACACTGAGGGTACAGGATAATGACCACACTGGGGGTACAGGATAATGACACTGACACGGGGGTACAGGATAATGACACTGGGGTACAGGATAATAACACTGGACACTGGGGTACAGATATGACACTGGGGGTACAGGATAATGACACTGACACTGGGGTACAGGATAATGACACTGGGGGTACAGGATAATGACACTGACACTGGGGAGTACAGGATAATGACACTGGGGTACAGGATAATACACTGACACTGGGGTACAGGATAATGACACTGGGGGGTACAGGATAATGACCTGAATGGACAGAAATGACACTGGGTACAGGTAATACACTGGACAGATAGACTGGGGTACAAGGTAATAATGACACTGGGGGTACAGGATAATACACTGACACTGGGGTACAGGATAATGACACTGGGGGTACAGGATAATGACAACTGGGGTACAGGATAATGACACTGACACTGGGGTACAGGATAATGACACTGACACTGGGGTACAGGATAATGACACTGACACTGGGGTACAGGATAAATGACACTGGGGGTACAGGATAATGACACTGACACTGGGGTACAGGATAATGACACTGGGGGTACAGGATATAATGACACTGGGGTACAGGATAATGACACTGACACTGGGGGTACAGGATAATGACACTGGGGGTACAGGATAATGACACTGACACTGGGGTACAGGATAATGACACTGGGGGTACAGGATAATGACACTGACACTGGGGGTACAGGTAATAATGACACTGGGGTACAGGATAATGACATGGGGTACAGGATAATGACCTACATGGGGTACAGGATAATGACACTGAGGGACAGTAATGACCGGGTACAGGATAATGACACTGGGGGTACAGGATAATGACACTGACACTGGGGTACAGGATATACACTGACACTGGGGTACAGGTATACATGACACTGGGGGTACAGGATAATGACACTGACACTGGGGGTACAGGATAATGACACTGACACTGGGGTACAGGATAATGACACTGGGGTACAGGATATAATGACACTGGTACAGGATAATGACACTGGGGGTACAGGATAATACACTGACACTGGGGTACAGGATAATGACTACATGGGGTACAGGATAATGACACTGACACTGGGGTACAGGATAATGACACTGACACTGGGGTACAGGATAATGACACTGACACTGGGGTACAGGATAAATGACACTGGGGTACAGGATAATGACACTGACACTGGGGGTACAGGATAATGACACTGACACTGGGGTACAGGATAATGACACTGACACTGGGGTACAGGATAATGACACTGCAGGGGTACAGGATAATGACACTGACACTGGGGGTACAGGATATAATGACACTGGGTACGATAATGGACATGGGGGTACAGGATAATGACACTGAACTGGGGGTACAGGATAATGACACTGACACTGGGGGTACAGGATAATGACACTGACACTGGGGGTACAGGATAATGACACTGACACTGGGGGTACAGGATAATGACACTACGGGGGTACAGGATAATGACACTGACACTGGGGGTACAGGATAATGACACTGACACTGGGGTACAGGATAATGACACTGACACTGGGGGTACAGGATAATGATACTGACACTGGGGTACAGGATAATGACACTGACACCGGGGGTACAGGATAATGACACTGACACTGGGGGTACAGGATAATGACACTGACACTGGGGGTACAGGATAATGACACTGGGGTACAGGATAATGACACTGACACTGGGGGTACAGGATAATTGACACTGGGGGTACAGGATAATGACACTGGGGGTACAGGATAATGACACTGACACTGGGGGTACAGGATAATGACACTGACACTCGTGGTGCGGTGTTTCTATGACCTGTGTACTGGATATCCCCCCACATTAACCCCTTAGTCACACATTATAGATGTCTGTATCACTTCAAGTGTTCTTTAAGACTGTGGAATAATTGATGACATAAGAAATGTTCTGTATATAAACTCCAACAATTAGAATTGACCTAAATCCACGCTGACAAGCGCGTGACATTCCATCGGGGGATAATCAGAGGTGACCCTGGAATCCAAACATGTCAAGAATGATGAGTCCACGGCAATTATCCACCATGAAGCCTTGGCCGTCCATGCTCTCTACAGATGACAGCTCATCGCTGGACGTGGCTCCGTGTCCATGCCTCTTTACAGATGACAGCTCATTGCTGGACGCGGCTCCGCCGTCGATGCCTCTCTACAGATGACGGCTCATCGCTGGACGTGGCTCTGCCGTCCATGCCTCTCTAAAGATGACGGCTCATCGCTGGACATGGCTCCCCCGTCCATGCCTCTCTACAGATGAGGCTCTTCGCTGGACGTGTCTCTGCCGTCCATGCCTCTCTACAGATGACGGCTCATCGCTGGACGTGGCTCCGCCGTCCATGCCTCTCTACAGATGACGGCTCATCGCTGGACATGGCTCTGCTGTCCATGCCTCTCTACAGATAACGGCTCATCACTGGACGTGTCTCCGCCGTCCATGCCTCTCTACAGACGACGGTCATCGCTGGACGTGTCTCCGCCGTCCATGCTCTCTTCAGATGAGGCTTATTCTGGACATGTCTCTGCCGTTCATGCCTCTCTACAGATGACGGCTCATCGCTGGACGTGTCTCCACCGTCCATGCCTCTCTACAGATGACGGCTCATCGCTGGACGTGGTCTCCATCATCCATGCTTTCTACAGATGACGGCTCATCACTGGACGTGTCTCGCCGTCCATGCCTCTCTACAGATGACGGCTCATCGCTGGACGTGGCTCCGCCTCCATGCCTCTCTACAGATGACGGCTCATCACTGGACGTGGTCTCCGCCGTCCATGCCTCTCTACAGATGACGGCTCATCCTGGACGTGGCTCCGCCGTCCATGCCTCTCTACAGATGACGGCTCATTGCTGGACGTGGCTCCGCCGTCCATGCCTCTCTACAGATGACGGCCATCGCTGGACGTGTCTCCGCCGTCATACCTCTCTACAGATAACGGCTCATTGCTGGACGTGGCTCCGCCATCCATGCCTCTCTACAGATGATGGCTCATCGCTGGACGTGTCTCTGCCGTCATGCCTCTCTACAGATGACGGCTCATCGCTGGACGTGTCTCCGTCATCCATGCCTCTCTACAGATTACGGCTCATCGCTGGACGTGTCTCTGCCGTCCATGCCTCTCTACAGATGACGGCTCATCGCTGGACGTGTCTCCGTCATCCATGCCTCTCTACAGATGACGGCTCATCGCTGGACGTGTCTCTGCCGTCCATGCCTCTCTACAGATGACGGCTCATCGCTGGACGTGGCTCGCCGTCCATGCCTCTCTACAGATGACGGCTCATCGCTGGACGTGTCTCTGCCGTCCATGCCTCTCTACAGATGACGGCTCATCGCTGGACGTGGCTCCCCGTCCATGCCTCTCTACAGATGACGGCTCATCGCTGGACATGCTCTGCCGTTCATGCCTCTCTACAGATGACGGCTCTTCGCTGGACGTGCTCTGCCGTCCATGCCTCTCTACAGATGACGGCTCATCGCTGGACGTGCTCCGCCGTCCATGCCTCTCTAAAGATGACGGCTCATCGCTGGACGTGGCTCCGCCGTCCATGCCTCTCTACAGATGACGGCTCATCGCTGGACATGTCTCTGCCGTTCATGCCTCTCTACAGATGACGGCTCTTCGCTGGACGTGTCTCTGCCGTCATGCCTCTCTACAGATGACGGCTCATCGCTGGACGTGTCTCCGTCATCCATGCCTCTCTACAGATTACGTTCATCGCTGGACGTGTCTCTGCCGTCCATGCCTCTCTACAGATGACGGCTCATCGCTGGACGTGTCTCCGTCCTCCATGCCTTTCTACAGATTACGGCTCATCGCTGGACGTGTCTCTGCCGTCCATGCCTCTCTACAGATGACGGCTCATCGCTGGACGTGGCTGCGCCGTCCATGCCTCTCTACAGATGACGGCTCATCGCTGGACGTGTCTCTGCCGTCCATGCCTCTCTACAGATGACGGCTCATCGCTGGACATGGCTCCGCCGTCCATGCCTCTCTACAGACGACGGCTCATCACTGGACGTGTCTCCGCCGTCCATGCCTCTCTACAGATGACGGCTTATCGCTGGACATGTCTCTGCCGTTCATGCCTCTCTACAGATGACGGCTCATCGCTGGACGTGTCTCCACCGTCCATGCCTCTCTACCGATGACGGCTCATCGCTGGACGTGTCTCCATCATCCATGACTTTCTACAGATGACGGCTCATCGCTGGACGTGTCTCCGCCGTTCATGCCTCTCTACAGATGACGGCTCATCGCTGGACGTGGCTCCGCTGTCCATGCCTCTCTACAGATGACGGCTCATCACTGGACGTGGCTCCGCCGTCCATGCCTCTCTACAGATGACGGCTCATCGCTGGACGTGGCTCTGCCGTCCATGCCTCTCTACAGATGACGGCCCATCGCTGGACGTGTCTCCGCCATCCATACCTCTCTACAGATAACGGCTCATTGCTGGACGTGGCTCCGCCATCCATGCCTCTCTACAGATGATGGCTCATCGCTGGACGTGTCTCTGCCGTTCATGCCTCTCTACAGATGACGGCTCATCGCTGGACGTGTCTCCGTCATCCATGCCTCTCTACAGATTACGGCTCATCGCTGGACGTGTCTCTGCCGTCCATGCCTCTCTACAGATGACGGCTCATCGCTGGACGTGTCTCCGTCATCCATGCCTCTCTACAGATTACGGCTCATCGCTAGACGTGTCTCTGCCGTCCATGCCTCTCTACAGATGACAGCTCATCGCTGGACATGGCTCCGCTGTCCATGCCTCTCTACAGATGACGGCTTATCGCTGGACGTGGCTGCGCCGTTCATGCCTCTCTACAGATGACGGCTCATCGCTGGACGTGTCTCCACCGTCCATGCCTCTCTACAGATTACGGCTCATCGCTGGATGTGTCTCTGCCGTCCATGCCTCTCTACAGATGACAGCTCATCGCTGGACGTGTCTCTGCCGTCCATGCCTCTCTACAGATGACGGCTCATCGCTGGACGTGTCTCCGCCGTCCAGGCCTCTCTACAGATCACGGCTCATCGCTGGACGTGGCTCCGCCGTCCATGCCTCTCTACAGATGATGGCTCATCGCTGGACGTGGCTCCGCCGTCCATGCCTCTCTACAGATGACGGCTCATCGCTGGACGTGTCTCTGCCGTCCATGCCTCTCTACAGATGACGGCTCGTCGCTGGACGTGTCTCTGCCATCTTTTTCATGTGAAGGTTGAAATTTCTGACAGTAAGAGGAAAAACAATATTTCTGTTGTGCCTATAAATAATAAATGATTGTAAGTCGTGCGAGACTGTGCGACCTCAGCGCTGTCATTGACTGTGGTATTTGAGGCAGGACAGACCTTCGGTGCGTCTCCCCGGAGAGACGTTCTTACATAACGGGGATTTATCTGGTTAACCCTTTGTTTTCCATCACTTGTCATTTTCGCGGCTTGTTAAAATGCCAGAAGACAGTGACCGGCGAGATGTGACTTAAATGTCACAAGAGATAAAAATCATGTTGACATTAAGGCAATGTCATACAAATCCCATGGCTCCATGGAAGGATAGGAGATGTTTGTGTTCAGTCATAAAAGGGCAATAATACTATGTAAAATGTATGAGTACGTGTCCCTTCACACAAAACCTGTAGAACAGCATGGACTTTCCACAATAAGATAAAATGGCTTCTGGTCCACACCACAGTATAATATGTCCAGGAACATTCCCGATTTTCATGATCTGAAACTTGCCATCCAACCTTCCAGTGAGTAGTTCCTCTTCTACAGAATACTGCCAGCACTAATAGGTGCTGGGACCTCCATTTCTGCAGTTCCCAGGATGCACTGCTCCTCCCCTTGTCCAATTGGTTGCCTGCCCTGAATTAAATACCAGGCTGTTATACCTGGCCTGTATGCAATGAGAATGCCAGTAGAAGAATAAAGACAAAAAGATTTGTCCCCAATTTTCTATGGAGTCCCACCACCCCCTCCTAGAGACACAAAGACCCAACCACTTCCTGAAGAGAGACAAAGACCTATCCTTCCTTCCTGTAGAGTGACAGAGAACTGCCCATATTTCTGTAGAAGGACAAAGACCTGCCACCATTCCCTACGGAGACAAAGACTCGCCACCACTTCCTGTAGGGAGACAAAATCCCATCCCCATGTCCTTTAGGGAGACAAAGACTCACCCCTTTTCCTGTAGAGCCGACAAAGAACAGTTTCTGTTTTTGAAGAGGGAGTAAGACCCACCTCCATTCCTGTAGGGAGACTAAGACCTGCCACCACTTCCTGTAGGGAGACAAAGACCCACCCCAGTCCTGTAGAGAGGCAAAGACCTGCCATCACTTCCTGTAGGGAGACAAAGACCTGCCCCACTCCTGTAGAGAGGCAAAAACTTGCCACCATTTCCTGTAGAGGACATCAATCTGCCACCACTTTCCAGAGGGAGATGAAAACCTGCAAACACTTCTTTTTAAAGGGAGGGAAAGACCCAGGACCGCTTCCTGTAAGAGACAAAAATCCACACTTTCGGTAGAGAGACAAAGACCTGCCATCACTTCCATTTCCTGTAGTAAGACAAATACTCAAAACCACTTCCTGTAGGGAGACAAAGACCCGCCACCACTTCCTGTAGGGAGACAAAGAACTGTCACCACTTCCTATAGAGAGACAAAAACCCCCACACTTCCTGTTGGGAGACAAAGACTTCTCCCCTTTCTGTAGAGGGGACAAAGACCTGCTCCTAAGAACCAAAACCCACATCCTATAGAGCGAAAGACTAAATGCGTTCCTATAGAGAGATGAAGACCCATCAGCCCTTCCTGATAGAGATTAAGATCCAACCCACTTTCTGACGAGAGATACAGACTGGCCCAATTTCCTGTAGAAAGATAAAGATCCACCCCTCTTCCTGCAAAAACACAAAAAAAACCTGCCTCCACCTCCTGTCGAGGATCAAAGCCACTCCCACTTCCTGCATCCATTTAAGTGTTTCTGTTGCTAGAGATGGATTATGTGGCACCCCTGCGACCAGGGTGGCCACATGAGGAACTGCAGCCAGGCAAATAGGAGACAGTTTGTGCAACAAACACCCTCAAAGCACACACCCACAACACACAACACCCAACCCAGAGCCCGGGACTCTAGTCGGGAAGGGGTGGTAGGGTTTAGAGGAAAGTGGGTGGGAAGGTAGGTCAGGTGGTAGACCAGTACAAAAGGAGAACAGTAGGCGGAAGGAGTTAGTCAGGCCGAATGGGTGCCGACCAGAAAAGACCAAGTAGGCCAGAGTGAGCTGACCAGAAAAGACAAGAGCAGACAGAAGGACACTTCCCCGGTGGGATAGGGCTCCCTGGAGACGCAGAATCCACAGAGACGCAGAACCATGGAGAGAAGGCTCGTCCATAGCCTCCAGCCCACAGAGAAGTAAGGACAGAGACCGGACTCGGTACCACCGGTCCGAGGAGTACGGCAGTGTTGACCGACTACAGGCGGGATAAGTTTCCCTTGTTGTACCTGGCAGTCACATGGGTCAGAAATGTTGGTGATCCCTTACAAGGCAGGGACACCTAAGCTAGGCTGGACAAATGTTTAAGAGGCAGAATAGCGGGGCACCGATCACTCAAAAATCCAAAGTAGCGGTATCAGCAGTGTCAACTGCAGCAGAACCGGGGGTGCACAATCTTGTAACAGCCTGAGAGGTAAAATTCACATTGAAAAAAGAGGCACTCACCGGTGATAGTTGTTCCTCAGTAGACGACTTTAATCAGCATTATGGTACAGGGTGCTGGGAGGGGTTGTTGGAGGTGCAGACGATGGCACCATTTCAGATCAACTGATCCTTCGGCTGGTCTTGGCTCAAAGGCTCCACAAGCCTCCTTAATAGGAGGAGCTTTTCTGACGTCATGTGTGGGCCAGTGAGAAACAATCAAGTGTGTGATTAAAAACAATGTGATTAATTTACAAGTAATGGCTGCAAAGTGAAAGGGAAGAAAATAAGCACTTAGATATAATTTTTAACAAAACCAACTTGAAATTACCATGTCTCACAAAGATGACACATATTCAGTTACTAGGAAGCATAATGCTTTGTGTCCAATAAGCGAGAGCTGGCGCAGCGCACTGATTGTGCGCATATTATGATGTCAAACACTAGAGATGTATTTGCGCTCAATATACCAAGAACGGCTTAAAGGGGACCCCAAAAAAGACCGTTGTTGACTTAACCAAGTGGAGTATTGCGCTTACATAGTAGGTATACATACTCCTGTGCCGGCTAGAACATGGAGCATGATAAGGATAAACTGTGTGACGGCTAGAGGGGTAACCTCAGAAACGCTGTCGCTGTAATAGACATAATGACTCATAGCACCTAATGTGCATACTTTTAAGTTTTTGCACTTAACCCGGTAGACAGTGTTCCAGAAGGGTGGAGGAACTGGATTTACCCCCATGCACATTAAGTTAGGGAAAACAAGTGCCTGGGGGTGGTGTAAGTGAATCCAGGCCTCCTAAGCAGAAAACACCCGTGGGAAAATGTATATAGTTGACGTAACGTTTAAGAACCCGTGCCTCCTTAAAAGGAAGAAAAGTATGCTTAATGTTATGTTTAATAAAATAAAAAATGTCTTTCAGAGGGGAACCATGCCGGACGGCGTGGGGACACGCCGGTTTAACTCCGGGGGAATGTGGCATCCCTGCGACCAGTGTGGCGACATGAAGAACTGTCAGCCAGGCAGATAGGAGACAATTTGTGCAACAAACACCCTCAAAGCACAGATCCATGGAGAGAAAGCCTGTCCATAGCCTCCAGCCCACGGAGAGGTAAGGACAGAGCCGGACCGGTACCACCGGGTCCGATGAGTACGGCAGTGTTGACCGACTACACGCGGGATAGGTTTCTCTTGTTGTACCTGGACAGTCACATTGGTCAGAAAGAGCCGGTGATCCCTTACAAGGCAGGGACACCTAAGCTAGGCTGGGACCAGAGTGTCGGCTCTGAGGGGCACTGCAGCTACACGCCGGCTCCCCAGACAAACCGACGGGGAACGCTGACTCCAAGTCAGGGGTTCCTACTACACGGGTTGAAGACTCAGCAACATTATAAGACCCGGCTTGCCGCCCACACACATAGGGGGAAGTCATAAAAAGGGACCGAGTTGCCGTCATACAACCCCCCAGAGAAGACTGAGAAAACAAGACGGAAAGGTTACAGAGAGAGTGAGGGGTCTCAGGAAGACAACCTGGCTGCAGAGGGTTCAGAGTGTCTGGAGTAGCCTGTGTAAAGTGACTGTGTTAAGAACTGTACTGTTAGAACTGTTTGAAACGTGCCAGTAAAACCCGGTGAACCCTGCTTCAGTCTTCCGTGTATGATTCCAGGTATACAGAACTGTATTGCATCTTTACACCCTGTCAGGAGCAGCCCAACCCGCGGTGGGCTCATCCATCTAGCTGCAGCCCATCCATCCCTCCATCCTCCTGGCAGAGCTACGCTGCAGCGGTGGTCCTTTCACTGACCACAACCCGTGGGTGGCGTGACGACAACATCCCATGTAAATATTCCCTTTTATTTGTGGGGCTCGGGATACAGTCCGGACCAAGACTGCCGTGACATCCCCAGCAGATACCCCGGTCTGGTACCGAGTACCCCGTCCCAGTGGGCCACACAATTACACCTGATAACAGGCAATGGACAGCAAGTAAGACTGAAAGAAAACATCTAGTGGCTGGCACTTTGCAGTAACTTTTCAGGGGTATGACAAGCATCTTAAAGTAATTTGAGGATTGACTATGTATCACATTATCTAACAAATGAGATCAAATGCCTATAAGTAGAGGGAACAACTCAGTACAAGCCCTTGTGACTCACCGTAGCCGGGGGTACACGTAGCGGGCGTTGCTTCTCCTCCAGTCACGGAACCACGCCTGCGGTGGTGTAGGCCCGGTGGTCCAGATCAATAGGGGAATGGCGGAACAGTGGGGGGTGATTTGTCTTCGTGACGCCACCTGCGGGTGTTCTGGTAACTTTACCAGCGCTGTTCGGGTCTCCAGGGGATGTTATACAGCGAGATGGAACGCTCCCCACAGGATGAGCGGGAATCCCCGGAGCCGGGAGCTGCGCAAGATGTTGTGAGGCAGCTGCGGGATGCTGCGCGCTGAATCCAGGAATAATGCACAACCACGCAAAGTCTCTTTTAGGTACCTTTACTGGATGGTAGTCAGGTACACTCGGACCGGGATAGTGAAGTTGGCACTTCTGGAGTTTCACAGCAAGCAGTGTTAGGCTTCCTTTCTCTACTTCTGGTGCTAAGGTCGGATGGATGTGGAATCCAGCCGGACCGGGCAGGGTGTTCAATGGAACTTGCTTCACCTGGTTAACAGCACTGAGGGCACTGTAAAAGGGTCTGAGCAGGATCAGTACTCTTCCCTGGGCTCTCGTGGGTGGGTGCATCAGGTGGAACAGGTGGCTAAACCTCCTGTTGATGGTGCTGGTTCTCTGTGGTGGCTGGGCAGCTCTCACAGCTTCGGTTCCAGTAACCGGTTAATTTGGAAAGAGTTAGGTTAACTCCGTTTTCCTGAGAGGTGATCTCCTTCTTCCTATTATCCCAATTGCAGGGATCTCCACTGGCTAACAGGCTGGATGGGCCTAGTGTGCTCCTCATAGGGTGGAGGTTTCACACAGGCTGGCAGCTCTTGTAGCGTCTACCACACTCTGAAGTTTCTCCCTCCAAGACCCTTTTTATAGGGGGAACTGGCTCAAAGTCACCAGTGTAGCTCCCCCTAGAGACTCGGGGTGAAACCAGGTGTTCTAAGGTGTTTGTGTTGTTTGGTGTTTGTGGGTTTTGCTGTGCTGTTACTTACTCCATTTGTGCTCTAAGGATTTCTGTGGTGCCCAACAGGTGCCAGGGTGCCACATTCCCCCTTAGTTAACCTCAGTTTTCCCGGCTGAGCAAAAAGTTCTTTTTACAACTTAACACTAAGCATTTTATAACATTCAATTTACAAAGTCTTAAAGAAAAACACAAAAATCACTGAAAAGGAAGTGAAAAATGTGGAAAAGGTGAAAAGCAGTCCGTACGGCACTAGTCCATCTGCCGCAGGCTGGAAAAAGGTAAAGTTAGTGGTCACACAAGTCCTGTGACAATTGTTCAAAGTTTGTGAAAAGGGAAAAAGGTAAAGTCCAGGGATACACGGTAAACGTTATACATTCCCTACGGGTGTCTCTGCTTGGGAGGCCGGTACTAACCTTCTATACCTTACCAGGCGCTTTCTGTCCCCAACTTAGTATACTTGGGACAGAGCCCAGTTCCTCCACCCTTCTGTACACTACTTTTTACAGGTTTTGAAAACTGGTTAATATTTACAACACTTACAGGTTACGTTTTCCACTACATTTTAAACCCACTCTCCAAGTTTGTGTGGGGGTTGACCTAATGTACTACGTGTGGATCTGCGTAGTGTGGGTGTTTCCAAAGCTGTTGGTGTAGTGTACGAAGAGGTTGGTACTTCTCTATGTCTGCTTTGTGTAAGACCATAGTAAGTGCGGAGTCTATCAACTGGACTGACCTCTGTAGGTAGTTGAGTAGGAATGGCTTCTCTTACTCTGGGACTAGCAGGCTGACCGATTACAGGAATCTCAGGTTCCATGATAACAGGCTGCAATTCTTGCATTTGAACTTCTTCTTGTTGGACTTGTGGAATTGGATTTGGTTTTGGCTGATCTTCAACAGGTTGGTAGAAATGCATAACTGGTATGAGGAATGCTTCACCTATTTGTGGCCAATCAGCTGGTAAGTATCCAATTTCTGTAAGGACTAGATTTTCTTTTGTTTCTTCATCTGTAGTTACAGTAGGGTAACTGGTTGCTTGTGGGATTAACTGTGGCGGACATTTCTTCAAATGATCCCTTGAAACAGTCGCAATAGTATTCCCATTGTCTTTGCTAATAACACAAGTTTTAGAGTTGTCATAGTGTGACGGCATAACGGTGTAGGGTATGGATTCCCAACTGTTATCCAATTTGTTAGTTTTTCGCTTTCTTTTCAGCACTACATCACCTATAGCTAGCGGTTCAGCTGAGGCGTGCTTGTTAAAGTCTTTTTCTTGTTTGGTTCTACTGATTTCTAGGTTTCTTTCCACACTCTCTTGTACTTTCCTGTACTTTTCTTGGCGTTGACTGACCCAGTCTTCATCAGAAGAATCTTCTGTGGGTTCAATGGTTCCCATCTGCAAATCAATAGGCAGTTTACCTGGTCTTGCTCTCATCAAGTAAGCAGGTGTATAATTTGTCGAACTGACAGGTATGTGGTTGTAGATGTCCACGAGATCTGGAAGTTTCTCTGGCCATTGATTTCTCTCTTCAACTGGTAAGGTCTTGAGCATGTCAATGACTATGTGGTTCATCTTCTCACATAAACCGTTCGTCTGAGGATGATAAGGTGTTGTGCGGATTTTCTTACACCCATACAGCCCTAAGAATTCTTGGAAAAGAGCTGATTCGAAGGCTGGCCCTTGGTCAGTTAAGACCTGGTCTGGATACCCATGGGGGCGACAGAAGTAACTCTGGAACGCTTTGGCTGCTACCTCTGCAGTTAAATCCTTAACTGGAACGACTACCAGGAATCTTGAGTAGTGATCTACGATGGTGAGAGCGTAGGTGTACCCGGTTCGACTTGGGGTAAGCTTCACGTGGTCGAGAGCAACTATTTCAAGAGGTTTGGTGGTAACAATTGGCTGCAACGGAGCTTTCTGAGTTAGATGGTCTTTTCTTCGAAGGTGACATGGTCCACAGTTTTTACACCATTTGTCAATGGAGCCTCGCATCCCGACCCAGTAGAACCGATCCTTTAGGAGTCTCTCCAGCTTCTTCCATCCAAAGTGTCCTGCATCATCATGGTATGCTTCAAGGATCATCTGGACTTCAGTCTTGGGAACTACAATCTGCCAGATTAGTTCGTGGGTTCTTGGATTGAGGTATCTCCTGCATAGTTTACCTTGGTAGACGAACAACCTTCCCTTCTCCTTCCACAGGCGTTTAGCATTTGGTGAGGCATCAGAGTCCATGTTAGCGTGTTCTTGAGTGATCAGATCCCTTACCAGGCTGACATCGGGGTCGTTGGCTTGAGCCTCCTTCCAGTCATGGTGAGGTAACGGGTTCACGGTCCTCTCTACACGTGTCTGGTTTCTCTGATGACATGTTGCTGTACCGGAACGGTGGAAAGCAGGTAGTTCAATCTCTTCTAGGTCATCTATGTCTCCTCCCTCTTCAGGAAGATGGGGCATTCGGGACAGGGCATCAGCATTGCCGTTCTTGTGACCTGCCTGGTACTTTACAGTGAAGTCGTAGTTAGCGAGTCTTGCTACCCAACGCTGTTCTAGGGCTCCCAGCTTTGCAGTCTCTAAGTGCGTTAGAGGGTTGTTGTCTGTGAAAGCTGTGAACGGGGCGGATGCCAGGTAATGTTTGAAACGCTCTGTGATCGCCCAGACCAGGGCCAGGAACTCCAGCTTGAAGGAGCTGTAATTTTCCGGGTTCCTTTCGGTGGGACGGAGCTTTCTGCTGGCGTAGGCTATCACCTTCTCCTTGCCCTGCTGATGTTGAGATAGGACTGCTCCTAGACCTTCATTACTTGCATCAGTGTACAATAAAAACTGTAGATTGTAGTCAGGGTAGGCCAGGATTTCTTCTCCAGTTAAAGCATCTTTCAGCGTTTGGAAGGATTTGTCCTGCTCTGGGCCCCAGTGGAACGGGGGTCCCCTGATCTTGCCGTTTTTGGATTGACCTACTAAGAGATCTTGCATGGGGGCGGCTATCTTGGTATAGCCTTTGATGAAGCGTCGGTAGTACGCGACCAGTCCTAGAAATTGACGTACCTCTTTGTGATTGGTGGGTGCTGGCCAGTCTTTGATGACGGTGACCTTATCCGGATCCGGTGCTACGCCTTCGGCGCTTACCACATGTCCTAGGTGTTGGACCTTGGGTTTCAGCAGGTGGCACTTGGACGGTTTCAGTTTCATCCCGTACTTGGACAGTGACTCGAACACTTCACTCAGGTGTTGGAGGTGATCTTCATAGGTCTGAGAGTAGACAATGACATCATCAAGGTATAACAAGACAGTCTCAAAGTTCTTGTGGCCCAAACAACACTCCATAAGTCTCTGAAATGTTCCTGGGGCATTGCACAACCCGAATGGCATACTGTTGAATTCGCATAAGCCCATAGGAGTAGTGAAGGCTGTCTTCTCACGATCCTCCTCTGCAACGGCAACCTGCCAGTACCCACTAGTAAGATCTAATGTGGAGAAGTAATTGGCAGACTTGAGTGCAGCTAGTGACTCTTCTATGCGTGGTAAAGGGTATGCATCCTTGTGTGTGACTTTGTTGATTTGCCTATAGTCTACGCACATCCTCATACTACCATCTTTCTTTTTAACCAGGACTAGTGGTGCGGCCCAGGGACTACAGCTATCCCTAATGACTCCTGCATTCTTCATGTCCTGAAGCATCTCTTTTGCTTTTTGGTAGTGTGTGGGTGGTATAGGCCTGTACCTTTCTTTGATAGGTGCATGGTTGTTTGTGGGGATGTGATGTTGTACCCCTTTAATCCTCCCAAAGTCAAGTGGGTGTTTGCTGAACACTTGCTCATACTCCCGAACTACCCGGTATACTCCATTTTTCTGGTGAGAGGGTGTATTGTCAGTTCCTACACTGAGTTCTTGACACCATTTCTCTAACTGATCTTTGGAGTGAGGGGGTTCATCAGTGACTGTCTGGTTTGAGGATTTTACATCAATCACAGCATCATCTTTTACTTGGTACAATTTTGCTACAGTTGCATATCTTGGTAGTCTGACTTCGTCATCACCATAATTCAATATGCGTACGGGGACTCTCCCTTTCTTACGTCGACTAACCCTCTGGCTGTCAAGAGCGTAGGACTACTGTCGGACATTACAGGTTCTACTACAGCTTGGTAGTCCTGCCCTCTGAGGCCTATGGCTGCTCGACACCAGATCATCATTTCACTTCTGGGTGGTACCACAATTGGAATGGGATCTGTGACTCTTACTCTGCCAATTTCACCATTTGACAAGGTTACCTGTTGTTGATACACCAGAGCTCTGATCTGCTTTTGGATAGCCCTCTTTTCTCTGGGTTTACCGGCTTCAGCACTCTGTTGGAGTAAAAACAACACTTCATCGAGGCATTTGATCATTACATTGGTACCCAATATGACATATGGATCCTTGTGATTAGGCTTATCCTGGACCACTAAGATACCCTGGTTTTTCAACTGCACCCTCCCCACCTTTACTGTAGCTTCCCACTGTCCCTCTATGGTAACCGGAATACCTTTAGTAACTTCAAGGTTCATCTCAGGGTTAGGGGGTTCTAGCTTAACATCGGGCCAGAACTGCTTGTAAAGGGTAATGGGGATGGATGTCACCTGGGATCCAGTGTCTATCAAGGCGGAGATAGCGATGCCATCGATGACGATTGGTAAGTATGGACAGTCTCCCACATACTTGTGTTCCCAGCTGGACGTAGGGCCTGGACAGTCTACTCCTGGGGTTGGCCCTTCTCGCCCAGGGGTCGCTCGTTTAAAGGACGGGATTGCAGGTTGCGTCCTCCTAAGTCGTTCTGCTGACTGTTGCGGCGTCTGTCAGGACTGCGGCGGTCTGCAGGTTTTCCTCGCGACGGCTGTGTCTTTCTCCTCATCCAGGGGACGTCATCCGGGCTGTCGGCGAGTTGAATCTTGTCCGATGGCCTTGCATCTGTCTTGGGTCTTCTCCCAGCTTGTAGCTTGGCCACGTCCTTCATCAGCTGCTCGACATTAGCACACAGTTGATCAAACCGGTCAGGTGTTACAGTCTGTGCACTGGACTGGATTGCGGGGATTGGAGATGCTGCTGCCGGCACGGAAGGGGTGTCAGTGTACTGCTGCTGCTGTGAAGCGGGATCAGGTACTTCAGCGAGTCGTTGTCCCCAAACTGTTAAGTCTCTCAAGGTATCAAACTCTGCGCCTGGATTTTGTATGGACCACCAGCTTGCTTGCTTCCTATCCTCAGACAGTTTAAGGCCCACAATAAATTGTCCAATTAACGCTTTGTTCTCATCTCGAGCACTATCAGGATCGACTTGTTTTAACAGTCTGTATGCTTCTTGCAAGCGCAGTGAATAATCAAGGACACTTTCTTGTGCCCCTTGGTTACAACGATAGAATGACAGTCTTAATCCAGCTTCGGTATGGCACTCAAAGACCCGAGTTAATCTAGCGAATATCTGCTCCACAGATTCCTGAACTTCTACAGGCCAGCTGCGGCTCTGCAGTTCGGCTGCACCGGTTAACTGTCCCATAATAACTGAAGCTCTTTGCTTACCGGTCATCGGGTACATGTCCAGCGCTTGGCATATCTTCCTCTGGAAGTTCTCCAAGGTGCTGGGTACTCCGCTGTATTTGGGTAACCAGGTCGCACTAGGAACGTAGGGTAGAGACATCGGCATAATCGGAGCGGGTTGCGGTGGCATACCGCCGACTTGTTGCTGTCCATCAAGATGTATATTTTGAGGTGCCGCTTGGTCTAGCGGGGGCACCGCGTGATCGGGAGCCGGGTTACTCATGGTCGCTCCCCCTTAGTTAAGCGTAGCCTTTTCCTCGGTTGCAAACGGAAGTGTCGGCCTCGCGGTGAGGAGTGAGGCACCACGGGAGTTTCCGGTTCCTGCTGCGTACGGAGGAAGTCGTCAGAGTGTGGGGGCGGGGCCAATCTTCGCGCCCTCTGCACAGTCACGCCTCTTCTTTTCCCGCCTTTTCGCGCAGCAATGGCGGACCAAATGTACAGTTCGATATTTACAGTCAATAAATAGCACACAATACCCGTGATAACGGGCCTGCTCGTATCCTGTTCGTGACGCCAAATTCTGACTCACCGTAGCCGGGGGTACACGTAGCGGGCGTTGCTTCTCCTCCAGTCACGGAACCGCGCCTGCGGTGGTGTAGGCCCGGTGGTCCAGATCAATAGGGGAATGGCGGAACAGTGGGGGGTGATTTGTCTTCGTGACGCCACCTGCGGGTGTTCTGGTAACTTTACCAGCGCTGTTCGGGTCTCCGGGGGATGTTATACAGCGAGATGGAACGCTCCCCACAGGATGAGCGGGAATCCCCGGAGCCGGGAGCTGCGTAAGATGTTGTGAGGCAGCTGCGGGATGCTGCGCGCTGAATCCAGGAATAATGCACAACCACGCAAAGTCTCTTTTAGGTACCTTTACTGGATGGTAGTCAGGTACACTCGGACCGGGATAGTGAAGTTGGCACTTCTGGAGTTTCACAGCAAGCAGTGTTAGGCTTCCTTTCTCTACTTCTGGTGCTAAGGTCGGGTGGATGTGGAATCCAGCCGGACCGGGCAGTTTGTTCAATGGAACTTGCTTCACCTGATTAACAGCACTGAGGGCACTGTAAAAGGGTCTGAGCAGGATCAGTACTCTTCCCTGGGCTCTCGTGGGTGGGTGCATCAGGTGGAACAGGTGGCTAAACCTCCTGTTGATGGTGCTGGTTCTCTGTGGTGGCTGGGCAGCTCTCACAGCTTCGGTTCCAGTAACCGGTTAATTTGGAAAGAGTTAGGTTAACTCCGTTTTCCTGAGAGGTGATCTCCTTCTTCCTATTATCCCAATTGCAGGGATCTCCACTGGCTAACAGGCTGGATGGGACTAGTGTGCTCCTCATAGGGTGGAGGTTTCACACAGGCTGGCAGCTCTTGTAGCGTCTACCACACTCTGAAGTTTCTCCCTCCAAGACCCTTTTTATAGGGGGAACTGGCTCAAAGTCACCAGTGTAGCTCCCCCTAGAGGCTCGGGGTGAAACTAGGTGTTCTAAGGTGTTTGTGTTGTTTGGTGTTTGTGGGCTTTGCTGTGCTGTTACTTACTCCATTTGTACCTAAGGATTTCTGTGGTGCCCAACAGGTGCCAGGGTGCCACACTTGCACCCCGTAAAAGAAGGAGATTACGAAAGCAAATAGGGGACAATGGATTTGAGTCAAGAGTAAGGATCGCTTCCTCAAAAACTCAAGAATGGTAAGCTCACTGGCATTTTTTATACATTTTGTAGATGTCTATATAAACAAGGATCAGTTTCCAGATCTCATTCACTTTACCGGACTCAAAATGAATAGATCCATTGTGTCATCAATTCGAATTGTACAGAATGGCATGGCATAGGATCTGTCAACAGATTCATCATTTTGTTATCAGGTCCTGACAACAAAAAACAAAAATTGGTATGTCAAAATCATTGAAATCTCGTGACCAATCTGCAAAAATTAGATTTTTATTTTCACCTTGCAAAACTGGGAAACAAACATATACCGTAACTTCATCAATATAATGAAGATATATATGTAATGCCACTTGATAGATAGAATATGGTGCCAGTCCATATATTAATATTATGATGTCTGTCTGAGGCAACAGACGCAAAATGGCTATCGGACAGACTAGGCACAAGCCGCTCCGTTCGGCACAATGCAGAGAAACCCTGACACCCTTTAACCCCTATACACGGATATGGATTTTCAATAGGATCCAGATTGCTGCCAACAGATGGGTTGCCGTCCAGAGGAGCAAACCAGTATCAGGAATGATCGCCAAGCAGAATCAAAACTGGGAAGTATGAAAAAGACAAAATCAGGAACCATTAGTGTAGTCTGGGAGCTGCGTCAAAATCGTCAGGCAGGAGAAGCTTCCAAAAAAAGACCGGGGGTAAAATAGGAAAAACACCAATACAGAGCAGGAAAACAACCAGACCTATCCAGGGAAGCACAAGCTATACCTGACAGTTTCTAGTAGAGAGATGGAAGCTTAAGTAGAGTGTGGGGCCTTCTAATAGGTTGAAGCCAGCATCTGACGACTTCAGCCGGATAGCACACACACACCAACTCTGTCATACTGTGAAGCTCTGCAGGGCTCAGCCATCCTAACCTTCGTGGATGGGTAGAACCTGCGCTGTCCATAGAGTCTGGTCTGGCCCCTGACTTCTCCTCTGTCACCAGCACCACCTACGGCTGCACCTGATGCCAGAAGCAGATGTCGAAGGAGCAGGCTCTGGTGGAGATGTGACAAGCACAGAATAAACTCGTCTCGTAGATGGTAAATCAAAAGGGTTTTAATGGCAATCTGATACAACAAACTTGACGTTTCGAACCTTTAATTGGATCTTCATCAGAATGTAGGCCGATTGCCAAGTGAAGCATTTGGCGAGTCCAGTCGCTAAGGTACAACGTCATAACTTAGCGGTTGGAGCCACCTTACCAACGCACTACCATACATGGCATTCAGCCTACATTCTGATGAAGGTCCAAATGAAGGACCGCAACGTCAAGTTTCGTTATTTTGGATTGCAATTAAAACCCTCTTGGTTTACCACCTAAATGAGTGCTGAGTTTACTCTATATTATTATAATGTTTTCAAGGAGTGGCCTAGTTTAATATATATATATTTCTTCCATATGTCCTGTTAGGGATTTCTGATTTATTAGAAGAGGATGCCTCACATTAGGAACCTCACCTGTTGGCCTGAGCCGATACAAAGAGCTTCTTTCACACTGGAGGACTAATGTTGTCCCGCATTACAAACACAACCCACTGATGTGAATGTACAGTGTGTAATGCTTACTTTGCCCTGTGGAGGCACTGTAGGCAAATGGAGCACTTACTGCCAGGCTCCTCTTTACTTATTAGCTGATTGGTGGTGGTGACAGCTAAAGGGAACTTTGTGATCAAAGGGAAAATTCTAACAAGTAGGAATTGTTCAAAGAACAGAACAGACTGTATTTACCGGAAACCAATGAATGTGTATTCCATATCTAATAATATCCAAGTACGGTGCAACATATGGATTCCAATTCACAGAATCCATATGTTGCAAATTATATAATGAAGCTGAATTTGCTTTGTTTTCCCACCAAGTCTCCAAATACTCCAAAATTTGCAAAAATGAACAAAAATATAAAAAAAAAAATAAGAAAAAGAATTTCCGTCTTAACCCACTCTGTCCTCCATGTGAATATATCACGGACAGTTGGTTTCATAAGATGGCAATGTTCTGTGCTCATCTGCTGTGTACATTGCACGCTCCCCTGGTACGCCGTCATCTTACTGCAGACAGTTCTCAGAGCCGTCCATCTGTCTACCGTCTCCTGGAGCGTGAACATCGGACGCTACAGATTGTCATGATTTTTATTTAAATAGTTGCATTCCTTGCTTATATTCATGTAGTTCCTTATAACCTCTCTCGTGTCTAGGAAATTTTTCTATTAATTTATACTTTTAAAGAGAACCTGCCATCAATTTAACCTCTTAAAGGTATGGCCACAATGGAGCTGTTATACTGATATAATGGATACCTGCAGTGAAAAAACCTGTAGCCTGGTCCTTATTTAATTCACATTAGATGTTTTGGTGCAAAAGCCTCTTCATTTATTGGGGGATGTGAGGCACGACTGCGGGGCATGACAGTGGGGTGTGACTGTGGGGTGCAACTGTGGGGTGTGACTGTGGGGCGCGACTCTGGGGCATGACTGTGGGTGGGACCATGGGGGCGACTGTGGGGCGTGACTGTGGGGTGTGACTGTGGGGTGTGACTGTGGTGCATGACTGTGGGGCAGGACTGTGGGGCATGACTGTGGGTGCGGGGACTGTGTGGCGTGACTGTGGGGGGAGGTCTGATGGTGGTGTGACTGTGGGGGACGTAACTGTGTGGGCACAACTGGTGGGGACAGTGACAGCGAGTGTGGAACTGTGGGTCATGACTATGGGCATGACTGTGGGGCTGGATTGTGGGGCATGACTGTGGAGCATGACTTTGGGGCGTGATTGTGGGGCGTGACTGTGGTGCATGACTGCGGGGAGACTGTGGGGCAGGACTGTGGGGTGTGACTGTGGGATATGGCTGTGGACATGACTTTGGGGCGGCACCATGGTGCACAATTGTGGGATGCAACTGTGGGGCGTGGCTGTGGGGTGTGACAGTGGGACGTGACTGTTTGACTCTACTGCAGAGAAATTTAACCCTGGCATACATCGCGAAAAATAGAAAAAATGGTAGTTGCTTTTCATGTGCTTTTATTTTCAGTGCAAAGGTGTGTAGTTTCCAAAACAGATGTTTCGGCTCAGGCACATGCCCTTCCTCAGGAAGACATTGAAACCAGGATAAAGAAGATGGGTTTGAATTCACTGGTGTTATAGGATAAATCACAATCTTTTGGTGCTGTAGTGTAACAGTCATAAATATAGGTTACTGATCCTTGGATACACTATATGCCTTATTTGTGAAGTGGCCAGAATGGATTTTTTGAGCTAAAACCTATTGTGGTTGTACAAGTATAGCTTTTATGTTCAGGTTAGCTAGTATGGGGAAGGAGAGAGAGAAGACTCCTACTCAGGGTGGAGGGTAATAGTTTCCTAGTAGCCTTAATCACAGGCGGTACTGTTAAGAGTATACCGGTATTACTGAAGGTATAGAGGATTAGGTCTCAATAAAGAGTCCTTCAGGTAATTGGATATCACAGGGCCTATGGCTCCCTCCTGTGTCCGTCTGTGTGTGGCGTCTGTATGAAGGCCAGGAGCTCTGCTGTGGCCACTCCGATTTTATATGAGTCTCTTTTTTTAAATTTCATGTTAGTAGTGCCACCCTTGCCACAGGCGCTGGCATTCATGTCCCAGTGTTCTCCAGCAAATGGGTCCATGCTCAGATCAACCTCCGAGGATCTCCAGCAAAAAGCTGCCAGAGGCGGCGCATGCTCAGATCAACCTCTGGTGGATTCCAGGAAAGTTGCATGTTGGCAGTGCATGCGCAGATTGAGTTCTTGGTCAATGAGGAGTCAAGATTTGATCTGTGTATGTGCCTCCATGGTACCACTTTGGTGTAGACTGCTGGAGGTTAATTAAGCATGCGCCACCACCGATGCCCTTTTTCTGGAGTTGAATCTGTGCAGAAGGGTGGTGCTAGTGTGAAGTCTTAAAAAGGAGGTTCTGTGGCGCCCTGCTCACGCAGGTAGCCAAGCCTTCCCTACTGCACAGCTGGGTTTCCACAGCAGGTACCTACTACATGCAACACCTTCCACCCCAGCACAGTAGGGGAGCTGACTCACTGACTTTAGGTGAGATCCCCTATAAATACTGCTGCTGGGGGGGGGGGGGTTAGTTAGAGTGTACAGAGCTAGGAGAGCTGCGAAGACGTCCTGATGCTCGGTGCCACGGTTAGGCCCGAACAAGTGACCCGGAGTGGCCCTTCTACGTTCAGCCAAGCCTAGGAGTGGGGACAGAAGGCAGGAGCAGAGCCAAGGAGCAGAGAAACTAGTGGAAGTTCACCCAAGACGTACCGGACTTCGGGATTCGCACCTGCAAGATCACTCTAGGACTGCAGAAAACCCGACACACGGTGGAGACTTTAGTCACCCGGTCCCCCTGCTGTACCCAGAAAGAGGGAGCCAGACACCGTAGTGTGGAATCACACAGTAGTGATCAGAGAGGGTAACCCGATGGAATGCGCAGGAGGAGAGAGAGAGGACCAGAGAAAGTGAGGAGGTCAGTCGTGTTGTATACAGAAAGGGCTTCAGAGACAGCAGGGAACCTGAGGAGTCTTATACCCAATTGCTGTGGAGACTCACTGTGCACCTGGTTACCCGACAGTGCTCTGGACATCTTTACCTGTGAACACCATCAGTAGAAAAGGTAAAAGAGACTTTCTCCAGAGTGTGTGCATTCCTCTCCGTCCCAGCCTCCCTATAGACTGCCCACTGTTTCTTACCCTGGCCTCAAGTCCCACTCCAAGCTGCCCCTTTACTCTACACTGCCCCGAGGACCAGCTCCACCTGTAGAGAGCTTTGCCATCCTTGCCGCAATAACCATTGCCCTCTGGAGGACTGTGGCGGCACTGGTGACCCATCACCAGGTACTACAGGTGGCGTCACGTGAAATAACTCTTATCCCCTGTACATAACCCCTTATTGAAGTGTCACCCAGATCACGGGCTCAGGCACCGCCACCCGTGACATCCCCGCGAATCCCTCCGAGCCTGATACCCGAGTACCCCGGGCCTGGGGCTCGACAGTTCATACTAATGTGGCAGTACCCCAGTACCACACAATGCATGAAGAGGCTATTACACCAAAACATCTAAGGTGAATTGAACAAGAAATAGGCTACGGATTTGTTCCATACAGATCTCCTTTCTGTCAGTATAACAGGGCCATTATTGACGTAATTTACTTTAACAGGGTAAATCCTGATGACAGACTCTCTAAGTTTTAAATTCCACCTATAAAAAATCTTTATTTCCAAGCGATCAATTGATCCCTTATAAAAGTGATCAAATGTTTGCTGTTTTAAGTCTTTATTGGGCCAAGAAAAAAATAATAAATGATTACTAGGGAAACAGCAACATATATTAAATATAAAGGTCTAAATCGATTAAAAGTTGAACTGGTGGGAATTCTTTTCATTCCTTCTCGTCCTCCAGCAGTGAAAGTATCATGGTCAAACTGGTTCTATTCCTTGTGTTTCTTATCATTGGATAGAATCTCATACAGCAGACAGTAGAGAATGCAGCAACAGATAGAAGATATAAAGTCTCGATAGAATTACATTGCAGAGACCTGCATGGCAACAGATACAGTTTTTAACGAAGAGGGTTTGGAGGTGGATTTTATTGACAGATTCCATTCTAGGGGTTAAAAATGTGAAATTAATGAAAAATCCATTTGGATAATATTTCATTTATAGATGTTGGGCTCATTTTTTTGGTATGCAGGTGAAATCCACATATTCCCTTCTTAGAGAAATAGCTGCATAAAAAATCGTGAAAACCTAGTATCACCACTGGGGGGAGCTCCCTGCATAAATATTTATACAGCTTCTATTGAGCTCCCCCTGGTGGTGGAAGCAGACAGACATTTTATAATGTAAATCTATGGAGTAAAGTCTTTTCCTTAGGAGTTCTCTGCTGCCGTTTGTATATCGAATGCATTGGGCGATAAAATAATTGCAAAAGTATACGTGCACACACCTCCATTGTGTATGGTTCCAGCCCCTTAACATTTTTTTAATTGAAGGCAATTATTATAGTTTATTTCTCATTTCCTATTTCACCTGCGCTGGCTGCTTTCATTAAGCAGAAATGCATTGACATTTTTAATGTATTGTTCTATAGAAATGATAATTATCCCTAAATGAACACACCTGCCATTTTCTAAATTGTTCAATGACATATAAAGTGCCGAGCAATCTTATGCGGATGAAGCTTTGTGATTGTATAAATGAACAATTCTGCTTTATTATTTTCAAAAATATATATTTTTAATTATTGTTCAAGAACTCTGCTGGCTTGCAGTGAATAGAACAGAGAAGAAACAGCGACGCTTTACAGATGGGTGTACATCCCTAATCATGAGTCAAGGTTATTTTATGTATTGGATATTAATTTACAGAATAGCTTCCTATATGACCCTGCTCTACCTCCTTTCACTACAGGGGCTGACTGGCCCAGGTACAGGGAGGCATTTTCCCCCCAGGCCGGTGGTTTAATGATAGTTCAGGGCCGCCCTGACAGTGAGAGCGGCCGCTAGTTGGCCCGGAGCTGCCGAGGCGGCTGACAGAGACTCGGGACCAGAGTGGAAGCAGCAGCACCCTTATGCAGGTGCATCATGCAGCGTCACCACACCCGCCCCCCCCCTCCTTCCCACTCTTCACTTGGTCTGTGGTGGGGAGGTTTGATGAGGTGATAGCACCCCCACCCCCCACTCCTCACTTGGCCTCTGGACACAGTGGACAGCCCCCCAGGGTAAGTCTTGCCAGCCAGCCCCTGCTTCACTAGGACCTTTGCACACGCTCATTAGATGCTTCAATACAAAAGATAGGGTCTGATCATTGTGGCTAATGTTCATGTGCATTTCCTGAAAGTTAGAGTCTTAAAAGGCCCAAGTGGCCAATGTAAAAATTGCAAGACTTCTCATTTTAATTTTTTAACACAAATTGGGTTATTTTGATAAAACAAAAATTGTCGAAAAAACCCCGAAAATATATTAAACCCGAAAACCCTGACTTATTCAATACGTTACTTTCTGACAATAGCCTCCTTTTAATGGGAAATGTGATAATATTCATGGGGAAATTAAACAGAGCTCCAAATCGTTTGCAAAATGGTCACCTGCTTTCCATAGGATATTTATGAGTGTTTTTCCTTTTCCCCTCTAGGATGTGATACTGTTTTGATTGGCCAGAGTCATAGAGGAGAAAAACGTCTAAGGTAAATGCCACCATGTTGGTTGAAGTGAAACATGGGGAATAACTTTTGTAAGGCTGGAGGCACACTGGCGTGAGACTCATGCAAGTACAATGCAAGAAAAACTCGCATAGCACTCGGACCAGTATCAGTAAATGATACTGGTCATATTATGCACTTGACTCGCATTGCAGCATGCTGCGATTGAACGCGATTTCCCCGTTCGAATGGCCAATGTAAGTATATGGGTGCGAGAAAATCTCGCATCCATACAGAAGACTGTGCGAGTCACTCATGCGTGTGCTGTAGTCCCGACACAGGAAAGCCTGATAGCTATATATCTATAGATAAAGTCTGCCCTTACTCATGTAAAGAGCCATGGAGCCCTGAGATGGATGTGGCACCCTGGCAGCTTGTTGGGCACCACAGAAATCCTTAGGGCACAATTGAAGCAAGTAACAGCAAAGCAAACTCACAAAACACCTAACAACACCACAACACCTTAGAACACCTGGTTTCACCCCGAGCCTCTAGGGGGAGCTCCACTGGTCACTTTGAGCCAGTTCCCCCTATGAATAGAGTCTTGGAGGGAGAAACACGAGAGTGTGTGCAGTCGCTGCAAGAGCTGCAGGTTGTGTGAAACCTCCATCCTATGAGGGACACACTAGGCCCAACCAGCCTGTTAGCAAGTGAGGAAATCCCTGCAACTGGGATAAGAGGAAGAAGGAGAACACCTCTCAGGAACACAGAGTTATTCTGACTCTTTCCTTAATCACCGGTTACTGGAACCGAAGCTGTGAGAGCTACCAGCCATCACAGAGAACCAGCTTACAACCACAGGGAGTTTAGCCCCCTGATCCACCTGAAGCACCTACCAGCGAGAGCCCAGGGAGGAAGGTAGAATTATCATCACCATTTTACAGTGCCCTCAGTGCTGACAACCAGGTGAAGCAAGTTCCATTGAACAAACTGCCCGGTCTGGGCAGGATTCCACATCCACCCGACCGCACTACAAGTAGAGAGAGAGAAGGAAGCCTACTACAACTGCTTGCTGTGAAACTCCAAGAGTGCTGACTTCACTAACCCGGTCTGGCGTACCTGAAATCCATCAGTAAAGGTACTTAAAAGACTTTGGCGTGTCTGTGTCTGACTCCTGGCCTAACAGCAGCACTACCGCAGCTGCCTCACAACATCTTGCGCAGCTCCTGGCTCCGGGGACTCCCGCTCATCCTGTGGGGAGCGTCCCATCTTGCTGCCTAACATCCCCCGGAGACCTAGCAGCGCTGGTAAAGTTACCAGAAAACCCGCAGGTGGCGTCACGAAGACAAATCATCCCTACTGTTCAGCCATCCCCCCTATTGATCTGGACCACCGGGCCCCGCAGCCGCAGGCGCGATTCCGTGACAAGAGGAGAGTCAACGCCTGCGACGCGAACACCCCGGTCACGGTGAGTCATGGAGGCATAGACAATACATGTTAAAGGTGAAGAATATTATTTATATCTTTAGATAGAGAAAATCCTTGTATACGTAGCAGAGCAGCCTGTCAGGCTACAGGTCATGAGTTTTAATCCTTGGGAATATGTAGTTTTAGCGAAAGCTACTAAAGGAACATCTACTGAGCACAGACAAAGGCTGAAAGAGGGGAAGGAATCCTGAGTCTGAGGCAAAGGTAATTCTTGTTGAAGGTGAAGAATATTATTTAGGTATTAGGCTTAGAAGTTCAGCCTGCCATACTACAGGTTATGAGTTTGAATCTTGGAAAAGACTTTTAAGGAAAGCTAATAATCTACTCAATATAAAGACTGAGTTTTAGGCAGAGATAATACATGTAGAAGGTGAAGAATATTATATAGATCTTTAGACAGAGAAAATCCTCTTATACTTAGCAGATTAGCCTGGAATGCTGCAGGTTATGAGTTTAATTTCAGGGAAAGACTTATTTTTAAGGAAAGCTAATAATCCACTCAATATAAAGACATCTACTGATCACAGACAGAAGCTGGGAAAGAGGAAGGAATCATGACTTGGAGGCAGAGATAATACATGTAGAAGGTGAAGAATAATATTTAGATCTTCCGACAGACAACATTCTTGTATACTTAGAAGTGCAGCCTGCCATGCTGCAGGTTATGAGTTTTAATCCTAGGGAATACTTAGTTTTAAGGAAAGCTAATAATCAACTCAATATCTCTAGATCTCCTTCTCTCCTCCCCCCTTATCTCTTCTTCCCACAACTGCATACAAGAGCTCTCTCGCACTTCCCCCATACTCTCAAACTCTCTGCCCCAACACATCAGACTCTCGTATACCGAAAAAACCTTCAAAAGGAGCCTGAAGACGCACCTCTTCCGCCAAGCCTACAACCTACAGTGAGCATCACTCCACTAAACTGACGCATGACTAGCCCTACCTTCACCTACTGTATCCTCACCCATCCCTTGTAGACTGTGAGCCCTCGTGGGAAGAGTGCTGTCTCCTCCCATACTGTATCCTCACCCATTCCTTGTAGACTGTGAGCCCTCGTGGGCAGGGTCCTGTCTCCTCACCTACTGTATCCTCACCCATCCCTTGTAGACTGTGAGCCCTCGTGGGAAGAGTGCTGTCTCCTCCCATACTGTATCCTCACCCATTCCTTGTAGACTGTGAGCCCTCGTGGGCAGGGTCCTGTCTCCTCACCTACTGTATCCTCACCCATCCCTTGTAGACTGTGAGCCCTCGTGGGAAGAGTGCTGTCTCCTCCCATACTGTATCCTCACCCATTCCTTGTAGACTGTGAGCCCTCGTGGGCAGGTTCTCTCTCCTCACCTACTGTATCTTCACCCATCCCTTGTATACTGTGAGCCCTCGTGGGCAGGGTTCTCTCTCCTCACCTACTGTATCCTCACCCATTCCTTGTAGAATGTGAGCCCTTGTGGGCAGGGTCCACCCTCTTCACCTACTGTATCCTCACTCTCCCTTGTAGACTGTGAGCCATCTTGGGCAGGATCCTCCCTCCTCACCTTCTATATCCTCACCCATCCCTTGTAGGCTGTGAGCCTTCATGGGCAGAGTCCTCTCTTCTCACCCACTGTATCCTCACCCATTCCTTGTAATCTGTGACCCCTCACAGGCAGGGTCCTCTCTCTTCACCTACTGTATTCTCACCCATCCCTTGTAGACTGTGAGTCCTCATGGGCAGAGTCCTGTCTCCTCACCTACTGCATCCTCATCCATGCCTTGTAGACTGTGAGCCCTCGTGGTGATGATCCTCTCTCCTCACCTACTGTATCCTCACCCATCCCTTGTAGACTGAGCCCTCTAGGCAGGGTCCTCTCCCCTCCTGTACCTATGTGTGCCTTGTATTGGTCATGTTTATTGTACTTGTCTATGAATGCCCATTTTAACATGTAAAGCGCCATGGAATAAATGGCGCTTTAATGATAAATAATAATAATATATAAAGACATTTGTGGCGCCCCACATGGTCAGGTGTCACATCGGGGTATTGCACTCGTAATAGTGGTGTAATCTTCCCCAACTGCAAGTGGATGCTGGGCTGGTGGGTGGGACCCAATTCCTGCACTCCCACAATAGACTAATGGTGGAAGGTTACCCGGGAGGGATCTAACACCTCTGGGGAGAGAGTTAGTCAGAGAGTAAGGGGTCGAGGAGGAGTGTGGAGCGAGGTGGAAGGTTAACCCGGACAGCTCCAGGCTGATCCTGAGGAAAGATGAAAGGGGATCCTGAGGGGATCCTGAGAGGGGGTGCCCGACGCGTGAGTCTGCGCCCGAGAGAGAAAGGGGGAACCCCAGCGTGGAGCGACCATACTCCAGAGAATTCCCCAGTCCACCATGGGAACGCCGGAACCGAGGACTTGGCCAGAGTCCAGCTCTAAGGTCGTCAACCGGCTGCTGCGGTCTGTTCACCGGCTGCAGCACCCTGCCAGACGGAGCGGCCTGCCTGCTTCTTTACTTCGAGGGAGGGGAGCCCGAAGACTACCTTCAAGAAGTAATTGGGTATAAACTCATTCTAGGCGGGGAAGAAAGGACACGGGTTCATGAACTAAGGCATACCACGGGTACCACCATACCACCTGGCATCCACTTGCAGCCACCCGTAGAGCTACCTGTTTCTTTAACAACTTTTGCTGAACTGTGGACTTGTACGCTAATGATTGTTTACAGTAAAGTGCCCGAGAGAGTGACTTTGCCTCCGTGTCTTTGTGCCAGCAAATTCAACCTTCTTGCTTACAGCAACGCTACCCAGGAGGATCAGCTCCACCTGTAGGGAGCTTTGCCACAATACCATCGCCCTCCGGAGGACTGTGGCAGCACTTGTGACCCATCACCAGGTGTACTATAGGTGACGTCACGAGACATAACCCCTCTTTGAAGTGTCACCCAGGCCATGGGCTCAGGCACCGCCACCAGTGACATCCCCGTGAACCCCTCTTAGCCTGATACCCGAGTACCCCCCAGGCCTGGGGCTCGACAAATCTACTAAGCACAGATAGAAGCAGGGAGAGGGGAAGGAATCCTGAGCTGGAGGCAGAGGTAATACATGTACAAGGTGAAGAGTAATATTTAGATCTTTAGCCAGAGAAATTACACATTTTGCACTGGGTCCCAGGAGATTCAAATTGTGTAGCCATGATTAAGATGGTGTGCCCTGATATTGACTTGGTAGGGATCTGGAAGCTGGGACAGTTGAGAATGAGCAGCCCACTCCCAATAGAGATGTGACCACAAATAAGTGGCGCCCTCCTTTTAGCATTTCGCCTGCGCTCTAGGGATCACAGACAGGGCTCTATGACTTTCACTCGTAGATGTTGTTGCCCTTTACATCTGACTCAGTCTGGCGCACTTCTACGTGGAAAACAGAAGACAACAAAAACATAAAAATCATCAAGTCAGAATCAAAATACACATATTGAGGGAAAATTACCCAGAGCAAGGCCAAGTATGCTCCTACAAGGCCAATCATGGGAAATGGTTGGCCTGAACACAAGATCTATTAGGGATTGTGGGCGAAGAAAACATAATATGGCATTTATGACTCACTCTGTCAGATTAGGCCTCATTAGTCAGTAATTAGTGAATAAAGAGGACGCGGCAGTGAGATCCCGCACAATCCGAGTCTCATACGTAGAGAAGACCAAAGACGCAGAATGTGGACGAGCGGAGACACGTGTCATAATACAATACTGCAACAGGACGGAGGAGAAAGCCAGATAATCAGGGGAATTAGGGAAACAGACTACAAAAGGCGCTCCATATTGGGATTATCTATGTCATAAATGTCTGATAGAAGGGGATCCAGCCATCAATCAGGAGGAGTGAGGATCCATGACCCCACTGTGCAAAGTGAGAGAGCAGACATGCACGTGCACTACTCTCCAATATGGTCTATGGGAGTTATAGGAAAAGCAGATTTCAGATTAATGAAGCCACGTGAACTCCTGACCTTCTCTTCTCTGTACACAGTGACTGCACCAGCAGAATAGTGAGTGCAGCTCTGGAGTATAATACAGGAGATAACTCAGGATCAGTAATGTAATGTATGTACACAGTGACTGCACCAGCAGAATAGTGAGTGCAGCTCTGGAGTATAATACAGGAGGTAACTCAAAATCAGTAATGTAATGTATGTACACAGTGACTGCACCAGCAGAATAGTGAGTGCAGCTCTGGAGTATAATACAGGAGGTAACTCAGGATCAGTAATGTAATGTATGTACACAGTGACTGCACCAGCAGAATAGTGAGTGCAGCTCTGGAGTATAATACAGGAGGTAACTCAGGATCAGTAATGTAATGTATGTACACAGTGACTGCACCAGCAGAATAGTGAGTGCAGCTCTGGAGTATAATACAGGAGATAACTCAGGATCAGTAATGTAATGTATGTACACAGTGACTGCACCAGCAGAATAGTGAGTGCAGCTCTGGAGTATAATACAGGAGGTAACTCAGGATCAGTAATGTAATGTATATACACAGTGACTGCACCAGCAGAATAGTGAGTGCAGCACTGGAGTATAATACAGGAGGTAACTCAGGATCAGTAATGTAATGTATGTACACAGTGACTGCACCAGCAGAATAGTGAGTGCAGCTCTGGAGTATAATACAGGAGGTAACTCAGGATCAGTAATGTAATGTATGTACACAGTGACTGCACCTATAGAATAGTGAGTGCAGCTCTGGAGTATAATACAGGGGGTAACTCAGGATCAGTAATGTAATGTATGTACACAGTGACTGCACCAGCAGAATAGTGAGTGCAGCTCTGGAGTATAATACAGGGGGTAGCTCAGGATCAGTAATGTAATGTATGTACACAGTGACTGCACCAGCAGAATAGTGAGTGCAGCTCTGGAGTATAATACAGGAGGTTACTCAGGATCAGTAATGTAATGTACGTACACAGTGACTGCACCAGCAGAATAGTGAGTGCAGTCCTGGAGTATAATAGAGGAGGTAACTCAGGATCAGTAATGTAATGTATGTACACAGTGACTGCACCAGCAGAATAGTGAGTGCAGCTCTGCAGTATAATACAGGAGGTAACTCAGGATCAGTAATGTATGTACACAGTGACTGCACCAGCAGAATAGTGAGTGCAGCTCTGGAGGATAATACAGGAGGTAACTCAGGATCAGTAATGTAATGTATGTACACAGTGACTGCACCAGCAGAATAGTGAGTGCAGCTCTGGAGTATAATACAGGAGGTAACTCAAGATCAGTAATGTAATGTATGTACACAGTGACTGCACCAGCAGAATAGTGAGTGCAGCTCTGGAGTATAATACAGGGGGTAACTCAGGATCAGTAAT
Source organism: Allobates femoralis (assembly GCA_033576535.1). NCBI lineage: Eukaryota > Metazoa > Chordata > Amphibia > Anura > Aromobatidae > Allobates > Allobates femoralis. Next base: position 722,069,396 of record JARQOC010000002.1, read on the forward strand.
GTAATGTATGTACACAGTGACTGCACCAGCAGAATAGTGAGTGCAGCTCTGGAGTATAATACAGGAGGTAAATCAGGATCAGTAATGTAATGTATGTACACAGTGACTGCACCAGCAGAATAGTGAGTGCAGCTCTGGAGTATAATACAGGAGGTAACTCAGGATCAGTAATGTAATGTATGTACACAGTGACTGCACCAGCAGAATAGTGAGTGCAGCTCTGGAGTATAATACAGGGGGTAACTCAGATCAGTAATGTAATGTATGTACACAGTGACTGCACCAGCAGAATAGTGAGTGCAGCTCTGGAGTATAATACAGGAGGTAACTCAGGATCAGTAATGTAATGTATGTACACAGTGACTGCACCAGCAGAATAGTGAGTGCAGCTCTGGAGTATAATACAGGAGGTAACTCAGGATCAGTAATGTAATGTGTGTACATAGTGACATCACAAGCAGAATAGTGAGTGCAGCTCTGGAGTATAATACAGGGGGTAACTCAGGATCAGTAATGTAATGTATGTACACAGTGACTGCACCAGCAGAATAGTGAGTGCAGCTCTGGAGTATAATACAGGGGGTAACTCAGATCAGTAATGTAATGTATGTACACAGTGACTGCACCAGCAGAATAGTGAGTGCAGCTCTGGAGTATAATACAGGAGGTAACTCAGGATCAGTAATGTAATGTATGTACACAGTGACTGCACCAGCAGAATAGTGAGTGCAGCTCTGGAGTATAATACAGGAGGTAACTCAGGATCAGTAATGTAATGTATGTACACAGTGACTGCACCAGCAGAATAGTGAGTGCAGCTCTGGAGTATAATACAGGAGGTAACTCAGGATCAGTAATGTAATGTATGTACACAGTGACTGCACCAGCAGAATAGTGAGTGCAGCTCTGAAGTATAATCCAGGAGGTAACTCAGGATCAGTAATGTAATGTATGTACACAGTGACTGCACCAGCAGAATAGTGAGTGCAGCTCTGGAGTATAATACAGGAGGTAACTCAGGATCAGTAATGTATGTACACAGTGACTGCACCAGCAGAATAGTGAGTGCAGCTCTGGAGTATAACACAGGAGGTAACTCAGGATCAGTAATGTAATGTATGTACACAGTGACTGCACCAGCAGAATAGTGAGTGCAGCTCTGGAGTATAATACAGGGGGTAACTCAGATCAGTAATGTAATGTATGTACACAGTGACTGCACCAGCAGAATAGTGAGTGCAGCTCTGGAGTATAATACAGGAGGTAACTCAGGATCAGTAATGTAATGTATGTACACAGTGACTGCACCAGCAGAATAGTGAGTGCAGCTCTGGAGTATAATACAGGAGGTAACTCAGGATCAGTAATGTAATGTGTGTACATAGTGACATCACAAGCAGAATAGTGAGTGCAGCTCTGGAGTATAATACAGGGGGTAACTCAGGATCAGTAATGTAATGTATGTACACAGTGACTGCACCAGCAGAATAGTGAGTGCAGCTCTGGAGTATAATACAGGGGGTAACTCAGATCAGTAATGTAATGTATGTACACAGTGACTGCACCAGCAGAATAGTGAGTGCAGCTCTGGAGTATAATACAGGAGGTAACTCAGGATCAGTAATGTAATGTATGTACACAGTGACTGCACCAGCAGAATAGTGAGTGCAGCTCTGGAGTATAATACAGGAGGTAACTCAGGATCAGTAATGTAATGTATGTACACAGTGACTGCACCAGCAGAATAGTGAGTGCAGCTCTGGAGTATAATACAGGAGGTAACTCAGGATCAGTAATGTAATGTATGTACACAGTGACTGCACCAGCAGAATAGTGAGTGCAGCTCTGAAGTATAATCCAGGAGGTAACTCAGGATCTGTACAGGATAAGTAATGTAATGTATTTACAAGGTGACTCAACATTTTATGCAAATCAATTCTTGGAACAAATTGCTAAATAGTGTTTGAAGGTGAATGTCATTAGATTGATATAGATTGTACTAGACAAGAAAATAGCGTGTGACATAAATTATATGCATTGTGAAAGGCATACACAGAATAATATCAAAACCTATATAAATACATCACCTCAGTACTATTTTTTTGCATTAAAGTGAACGTCCTTTGTAATCTATAATTTATTCTATCATAAGACATCTTTAGTCTTGGGGCTCTGCATCACACATTAGTGTTTTATATTTCCGGCTTTTCTCAAAGTCAGGCAAATGATAAAACTCTGACTACCAGCAGACACCACTAGAGGGAGCTCTGCCTATTGAATTAGACAGAATTCTAAGGTAGCTGTAAAAATTGTAATCAGCTGCCCACTAATGGAGGCTTCAGGAAAATGCCCGGTCTGTGTCATGTCCCTCGACTTTGGAATCATACAGTGTTGTGTTGCCTTTGTACTGATTTCTCTACGTAGCTATGCAATAAGTTTGCCTTTTTTATAATGTTGTTGTTGATGTCAGTAACTCCTCCCTTCCTCCCCATTTTATGGCTGTCGGCCATCTTATTAGTAGCATCTCCTTATAGTACTGGTAGTACTGGCACTTTTTTACCTGCTGTACTAGACTGTCATGTTGTAGTGGAAATGCTGGTGAGGGAATGGCAGGGTGACCAGGGAAAACTAGTCTGTCCCTAGACTGGGAGCCCTGAATAGCCCTGACCCCGAAGGTATCTCTGAAGGTGAGAAGTTTCGGGTCTCCAGCCTATCCCTAACTCCTCTATCAGCCCTGCACTATTCCCCCTCATCTCCCTCTACTGAACCCGAGTACAGCAACCTCAAAGGAAAAGACTTTAGCAGTACAAACAATCAGGTCTGCACAGCCCGGCTTCCAGGTATAGAGTGAAACTCTATCAGCAGCAGCACCTGATGGAAGGAGAGGCTACTTAAAGGCCAGGTGTGGAGACTCACAATTAACTTCACATCCCACAGGACAGAAAGCAGCACAGGGCAATAGAACAGGCATTAACTCATGCAGTACTAGAGGAAATTTCACGCAGTTTTAAGTTACAGTAGCATCAAGAATAGACTGCAGATAATCAGCACTAGACATCACGTGACAGTACCCCCTCTTTTAAGAAAGGCCTCCGGACTGAAAACCGGACACATCTGGAAAAGGTCCACATTTCCTGAGTGACGAGATATGAAAAATGTTACGGGTCTCCAACACAGGGTAGTTCGAGCTGGTGTACCACAGGGTTGCAAATGGCCAAAATCCTAAATGCACCAATAACCCAGGAACTAGCAGTACGCCTCCACCTAACGTGCTTGGACAACATCCACACATACTCATTCACTCTCACGTTTATTTCCACATCTGCGGTCACAATCAGAGGGCACACATCCAGGACACCAAACTGCAGCAGCGTCCCCCCAGGGCCCAGGGCTCCCTCCCCTGGAGTGCATAGTAGGAACCACCATCCTTCCCCAGCCCCTCCTCCAAGAATGACGCCTAAACCCACCATTAATCTGAGACTTAGTCCGGACTCCACCCCCTTTTCCAGGCTCACTCCCAATCAGCTCTGGTAGAGGGGTAGGAATAGGTGCAACCAGTATGGTAGTAATAGAAGTGGCTAGGCATTTATACAGAAAGCCCCCCAACTTACAACTTTTCTAGCCTGCCAGTCAATCACCGGATTGTGTTTCTCCAGCCAGGGAAGGTCCATTATAATGGGAGTGGGCAGGTTCTCCAAGAGGTGACAGGACAGAACCCCCTGGTGGAGAGTTCCTATGGTCAGGTTCACATTACGCACCACTTGGGAGAGGACCTTCTATCTGAGTGGCACTGAGTCGATCGAGGCGTTGGGAATGGGTCTCACTAAAGCACTGCTGGAGAGACCATGAGCCCGAGCAAAGCAAGAATCCATCAAATTGACCCCTGCTCCGCTATCGACCAGATACTGGTGCTGGTGCTGTCTTGGTTTTACCATCTACCACCACCTTGGTAGACAGTGTGACGGAGACTTAGCAAGGAAGGAAATGTAAACCCTCTGGTCGTCTCCATCTGAACAACCTGAGGTAGGCGACTTCTAAGACTGTGTCGTTGTCTTGGAGCGAAGTGGACAAACCTTAATAAAAAGGTCAGATTTTCCACAGAAAAAAACATGCTTCACCCACTTGGTGAACAGTAGCCACAAGAGGTTTAACACGAGAACATACCGCCTTCAACTGCATGGGTTCATCAGGTATAGACTCCTCAGCAGGGATAGGAACAGGAGATAAAGTAGGTCACGGTCTCTTCCTCAGGCATTTGTGAATTCGCATGGCTAGGGACATCGCAGCCTCCAATTACTCAGGTGCAGCATACTGAACCAGGGTGTCTTGTAGTCTAACTGACAAACCCAAACAGAACTGACTCCGGAGGGCAGGGTCGTTCTACAGGGTGTCAGTCGCCCATCTCCAAAACTCTGAGCAGTACTCCTCCACTGCTCGTGCGCCCTGCTTGAGTTTACGGAGATTAGAGTCAGCAAAGGTCACCTATCTGGTTCATCGTACACCTGAGCAAGAGCAGCGAAAAACCCATCCACCGACCGCAGCGATGGTGAGTTGGTCGTAAGGGAGAAGGCCCAGGTCTGAGGTCCCCTTTAAGAAGGGAGAGTATAATCCCCACCTGCTTTTCCTCACTTCCAGATGAACGGGGCGGAGCCTGAAATACAACTTACAGACTTTACAGAAAACAAAAATTGTGTCTCTTCCCCCAGAAAAGCTATCTGGAAGAGAGACCTTGGGTTCTGGCACGACCTGAGTTCGCAGACCAGTTACCTTTTCAGAGATGGTCTGCATCAGGTGAGAAAATTCATCAGCTGAGGCAGTCTAAGACATAGTCACTCAAGGAGAATGGTATGGCTGCTGATAATGTCACGATGTAGTGGAAATGCTGGTGAGGGAATGGCAGTTACGGGCAGGGTGACCAGGGAAAACTAGTCTGTCCCTACACTGGGAACCCAGACTAGCCATGACCACAAAGGTATCTCTGAAGGTGAGAAGGTCCAGGGTAGAGACTCACAATTTACTTTTACATCCCCAATAATAGAAAGCAGCACATGGCAATAGAACATGCATTAATTAATGCAGTACTAGAGGGAATTTCACACAGTTTAAAGTTACAGCAGCATCAAGAATAGACCGCAGATATTCAGCGCTAGAAAACACATGACACGAACAAAAACTAAAGATTTCAGTTGTAAAAACAAATAATTTCTTCTGGATTCTTCATACATGCCTCTGTAGCTGAGTTCAAGCTATCTGATAACACTTTTACATGTGAGTAAACACTCCACACAGGCATTGAGAGAAATGACTTCTCAAGTACCTCAGCTCAAGACACAATACTCTTCCTACTATTAGTCTAATATTGATCACCTGATCTGAAGACAGAATTCTCTTCCTACTTTCGGTCTAATATTGATCGCCTGATCTGAGGATGGAATATTATTTCTGCAGCTGCTATTGGTCTAATATAGATTGCCTGATTTGAAGATGAAATACTCTTATTACTATTGGTCTAATATTGATCGCCAGATCTGAAGATGGAATACTCTTCCTGCTATTGGTCTAATATTGATCTTCTGATCTGAAGATGGAATGCACTTCCTATTTTTGGTCTTATATTGATTGCCTAATCCAAAGATGAAATACTCTTCCTACTATTGGTCTAATATTGATCGCCTGATCTAAAGATGGAATACTCTACCCACTATTGGTCTAATATTGATCGCCTGATCTGAAGATGGAACACTCTTCCTATTATTGGTCTTATATTGATTGCCTGATGCAAAGATGGAATACTCTCCCTACTATTGGTCTTATATTGATCTCCTGATCTGAAGACGGAATACTCTTATTACTATTGGTCTTATATTGATCTCCTGATCTGAAGACGGAATACTCTTATTACTATTGGTCTAATATTCATCGCCTGATCTGACTCTACTGCTGTGATAGTTAAATGATTACATCAACGGAATCTGTTCTGACTGTCAAACCCATTCTATGGTATCAAAAGATGCCAGGCACATTACGTCCCCCATGGCTTTACCACCAGAAGCATATTTACATAGTATGTGCAGTTGTTCTGAGGACGCCAATTCTCCAAAGGTTACATAAAGTTCCTTCTAAAATTAACTCATCAATTAAACAAGTTACAATAACCAGCGAATCAAACATTAATGAAAGAAAATTAAAATAGAATATGCGAAGTAAGCAATGAGGAAATGAATGGCGTTCCCCAGATATCCCTAAGGGGAAAGCACAATTATTTCCACCATCTCAGCTGATCACCGACCAGTACAATGCTTGCATGTATGGGCAGCAGTATGACAGACAGCCACATTATAACCACATCAGCAAAACTGAGGCTTACCAAGTCTTATAGTTAGAAGGATAGTCCTAATATATATATATAGTATTATAGGAACGTGCAGTATTTGCCATCTCACACATAGAGGGATCTATTTATATATTATCAGGAATAGAAAGACAGTGATTTCATTGACACGCCTGCATTTCAAATTACTTAAAGGGCACTTTTACCACTTAATATTAGTGGTATGGCTGTATATGTCCTAGTACAACAATCAAAATGATACCTGTCTTGTAATAATCCGATGTGCCAATGTTGAGATATTGAACTTTAAAGCCTCATCCAAATTATCCCGGAAGTGCTAGTGGGGGCGTGTTTGTGTACTGCAGGGCATGGACACACCCACTCAATGCACTTCCAGGTTAGTTTGCGTCTGGCTTTAAAGTTTGATTTCTCAGCACTGGCAAATCGAATTACTACAAGACAGGTGTCATTTGTTTTGTTCTAATAGGACCTATACAGACATCCCACTAGTTTCAGAAGTAAAAGCATCCTGAAAGGTCCCCTTTAAAATGTGTGCATTGACCCCAATGACCTGTGATATGATAATGATTTGAGAGTTTCTCCTTAGGAAAAGAATTATTATTCTGCTTTTAAGGGAGCATTCCTGTTCTATTTGCCTTTTATGAGTCTTTTATAAAAATTATTGGGGAAAAGTAGGTAAATTGTCACCTCGAAGAGGAAGATGACTTAACTCTAGCACCTCCTATTGGAAGAAACAATCCCAAGAGTCATGAGTCAAGAGGGGGGTCATGATTATTATGGTACAGACACAGATTGGTTACATGACGGGCTGCATAAGACCTTAGTTTCATAGGAATTAGTAAAATAGACTAACAAACACATAACTGTGAACACGCCCGAATAGTTCCGAATATTGAATGGATTTATAGGGATAATACCCTCTGCTGGCTACTAGTGGTATTGCTACTTTTTGACACTTGTTCTTATACCTCCTTTTTTGATGATTTTACCTTGTGGTTACTGTGACTTGTAGTTAGCAATCTTCTTTGGTATCTGCAGTATTATATAAGCCATGTGTCTGGTATATTGCCGGTTTGGGAATTGCTAATTTGCACAGCTCCCCATTGATCACATATGCTCAGATGACGGTTTTTGGATCATTTAGACCAGTAAACCTGGAAAAATATTTCCTAATTTTCCTAAGTTTTTTCGCAAACTTTTCGATCTTAGCGACAGAAACTATGGCCTAGCACTGTGTGATAGAATCACGAAAATTTATGCCATAAAGTTGGTGTAAAATATAGCAGAAATACACTGTAGTCCATGACGTCAGGGATTTTTCTTACTCTCATTGAAGCTAAAAGATGCACTAATTTCACTAAGCCATGTACACCTTTTTTTTTTTTAAATAATTTGCCACAACTGGATTAAAACTGGCAAATAAAACACAATGAATTTTGAAGTTACAGATGACAAGGCTCATTAAAGGGTTGCTTTTTACTTTTAGGATGGATACTTCCAATAGGTGGTGCTAGAGTTCAAGTCCTCTTCCTCTCCGAAAAGACAATTTGCATATTGTATTTCCCAGAGGAGCATTGCAACTTTAAGTCTCCTCATACTGGCATGTCACTCTCCACCAGGAGAAAGCGTACCCCTTAGCCTCTCATACAGCCAGATCAGATCTCATACTTTGCACTGATGGTGGGCAATACCTCCGAAACACCATGACTACAAATTGAGATTCTGATCATTCTGATGTGCAAATTGAGATTCTGATCTGGTTTATATCCTTAGTCATATGACAAGACTCGTTAAAGGGTCGTTTAACCAATAGGTGGCACTTGAGTTCAAGTCTTCTTCCTCTCTAAAGAAGCAATTTGCATATTAATCTCCCAGAGAAACATTCAAGCATCTCATTATACTGGCACGTCCCTCTCCACAAGGAGAAACGTTACCCATTAGATCCCTCTTAGCCTCTCATACAGCCAGATCAGATCTCATACTTTGCACTGATGAGGAGCAATACCGCCAAAACACCATGACTACAAATTGAGATTCTGATCTAGTATATATCCTAAGTATTATGACAAGACTCAAAGGTCGCTTTGAATTTTAGGATTGCACCTATCAAAAGGAGGCGCTAAAGTTCACGTCCCCTTCCTCACTGAAGAGGCAATTTTCAGATTTAATTACTCAAATTTCTGAGACTGAAAATGATTTCCATACATCTGGATGAATGTTTTAGATGAATGAGACTGTTGAGGACGCTTTTCCACTGACTTATATTTTCTATATATACTTTTATATTATATATTTTTATTAATGCTCTTGGTGAGAAACAATAAGTTTTTCCCTTAACCTAGTATCCAATAGATATATCTGTCTGCTGAAAAGAAGATACTGTTGTGTTGGGATGGATGAGAATTGAGAAGATAAGCTGTCCTTGGATGTCTGTGTCAAGGAGTATCAGGAGAAACATGAGATGTCCTACATGCCAGGAGCCCAGAGATGGCACCGTGTCAAGAAGAAGGATGGACTAAGCAGGAGGAAGGATGAATTTAACAGAAGAACGAAGATCTAATCACTAACACTAGATTTAGATATATTAGCCTAACCCCACCTAACCCCCATCTAATCCCACCTTGTCCTGGCTATTTCACGCCTAGTCCCTAGAGTATAAAATGCTGTTTAACCGGAAATAAAGTTCAGTTGCTGTGACCATTGCCATTGCTTAATAAAGCAACGAACATATTATAAGTTTGAACCAGATTCTCCGTCTGATTTACTCTTATCTGGTACCATATGTTCATAGTCTAATTTGGAATGACTGGTGAAGGAGTGTATTGTCGCAACGACCCCAACAAGACAAGTTTGGAATTCTACACACAATATTCGCTCCGGTAGAGAAGTAGCCTAAAAAGTAGAAAAACAGCTCTAGGCGGAAGTGTTACATTATATTGAAACATGTGACTTTTGATAAATATGAAACAATACCAACTTTTCTATTGCTTTAAATTCCGCATGGGAATGTCGTGACCCGCCCACTAACAGCCCATAGCCAGCCCCCGAGCATCCACTCTTTGCTCCCTTTTGGTCTGAGATGACACAAAGTTGCTGTGATTGAGAGTTAAATGTGGCAGAGTCCTGGCAATTCCGGACTAGTTACAACTGACTTTAAAAGTTCCCATATTAGCGATTTGTCTCCTAGGTTCTTAGTGATGATTAAGCCATAAAACAACTGCAGTAAAATGCCGTCACTTGTCATAAAGCAGACACACATGCTGATTACAACATGCAGCCATTTCTTACCTTCGGGCTGGTATTGTGCTAGGATCGTGACCGTCTGACCTGCACCTTTTAAGGCCGCTGCAGCTTGTTCATGGGAAGCACCGCGAAGATCAATTCCATTAACCTGGGAACAAAAAGGGTGTACCAAATTATAGACCTATTCTCAGGAGAGACCCTAGTACAGCGGAGAGCATTCCGCACATTACAAGTATGTGATTTCTTCTTTTCGGATGTAAAGGAAAGGCAGGCTTATGTAGGGATCAGAGACCACCATGGTAAATCCTTTACATGCCCTTTTTGCCATGTGCTAGATAGTGTACCATATATTTTTGTACCCTCAAAATTTATAGCACCTATATTAGTGTTAGCTGCAGTGCCCTCACAACTGTATAGGCAACAGTGCCCCCAAACAATGCCAACCACAGGTTCTAGAAGTATTGGGACACTTTTGGTAAGTTCTACCTCCAACTCAGGGCGACAGCTATTGGGGTCAATGTGCCCCCACTTATGTTAATCTGCTCCTGGGTTGGTGGAGGATCGGGTGGTTTTCAGGACGAGGATGTCACCTGGAGTCTCCACATCTAATTCTGGTGGATGGTATATTGACGACATCCTCGTCCTGTGGTCAGAGGTAAAAAAAAAATCAAATTTGATTCGATAGTGTTTCAGGATGAGAATGTAGCCTATGGTCCCCGCATCCAATTTTGGGGACGGTACATTGATGAAATTCTTGTCTTGTGGGCAGAAGAAAAAAAATAATTTGAACTCTTTGTGGCACACCTTAACAAGAACGATCGTGGCCTCACCTTCACATGTGAAGTGCTTGGAGACAGGATCATGTTCTTCTACCAACTCAGGGGAACAGTTATGGAGACTCCATGTGCCCCCACTTATGCAAATCTGCTCCTGGACTGTTGGGAGGATCCGGTGGTGTGTCAGGACGAGGATGTCATCAGGGTCTCCACATCCAATTCTGATGGATGGTATATTGATGACATTCTTGTCTTGTGGTCAGAGGTAGAAAAAAATAAAGTTTGATATGGTGGTGTTTCAGGACGATGATGTTGCCTGGGGTCCCCAAATCCAATTTTGGGGACGGTACATTGATGACATTCTTGTCTTGTGGGCAGAGGATAAAAAATCATTTGGACTCTTGGCCACCTTAACAAGAATGATCTTGGCCTCACCTTCACATGTGAAGTGGAGATAGGATTGCATTCTTAGACTTGCTCATTACCACAGGTGTTGATGCAGGGGCGGACCTACCGTGGTGCAACTGGTTCAGCTGCACTAGGGCCCCCAACCGGCTAGCGGGCCCCTCAAGCCTGCAGGGGGGCCCCCAGCCGACCCCTGTAACCCAATGTCAGAGGAGAAGAGGGTCAGGCAAGGGAAGCAGGAAGCTTCCTGCTTCCCTTGCCTGATCCCGCTCCTCCTCTCCTTTGCCCCTCTGCCGCCCCGGCTCCCAGGTATGCATGCATTCGGCGCGGCTCAGTTCAGGGTTCAGGTAGGAGAGCCGCATCACCAATAACCACCCCCCTCCCCGCTCCTCGCCGACGGCCGCCAGCACCCCCCCTTCTCACCATGGCTGCACCAGGGTAATAAACAGCCTACTAAGGTGGGAAATCCACCGTCCCAATAACCTCAAGAAAGGGATTCCAGAGGGCCAATTTCTGAAGTTGTTCTTCTCTTATAGACTCTCAATCCCTCGAACACAATCTAAAATATAGATTTCGGCATAGGGGTTATACAACTAGAGTTATTGATTCAGCATATAAATATGTCTGAGCAAGTAAGAGAGCTGAGCAACTCACATTAAACTTAAAAAATCAATCACAAAAGTCAATAACACGTCTGATCGGCCCTTTTGATGATCATCTTGAGAAGATACTGGGGCATTCTTAGGTCTGATCCAGATATATCTGATTGAATCTCCCAAACCAATGGTCACATTTAGGAGGGGTAGATCCATATGGGATTACGTGGTTCACAGCTTCTATACCCCCCTAGACCAGTAGGAACGTGCCTTGACCGTAGGGTAGCAAGAACTTTCAAATGCAGATCGTGACGTTTCTGTTTTTCCATTGACCCATCAGTATGGATACAGGCAGAGTGTATGCAAGTAGGCAATTTGCAAACTGTAAAACAACTAGGGTGATGATCTCTCCGCCCTTAATCCCGCCACTCTTGCTTTTTATTCATCTTTCGTGCTTTGCATTTGAGCTATCGGTATCTCTTGGACCTGAGTATTCTTGACCCCACACTACGTGGAATACCGTACATTTTACTATGTCTGCTTTATATTGCCCATGATTTTAATCTTTGATACATAATAAAGATATTGTGTTTAGGTGTTTTTCTTGTGTTTTGTGTTGATATTAATACGCCCCTTCCATACAGGGCTGTGGATCGGAGTCATGGAGTCAGAGTCGGAGCTGGTATAAAATGGACCAACTCCTAAAATATATAAGAAATTGGGTACAGTAGTTCAATGCAGTATGTGCTGGATATTATTATGTTCTAGCTAATAAATATATTGATTATTGTATCTTAATAATGATTAAAGCCTGATGTTCACATTGTATTACAACAAATGTATGACTTAAACATGAGCCGTGTATGAGGGAGTTGGACTCAGGGAAGTTGAGGAGTCGGGGTCGGAGGTTTGGCTTACTGACTCCACAGCTATGGTTCCATATTTTCATAGGGTTCTTTTACTCTCAAAAGTGTATGAGCCCCGGTGTCCCCTAACAGTGCCATCTACAGTGCCCCTAAAAGTGTACAAGCCAAGAAATGCAGAGCCAGATCACCTGAGTCAGATCAAGCTCTGACAAAGGACTCTTCTTGTTCGATACGCAAAGCTGAACCCTCCACCCCACCATCGGGGATCATCTTCTTTCCATCATAGGACTTATTTTTTTTACTAACTTTTACTCCATGTTGTCTGTTCCTTGGATCTTAATGTGTTAACTCCTTCATGACCAAAGGCCTAATAGTACCCCCTTGGCCGCCTCCCTCTGTTGTGAGCTCACACGCTGAGCTCACGTTATCCTCAACACGTCAGCTGATCTGATCAGCTGACATGTGAAGCTAACAGCGCCAATCGGATCAGCAATCTGATCGGAACTGTTAACTGCGAGGATGGCACTGTCAGTGCCCAAAACACACAACGGTGGGGATCGCGCTGTTCAACGCTGGAATTGAAGGTCCCATGATGCGTTCTCGGGGCTTTGATGCATTGCCACCACAGACCGAGGTCCTGTGATGACCCAGATGCTGTCATGCAACACTTTCTGTGGATGCCAGGTGAGCCCCGACTTCCACAGAAAGGGATCATTTCTCATGTTCACAGGCGTGAAGCCAAATCCGGCTTTAACATTCACCAAAACAGTATCTCAGACCTGCCTGGTGTGTTCCTTGGTCTTCATGATACTCTCTTGATTGAAACAGAACCCTGAGACTATCACAGAGCAGGTGCATTCATACGGAGACTTGATTACACACAGGTGGATTTATACAGAGGCTTGATTACACTCAGTGCATTTATAAGGAGACTTGATTACACACAGTTGGATTCTATTTATCATTACCAGTCATTTAGGACAACATTGGATCATTCAGAGATCCTCACTGACCTTCTGGAGTGAGTTTGCTGCACTAAAAGTAAAGGGGCCAAATAATATTGCACGCCCCACTTTTCAGTTTTTTATTTGTTAAAAAAGTTTAAAATATCCAATAAATTTCGATCCACCTCACGATTGTGTCCCACTTGTTGTTGATTCTTCACAAAAAAATTAGAATTCATATTTTTAAGTTTGAAGCCTGAAATGTGGAAAAAGGTTGAAAAGTTCAAGGGGCTGAATACTTTCACAAGGTACTGAATATGCACTCTTGGCTTCTATCCAGTGACTATTATATTCTATATACTGACCATTTTGAAGAGCCTGCCTCTGGAAAAGCTGAAGAGTTCATTTCTGTGGCAGCTGCAAAGTTCCTGTGGTGTGTCTATTCCCATGTTGTCTTATCTACCTCAAATTGTTTTATTGTAGTAGCAAGTAGCAAGTAGTCTCACTGGCCTGCACACTAGTCAGGGTGAGACTGTGATGGGAGGAAGGACCCGTATGGGCACGTTAGGGAATGCAGTGTTCAGCCTCAGGTGAGTGTTAGAAGGTGACCCTTGCCCCCTCTCTCTAATGCAGGGTCTCAAACTCTGCTGGGTTGGTGGGCCGCACATAGGAAAAAATTTATATCGGGGGGCAACATCCCCTGTAGGACTAAGCGATATTTTTAGCAATACCAGAACTTTTTTCTCGATGCAGTAAAATACAAATCCTGATTCCCTTCTTGTAGTAGTGTCCCCATCCTATAGTAATGTCCGGTCCCAATATTGTAGTAATGTCTCCATCCTGGCCCTCTTCATGTAGTAATGTCCCCATCCTGGTCCTCATCATGTAGTACTGTCCCCGATTCTGATCTCCTTTTCTAGTGATGTCCTCCATCCTGATCCCTTTTCTAGTGATCTCCCCCATCCTGATCCCCTTTTGTAGTGATGTCCCCTTCCTGATCCCCTTTTGTAGTGATGTCCCCTCCCTGATCTCCTTTTCGAGTGATGTCCCCTATCCTGATCTCCTTTTCTAGTGATGTCTCTCATCTGGTTCCTTTTTGTAGTGATGTATCCATCCTGATCACCTTTTCTAGTGATGTCCCCCATCCCAATCCCGTTTTCTAGTGATGTTCCTGATCCTGATCCCATTTAGTAGTGATGTCCCCCATCCTGATCCCCTTTTGTAGTAATGTCCCCCCATATAAGTGCCCTTTTGTAGTGATGTTCCCCATTCTGACCCTTTTTTATAGTGATGTCCCCTATCCCGATCCTCAATAGTAGTGATGACCCTCACCCTAGTTCCCTTTTCTAGTGGTGTCCCCTTCCTGATCCCCTTTTCTAGTGATGTCCCCATCCTGATCCCCTTTTCTACTGATGTCCCCATTCCGATCCCCTGTAGTAGTGATGTCCCCATCCCAATCCCCTTTAGTAGTGATGTTACTGATCCCTTTAGTAGTGATGTCCCTCATCCTAATCCCCTTTAGTAGTGATGTCCCTCATCCTAATCCCTTTTCTAGTGATCTCCCCCATCCCGATCCCCTTTAGTAGTAATGTCCCCCATCCCGATCCCCTTTAGTAGTGATGCCTCCCATCCCGATCCCCTTTCTATGATGTCCCGCATCCCCTTAGTAGTGATGTTCCCCATCCCAATCCCCTTTAGTAGTGATGTCCCTCATCCTGATCCCCTTTTCTATGATGTCCCGCATCCCCCTTGGTAGTGATGTTCCCCATCCCGATCCCTTAGTAGTGATGTCCCCATCCTGGACCCTTTTTATAGTGATGTCCTGCATCCTGATCTACTTTTAAAGTGATGCCTCCCATCCTGGTTTACCTATTTTTACACACTCACACACACCCTCACACACCCTCACACACACTCACAAATACACACTCATTCACATTCACACTCACATGCAAACCCACATACTCACACACAATCACACACATACTCTCACAAACACCCTCAACACACCCACGCATACCTACACATACCTACACACACTCACACACTCTCACACATCCACACATCCTCATACACACATCCTAACACACTCACACACACTCACACTCACTCTCATACACACACTGACACTCACACACATCCTCATACACGTACTCACACACACAGCCTCACACACACTTTCTTATACTCACATCCTCACACACACTCATACACTCTCTCACACACACACTACATACACATTCACTCACACACACACACACACACACACTTACACTTTTCTCACATTAATGATGCATCGCTCCAGTGCAGGGGGCCGCCGCAATACCCGCTGTGCTGACTTCCTGCGTCCACTGTGCTATGACTACCTCCAGCCCCGATTAGACAAGCTCTGTTGCTCAGCAAGATCAATGCAATCTGCCAGCCAGAGGCCCGCAAGTGACGTCATACGCCGCTGTCAGCTGCGGGCCTCTCATTGGCTGGCAGCTTGCATTGAACTTGTTGAGTGGCAGAGCTTGTTAGTGCCACGGCCGGAAGTCATGACACAGTGGGGACTGCAGTGGCCCACTGCACTGGGGTGAAGCATCATTAAGTTGTCCAAGGTGCCACGGCTGCTCAGTGAAGCCCAGGGGCCTCATGCGGCCTCTCGTGTGTTTGAGACCCCTGCTCTAAGGCTAGGTCCTTCTATTACATCTTTCCAGGGGTGCCCCTTGTGTAGCACGTCTCCTCTTGGCCCCTGTTGTGACAGTGCCCCATAAAACTGTGCTATCAATAATGTTCCGTAACTGTGTGAACTGAGGTTTCTACAAAACGGTAACAGCCACTGTGCCCAATAACAAAGCTATTTACCAAAACTGTACCAGCCACAATGCCACACAACAGTGCCAGCCTCAGTGCCTTCTAAATTGTAGGGGTCATAATGTCCAAAAACAGTCCATCGGCTTTGCGAGAACCAGAGTGTCCTGCCTAACGGGAAGGACATTATGCCAGTCATACCATCTCAGATGCAGACATTTAGCACCACTATACCATGCGGTGCCATTTTCCTGCCCAGTATTCATTATCAGAGAGACCATGCTGAGCTCCTGGATCCATGACGGATCCTGATTGCTTTTCTCTGTTCCAAAATTAAACCGACAGAGTGGAAATACATCTGATAGTGTTGGCAGCGGTTGGATGTTATGGGTAGATTATCACTCCCCATTCTCCACACTTATCTCCCTGCCAACCGAGCTGAGACTCCGGAGGCGTTGTCCATATGCTGGAAAAATAGACATCGATATATCACAGCTCCAGTATAATACAGGAGGAACGGGATGTGTTCTCCAAATCATACAGGTCAGTGCAGAGCAACTACAACTCCCAGCAGAATGTGACAGTGATGGGCAAATCTGGAGGAAACACTTCTATGGGTGTTGGCGCATCTGGACCTGTGTTGGGATGTTGGCATCCCCATGCCAACTTCTGTCCACATAGGAGTAATGACGCTGGTCCTTGCTTGGAGTCTCAACATTCCAAGAGTGAAAGAGTGGGGTCATTGATGATAACCCAACACATTGTAGGAATGTACTGTAATATGAGTGGAGGGCGCCATTAACCCTTCCCAAGGCCATAGAGTTATGGCGCTAGTAAGGATTGCACAGATTTAGTGTGATATAAAAGTGTTAGCGGGATTTGCTAGAGGATTTCATTACCTGCTTAATATAAATCAATTTTCAGACATGATCCTCCCAAATTTGGGGTATCCCAGACAAAAGGTTTAGGAAAACTTGCCGAAATGTGGGTGTCCCAGAATGAACCATGGGAGATAGCCGAAGAATCGGGGGCATTCATGACCAGTGATGGTGGACAGGACTTGAAATGTTCCTATTCCTCCAACAGAAATGATGTTACGTAAAGGAATTGCCACAGGATTGTTACAGAATTTCTGGAGATTTCACCCTACACATGAATCCTAAACATCAACCGATCCAGAGAGAACGTGCAGAGCTTGAAGAGATCGGCAGCAACTCCCACCTTTAACTGTTCTGAATCTCTAGGACACAGTAATAGTAGAATATACTGTGATGGTGGAAAAAGAAGCTGCGACATGAGTGGGGGCATCATATGGGGCCAGAATACTGTTTAGGGCAGTAGGGATCATGTAGGGGCATATCATAGTGTGTGGGGGCATCATATGTGGTGCATGTGAATGCTGTGTAGGGGCATCATATGGGGGCATACTAGTGTGTGGGGGCATCATATGGTGGCTGAATACTATGTGGGAAAATAATACTGTGTGGGGCATCATATGGATAAATAACACTATGTGATGGCATCAAGTGGTTATGTGGCGCCCCTGCGACCAGGGTGGCCACATAGGGAACTGCAGCCAGGCAGAAAGACAGACGGTTTGTGCAACAAACACGCTCACGGACACAACACACCACTAGAGGCAGCACCCAACCCGGAGCCCGGGACTGTAGGCGGGAAAGATGTGGTTTAGAGGAAAGTGGGTGGGAAGAATGTAGATCAGGTGACAGAAAGCTTAAATAGAGGAGAAAGAGGAGGAAGGAGTTAGTAGGCTGAGGTAGGCTGAGCAGCCAAGACACAGTAGGCCAGAGTGAGCCGAGCAGCACAGACATCAGAATCCAGAGAGTCACAGAAACCATGGAGAGAAAGCTCGTCCATAGCCGGCATCACAGGGGAGTGTGAGGACAGAGACCGGACCAGCATTACTGGGTCTGAGGAACGCGGCAGCACTGACTAACTGGTGGAGAAGTTTTCCCTGATTTGTGCTGGAGTCACACCGCCCAGATGGAGTCTGGTAACGCCTTTCTGCAAGAAAGGCTTACTGCAGACTAAGAGAAAAGATGGGAGTGATGGTGTTGTCACGGTCCGCGCTGCTCTGGGTTCAAATCACTCCCATCATTTTTCTTGGATCATACCACTGTCCAGTGGTAGGTGGAGGTCCTGCAGCAGCTTGGAACATTTGATTCCTAACCAGTTGTGGGGATCACAACTGGACCAGGTGAGCGGCTCCACAGCACCACCATATTACACTAGTGTCACTAGTGATAGGGCACTATTGCGCCTCTTGTCCCCCTCCCTTTTATATTTTACTGCAGACTAGGCACACAGCAGAGTGTCGGCTCTGGAGGGAACCGATGATTCACCCGGCTTCCCAGAATAACTGACGGGGAGATTAACTCCAGGTTGGTGTTCCCACAACAAGGGTTGTAGGCACAGCAGCAACCGTGAGGACCCACAAGGGTCCGAGCTGCTGCCATACAACCCGAGGAACCCTGCCTGAGTTTCCGTGTTTGATTCCAGGTATATTGAATTGTGCATCATACCCTTTATCCTGTCAGGAGCAGCCCAACCCACAGCAGGCTCATACATCTAGCTGCAGCCCCATCATCCATCCATCCTCCTGGCAGAGCAGCGCTGCAGACGGTGGTCCTATCATTGACCACAACCCGTGGGTGGCGTCACGACAAACTTTATCCATTGTACATATCCCCTTTTACTTGTGAGAACCAGGGACACGGTCCGGACCAGGACCTCCATGACATCCCCAGCAGTACCCTGGTCCGGTACCGAGTACCCCGTCCCTGTGGGCTCCACAGTTGCATAATACTGTATGGGGGCAACACATGGGAGCTTAATACTTTGTAGGGGAATCATATGGCGGTATAATAATGTGCTAGAGCTTTGTATGACGGCGTAATACTGTGTATTGGGGACATCATATGGGGGACATGATCTTCACTCCCATGAACCAGAAGTCCGCTACCTTGGAGAAACCCTTAACTCTGCCTTTTCCTTCAATCTACATATCCATGCTCTCGCCATCTCCTGTCACCTCCAACTGAAAAATATTTCAAGAATTCATATTTCCTCAGTTTCAATCTGCTAATATGCTTGTACATGCCCTCATCATCTCTCACCTTGACTACTGCATCCTCCTCCTCTGTGGCCTCCCTGTTAACATTCTTGCACTTCTCCATCCTCAACTCTGCTGCCTGACTAATCCACCCCTCTCCTCACTAAATCCAGTTGAAACTACTAACCCTGACCTACGAAACTGTCCATAATCTGTCCGCTCCCTATGTCTGGCCCACAAGAGTCTGGGGTACTCAGATCTCAGGATGTAGGGTACGGTGGGTGTCACAGGTGGTTGGTGCCCGAGTCTGTGCCTTGGTGACATCAAAGAGGGTATTTACAGGGATTAAGTTAATGGATGATTGTCGTGACGCCACCTGTAGGTCCGATGATGTCACCGGCATGCTGGACCTCGGGGTGATGGCGGCAGCAAGGTGTTGTATCTCCCTACAGGTGGAGCGGGATCCCGAGGCTGTAAGGGTATGATAGTGGAATAGGGTAGCGCAGTCATTGCGGTGTGGGCAGCTGAAGAGGACACACACACAGAAGTCTTTTCTGTACCTTTTACTGGTGGTTTTGCAGGTACCTTCAGGGTGAAGGTGTACTTGATTTCCACACGATTGAGCATAGGCTCCTTGTCTGTTCCCTTGTCCCGAAGTCTGTGTGGTGAAACGGCTGACCTCTCTTCACTTTACACCCGTGTTGCTGCACTGAGGGCTCCCGCTACCTCTCTGTGGCTCCTGGCTCTCAAATGTGGGTGCTGCGGGTGTCCGGGAAGCTAAACCTCCACGGTGTACTGGATTCTATGCTGGGCTGATCTCTCTCCCTTCTGCAGACTCGGTTTCCAGTGACTGGAGTTCTCCTGGGGTAGCCGGGATGGCTCCTCTACCCCCTCTGAAGTGTTCCTCGCCTCTGCCTTCAGGTCCTCACTCTCTCTGGACCTCATGCTGTCTCTGGAGGGGCACTGGTGTCGGGCCTAGCACAGCTCTGATAATCCCGTTTTAGCTCACTAGGCACTGAGCTGACTTCACAGTTCTCCTAGGGACTGCACACTCTGGCTAACTCTGCCCCCAGCACCTGTATTTATAGGGGATCTGGCTTAACAGCAACCAGTGGAGCTCCCCCTACAGGCCTGGGGTGGAAGGTGTTGTTGTGTGTATGTCAGTACCAGATGTGGAAATCCCTTAAGGTACCTTTACACGCCGCCACTGTGCCTAGCAACCGGTATCAACCGCACGTGCACGCGCACGTTTTTGACGGTTGATACCGATCGCCGATGCCGCATGTACACGCCGCCATTGCGTTGTCAACTGAAGGTATTGTGGTTCCCCGGAAGTTCCCATAGATCCTGCGGATAACTGTCTATTGAATACCCTGCTGCTTCACACGCCGCAACCACTAAGGGAATGTGGGCGTACATCTTTCGTGCCGCAAGTACATAGGCGTGACAGAGTTGTGTATTCTGTGACGCAAAAATGTTTATTGGACAACGCAATAGTGTCATGATTGGGCAGCCTGCGCAGGAAGGCTGGCTAATACATGACGCCATTGCCATTGTGTAGTGTGACTGGCCAGCTCTTTAAATATGGCGCCTGTGAAGGGACAGCCAATGGTAAACACAGTAGCCCCCACCAATCATCGCTGATGGGGTATCCAATGAGGCTGTGTCACGTCCCTGGGAATTCACTAGGCGACAGTGATTCAATCCCTGTGCCCCGTTTAGACGCCACTACCATGGCAATTGTGCCTTTGTGTTGCCTTGGGTTTTTGAACACGGCTCAGAAACCGGTATCCGAGTCAACTGCAGGAAACCCAATCACTTTCCCAATTTACACGCTGCCATTTGTAGCAATTTCAAGGCAACAGGCACAAAAATCCCCATTGCCAGGCAGTTGCTACCACGCAGTGGCGGCGTGTAAAGGTGCCTTTAGGGTACTAGTTGGCTCTGTGGCTTTCCTGGCACAGGGCTCACACCTATATTTTCAAACTAATCTGAGGTCCTCTCAAGACCTCCTCCTCTCCTTCACACTTATTTGTTTCTTACCCATCCATCTACAAGACTTCTCCTGAATGTCCCCCATCCTTTGGAATTCTGCACAACCAACACATCCCATTTTCCACCATATTATGAACTTTCAAAGGAGACTTGAAAACTCATCTCTTTAAAAAATCTACAGCCTGCAATGACCCCCCACCATCACCGAAGCGGCCACCTCACCACCACCAACATGGGAGCCACCACCTCACCATTACTACCAACACTGGATCTGCCATCTAACCACCACCACCAGAGCTGTCACCTCACCACCACTACCATCACTGGAGCCTCCGCTTCACCACCACCACCACAGAAGCATCCACTTCCCCAATACCACCACCAGAGCGGCCGTCTCACTACACTCGGAGTGGCCACCTCACCACCACAGGAGCAGCTGCCTCACCACCACCACCACTGGAGCGGCCACCTCAACACCACTATCACCAGAGGTGCCACTTCACCATCAATAGAGCGACAGCCTCACCACCACCGGTGCAGCGGTCACCTCAGCGCCACCAAAGCGGCTGCATCACCACCAATGGAGTGGTCGCCTCAACACCACTACCACCAGAGGTACAACCTCACCACCAATAGAGTGGCAGCCTCACCTCCACCACCGATGCAGCGGTCACCTCACAACCACCCCACCACCTTACCACTGCCACTGGTGCAGTTACTCCACCACCACCAGAGCTGCCACCTCACCACCACCGGAGCAACTGCCTCAGCATCACTGAAGCGGCCGCCTCAGCGCCACCAAAGCGGCTGCATCACCACCAATGGAGCGGTCACCTCACCACCACTACCACTATCGGAGTGGCTGCCTAACCACTACCAGAGCGGCTGCCTCAACACCACCACGACCAGAGCTGTCACCTCACCACGACCACCAGAGCGGTTGTCGAGCCTACTGGGACGAGGGTACTCGGTACCGGACCGGGACTTTACTGGGGGAAGTCACGGGTGGTCCTGGTCCGGTCCGTGTCCCGGGCCCTGGCAAATAAAGGGGAATATTTACAGGGGATGTCACTCGTGACGCCACCCACTTGATGCGGCCAGTGATGGGGGCCGCCGCTGCTGCAGAACCTTCGGGGGTGATGTGATGGCAGCGGAGATGGTGTAGTTCCAGTGGGAAGAACTGTATCCCCCGGGGCAGTAAGGGTTAAGTCTATGGTGAAGTTGTAGCACACTTAATTGCAGACGCTGCAGGGATCTCTCCTCAGCGTTGGGGCTGACAGGATGGAGCTGTGGCTCTGCAGGTGGAGGTCTTTCTGATGCAATCCTGTTAGGAGAGAATCACTTTCGTGCAGAGACACAAGGGAAGCAGTTCCAGGGTTTTCCAAAGCTTTACTCAAAGTTCTTCCAGTTACTTTACAAGTCATTTGCAGTTCTTACAAGTTACAGTACACGGGCACATTCTCCCTCTCCGGGTTCCCTTTGCTCTGCAGCCAGGCCTCTCTCTCTGTGACCCCTCACACAATCTGCAGTGTCCTTTCCGGGCTATAACGGTCTCCGTCTCCACGGGTGTGTGTGAAACGCTGGACAGTATGGCGGTGACTCGGGCTTCTGTGGGTCCTTAGTTTGTCACTGAGCTGCCTGTCCTTTGGGTACGGATCTCAATCTAAAACTCAGACCCCCCGTCGTGTTGTCTGAGGATGCCGGGTAAACTACGGTCCCCTCTAGAGCCGACACTCTACTTTAGCCCAGCCTCCAGCAGTCCTCAAGCCTGAGGCTCTACCAGGCTCCTTTCTCTCTGTTCCTCTCTGTATATAGGAGGGCTACTCAACCTGCAGTCGGTTGCTTTAGCTGTGTTTCTAGGGCCCCGGGTTACACCGTCCCTCTCTGTCCTCTCACACTCCTGGGGATCTGACTCTGGATGGGCTTTCTCTCTCCTCTGGCTCGCACTGGCTCAGTACAGATTCTGCGCTCCGTATGTCTTCACTCTTCCAGGCAGTGTGGCTCTCTACTGCTCAGCTTCAGCTCAACCTGCTGCTGTTCTCCGGCCTTTGCATCTCAGCTTCTCTGCTGCTCTTTGGTCTTTACAGCTCAGCCTACTGTGGCCTACTGAACACCTTCACTCCTCCCCCTTCCTATATACTGTCAAGTCACCTGACTACGTGTGTGCCCAACCCACTCCTCTGAATCCACCACCCCTCAATCTCATAGAGTCTCTAATCTCAGGGCTGGATGTTACCTCCTCTGACACGTGGGCCGTGTGGGCTGTGAGGGTGTTGGTGTGCAACAAGTGTCCTACCTGCCTGGCTGCAGTTCCCTTTTGTGGCCTCCTGGACGCAGGGGCCACAACGGCAGCCTCACCACCACCACCGGCGGAATGGTCACCTCATAACCACCACCACCTTGCCAATGCCGCTGAAGCAGTCACCTCCTGTCTGTACCAGTCTACTGTAATCTATATCTGTATTTTGTATGTAACCCCATCTCATGTACAGCACCATTGAATTACAGGTGCTTCAAAAATAAATTATTATTATTATTATTATTATTATTATTAATAATAATAATAATAATAATAATAATAATAATAATAATAATCCTGTGTGGGAGAATCATGTTGGGCATAATACTCTGTTGGGGCATCAGATGACTGGTTGTAACTGTGTGAAGTCAAAATATTTGGCAAAATATAGTGTGGGGGCACATTATAGGGGGATTATACTATTTGGAAGCATAACATGAGGGTACCAAACTGGTAGGGCATTGTATGGGGTATAATACCATATGGGGCATCACATAGGGATGTGATATGGTGAGGGGACAGTAAATGGGGGGCATGATAGAGTATGGCAGTATTACATGGGGCACAATACTCTGTGGGGGCATCATATCATCAGGTGTAATCATGCTTTGCATAATATTGTGTGGGGAATAATACTACGTGGGGGCATGAAGTAGGACATAATACTATAGGAGGGGGGCGTCACATAGGGCCATGATAGAGTGTGTGGGCAACATTAGGGGGGATATTATTTTGGGAAGCATCACATTAGGGGCGTGATACTTTACACAAATATATATATATATATATATATATATATATATATATGTGTGTGTATAAAACTCATATAAAAAGACTGAGCCCCCTCACATCAAAGTGAAAAAATTGGAACACAGGAATTAAGAAAGTAGAGGTGAGCATATAACTTGCCACAAGGGTTAAAAACTATACCTGGGAATTGGAGGAATCTGAAAGTCATTACTGTCCTCTAGTGGCTGACAAATATAACTGCAGCTGCTAATGTTTACCAAATACATTATGCCCTGTGCACCATTATGACAATTTTGGTAAAATTGTGCTGTATTTCACACCTTAAATTGTTTTTTGTGTTTTTAGAAATGTTTAGTCACATTCCCAGGTAGGTTCGGGCAGGAAATCTATTTGTGACCAGGATCCAGTATACAGTCATGGCCAAAAGTTTTGAGAATGACACCAAAATGATATTTTCACATGATCTGCTGCCCTCTGGTTTTTATTTGTGTTTGTCCGATGTTTATATCACATACAGAAATATAATTGCAATCATATTATGATACCAAGAGGTTATATTGACAGTTAGAATGAGTTAATGCAGCAAGTCAATATTTGCAGTGTTGACCCTTCTTCTTCAGGACCTCTGCAATTCTCCCTGGCTGCTCTCAATCAACTTCTGGACCAGATCCTGACTGATAGCCGTCCATTCTTACATAATCAATGGTTGCATTTTGGCAGAATTTGTTGGTTTTTGTTTGTCCACCCGTCTCTTGATGATTGACCACAAGTTCTCAATGGGATTAAGATCTGGGGAGTTTCCAGGCCATGGACCCAACATCTCTATGTTTTGTTCCCTGAGCCATTTAGTTATCACCTTTGCTTTATGGCAAGGTGCTCCATTATGCTGGAAAAGGCATTGTTGGGCGCCAAACTGCTCTTGGCCGGTTGTGATCAGTTGCTCTTGGAGGACATTCTGGTACCATTCTTTATTCATGGCTGTGTTTTTAGGCAAGACTGTGAGTGAGCCGATTCCCTTGGCTGAGAAGCAACCCCACACATGAATGGCTTCAAGATGCTTTACAGTTGGCATGAGACAAGACTGGTGGTAGCGCTCACCTCTTCTTCTCCGAATAAGCTGTTTTCCAGATGTCAAGGGGATTCATCAGAGAAAATGACTTTACCCCAGTCCTCAGCAGTCCACTCCCTGTAACTTTCCCCCAGTCCTCAGCAGTCCACTCCCTGTACCTTTCCCCAGTCCTCAGCAGTCCACTCCCTGTACCTTTCCCCAGTCCTCAGCAGTCCACTCCTGTCCCTTCCAGTCCTCAGCAGTCCACTCCCTGTACCTTTCCCCAGTCCTCAGCAGTCCACTCCCTGTACCTTTCCCCAGTCCTCAGCAGTCCACTCCCTGTACCTTTCCCCAGTCCTCAGCAGTCCACTCCTGTACCTTTATCAGTCGGTCCCTGATGTCTTTTCTGGAGAGAAGTGGCTTCTTTGCTGCCCTCCTTGAAACCCAGGCCTTGCTCAAGAGTCTCCGCCTCACAGTGCGTGCAGAAGCACTCACCACCAGCCTGCTGCCATTCCTGAGCAAGCTCGGCACTGCTGGTAGTCCGATCCCCGAGCTGAAACAGTTTTAAGATACGGTCCTGGCGCTTGCTGGTCTTTTTTGGGCGCCCTGGAGCCTTTTTGACAACAATGGAAGCTCTCTCCTTGAAGTTCTTGATGATGCGATAGATTGTTGACTGAGGTGCAATCTTTCTAGCTGCGATACTCTTCCCTGTTAGGCCATTTTTGTGCAGTGCAATGATGGCTGCACGTGTTTCTTTAGAGATAATCATGGTTAACTGAAGAGAAACAATGATACCAAGCACCAGCCTCCTTTTAAAGTGTCCAGTGGTGTCATTCTTACTTAATCATGACTGATTGATCGCCAGCCCTGTCCTCATCAACACCCACACCTGTGTTAATGGAACAATCACTAAAACGATGTTAGCTGCTCCTTTTAAGGCAGGACTGCAATGATGTTGAAATGTGTTTTGGGGTTAAAGTTCATTTTCTAGGCAATATTGACTTAGCAAGTAATTGCTGTTAAGTGATCACTCTTTATGACATTCTGGAGTGTATGCAAATGCATTAGAAAACTGAAGCAGTAGACTTTGTTAAAATTAATATTTGTATCATTCTCAAAACCTTTGGCCATGACTGTACAGTTTGTATTGTCACCCCTGCAATTCTGTCAGATAATACTCAGTTTCTTCCTGAAAATGATTGCAATCACAAATTCTTTGGTATTATTATCTTCATTTAATTTGTCTTCAATGAAAAAACACAAAAAGAATTGTCCTAAAGCCAAATTGGATATAATTCCACACCAAACATAAAAAAGGGGGTGGACAAAAGTATTGGCACTGTTAGAAAAATCATGTGATGCTTCTCTAATTTGTGTCATTAACAGCACCTGTAACTTACCTGTGGCACCTAACAGGTGTTGGCAATAACCAAATCACACTTGCAGCCAGTTGACATAGATTAAAGTTGACTCAACCTCTGTCCAAGAGATTTCAACGCAAATTGTGCGGATGGTGGATAAAGAACCTCGACTAACATCCAAACAAGTTCAAGCTGCCCTGCAGTCCGAGGGTACAACAGTGTCAGCCCGTACTACCATCGGCGTCTGAATGAAAAGGGACTGTATGGTAGGAGACCCAGGAAGACCCCTTCTTACCCGAGACATAAAAAAGCCAGGCTGGAGTTTGCCAAAACTTACCTGAGAAAGCCTAAAACGTTTTGGAAGAATGTTCTCTGGTCAGATGAGACAAAAGTAGAGATTTTGGGCAAAGGCATCAAAATAGAGTTTACAGGAGAAAAAAAGAGGCATTCAAACAAAAGAACACGGTCCCTACAGTCAGACATGGCGGAGGCTCCCTGATGTTTTGGGGTTGCTTTGCTGCCTCTGGCACTGGACTGCTTGACCGTGTGCATGGCATTATGAAGTCTGAAGACTACCAACACATTTTGTAGCATAATGTAGGGCCCAGTGTGAGAAAGCTGGGTCTCCCTCAGAGGTCATGGGTCTTCCAGCAGGACAATGACCCAAAACACACTTCAAAAAGCACTAGAAAATGGTTTGAGAGAAAGCACTGGAGACTTCTAAGGTGGCCAGCAATGAGTCCAGACCTGAATCCCATAGAACACCTGTGGAGAGATCTAAACATGGCAGTTTGGAGAAGGCACCCTTCAAATATCAGGGACCTGGTGCAGTTTGCCAAAGAAGAATGGTCTAAAATTCCAGCAGAGCATTATAAGAAACTCATTGATGGTTACCGGAAGCGGTTGATCGCAGTTATTTTGGCTAAAGGGTGTGCAATGAAGTATTAGGCTGAGGGTGCCAATACTTTTGTCCGGCCTATTTTTGGAGTTTTGTGTGAAATGATCAATGTTTTGCTTTTTGCTTCATTCTCTTTTGTGTTTTTTTCATTGAAGACAAATTAAATGAAGATAATAATACCAAAGAATTTGTGATTGCAATCATTTTCAGGAAAAAAATGAGTATTATCTGACAGAATTGCAGGGGTGTCAATACTTTTGGCCACAACTGTATATTATGCTGATTCCGGCGATGTTCCTTGTACTGCGATATATTTTGCTCCGCTCCCTCCTTTCGGAGCTGATACAATTTTTGGATTAGGTCATTACTTCTAGACTGGAACGTCCTGCAAATTTCCCATCCAAATCTCTCTGCACCTCACGGTTAGACATCTGCTCGCCTCCGGTGCAGACACCAAGCCCAGTACAGTCATCTGTCTGTTCAAGAAGGCTTCCGAAGGTGCCCCGCGGTGAGGACACTAAGCCCTATACAGTCATCTGTCTGTTCAGGAAGGCTCCCGCAGGGGCCCCGCTGAGGTCATTACCAGGATTGGGTTATGGGGGGCGTCACTGACTTCTGTTTTACTGGAATATTGCTTCTCCTAACACTGCAGCAGCAGTTATCTTTATTATCCACAAGGGGCAGTCATGTCTTATGGAATGTTGAATGTCACAGATATAAATGAATGGAAAATCAAAGAACCAGCTTCTAAAATCCTCTCCACAAATAGACGTCACTTGTCACTTAGTTGCCCTGTGTCTCCATGGGTCATTGAGAACATGACCCCAACACCTGTTTTTGTCACTCCCAATTGCCCCACATCCACATCTCTATATATCTTGCATTTCTATGTACCTGGATTCTAGAAGTTTAAGACTTTTTTTTTTTTTCATTTTAGAAAATGACTTCAAAATAATGAAAAATAGTTACAATAATGTCATTTTTAACACACTTTAAAAACAAACAAACATCATAAATCATCAAATCACAGACATAACTGTTCTTCCTGTAATTGTAACAACCCGTACAACCCAGTGATCAGATTATCTATGGTGATCGGTAAATGGCGTAAAAAAATGGCTTAAAAGGATTGTGCCACCATGGCATATATTGCTAATGCGGCACAAATCACGTGAATAAGGTGTTTTTGTAAATTACACCTATTAAAAATTATGCCCCATTCAAAAGCTACGCGGCTTTGAAGTATAGTATGACACCCCCTGCTGGTAGCATAACCGGTCACTCTGTCTGACCTCTCTTCAGATCGCGCATGCCTGGTTCCCTCTCTCTGAAGTGTGTGAAGATCCCTCCGCGCCTTCAGCAGGATGGCTGGATCTCACGCTGACAGCTGGTATACAGACGCTCCAGCACAGGACCAGGCGTCTCATCTCGCCCTCCACAGCTGTTATTACATACACTGCCACCTCCCGCGCCACATCTTCTCTATGCGGGGAGGTGAAGCACACAGACTGTCCGTGCTGAACACAGTATGTGTGTATGTATCTGTGTATATCTGTATCTATATGTGTGTGAATGTATATGTATGTGTATGCATGTGTCAGTATGTATATGTGTGTGTGTATGTATATATGTCAATGTGTGTGCTCCGGGTCTAATGCAGGGGTTACCTGGGGCACAGACTGTAATACAGGGGCTATGTGGGGGCACAGACTGTAATACAGGGGGCTATGTGTGAGCTCTAGGTGTATTATAGAGGCTATGTGAGCCCTTCAGTTATAATACAGAAGGCCATGTGCGGCCTCCTGCTGTATACTGAAGACTGTGTGCAGCCTCCTGCTGTATACTGGGGACTGTGTGTGGCCTCCTGCTGTATACTGTGGGATGTGTGTGTGGCCTCCTGCTGTATACTGGGGACTGTGTGTGGCCTCCTGCTGTATACTGTGGGATGTGTGTGTGGCCTCCTGCTGTATACTGGCAGCTGTGTGTGGCCTCCTGCTGTATACTCTGGGATGTCTTTGCGGCCTCCTGCTGTATACTGGTGGCTGTGTGTTGCCTCCTTCTGTATACTGGGGGCTGTGTGCAGCCTTTTGCTGTATACTGAGGGCTGTGTTCAGGCTCCTCTGTATACTGGGGGCTGTGTGCAGGCTCCTGCTGTATACTGGGGCTGTGTGTAGGCTCCTCTGTATACTGGGGCTGTCTGCGGCCTCCTGCTGTATACTGGCGGCTGTGTGTGGCCTCCTTCTGTATACTGAAGGATGTGTATGGCCTCCTGCTGTATACTGGGACTGTGTGCAGCCTCCTACTGTATACTGGGGGCTGTGTGCAGCCTTTTTGCTGTATACTGACTGGTGTGTGCAGGCTCCTCTGTATACTGGGAGTTGTGTGCAGGCTCCTGTGTATACTGGGGGCTGTCTGCGGCCTTGAGCTGTATACTGGGGCTGGGTGTCGCCTCTTGCTGTATCCTGGGGGCTGTCTGCGGCCTTGAGCTGTATACTGGGGCTGGGTGTCGCCTCTTGCTGTATACTGGCGGCTGTGTGCAGGCTCCTGCTGTATACTGGGGGCTCTGTGCGGTCTCCTATATACTTGCGGATGTATGCAGGCTCCTGCTCTATACTGGGGCTCTGTGCGGCCTTGTGCTGTATACTGGGGGCTGCACCCTCTGCTATATACTCATAGCTGTGTGTGGCAGGTTGTTAGAAGAATATGTTTTGGGGTTTGTGTGGCTGCTGCAGTTTTACTGACAGTCATATTCTAGTGTGCGGCATTTTCCAGGCATCCTTGTCTTCAGCTGAATGTTTCACAGACAGGTATTAGCGGTGTTATACTATGAATCTACTTTGTTGCCTATAGCAACCATTCAGAAGCTGAATATGCATATGCATGTATGTACATGTATGTGTCTGTAAGTATATGTATGTTTGTGCATGTGAATGCACGTGTATGTGTGTGTGCATGTGTGTGTATGCACATGTGTGTAAGCGCATGTGCGTGCAAATGTGTGTGCGCATGTGTGTATGTGCCTGATGTGTGTGAATGCATGCATGTTGGCCTAATGCATATTGATCTGTATGTATTGCAACAACTATTGTTTGTTTAATATGATGTGATTTTATGTCTGCATGCATATTGTTCAGATGTCAACAAAGTTAAAAAAAAAAAAAAAAAAAAGAAAAAAAAAAAAAAAGAGGGTCCTCATTCAGAGACAGGATGTTCCTCCTCCTGCTCCCTGTGCACACATTCTAGTGTGGAACTGGAAGCTGAAGGTCACAGCAGATTTCTCTCTCCCTCTCCAGAAACCAGATTGATCCTATTCTCATGTTCTTATTCTCAATAAATGAACATTCTCTGTTGCTCACTGTGGACATCACGCTGATTAACCCGCTGCTAACAATGCATGTGTATGCATGTATGTGGGTGTGTGTGAAGGCGCATGTGTGTACATGCGTGTATATGTGCATGTATGTGCGTGCATGTGTGTGGTGTGTATATGCATGTTTGTGTATGTGCCTGCATGTTTTTGCATATGTATATGCATGTATGTATGTGTGCATCTGCATGTGTATGCACCTGTATGTGTAAGTGCTTGCTTACGTGTGGTGTATGTGCGCATATATGTGTGGGGACATTAGAGTGAGAATATGCGTGTTTGTGTGTATGTGTGTGTTAGTGGTGTGTGTATGTATGCTTGTGCTTGTGGGAACATTATACTGTGTGTGAATATGTGTGCATGCATGTGTATACATGAATGTGTGTACATGTATGTATATGTGTGTACATGCATGTGTATATACATGTATGTATATGTGTACATGCATGTGTATGTACATGTATGTATGTGTACATGCATGTGTAAATACATGTTTGTGTACATTAATGTGTATGCACATGTATGTATATGTGCTTATACATGTATGTATATGTGTGTAGATGCATGTGTATGTACATGTATGTTTGTGTACATGTATGTGTATGTATGTGTTGGGTGTACATGTATGTATATGTGCGTATGTATTTGGTGTGTGTAGTGACATGCTGCCCTCACCCACCTCCGTTCGGCCACAGCCATCCCTGGCTTGTGGCCTGTGATGAATGAGAAGGGGTGCCGGCTCCCTCTGCCAACAGAGGGCGTCCACACCCCATCTCTGGCACAAGTCTGAAGCCGCAGACTTTACTGATGGCTGTGATGGTGGGTGAGGGCAGCGCATTGCGATGTCCGGACGGGGGGCACAGCGGTCTGGCGAGGGTACAGCTGTCCGGGGGGAATCCGGCGGTGAGTCCGTGGGACGGTGGTGTCCACTAGTGTACCATGCAAGGCTGGTACACCAGCGGGTGCCATATTGGAATACCATCACTTGGGTATTACAGTATAATTCAGCACTCGTGGGGTTGAATCAGGAAGACTGGTGCTGAAGGGTTTTCTGGAGTACGATGTGATGAATTGATTAAAAGGCCATGTCAATTAATTAATCAGCGCATCTTATTAGTGTGTGTTACTCACCAGAAATGCTACTCCTGTCAGAGAATGGAGTAGCATTTCTGACAAAGAAACGCTGGCACTTCTGCTGAATTTCACAGGCAGGAAAACCACGCTGAATCTCGACTCATCACCAGCTCTACTGTCAAGACTCTGAATATTTTGATTACCTTTTGGTCATCCTTGCCCTCTTCCAAGATGGCGTCCTTTGCTTCATGTGCTCTTTGTCTTCCTGCCATTATAAACCTCACTCCAGCCTCTAGTCATTGCTAAAGTATTCTGCCTGTTTCCTGTTTAGTGGCTTCTCCAGTTCTCTGCTACTCGGCAAGTCCTGTGTGGACTCTCTTATTGCTGCCTTCAGAGGTTCTGCTACCTACATCTACTGCCAGCATTCTTTCTGCTTCTGTCTACCCTGCTTCTCCCTCTACTTAAGCTCTTGCCTCTCCTGCCTTTGCTGACATGTAAACTGGTTGCTTTATTAAGTGCTCTGTTGCTTCTACGTTCAAATTGATGCAGAGCACGAGACTGTTCTGGACTTCTGGACTCTGGTAATTTGCTCTGCATCTCTTCCTGACTTTCTAAGACTTCCTTCCAGACATCCCTGGATGATATAATGTTTTATAGACTTGCTTAAAGATATTCAGTTTGGACTTATCATAGATTTTCCTTTTACAGCATCTCCAAGTGTAAACTGCGCGTTATAGACTATTCCTTGATTGCATTTTCCTCTGAAGTTTTTCAACAGACTTTTTGTTAAGGCTTATTCATATCATCACTTTGTGTTTATGGACTTTGAGTTTTGCTCTGCAGTTTGTTGTTAATTAACATGTGTTATAATATTGACGTTTTCACCTATAAACTGTGTTCAGTCACCGTATGTCTTTGCTGCACGCAAAAAGACTCCTGAGTTATCCATTATAATTATTATATCTACCAATTTTGGTTGAGCTTCTTGAAACCCTGGTGTGAAAATGTAACTATGCATTGCGCAAAAAAATGATTGTTCTTTCATGATGGAAACTGTCCTGGCCAGCCATCCACAGCTAAACAAGCCCAAACCAAGATATAACCACCATAATGTTTCTCAGATGATATGAGGTTTTATGTTGTTTGGCAGAGTTTTTCTTCCTCCAAACATAACGCATATCATATAAACCAAAAAGTTCTATTTTGGTCTCATTTGTCCACACACATTGTTCCATAAGTTTTTTGGTTTGTCTAGGTGATCTTTAGCAAAATGGAGACGGGCAGCAATGTTCTTTTTAGATATCAGTGGCTCATTACAATCCTGCCATGCACAACATTGTTTTTCAGTGTTCTCCCGAAGGTGGACTCATGAACATTAACATAACCTTATTTGAGAGAGACCTTTAGTTGCTTAGAGGTGACCTTGAATTCCTTTGTGACCTCATGGATTATAATACTGTCACATCTCCACCAGAGCCTGCTCCTGCGACATCTGATTCTGTCATCAGGCATCGCCGTATTCACCCTGTAAGTGGTGCTGGTGATAGAAGGGAGAAGTCAGAGCCAGAATCTATGGCAAGTGCAGGCTACGCTCATCCCACTAAGGTTAGAGTATCTGGGACCTGCAGTGCTTCACGGTTTGACAAAGAGGATGTGTGTGTGCTGTCAGCTGAAGTCATTAACATCTAGCTTCAACCTATTGGAAAGCACCACACCTAGGGATATAACTAGAAAAGGTGCAGGGGTTACAATGGCACCTGGGCCCTGAAGCCTATGGGGCCCCAAAAGTCCTTTGGGCCCATGGAAAAAGACTAATGCTATTAAAGATTTGCAATAATTTCAGGGCTCCGTTGGAAATTTTGCTTAGGGCCCATGAGCTCCAAGTTACGCCCCTGACCAAACCCTTCTAATACTTTAACCTCTGGTAGCTGCCCTTCCATAGGCAGCAATCTCCTGGATCCTGCTGTAAATCCAGATCTTTGTATAGGGGCTAAAGGGTGTCAGGGTTCTTGATGTTCTGACTAATGGAGCAGCTTGTGCCTAGTCTGTCCGAGATAACCCTTTTGTGCTTGTACCTTGGACGGACATCACAAATACACCTTGATCTTGGAGTGATCTTTGTTGATTGACCACTCATACGAAGGGTAACAAAAGTCATGAATTTCCTCCATTTGTAATCAATCTGTCTGACTGCAGATTGGCGAAGTCTAAACTATTTAGTACTTATTAGTAACTGTCCTGTTGTGCGTCAATATCTCTGTCTTCTGAGGTCCTCAGAATCCTCCTCTTTTTACAAACATGTATTATGAAGATCAGACTTGGATAGATCCTGGTTCTTGATATAAACAGGTCGTCCACTCACAGCTAATTGTTGCACCATTGACTGAAAACACCTCACTCCAATTTCACTTTCAAGTTATCTGATAATCCTAGTTTCACATAGTTTTGCCACTCACAGAATCATTTTCCTAAATAAGAAAAACTCCCAAAGTCTAAAATGTTTGACTAATTAGTTTGATTTGGTTCTTTTATTCAACTTTTAGAACGTCTGTAAAAATCTGATGTAGTTTTAGGATACATTTATGCAAAGTATGGAACATTCTGAATGGTAGCTAGGTCCGATTGCATCAGTTACTGTCTGGTGCTCACAATGTAACACAGACAGCACCTTCTGCATGAAACATATTGCGGGAAATATTCAAATATTTGGCAATAAAATACGAACATTTTAATAGTAAAAATGGCACCCTTCCAGGTATTCGAAACCACATTCATACCATTTCCAGGTGCTTCCCCGGAACAATAGCAAATGGGAGAAAATAATTAAAAATGACATGTTCTTCACTAAAATGATGCTTTAGCTCCAAATTGTTCAATGGAGACAATGGGCCACTCAATTTGTTGCGCAATTTTTCCTATGTATGCCGTTGTCCCATATGTGGGGGAAAACAATTGTTTGGGCACATGGCAGAGCTCGGAAGGGAAGGAACGCTATGTGACTTTTTGAGTGCAGATTTAGCAGGAATGGACTGTGGGAACCTTGTCACATGGATTAGAGTAATGCATGCTGCAACGTTTTTACATTCAGGCACTTTTTCGGCTTGCCATTGCTCCAAATTTGCCAGGATTGCATCTGATATATCCAGGTAGTCCTTGTAAATTTGTGCTCATAAGCCCACGGATAAACTCTTCATGGGTGGTGCTTTTTACGTGCACCACCCATAAGGTCCATGAGTAAAAATTCTCCTGTTAAGTACCCATTCTCCTGCATTGCACTGTGCACTGTCTGTGAGCAATCACGGCCACTCTCCAAGTATTTGGCCTTAGCTCACACTGGCTGTCTTGCTTTCTAACAGTGGCCATTCAGGGACCCCAATCATAATGGTGCTGGCTGATATACAGTACAGTGCAAATGTTTTAGGCAGAGTGAAAAAATTGCTGGAGAATAAAAATTTATTCTGAAGAGGCAAACGACCCATACACAGCTATTTTCATTAGGAACAAACTTAAGCGTAAAGAAGAACAAGGAGTCCTGGCGGCGATGATCCGGCCCCCGCAGAGCCTTGATCTCACATCATCCATCTGTCTGGGATCATATGAAGAATCCGCATAATCCTCATACACACAAGATTAGGGGTTGGTTCTCCAAGATGTTTGAACAATCTCCTGCTGAGTTCTTTCATAAACTGTGTGCAAAGTGACTGAGAAGAAGTCATGAAGGCAGAGGGCGATCACTGAATAATAATGGGATTTAGATTTTCTTCTCTTCACTCACTTTACATTTTGTTAATGGATAAAGATAAACTATTATTAGCACTTCTACTTTTAAAATTACCCCTACTCTGCTGCATGTTTTCCACACCTGCCTAATACGTTGTACAACATTGTATTAGAGACATTTCAGCCAAACCTGGGAATGCCCGACACTGCCTGGATACACCACTCAAATCAGTCAGGTCCTTTAGGACCTTAGTCATCTTTTTGGCCATGATTGCATCTGGAATATCCAGGCAGTCCTGGCAAATTTGGGCCTTTGTGCATCTACACTCTCAGTCACTTGTTTCCGTTTAAAGGCCCCATCTCACACTAGTACGTCACAGATTTTCAATCGTTCTAACGACGTCGTTCAGTGTGACATGTACATCCAATCAATGATAATCAGGAAGATCATTGATGGGAGGTTTGTGAATCGGACCTTAAACCAAACGATGAGCGTTCGTCCAACCTGCAGCATGGCTGTGTGTGACACCTCAATAACAATGTCGTTAACGACCTCACCTATTGAGAAGTGAAGGACGTAGGCGAGCTAACAACCGCAAGTATCGTTTGCTTGTTGTGGAATCGTTGCTGCGTTGTTAACGAGATCTATACGTGTGACATTTCACTAGCGATCATTGAACGTCGTTCTAGCGATCTAGGTCAAGACGGATGTTGGTCGGTTCGCCGACACATTGAAGCGTGAGACTGTACCTTAAGACTACCGCTGGACTCCTCATGGTGGACTCCTCATGGTGTAAGAGAATGGTCAGCCAAGATGTTGTTCTGAACAGCCATTTTGTATATAGTTGATACTTTGAGTATACAGGGTTTTGCAGTTAGAAATGCAGAGTCTGATAGCCTTTCCAGAAAAGAACAATAAAATGATGTCAGAGTAATTAGCCAGAAGAGAGAAACTAATTGGACCTGCCCTGTGCACACAGAGTAGCTCATAATAAGAATATTGTTGTATTTTTCACGGTGAAATGTAGGGAGTCGGCAAAATAGTCATCCAGGTAATATAAAATAGACCTTACTATATGTCAATATGAATCTGCGAAGAGCTATGATGAGATTAATAATCATAGATAAGCTGAATACAGATTTATAGCTTGTAATGTAATTAGTAGTGATGTTCTCATACTGACCTTTTGCTCTCTTTGTTCTTACATACACACGCCTCTATTAAGTCACTTTTAACGCCTATTTTTCAGAATATAACCTCCTTGTTTTAGCTATGTATAAAAAGGTCCTGACCCCAGGATCACGATAGCATCTTGTGCCTGGACACCTGCGCGTGTCACCGTTCTTGGTATCCTGTATCCTATCGGCTTTGTTGAAGTCTCTACAGTAAACCCCAGCCCCTGCTTTAGAAGAATTGTCTACAGAGTTTCTCAGACTTTGGTAATTAACGGACCAGGGTTTTCTTTCAATGGGTGGTGCTCAGACCCAGGGCCGCACCGTCCATTGGACAGTGTGAGCCCTGTCATTCAGGCGGCAAGAGGCAGGGGGAGCGGCAGTGCAGAAGGGGGCGGCGCCTCATGCACACAGCCTCCCCCTGTCATGGCGCCGGCCGCTTACCCCGCTCACCGCAGGTAAGCGGTGACCCCGCTGGAGGAGCAATGTTAATGTAGAAGGGGGCGGCAGCGCTGGGCTCCACCAGCACCCCCCCCCCCGGTAGTCACTGCCGCGGCTCAGGCGGCAGTGGCAACCTGCCGGAGGAGCAATGTAGAAGGGGCGGCAGCGCTGGGCTCCACCAACACCCCCCCCCGGTAATCACTGCCGCGGCTCAGGCGGCGGTGGGGCTTGGTGCACCCCTGCTCAGACCTTCTCTACTCAGACATTATGTGTCTCACCACACAAACACTAGCTGGTTTTTCTAACATTTCTTCAGGCCCCTCCAGGATGCATTTTAACTCCGTGCCATCCACTCACCGTGATATGAGAATCTGGCTCTGTGGGGGCCGGCACTGGACCTCAGCATTCCTCCCCAGCATCTGCCCATATAGTAGTTAAAAAAAATAGAAGTTGTTCCGCACCACTCAAAAATCAAAACAGACGTAATAGGTAATATTCATAGGATTTCAGGCAAAACACTAGCAATCCTTCAGGTGCACACCAAATCATGTGTGTCAATAGTTCATCAAAAAGAGTTAAAAAAAATCAAGCAGCAATCACCATTGCCTAAAAGGAGCTTTCTTTATTTTGGGTTAATTTAAAAACCCCAGCAGGTGGGGAGATCAAAGCAAGCTGTGTCCTCTAGACTATGGGCGTTTCGTGCACACACCTGCACTTCAATGCCTCCTGATTTTTGTGCAGTTGTCTGCACGAAACGCCCATTGTCTAGAGGACACAGCTTGCTTTGATCTCCCCACTGCTGGGGTTTTTAAATTAACCCAAAATAAAGAAAGTTACTTTTAGGCAATGGTGATTGCTGCTTGATTTTTTTCCTCTTTTGATGAACTATTGACACATATGATTTCGTGTGCCCCAAAGGATTGCTAGTGTTTTGCCTGAAATCCTATGAATAATACCTATTACATCTGTTTCTGATTTTTGAGTGGTGGGGAATAACTTGTTTTTTTAACTACATGGGAGCCCGATGCTATCGGGAGGGTGGTGACATGACAATGGGGCAGACTCTGTGGCACTGGGGGGCGGCATCTTTCCCCCCTGTGCGGTTTCTCCCATGCGCAGTCTGTGTCCCCCCATGCTTGCTCTGTGGCACCACTCTGTGTGCGCTACCCGGGTCCCCTCCCCATGCGCCTCGCTGACCACCTGTGTGCAGCCCTGTGTAAGCTCCCCGCCCTTCCCCACCTCATTTTAACTCTCTGGTTCCCCTTTTGCTATCTTTCTGCCCTTCCTGTGGTCACTCAATGCCCCCCCGTGCTGTCTCTCTGCCCTCCCTCTTTGGTCGCTGAGCCTTCCCCCCTGTGGTGGATCTATCCCCCTTCTTGACTGCTTGCTCTCATGCTGTAGGCAGAGCAGGGGACAGTGGGGCAGACCAGGGGAAAGCGGGGCAGAGGAGGGGAGAGCAAGACAGAGTAGGGGAGAGCGGGACAGAGCAGAGGAGAGCGGACAGATCAGGGGAGAGCGGGACAGAGCAGGGGAGAGCGGACAGAGCAGGGGAGAGCGGGACAGAGCAGGGGAGAGCGGGACAGAGCAGGGGAGAGCGGGACAGAGCAGGGGAGAGCGGGACAGAGCGGGGTGAGTGGACAGATCAGGGGAGAGCGGAACAGAGCAGGGGAGAGCGGGACAGACCAGGGGAGAGTGGAACAGAGCAGGGGAAAGCAGGGCAGAGCAGGGAAAAGTGGGGCAGAGCGGGGGAGGTGCAGAGCAAGGCGAGAGCAGGGTGGGGCAGAAATCTAACTCCTGTCTCACTCAATCTAGTGTCCTGAATTCCCTCTATTCTTTACACTGCAGTTCTGCTTTTTCAATATTGATTGTACAATCTGATCAGTGATCGAGAGCTCAATTCTATCAGACACAGACGACACATAGACTGATGGGCATTATCAATAAAAGGGTCACATATAAGAGGACTATGATATTACTGGAGAGTGTACGTACTGATATAATTTGGTCTCCTCTCTGCAGCTCCCCGCTCAGATCTGCGGGTCCTCCCGCTAGGATAAAGGAGATGAATATTCCTTCTCCATCCTCTCCACCCACAATATTAAAGCCCAGTCCTGTGGAGCCTTTGTGCAGAATGACTTTCCGAGGTTCCCTGTTAAAAAAACAAAAAAGAACAAAAGATTGTCAAAAATTCCTTTTTCCAGAGACGCGCTTCCTTTCACACATGGAGGCGGGAGAGTCCAAACTTTTCTGTCACTTTTTAGGACTTTGTGCCTTGTAGAATCAGTGCAGAGGGTCGAAATGGCGACCAGAAGAACGTTTGACTAATGTCCACAGCTTCTTACAAGGGATACTCCAAGACAAGAAACTAAGTTAATATCTAATAAATACTTTCCTTCGTCTTGTAGTTGTCACTTATGGGATTCAAACTCAGGAATTGTTAGTACTGAAGGCAGAAACTCTAACAGTGAGCCACAGGATGCGATATTCTGCTGTCCATGGTTAGATTGCAGGGTGTAATAACAAGGAAAGCTCAGTTTGGCTAAGTGCAAAAACATTCTACGGCCCCATGACATCTCACAGCTTGATACAGTTTCATGCAGTGTAGACAATCCTCGTGAGATGAACCGCACGGACCCCATACACTGTAACAAGCTATCAGGACAGGAAAAAGAATGATGATGTGCATGGCTGATGGAGGATTGGCTACACTGGATGCCATTATAACAAACCCCCAGTCACGAGAAGTATTAGGGCAAGGCGAGGTTTTAACCTTTGAATGTAAAGATTAATTGAACATGGAGCAAAGAATTTTTCATGAACCCTATCCGTGTTTATGTCTAGTATGGAGAGGCAGAACAGGACAAACTAAACATGGGGGCATTGTGCATTATGATGAGATACTGTTTTTAAACAGGACCATCTTCCGTCTGTGTCTGCCCCTGCAGATATTAACTCATAATAATAGAGTGGAACCTCCAATGATGGAGAGGAACCCCTAATGATGAAGGCAGAACCTGAAATAATAGCGAGGAACTCCTAATGATGGTGTTGAAATCCCCTAATGATGGAGAGGAACACCCTAATGATGGAGAGGAACACCCTAATGATGGAGAGGAACGCCTAATGATGGAGAGGAAACGCCATAATGATGGAGAGGAACGCCCTAATGATGGAGAGGAACGCCATAATGATGGAGAGGAACCCCCTAATGATGGTGAGAAACCCTTAATAATGGAAAGTAACCTAATAATGGAGAGGAACCCCTAATGATGGAAAGGAACACCCTAATGATGGAGAGGAACACCCTAAGGATGGTGAGAAACCCTTAATGATGGAAAGTAACCTAATAATGGTGAGGAACCCCCTAATGATGGAGAGGAACACCCTAAGGATGGAGAAGAAGCCCCTAATGATGGTGAGGAACCCTTAGTAATGGAAAGTAACCTCCTAATAATAGAGAGGAACCCCTAATGATGGAGAGGAACTCCGTAATGATGGAGATAAACCCCTAATGATGGATAGTAAACCCTAATGATGGAGAGGAACCCCCTAATGATGGAGAGGAACCCCCTAATGATAGTGAGGAATCCTTAATAATGGAAAGTA
This sequence comes from Allobates femoralis, assembly GCA_033576535.1. Lineage (NCBI taxonomy): Eukaryota > Metazoa > Chordata > Amphibia > Anura > Aromobatidae > Allobates > Allobates femoralis. The sequence goes on from JARQOC010000002.1 coordinate 722,110,173, forward strand.
ACCTCATCATAATAGAGAAGAACCCCTAATGATGGATAGGAACCCCCTAATAATGGAGAGGAACCCCTAATGATGGAGAGGAATCCCCTAATGGTGGAGAGGAATCCCTAATGATGGAAAAGAAACCTATAATGATGAAGAGGAATACCAATGATGGAGAGGAACCCCCTAATGATGGAGAGCAACCCCCTAATGATGGTGAGGAACCCTTAATGATGGAAAGTAACCTCATAATAATAGAGAAGAACCCCTAACAATGGATAGGAACCCCCTAATAATGGAGAGGAACCCCTAATGATGGAGAGGAATCCCCTAATGATGGAGAGGAATCCCCTAATGATGGAAAAGAAACCTATAATGATGAAGAGGAATACCAATGATGGAGAGGAACCCCTAATGATGGAGAGCAACCCCCTAATGATGGTGAGGAACCCTTAATGATGGAAAGTAACCTCATAATAATAGAGAAGAACCCCTAACAATGGATAGGAACCCCCTAATAATGGAGAGGAACCCCTAATGATGGAGTGGAATCCCCTAACGATGGAAAGGAATCCCCTAATGATGGAGAGAAACACATAATGATGAAGAGGAACCCACAATGATGGAGAGAAACCCCTAATAATGGAGAGGAAGCCCCAATGATGGATAGGAACCCATTAATAATGGAGAGAAACCCCAATGATGAAGAGAGGAACCCTCTAATATGGATGAGCAACCCCCTAATGATAATGAGGAACCCTTAATGATGGAAAATAATCTCATAATAATAGAGAGTAACTCCTAAAAATGGAGAGAAAACCCCTTAGATGGAGAGGAACCCCTAATGATGGAGAGCAACCTCGTAATGATGGTGAGGAACCCTTAATGATGGAGAGTAACCTCCTAATAATGGAGAGGAACCCCTAATGATGGAGTAACCCCTAATGATGGAGAGAAACCCCTAATGATGTAGAGGAACCCCTAATGATGAACATAAACTCCTTATGATGGAGCGGAACCCCCTAATGATGGAGGGAAACCCCTAATTATGGAAAAGAATGCCCCTAATGATGGAGAGAAACCCCTAATGATGAAGAGGAACCCCCTAATGATGGAGAGGAACCGCTCTAATGATGGACAGAAATCCATAATGATAGAGATGAACCCTAATGATGGAGAGAAACCCCTAATATTGGAAAGGAACTCCTAATGATGGAGTTGAAACCCTAATGATGGAGAGGAACCCCAATTATGGAAGGGAACCTCTAATAAATCTGTAATTATGAGAAAAACCCTAATAGAGGAGAGGAACCTTTAATAATGAAGAACCTCTAACTATGGAAGAACTCCTAATATTGAAGAACCTCTAAGTATGAAGTGAACACTCCATTATTAAGGGGAACCCCCAATAATAGAAATGAACCCCTTATGAGAGAGAAGACCCCTTAACTGAGGAGAGAAACCCCTAAGTACAGGAAATACTTATGATGGATTGGAACCCCTAATTATGGAAATAAAGTTCTAATGTTATGGCATTAAAAGGACAATTCCTACTTACTAGATGGGTTCAATGACAATAATCAATACAGTGTATATCCTTTATGCTAGGAGTGACCAGCTGTAAATTATGTGCAAAGCCTGACAACTTTCCTACAGCGCCATCACAGGAGAAATTAGGTATTACACCATGTCCATACACATCCACTGTGATCAGTCACTTCTATACTGAGAGGAGTTGCCCCCTTGCACCACTTACCAATTTCTCAGTCCTTGATTTTGGGGTCCACGTTGTGACTCTTCTTCTAAAGGGTTATTCCCATCTTCATGGAATAGATATTGTTGGACAGTCCTTGTAAAAACAAATAATTTTGCAATTTACTGTTTGTTCCATTCTTTTTATCCGATCTTGAGATATGAACACTTTTGATTTGTTAAGTGTTTATTGCCCAGGAGACCGACCACCGCCGCTGTCTAGCAGTTATGGCTGAACATTCACATTGATTACAAGTTCTTTTCTATAGAGATTGTAAGCACTGCTTTTAGTCTGTTGAGAACCCTGGAGCATGGTGTTACCTCCTAATTCCAGCCGCTTCAGTGCAGCACTTGCACAATAGACAGCAGCGGTGGTTAGTCTCCGAGGCTGTGAGCTGTAAGAAAGAGAAAAGTGTTAATATTTGAAGAACGGCTGAAAATTTTGATACAAAGTAAATTGCAAAAGTGCTTAGGTTTTCAAGCACTATCCAAAAACACTTCTACATGAAGATGGAAATCACTTTTTATAAAGGGAGTGGGTATGTAAATTTGCATTAAAGTCCATTTGAGAGATTGTCCCATTAAAATCAGGACTATTGGTAACTATTCGTGGACTTTCAGGACTATTGGTAACTATTGGGGCACTTTCAAGACTATTGGTAACTATAGGGGCACTTTAGGACTATTGGTAACTATTGGTGGACTATCAGGGCTATTGATAACTATTGGTGGACTTTCAGGACTATTGGTAACTATTGGTGGACTATCAGGACTATTGGTAACTATTGGTGGACTATCAGGGCTATTGGTAACTATTGGTGGACTATCAGGTCTTTAGTAACTACTGGTGGTCTATCAGGGCTATTGGTAACTATTGGTGGACTATCAGGACTATTGGTACCTATTGGTGGACTTTCAGGACTATTGGTAACTATTGGTGGACTTTCAGGACTATTGGTAATTATTGGTGGACTATCAAGACTATTGGTAACTATTGGTGGACTTTCAGGACCATTGATAACTATTGGTGGACTATCAGGACTATTGGTAACTATTGGTGGACTATCAGGGCTATTGGTAACTATTAGTGGACTATCAGGACTATTGGTAACTATTGGTGGACTATCAAGACTATTGGTAACTATTGGTGGACTTTCAGGACTATTGATAACTATTGGTGGACTATCAGGACTATTGGTAACTATTGGTGGACTATCAGGGCTATTGGTAACTATTGGTGGACTATCAGGACTTTGGTAACTACTGGTGGACTATCAGGGCTATTGGTAACTATTGGTGGACTATGAGGGCTATTGCTACCTATTGGTGGACTTTCAGGACTATTGCTACCTATTGGTGGACTTTCAGGACTATTGATAACTATTGGTGGACTGTCAGGGCTATTGGTAATTATTGGTGGACTTTCAGGGCTATTGGTAACTATTGGTGGACATTCAGGACTATTGATAACTATTGATGGACATTCAGGACTATTGGTAACTATTGGTGGACATTCAGGACTATTGGTAACTGTTGGTGGACTTTCAGGACTATTGGTAACTGTTGGTGGACTTTCAGGGCTATTGGTAACTGTTGGTGGACTTTCAGGACTATTGGTAACTATTGGTGGACATTCAGGACTATTGGTAACTGTTGGTGGACTTTCAGGACTATTGGTAACTATTGGTGGACATTCAGGACTATTGGTAACTATTGGTGGACTTTCAGGGCTATTGGTAACTGTTAATGGACTTTCAGGACTATTGGTAACTATTGGTGGACATTCAGGACTATTGGTAACTATTGGTGGACATTCAGGACTATTGGTAACTGTTGGTGGACTTTCAGGACTATTGGTAACTATTGGTGAATTTTCAGGACTATTGGTAACTATTGGTGGACTTTCAGGACTATTGGTAACTGTTGGTGGACTTTCAGGACTATTGGTAACTATTGGTGGACATTCAGGACTATTGGTAACTATTGGTGGACATTCAGGACTATTGGTAACTATTGGTGGACTTTCAGGACTATTGGTAAGTATTGGTGGACTTTCAGGACTATTTGTAACTGTTGGTGGACTATCAAGACTATTGGTAACTATTGGTGGACTTTCAGAACTGTTGGTAACTATTGGTGGACTATCAGGGCTATTGGTAGTTATTGGTGGACTTTTAGGGCTATTGGTAACTATTGGTGGACTTTCAGGACTATTGGTAACTATTGGTGGACTTTCAGGACTATTGGTAACTATTGGTGGACTATCAGGGCTATTGGTAATTATTGGTGGACTTTTAGGGCTATTGGTAACTATTGGTGGACTTTCAGGACTATTGGTAACTATTGGTGGACATTCAGGACTATTGGTAACTGTTGGTGGACTTTCAGGACTATTGGTAACTATTGGTGGACTTTCAGGACTATTTGTAACTGTTGGTGGACTATCAAGACTATTGGTAAACTATTGGTGGACTTTCAGGACTGTTGGTAACTATTGGTGGACTATCAGAGCTATTGGTAATTATTGTTGGACTTTCAGGACTATTGGTAACTATTGGTGGACTTTCAGGACTATTGGTAACTATTGGTGGACTATCAGGACTATTGGTAACTATTGGTGGACATTCAGGACTATTGGTAACTATTGGTGGACTTTCAGGGCTATTGGTAGCTATTGGTGGACTTTCAGGACTGTTGGTAACTATTGGTGGACTATCAGGGCTATTGGTAATTATTGGTGGACTTTCAGGACTATTGGTAACTATTGGTGGACATTCAGGACTATTGGTAACTGTTGCTGGACTTTCAGGACCATTGGTAACTATTGGTGGACTATCAGGGCTATTGGTAATTATTGGTGGACTTTCAGGGCTATTGGTAACTATTGGTGGACATTCAGGACTATTGATAACTATTGGTGGACATTCAGGACTATTGGTAACTATTAGTGGACATTCAGGACTATTGGTAACTGTTGGTGGACTTTCAGGACTATTGGTAACTATTGGTGGACTTTCAGGACTATTGGTAACTGTTGGTGGACTTTCAGGACTATTGGTAACTATTGGTGGACATTCAGGACTATTGGAAACTATTGGTGGACATTCAGGACTATTGGTAACTGTTGGTGGACTTTCAGGACTATTGGAAACTATTGGTGAACTATCAGGACTATTGGTAACTATTGGTGGACTTTCAGGACTATGGGTAACTGTTGGTGAACTATCAGGACTATTGGTAACTATTGGTGGACTTTCAGGACTATGGGTAACTGTTGGTGGACTATCAAGACTATTGGTAACTATTGGTGGACTTTCAGGACTGTTGGTAACTATTGGTGGACTATCAGGGCTATTGGTAGTTATTGGTGGACTTTTAGGGCTATTGTAACTATTGGTGGACTTTCAGGACTATTGGTAACTATTGGTGGACTATCAGGACTATTGGTAACTATTGGTGGACTTTCAGGACTATTTGTAACTGTTGGTGGACTATCAAGACTATTGGTAACTATTGGTGGACTTTCAGGACTGTTGGTAACTATTGATGGACTATCAGGGCTATTGGTAGTTATTGGTGGACTTTTAGGGCTATTTGTAACTATTGGTGGACTTTCAGGCCTGTTGGTAACTATTGGTGGACTTTCAGGACTGTTGGTAACTATTGGTGGACTATCAGGGCTATTGGTAATTATTGGTGGACTTTCAGGACTATTGGTAACTATTGGTGGACATTCAGGACTATTGGTAACTGTTGCTGGACTTTCAGGACCATTGGTAACTATTGGTGGACTATCAGGGCTATTGGTAATTATTGGTGGACTTTCAGGGCTATTGGTAACTATTGGTGGACATTCAGGACTATTGATAACTATTGGTGGACATTCAGGACTATTGGTAACTATTATGACATTCAGACATTGGAAATGTTTGGTGGACTTAAAGAGATGTTGGTAATATTTGAGACTATCAGGGTATTGGTAAATTATTGGTGTAGGTTTTCAAGGACTATGAAAAACATTTGGTGACATGATATTGGTCACTGTTGTGGACTTTAGGTCATTTGGTTAAAACTATTGGTGGCTATCAGGCTATTGGTAATTATTGGTGGACTTTCAGACTATTGGTAACTATTGGTGGACATTCAGGACTATTGATAACTATTGGTGGACATTCAGGACTATTGGTAACTATTAGTGACTTCAGGACTATTGGTAACTGTTGGTGGACTTTCAGGACTTTGGTAACTATGGTGGACTTCAGGCTATTGGTAACTGTTGGTGGACTTTCAGGACTATTGGTACTATTGGTGGACTTCAGACTATTGGAAACTATTGGTGGACATTCAGGACTATTGTAACTGTTGTGGACTTTCAGGACTATTGGTAAACTATTGGTGAACTATCAGGGCTATTGGTAACTATTGGTGGACTTTCAGGACTATTGGTAACTGTTGGTGGACTTTCAGGGACTATTGGTAACTATTGGTGGACTTTCAGGACTATTGTAACTATTGGTGGACTATTCAGGACTATTGATAACTATTGTGGACTTCGACGTGGTACTATTGGTGGACTATCAGGGCTATTGGTAAGTATTGGTGGACTTTTAGGCTATTTGTAACTATTGGTGGACTTTCAGGGCTATTGGTAACTATTGGTGGACTATCAGGACTATTGGTAACTATTGGTGGACTTTCAGGACTATTGGTAACTGTTGGTGGACTATCAGGACTATTGTAACTATTGGTGGACTTTCAGGCTTTGGTAACCTATTGGTGGACTTTCAGGACTGTTGGTAACTATTGGTGGACTATCAGGGCATATTGGTAATTATTGGTGGACTTCAGGACTATTGGTAACTATTGGTGGACATTCAGGACTATTGGTAACTTTGCTGGACTTTCAGGACATTGGTAACTATTGGTGGACTATCAGGCTATTGGTAATTATTGGTGGACTTTCAGGGCTATTGGTAACTATTGGTGGACATCAGGACTATTGTACTATTGGTGGACTTCAGGACTATTGGTAACTATTAGTGGACTTTCAGGACTATTGGTACACTGTTGGTGGACTTTCAGGACTATTGGTAACTATGGTGGACTTTCAGGACTATTGGTAACTTTGGTGGACTTTCAGGACTATTGGTAACTGTTGGTGGACATTCAGGACTATTGGTAACTATTGGTGGACATTCAGGACTATTGGTAACTATTGGTGGACTTTCAGGCTATGGGTAACTGTTGGTGGACTTTCAGGACTATTGGTAACTATTGGTGATCTTTCAGGACTATTGTAACTGTTGGTGGACTATCAGCTATTGGTAGTTATTGGTGGACTTTCAGGACTATTGGTAACTATTGGTGGACTTGCAGGCTATTGGTAAGCTATTGGTGGACTTTAGGGCTATTTGTAACTATTGGTGGACTTTCAGGACTATTGGTAACTATTGGTGGACTATCAGGACTATTGGTAACTATTGGTGGACTTTCAGGATATTGGTAACTATTGGTGGACTATCAGGCTATTGGTATTATTGGTGGACTTTTAGGCTATTGGTAACTATTGGTGACTTTCAGGACTATTGGTAACTATTGGTGGACTATCAGGGCTATTGGTAACTATTGGTGGACTATCAGGACTATTGGTAACTATTGGTGGACTATGAGGGCTATTGGTAATTATTGGTGGACTTTTAGGGCTATTGGTAACTATTGGTGGACTATCACGCTATTGGTAACTATTGGTGGACTTTCAGGACTATTGGTAACTATTGGTGGACTATCACGGACTATTGGTAACTATTGGTGGACTATCAGGCTATTGGTAATTATTGGTGGACTTTCAGGACTATTGGTAACTATTGGTGGACTTCAGGCGTTGGTAATATTGGTGGACTATCAGGTCTATTGGTAACTGTTGGTGGACTTTCAGGACTTTTGGAACTGGGCTGAAAATACTACTTTGCCACCTAATTTACATGGCAAAAAAAGTATTTGTAGCCCAATATGTGACATTTCAGCTTAAATCCCGAATTGTTAAGTGCTGCGTAATATATTGGTGCTATATAAAAAAATATTATTATTATTATTATTATATTATTAAATCCCAGTTTTTTTCAAGCAAATAAGTATTTGAAAATGTGTAGTCAAAATCAATAATGATCCTAATTAATTTTCATATTAACAACCCAAAAATATTATAAAAATAAAAAATATTAAAATGTCAATTACCCAGCTCATAGCTAGTTTACAATGGAAAAAAATAATCATTTTGAATTTTTCCATAGTCTTTAGAAAAGGAAACGAAGCAGCCTGCATTATGTGACTCAGACACTAGATGGCAGCAGCGCTCTTCTGCATTGTTCTATTACCACGTGTCATTATATAGAGTGGGAGAAATGACAGCACATTTCGGCTTTTTAGAATTTTTTTAGCATTTTCAGGCTGTGTGAGGATGCAATAACAAATTCAGTATTTTTTTTTTACCTGAGTTTTAGATTTGTCCCCTGTGGATAGAGCGGTGATTTTTTACACGTCGGCTCTTAGAGCAGAAAGCAGGTTAGGAGGGCATGAAATATTGAAGAGTCGCAGAGCTGAGCAATTCGAGGGTCACGAAGGTTTAGCATTAGCAATAAATGGCTCCATGGACCGGGTGTAATAGACACAGTGTGTGTAGTTAAGAAAATCACTCAGCAGACTTTTGCTATGTAATCTTGAGAGCAGCACGATGTACAGGCTGAGAGTCTGGTTCCAGCAATGTGTCACTTACTGGGCTGTGTGCTGTAGTTTCTATACAATCTGTATTTTATCAGCAGGAGATTATAACTAATGGACTAGGAGTCAGGCCACTCCAGCTAATCTGTGTAACCCCGCCTTGACCACTGATTGGCAGCTTGCGCTCAATGCACTGTGCATGCAAGGACTGCCAATCAGTGATAGCCTGATTCCAGCGATGTGTCACTTACTGTGCTGCTAGGTGTAGTTTTGATAGAAACCATTTTCTCTGCTGTAGATGTATCAGTGTTCAGAATGCTGAGCCCTGTATAACCCCGCCCAAACTTCTGATTGGTAGATTCCTGGGTACACTGTCAGCAAGCTGCCAATCAGTGGTGTGGGCGGGGTTACACAGATTAGCTGGACTGGACTGCATGTGAAACCTTGTCCTGTAAGAATAATCTCCTGCTGATAAAATTGTACATTTGTACAGAACAATAAGTGACATATTGCTGGAATCAGGCTCTCAGCCCCTATATCATGCTAAGAGTCCTAACTTATCCTCTCCATTGGTATAGATCATGAGGTATTGTCTTGGACAAGAGGTATTTTTTTTTTTAGAAAACCATTTTTTAATATCTATAACATTTTGTGAAGGTGTGATTTAAAGAAAATGCCATTTTTTCATTTTATTTTTATAATGGCGATACATTTTATGCTACCTTTATATTTTAAAATATATTTTTGTCTTTGAGTCCTCATACTCATGTCCTTTTTTTCTGCTGGCAGAGTTGTACTGTGGCGCTCCTGCAGACCGGTCACCACAGTGATGCTGCACCTATTCCACAGGTATGGTGTCACTGTTCCCGGGTGAGAAAGGTCACAAACCCAAGACACAAAAGTCGCACACAACACCATCCTGAATCCAGTCTGGGGGGTTTGGGCGGACACTTTTGAGGGAAGGTTCCATCTCCTGGCTGGAGGAGGGGTTAGCGAGAGTCAGAGAGAGGGCAGGGGAGGAGAACACCAGAGGAGAGCATCGAGAGCGGACACAGGACAGAGAGTGTCCTAGGGGACATGGGAAATGGGGGAAATCCACCCATGTGCCTCGAGTCTGGCCAAAACCCAGTTGGACAGAGGAACAGGTAGCCCAAGGGGAGCGGCTGTGATCTGGTGGGAGTGCTGCACGCCTCAGCCAGTAAAACCGGAGGTCATTAGTTCTGCACGAGCGGTGGCCACCAACCGTGGATAATCGTTGGAACGGTGGCGAAAACTAGGGTCAGGGGATGTGCCGCAGCAGTCGCCTGACAAGGCCCACAGCCATCAGTCTGGGACCCTGTCCACGAAGCGAAGGCATTGAGAAGGAGGGAGAGTAGCCAGCGCAGGGAAGAGCAACCAGGAAAGGCTATGAATGGTGTCATGGCAGAGTGGCTCTAATCATATGGGAACTAACCTAGCTACACTTAGGAGGAGCACAGCACCTGACTAGGTGAACTTGACTGATCATCAAGTAAAGGTAACAAACTGCACGAACTGTGTTTGCCTCCTTCTTCCTTCCACTGTGGCCTCCCTCACTATCACCACTATAGACTGTTCACACCATCCCTGGGGCCCAGCTCCACCTATGGGGAGCTTTACAATTCCAGCTGCAATACCATCTGCTCCAGTGGTCATATCCTGCAGCATCGGCCATCCCTGGCTGTGTACCACAGGTGGCATCACAAACTTTCCACTGTAAATATCCCCTGTTACTGCATGCCCAGGGTCACAGAGCCGGGTCACCGCCACCGTGATCCCCCTAAGAACTGACCAGCCCGGTATCACGCTTAGATTGTGCTGACTTTGCTGGATACTGGTGTGTGTTTGCATTTCTTCAGGAGTTGCTTGAGGTATGGATGTGAAGGTCTTGTGCTCAGTTGCTGGTTGATGTGAGGGTTAGGTGTGACTCACCTGAAATCCCCTCCCCCTAGCCTTTACGTAGCCTCTCCTTCCACCAGGTGGTGCTGCTGATACAGTTTCACTCTGTGCCTGGAAGCTGTGCAGACCTGTGTGTTTGTGTTGCTGAAGATCTTTCCTTTGGAGTGGCTGTATCCAGGTTCTGTGGAGGGCGGTGAGGGGTGGAATAGCGCAGGGCTGGTGGAGGAGTTTTGGGAGAGGCTGGAGACCCGAGCCTTCTCACCATCAGAGATACCTTCGGGGTCGGGGTCAGGGTCATGCAGGGCTCCTAGTCTAGGGTCAGACTAGTCTTCCCTGGTCACCCTGCCCGTAACTGCCATTCCCTCAACAGCATTCACACTACACCGTGACACCTGGTCTCGAGTACCTCATGGCCCACGGGGTCCGCTTCAGTATGAAGCTTTGTTTTTTTGTGAGATGAATGAAGTTTGTATTCTTTACCGTTTTGAGGTCCATACGACATTGTGGGAATTTGGAGGGGGAACACGGCCATTCTTTTTTCTATTGGATAGTTTTCTCTGAACCTTTTTATTCTTAACTTTCTCAACTTTAAATATCTTTTTTTTAATGAAAGGGGAATTGAACAAGCTCTAATCACATATATAATAGAGTGCCATACAGAAGTTTTGTACTTCGGTAATGACAAGCATCTAATTAGGCCCTATTTCTTGCAGTAGACCTGAAAGGCTCTGAAGCACTCCCACAGGAGAAATGAGGCATTACAACATCCATACCTCTCAACCCTCCTGGATCAAGTGGGACAGTTTTGAATTTTGAGAGCTGCGCCAATGTCCTAGGAGTTAAGTCCCAATTTCAATTGTATCTCCCCCTATACGATGCAGATACTGTTGGATAAAATAATGGAAGGAGACGATCTCGGCATAGCAGGCATGATAGTGTCACTGGATCACAACACAGATCGGAGCAGCTCAATGTGGGAATGGGGCTAGGAAAGATTTTTAATTAGTCAGTACACTAGTATGAGTCTGGGGGAGTGGCACTATAATATTGGGGAGCAATGGGGGCATCATAATGTGTGAGCAACAGTGTGGGGGCATCAAAATGCTTGTGAGCATTGTGGCGTTTCATGCATGAAGGGCAGTGTGAGGGCATCTTAATGTGTCAGGTGCATTGAGAAGGAATCAAAATGTGTGGTAACATTATATTTGAGGTATATCAAAAATGCGTAAGGGACACTGTGGGAGAATGGTTTGCTTCTCTACGGTGTTTCTTAGTTTTATGCTTTGGTCTGCCTTATCACTTTTTGGTTGGGTTTTACATGTTCACTTCCTTGCTGGCTATACCTCTAGGTGTACTTGTGTTTAGAAGTTCTAGCCCTTCAGCTTAGGAGCTTACCTAATTGGGTAAAAGTCAATTTAATTTCTGTAGTAAGTCAGTTTGTTTTCCATCGTAGCGCCTATTCCTTTCACTTCTATTCGTTTATGGGAGGTTCTAGTTGGTCCGCTTACTTGTAGCTCTCTTTATCTTTCACTCTCTACCTTATATTAATGTGTTTTAGTTTTCTCACTCTGAATTTCTGTGTCTTCCTGCACACCCTCCTCTCTCCTTGTTGGCAGGGTGTTGTAGCCTCCCCTGTGGTCCTTTAGCAGGTACAAGAATCCACTTTACGGCCATTTAGGGAGTCAGGTCTGAGTTGGTGTTTTGAGTTGTGTGGCTAGGGTCTTTCTAGTCTGTACAGGGACCACTGGGTGCAGGTGCTGAAGTAGATCTTCCCTTTTAAGGTTACCCATGTGTGAAAGTGTTTATGTTCATAACACTGTGAGGAAGGGGCTGTGTGTGGCATTATAAGTTGTGGGTGCATCGTGAGAGTATCAGACTGTTTATTGGGAACTGTGTGAACAACATATTATGTGAGGGGCACTGTAGGGGCATTATAAATTGTGAGATATCATACTGTGTTTGGGCAGGGTTGGGATTGTGGTGACCCCATTGTAGGGTTGTCTTATTGTGTGGGGATGCATCACATTGCATAGAGATCCCAAATTGGCTATCGCAGTGTGTTACATAGTTACGTAGGTTGAAAGAAGGACTACGTCCATCAAGTTCAACCTACCTGCAATTAGGGTAGAAACATAAAGGGCTTCAGTATGGTTATTTGTGTTCCAACACAGAAAAAGGACTGGGTGAGGTTAGGGGTCAAACTGAACACAAACCAAAATTTGTGATGCCACAGTACATGTCCCTCCTTCCTGTGATTTATGATTATACAGTTTCCATTGTAATGCTTGGATATGATGGGTCTTCCAAACCCAGAGCTGGGCCTTCACGGTCCTGAACTGATCTAATTCTTTTAAGGTACCGTCACACAGGGACATATCGCCGGCGATGTTGCCGGGGATCGCGGGAGCGCGCATCCCTGACAACATCGCCGGTGAGCTGTCAGACGGAGCAACTTACCGGCGATGTCGCCGGCTAGTTGCCGCGGCTATCGCTTGCTGGGTTGCCGAGCAACCCAGCGAGCGATAACTCGCAATGTTGTACATAGGCGGAATCGCCCGCAACATTGCTGGTTGCCGCGTTTCACAGGGCGATCAGGCATGATCGCCTGAGCAACATCACCAGATTTCCCAACATTGTTGGGAAACCTGGCGATGTTACTCAGGCGATTCATCGCCTGATTATCGCCCTGTCACACGCGGCAATTCGCCGGCGATGTCGCCGCAACCTGACCACGCCCCTCAGTTGCCGGCAACATCGCCGGCGATATATCCCTGTGTGACGGTACCTTCAGGGTACCTTGTCACGCCACAACCGCGGGAGACAATTTTGACGGCGATATGTCACCCTGGAATTATCGCCGTCAAATTGCCTCCTAATTGCGGCGTGTAATTTGGGAATTTGGTGGCGATATGTCACCTCGCTCCGGTTGCCTGATTTTGGAGCAGTGCGATAATTCGAGGGCGATATATCGCCGTCAAAATTGTCTCTCGCGGTTGTGTCATGACAAGGCACCCTTACAGGTTAGTTGAAACATTTTGTCAGAGATCTCCATAAGATGGTGATTCTCACCTGGAAATTTCAGACTCTGGAAGCAGACCTCCGTGGAAATGAGGATACGGAGATGTGAGGAGGAAACTTTTGTCACATTCTACCGGGGAATAATGCCTCGGAGAGGAAGGCTTGTCACCGAGTTTATTGACAGTGCTGTATACTGGCTCCGGGGACCTAAAAGAGAGGAAGGATCATTAGAATAAAGTAAAAAAAAATACTTGAAATGTGTCAGAAGATGAATTTACTACTACAAATGCGTCTCAAACCCCAGGGATACAAATTCTGAGGTTGCCCTCCACTGTGAGCATTTAAAAAATAATTTTAGCCGACTCTACATAGATATTGATAAGGAGGAATGACAATTTTGCAGCACCCAGAAACCCAATTTTATCAGTCCATAAGAATCCTTTTGCCAGAAGGAGAAATCATTGCATACCGATTGACCATTGGGCTCAATGTAATGGATGTCGATGTGCTGAGCTCCCCCTAGTGGCATCCTTCTCATGAAAAATGTATCAAGAGCATAATTGCTGCATTATGCAGCTGAAAGCTCTATGACTGCCTGATCCCACCATCATTATCCTGTATGATAATAGCACCATCCTATTTTAAGATGTGTACACGCAAAATAAGTTGACACACTTGAATCCCTCCCCCCCCCTTTTGTGAAAATGCTGTGCTCTTCTGTGCAGACAGACACCCTGGCAAATTCAGCATTGGTAGTCATATTTTGGCTGCAAACAAGCACATTAGGGTACTATCAATGGACAGGTAACGGTAGGATTATGGGATCCACATTACATTGAGTGTGTGAGAACTTTGTTAAAGGGAATCTGTCAGCATGTTTTTGCTATGTAAACTGAGGACAGCTTGCTGTAAGGGTTAAAGAACAAAAAGCAACTGTGCCTCTCTCATCAGGTCTGTGTGCTATTGTTTACATATACTAAAGGCTTTATCACCAGGTGATTACCATTACTAGACTACTTTGTCACATACATGATAGTCTAACACGCCCCCTGCTGTGATTGACACCTTGTAGTTAGTGCATAATCTCTATAGAGAGCCTGGTGTGGGTGCAGGCAGCTCTCCCAGCTCTGCTACATGCCTAAAACTAAATGCTTTGATTGTGAAAGAATGGCTGCAGCCAGTAATGTATGTGATACATCGTTACATGAGGTAGGAAAAACCTGCTGACAGATTCCCTTTAAGTCTCTGGTGTCTACAGAAACATTATAGAAAACTACCACAGGCAAAGTGCCGAGATGTGACACGAACATACCAAGTCTTATGTAGATTATCCCAAAATCGGGATTTCTGGAAGGGTTTGGGGCCACACTCATGTGGAATGGGGCACAGCCTTACGTATCCCACAGATAGGGATTTAAGAGTTTTCTTTTTGCTCATTGCCTCCATTTAGAGTTCAATTTTCAGATCGGTTGCTATGGTCAAAGCTTTTACTTCCTTAGCAACCAATCAGAGTTCACCTATCATTTTTCCACAGCCGTTTAAGAAATGGAAGCTGAGCTCTGATTGGTTGCTATAGACAACAAAGAGAGACAGTTATGATAAATGAGGACTACGCGTCTGTGTGAAGCCTGAGACATGCAATGGAGGTCTCATGTAATTCTATGAAACGGGATCTAATAAGGACACCAAAAAACAATATAAACATAACATTGTGTTAGGTGGACGCCTCATTAAAATTCATTGTTACAGTCACGAAAAATGATTGCAATTCTTTAATAGCACTAGTCTTTTTCTTTAGGCCAAAGGGACTTTTGGGGCTCCCTTGGCTCAAAGGCCTGGGTGTGATTGCAAACCCTGTACCTATTGTAGTTACGCCCCTGGCTCTACTATTACGTCATGGATGGGACTGACAGAAGCATTTCAATGATGTTATACTAGTGTACATTATCCCCCTCTTCCTTCTTGTGCCGGGCAAATGTGGGGGACTAATGAGTTGCCATAGCATCCAGGGAGGGTCCCTTTTGCCGCCATCTTAGGCTGGCTTCACACCATGTTTTTGAGCTGTCAGGTTCTGTCCGGTGTTTTGCAGGAAGCACCGGACAGAACCTGACAGCTCCGGATGAACAGAACCAGAGGGCAAATATGCTGCTGAAATTTCTAAATCACGGAAATGTCAGCGGGGAGCTCTACAGGTGCTGAAGCTCTGTGCCGGCCGACGATTTTTTGTCGATCCTGCAGGATCCGGCACCTTAGACTCCCATGTTAGGGGGCGCCGGATCCGGGAGGGAGAAAAACCTGCATTCTCCCAGATCCTCCCAGACAGATGGGAACCGGATGGCAAATAGCTGCCATCCGGCCCCATCAAGCCCCATAGCAATACACACCGGACAGCCCCGGATAAGCAAAAACGTGGTGTGAAGCTAGCCTTAGTACTCCTGTGAAGCTCAGCTAGAGGCTAGTCTTCATTGCAGACCATGATTTGCCTATATACTGCAATATTCAGTATTTCTACATCTGTAAAAGTCAAATCCATCAATATATAAAATGAATTAACTCATAAGATTAAAAAAAAAAACTCCAAAAAAGTGAAAATGTCAAATGTACCCCAATAAGCTTTGCTAGACATTTTTTCAACCTTACTGTGTCCTACATGTATATAAACATAGAAAAGATATAAAAATTGCAAAGAAAACTAAACAGCATGGCCTTGCTCCATATCTCTGAATTTATAATAAAATGCAACAAACAGATTAGACCAGGAATAAATTGCCTTCACAGAACTGACAGATATGACAGATAATTCTATGAGCCATGAAATCATAGAGGATTTCTGCTGAGATACACGAGTCTGCAGTACACGGACATAGTACATGCAAATCAACGCTCGAAGAACATAGGGCAAGCAGGGTTTCAGCAATAAATGTTGTGATCCAGACCATAGTAATATCTTACCGGCCTTGTCAGTTACCTTTATGACCTTTATTGGTGTTTGCCATATTTTCCAGAACATCCAGGAGGCTCCTTTGGCACCCTGCTAACCACAGGTACCCACAGACACACCCACAGCATGGATGAGTTTCCACAGCGGGTACACAGCTACATGCAACACCTTCCACCCCAGCACAGTAGGGGAGTCCCACCTGCTGCTTTTAGGCAGGATACCCTATAAATACTGGTGTTGGGGCAGAGTTAAACAGAGAGTGTGTGCTGACGCTACAAGAGCTGCAAAGAAAAGCTGGTGTTCGGTGTCGCGTTAGGCCCAAGTACGTCACACTGACCAGTCTCTGGTAGCCCTGCAAGGCCCAAGGGTGGGGTCGAGAGGCAAGGAGAAGAGGTTGAACAGTGGGGAACCTAGAAGCCAGCATTAGGTTTACCCCCGAGCAACCACCGGATACCGGAGTCTGCGTCCACTGGAGTGCACCAGGCCCAGTGGAGAACACTGGAAAACCGTGGAGACTTAAGTCTCCCGGACTCCTACGCAGTCATATACCAGGGAGCCAGGCACCGCAGGGAGAGAATCAGCGGTAGTCAAAAGGTATCCCGACGACAGCACAGGAAGAGAACAAGAGAGCAGAGGAGGCCAGCCAAGTTTTACACAGGCGGGGGCTTCACATACACGGGAAAGTAAAGAGGAGGCCTTATTCCCACTCGCTGTGGAGACCCAGAAGTGCATCTATTACCAACACCCTTACTATCACTGGTGCATCCCTGCTGCGGGGGGTTAGCTCCACCTGCAGGTAGCAGTACCATCAAGGCCACTATACCACCGCCGTCCGGAGGACTGAAGTGGCGCTGGTGCTCAATCACCAGAAGCTGCGGTTGGCGTCACAAGAACCACATTATAAACTATTATTTCTCCCATTCGAATTTACCCTTTTCAAAAATCTGTTTCTGGGGCCATGGGTCCAGGCAGGCCACCAGTGACATCCCACCCAAGCACAGCGGAAAAGGGCCCGGATACCCGAGTATCCCACTGCCCCGGGCGACACAGTCCTGTTAACAGAAAAGACCTCCCAAACTCCAGGAAGAATTGATAAGTCTGACAGGTGGCATAAAGTATCCAGAGATCTCCCCAAAAGCTTTAGAGGAGGCGAGTCAAAAATATGGAGAGGACATAGAAGAGGACAAATGGGTGTGGCTATGAGTAAAATTTTCGGAGGTGTGAAAAGCATGCCAGTTCAGGGTCCTCGTAATGGGGTGCAAAGCATGACACTGAGAAAGAGCAGTGATATGACGACAACTGATCGGAACAGTTGTCGCAGAAGGTGGTGATAATCAACATGCACAACTTAGCACGGGTTGTCTAACTTCACAAAGAGCAAGGAGCTGATGAAGCTGGATGCAGCTTCATAAATTGCCAGTGCAGGTCACTGTACCCACCGGAGAATCCTCCGGTACTCCAGTGGGCCAGTCCGACCCTGAAAACACGTCCAGAAGCCGGGTAGCCAGGCTTGAGTCCAGAACAGCCCTGGGCCTGCAGCAGCATCTCACCCCCTGTCCGGCTTAAAAAGTTCAGTTTTTTTGATGCCTTCAATGAGGATCCAAATACACAGAGTCAATTATGACCAACAAGAGCTCTTTACTCAAACATTCTCGTGAAACTCGGGCACATTCCTTAAATGTTACAGTCTTGGGGATATTTATAGTTTTTATTTTTGGTGCGGACTGCTCCCCACATTTCAGTACCTCCAGGCCTATATCCACTACACCTGGCATTAGGGCATCTGGGTGCACACTTATCAAGTCCCCGCTGGCTCCAACTCCATACCTGTCATAGGAATCCTCTCGAGTTAACGGTCAGGACTGCACTCTAGGACAACATTCCGCCAGGTCTATGCCAGCATCCATCGTACAACAAATTCAAAGGTCAGTGAAAAAGATGAATTGGTACACTATCCAAAGTTCCTGTGAATCCTTTTTCTCCTCTTGGCGAACTCCCCTACCCAACCTTAAGTCTCACCTACCAATAGCATCCATAATTATTATTAATAACTCCTGAGCAACGAGAGAGCAGTCTTCACCCTGGCCACCAATACACGGTTACACTAACATACTATACAGAGTAATGCTTCTACTACAACTCCCATGTTACACAGTACTTTTCATAGTAAGGTTTGATAACGCAATCCTTTTAAGAGTGCTATCTGCATTGTCTTCACAAAGGACAAACCATCCATATTTAGTGTCCTAACGGCACGCAAAGCATGCAACATGCCACGTCCCCCCAAGCGGGCACAAAGCGTGCAACATGTAGTGTCCTCCCAAAAGGGAGAAAAGTGTACTACATGATGTGTCCACCCAAAGGGGAGCATGTCACATGCACTGTCCTCCCGAAGGGAGCATATATATATATATATATTTATACAGCGCTATTAATTCCATAGCACTATACATACATGTGCAAGACTGTCTCCATTGGAGTGCTTGGAGGAAACCCACACAAACACATTGAGAACATACACACTCCTTGCAGATGTTGTCCCTGGTGGGATTTGAACCCAGGACCCTTTCAGTGCTAACCACCAAGCCACCATGCTGCCCACATGTCATGTCACATGCAGTGTCCTCCCAAAGACACTTAAAGCCACATGCACTGTCCTTTTACAAGGGAGCAAAGTGTGTCGTATATAGTGTTCTCCCAAAGCATGTCAAAAATAGTGTTATCTCAAAGGGGTGCAAATTGTTGGTGAGTAATAAACTTTCTAAAGTTAGGAAATGTATCATGTAGCATGACTTGTTGCCAATCTTGACTACTGTATTTGTTTAGCTTGTTTGTATTATGCATAGTGCGGAAAACCATCCATCATTGCTGTATATCCTATTCATATTTTCGAGTTGTTACTGTGTCATATCTTGACTAGTTTTATGATACCATGCTAGGAAAATTTGAGCCTGCAGAGTTAGGTCAGGATCACATGTTACACATTTGGAATGGATTGTACTCAGTGTCAGACTGGGGCCCCTGAGTAACATTGATGCTGGAGCCATCAATCAACTGCATGCAATTATTATATTCACAACTTTACCTACACTAGAAGTTCAAAAGTTTGGAGTCACCCAGACAATTTTATGTTTTCCATGAAAACTCACTTTTATTTATCAAATGACTTGCAAAATGAATAGAAAATATAGTCCAGACATTGACAAGGTTAGAAATAATGATTTTTATTTGAAATAATAATTTTCTCCTTTAAACTTTACTTTCGTCACAGAATGCTCCCTTTACAGCAATTACAGCATTGCAGACCTTTGGCGAGTTCTATATAATGAAGCTGCCAGATGAGGAGCTGTGAGGCGTCAATTTCTCATACTAGAGACTCTAATGCACTTGTCTTGTTGCTCAGTTGTGCAGCGGGGCCTCCCACTTCTCTTTCTACTCTGGTTAGAGTGTCTCCACTGAAGGGAGTGGTACACATCGTTGTAGGAAACCTTCAGTTTCTTGGCAATTTCTCGCATGGAATAGCCTTCATTTCTAAGAACATGAAAGTTCTCTTTTTCTGGCCATTTTGAGAGTTTGATAGAACAAACAAATGTAATGTTCCAGATTCTCAACTAGCTCAAAGGAAGGACAAATTTATAGCTTCTCTAATCAGCCAAACTGTTTTCAGCTGTGCTAACATACTTGTACAAGGGTTTTCTAGCATTCTCTAAACTTCCATTAGCCTTCTAAGGGTATGTGCGCACTGGCCGGGTTAGGGTCGGATTAGCAGTGTAAACCGCCGGTCGGTTTACATAAATTTCATGTAAATTTATGTTAATCCAAACCGGCGTTTGGATTAACATAGAAACCTATGTAAACCGACACCCGCTGTGCACACAGCGGCGGTTTACACATGCTCATCCGTTGCTAACCCGCTGGGTTCCCAGCGGGTTAGCAAAGAATGAGCTTGTTCTATAATCCGGCCGGTTCTGCAGCGGCTGCAAGCAGAATCATGTACTGCTTCCAGCCGCCGCAACACCGCCGCCGCTAACCCGCCCGTCTCCCGCCCGTCTCCCGCCGCACATACCCGACAGGAAGCCGGTGGACGGCTCCGGAGCTTCCTGTCGGGTCCCCCCAGTCGCCGCCAACACAAACCCGCCCACCGTGTGCACATACCCTTACACAGTTTGCAAACACAATGTACCATTAAAACTTTGGACAGTGGTTGTTGGAAATGGGCCTCTATACACCTATGTAGATATTGCATTAAAAACTAGATTTTTGCAGCTAGAATAATCATTTACCACATTGACAATGTATAAAGTGTATTTCTCATTCATTTAATGTTAGTTTCATTGAAAAAAAATTGCTTTTCTTTCAAAAATAAGGAAATTTCTAAATGACCCCAAACTTTTGAACGGTAGTGTATGTA
This sequence comes from Allobates femoralis, assembly GCA_033576535.1. Classification (NCBI taxonomy): domain Eukaryota; kingdom Metazoa; phylum Chordata; class Amphibia; order Anura; family Aromobatidae; genus Allobates; species Allobates femoralis. The sequence goes on from JARQOC010000002.1 coordinate 722,130,911, forward strand.
TCTATATAATAATATCCTGGGTAGTTTGTAAAATGAATAATGAGATGCGTCCTTTCTCTTTACATTGCGAAACCAGTGTATTGTGACAACTACTGATCATGTTTGGGGGGGGGTGGTGACAAACTACTGCAAAGGGGCCCACCAGAGGATTCTCCGGTACCCCTGCCGGCCAGTCCGAGCCTGATTTTGCATAGTGGATAAACTGAAAAACCAAGCTATTAAAATCCAGGCAATATTTTTTCCATTTATTCATTCCTTTTGTGTAAGGTTCTTTATTGTACAGAGTTAAACACAAAAAAAGTGAATGCAGGGTAAGAAAAAAAAAGAAAAGAAATCTCTCTGAAGCAAAATGGTTCCAGTATTGACATCAGCTGCTATTACTTAAAGGGTTATTCCATTAACATTCATCTACAACATGTAACAACATGTTTTCACATCTAGATATTTCTATTCATAAAGAGAATAAAAATGTACCCGAAATAAAAACACAGTAAACAAACTGCCATACTCCGTGCCTCCTATAGATGGTGATATACACTCAATATTTTGACTCCGTAAAGAAATTCAACTTGATTCTTTATAATATTTGATAACATTTTATAATCACTACAACAATAAAAGCAGAATAAAAATCTATAATCTTATTTTTAATATTTTCATTCTACAGAGGACTGCAATGCCTTTTAGTATATATTGTACCTTGCAACAGAGGATTTCACTACTTCAAGCCTAAATTATTGCAAAAAGCTCATAGCTCGTATAAATATAGTTTCAAGGTAACTTTTGCAATTCAATGTTTTACTCTTGTATAAAATGGCAGTAGTATAGTAGTTATATTCTTGCACATAGAAGGTGATATTATAGTAGTTATATTCTTGCACATAGGAGCAGTATTATAGTAGTTATATTCTTGTACATAGGAGCAGTATTATAGTAGTTATATTCTTGTACATAGGAGCAGTATTATAGTAGTTATATTCTTGTACATAGGGGCAGTATTATAGTAGTTATATTCTTGTACATAGGGGCAGTATTATAGTAGTTATATTCTTGTACATAGGAGCAGTATTATAGTAGTTATATTCTTGTACATAGGAGCAGTATTATAGTAGTTATATTCTTGTACATAGAGTCAGTATTATAGTAGTTATATTCTTGTACATAGGGGCAGTATTATAGTAGTTATATTCTTGTACATAGGAGCAGTATTATAGTAGTTATATTCTTGTACATAGGAGCAGTATTATAGTAGTTATATTCTTGTACATAGGAGCAGTATTATAGTAGTTATATTCTTATACATATGAGCAGTATTATAGTAGTTATATTCTTGTACATAAGGTCAGTATTATAGTAGTTATATTCTTGTACATTGAGGCAGTATTTTAGTAGTTATATTCTTGTACATAGGAGCAGTATTATAGTAGTTATATTCTTGTACATAGGAGCAGTATTATAGTAGTTATATTCTTGTACATAGGAGCAGTATTATAGTAGTTATATTCTTGTACATAGGAGCAGTATTATAGTAGTTATATTTTTGTATATAGGGGCAGTATTATAGTAGTTATATTCTTGTACATAAGTCAGTATTATAGTAGTTATATTCTTGTACATAGGGGCAGTATTATAGTAGTTATATTCTTGTACATAGGAGCAGTATTATAGTAGTTATATTCTTGTACATAGGGGCAGTATTATAGTAGTTATATTCTTGTACATAGGGCAGTATTATAGTAGTTATATTCTTGTACATAGGAGCAGTATTATAGTAGTTATATTCTTGTACATAGGAGCAGTATTATAGTAGTTATATTCTTGTACATAGGGCAGTATTATAGTAGTTATATTTTTGTATATAGGGGCAGTATTATAGTAGTTATATTCTTGTACATAGAGTCAGTATTATAGTAGTTATATTCTTGTACATAGGGGCAGTATTATAGTAGTTATATTCTTGTACATAGGAGCAGTATTATAGTAGTTATATTCTTGTACATAGGGCAGTATTATAGTAGTTATATTCTTGTACATAGGAGCAGTATTATAGTAGTTATATTCTTGTACATAGGAGCAGTATTATAGTAGTTATATTTTTGTATATAGGGGCAGTATTATAGTAGTTATATTCTTGTACATAGAGTCAGTATTATAGTAGTTATATTCTTGTACATAGGGGCAGTATTATAGTAGTTATATTCTTGTACATAGGAGCAGTATTATAGTAGTTATATTCTTGTACATAGGGGCAGTATTATAGTAGTTATATTCTTGTACATAGGGGCAGTATTATATTAGTTATATTCTTGTACATAGGAGCAGTATTATAGTAGTTATATTCTTGTACATAGGGCAGTGTTATAGTAGTTATATTCTTGTACATAGGACCAGTATTATAGTAGTTACATTCTTGTACATAGGGGGCAGTATTATAGTAGTTATATTCTTGTACATAGGGGCAGTACATAGGAGCAGTATTATAGTAGTTATATTCTTGTATATAGGAGCAGTGTTATAGTAGTTATATTCTTGTACATAGGAGCAGTATTATAGTAGTTATATTCTTGTACATAGGGGGCAGTATTATAGTAGTTATATTCTTGTACATAGGACCAGTATTATAGTAGTTACATTCTTGTACATAGGGGGCAGTATTATAGTAGTTATATTCTTGTACATAGGGCAGTACATAGGAGCAGTATTATAGTAGTTATATTCTTATACATAGGGGCAGTATTATAGTAGTTATATTCTTATACATAGGAGCAGTATTATAGTAGTTATATTCTTGTACATAGGAGCGGTATTATAGTAGTTATATTCTTATACATAGGAGCAATATTATAGTAGTTATATTCTTGTACATAGGAGCGGTATTATAGTAGTTATATTCCTGACCTATCAGCGGTGGCAGCTACGTGCGGCTGGACACCGGACTGCAGGGCAAATTAGCCTTCCAGTTCTGTGTGCTGATCCGGACCATGGCTGTCTGCCTCAAGCAGAGAGCCACAGATCGGATCCCAGCCGTAGTGTGAAGCCAGCCTAAGCAGAAACTCACTATATATGTAGAATCAGCCTGGGGGCATTTATGCATTATGCCAATTGCATAAGTGACAAATGTAGAAGTGCCATGCAGTTACACCGGACAGTTAAACAGGGCAGGAAACGCATACGTCATGCAAGACAAACAAACAGATATGTAACTTGTTCATGTGTGCCGCAAAATGTATTCACTATTTGCATCATTTTATGTGCTAGCTGCTTCATTCCCTCATATCAACCGCCTTTTCACACACTCTGTGTGGTCCATCCACATTAGTCCATCTCTCATCCCCTCTCCTATGTACTGCTCTCATGCTCTTTTTAGAATCTTAAACCACCCAGATCCATTCACGCTGTTCATACAACATGAAAGTCTCCCTCACAAATCAATTAACAATCTACTCACCTTCCTTATGGTGGGTTTACACACACCAATCATTGTATCCAATATCTGAACCAATCTCTGGTTGCAGTGAAATCATGGACAGATTGCTCCATGTTGTACACAGCCACAAAATGGAACTATGTGTCCATGATTTCACTGCAACCAGAGATCTGTTCAGATATTGGATACAATGATTGGTGTGTGTAAACCCACCATTATTCTCCTTCTCCTAATTGCAAGGGATATTGAACCTAATGCAGGTCCTTCTCATTATGGTAAGCTTTGCTCTTTCCCTGCTACGTTCAAAAGCGCCAGGAATCTTATTAATATTTCCTGCATGCCTTCTATCTCCTTTAACTGTACCATTTGGAACCCTCGCTCAGCATGTAACAAACTCTCCTACATCCATGACTGTTTCCTTTCACATTCTCTTAATCTTCTAGCTCTTACTGAGACCAGGATTCAGCAATTCTGCTGCTGCTCTCTCATATGGTGGCATACATTTTTCTCATACGTCTATACCTGAGAGCAGACCAGGTGGAGGTGTTGGTCTACTCCTTTCAACAAATTGTGCTTTTTAGGTTATCCCACTTTTCCCCTCAATTACTTTCACTTCTATTGAAGTCTACACTGTCAGGCTCTACAGTCCCTTCTCCCTGCAAGTGGCAGTGGTGTATTGCCCTCCAGGCCCCCCACGTCAGTTCCTTGAACTCTTTGCTATGTGGCTTCCATGTTTCTAGCCTGTGACCTTCCCACATACATCATGGGGGACTTTAACATTCCTATTTATAATCCCATCTCCTCATCTGCCCCTCATCTTTTAACCCTAACCTCCTTTCTTGGCCTTTCACAATTTACTAACTCTACCACACATGAGGACAGGAATACTCTAGACCTGATCTTCTCCCGACACTGCTCTGTGCCTGATTTGACAAATTTCCCTCTTCCGCTCTCTGACCACAATCTTCATTCATTCTCAGTTAAGAACTGTCAGCCCTTCAAGGACATCCCCAACTCCCACACTTATAGGAATATATGCTCCATTAACAACCAGAATCTTATAAAGAATTTACAGTCTTCACTAGCACTAATCTCCTCCCTCTCTTGTCCTGACTCTGCTCTAAAACACAATAATGAAACACTACAAAATGCCCTGAATGAAGCTGCACCACCTGCACCTATAACAACTCGGCACCGACAGAGGCAACCCTGGCACACACTGCAAACACGGTTTTTACAGCGGTGCTCCAGGTGCGCTGAATGCCTGTGGAGAAAATCCAACCTGGCCGAAGATTTCATCCATTATGAATTCATTCTGAAAACATGCAACAATGCCCTTAACATCTCCATACAAGCTTACTGCAACACCCTTATCACATCACAAGCAAACAATCCTAAACAACTCTTTAATACCTTTAACTCCCTCCTCGGTCCAAGAGTTCAGGTCCCAACCATCAACCTCAGTGCTGATGATCTGGCCAACTATTTTAAAGACAAAATTAACCACATACAACAGGAAATTTCCTCCCAGCCTCATAAAATCATGCACTTTCTTCCCTCCTGCACTTCATCCAACTCACTTTCGGTATTTGATCTGGTCACAGAGGAAGAAGTTACCCGACTCCTTGCCTATCTCGCCCTACTACCTGCACCAGTGACCCTATTCCCTCACACCTCCTTCAATCTCTCTCCCCGGCTGTCACCTAACTAACATACCGTATATACTCGTGTATAAGCCGACCAGTGTATAAGCCGACCCCCCTACTTTTGCTCCCAAAACCTGGGAAAACGTATTGACTCGTGTATAAGCCGAGGGCGGACCCCAGCACAAGTATACAGCCCCCAGCAGTGTGGTATACAGCAGCCTCCCCAGTGGTATATACAGCAGCAGCCCCAGTGGTAGTATACAGCAGCCCCAGTGGTAGTATACAACAGCAGCCCCAGTGGTAGTATACAGCAGCCCCAGAGGTATATACAGCAGCCCCAGTGGTAGTATACAGCAGCCCCAGTGGTAGTATACAACAGCAGCCCCAGTGGTAGTATACAGCAGCCCTTAGGTAGTATACAGCAGCCCCAGTGGTAGTATACAGCAGCCCTTAGGTAGTATACAGCAGCCCCAGTGGTAGTATACAGCAGCCCCAGTGGTAGTATACAGCAGCCCTTAGGTAGTATACAGCAGCCCCAGTGGTAGTATACAGCAGCCCTTAGGTAGTATACAGCAGCCCCAGTGGTAGTATACAGCAGCCCTTAGGTAGTATACAGCAGCCCCAGTGGTAGTATACAGTAGCCCTTAGGTAGTATACAGCAGCCCCAGTGGTAGTATACAGCAGCCCTTAGGTAGTATACAGCAGTCCCAGTGGTAGTATACAGCAGCCCCAGTGGTAGTATACAGCAGCCCTTAGGTAGTATACAGCAGCCCCAGTGGTAGTATACAGCAGCCCTTAGGTAGTATACAGCAGCCCCAGTGGTAGTATACAGCAGCCCCAGTGGTAGTATACAGCAGCCCCAGTGGTACTATACAGCAGCCCCAGTGGTAGTATACAGCAGCCCTTAGGTAGTATACAGCAGCCCCAGTGGTAGTATACAGCAGCCCTTAGATAGTATACAGCAGCCCCAGAGGTAGTATGCAGCAGCTCCCCCCATATCAGTATACAGGGCCCCCCCCCTTCTGTAGCAATCCTGTAAAGGAAGAGATTAGCATACTTATCCCTGCCGCTGTCCCGCTGCCGCTGTCCCGCCGCCGCCATCGCGCTCCTCCGTTTTCATTCAGCGTCTTCCGGCTTCCTCCGGTGGGCGCAGACAATGACGTCATTGCCTGCGCTGACCAGAGGAAGCCGGAAGAAGACGGATGAAGCCGGAGGAGCGCGATGGCGGCGGCGGGACAGCGGCAGCGGGACAGTGGCAGGGATAAGTATGCTAATCTCTTCCTTTACAGGATTGCTACAGAAGGGGGGGCCCTGTATACTGATGGGGGTGACTGTATACTGTATACAATGTATACAGTATACAGTGACTCGCGTATAAGCCGAGGGGGTGACTTTTCAGCCCAATTTTTGGGCTGAAAAACCCGGCTTATACGCGAGTATATACGGTATTTAATCTTTCTCTCTCATCTGGTATTTTCCCTTCCTCCTTTAAACATGCCAGCTTCACCCATTACTTAAAAGAAACCATTCCTGTACCAGAACTCTGCTGCTAACTACAGACCTGTGTCTAATCTCCCCTTCATCTCTGAACTACCGGAACGCTTGGTCCACTCCCGTCCAATCCGCTATCTCTCTGACAATTCTCCTCTACAATCCGGCTTCTGTTCATTACATTCTACTGAAACTGACCCTCACTGAAGTCTCTAATGATCTACTAACAGCTAAATCCAATGGTCACTACTCCCTACTGATCCTCCTGGATCACTACGCTGCATTCGATACGGTGGATCACCAGCTCCTCCTCTCTATGCTCCGCGCTATTGGGGTTAAGGACACAGCTCTCTGCTGGTTCTCCTCCTATCTCTCTGACCGCTCCTTCACTGTATCTTTCACCGGCTCCTCTTCTTCTCATCTTTCCCTCACGGTTGGAGTTCCTCAGGGGTCAGTCCTGGGTCCCCTTCTCTTCTCTCTATACTTTGCCCCCAATGGACAAACCATCAGTAGATTTGGTTTTCAGTACCATCTCTGTGCTGACGATCCCCAATTATACACATCCTCGCCTGACATCACCTCCACGTTACTGCAAAATACCAGTGATTGTCTCTCTGCTGTCTCTAACATCATGTCATCTCTCTATCTTAAACTGAATCTGTCAAACAAGAACTTCTCGTGTTTCCTCCCTCTACTAATCTTCCGAAACCTACCGTAATATTGCCATTTTCGTTTGTGGTTCTATTATTACTTCTCAGCAGCACACCCACTGTCTTGGGGTTATATTTGACTGGGATCTCTCCTCCACTCCCCACATTCGATCACCCACTTGCTCATGTCACCTACATCTCAAAAACATCTCTAGAATTCAACCTTTACTTACTGTTGACTCTGCAAAAACTCTAACTGTTGCCCTTATTCATTCTCACCTGGATTACTGCAATTCTCTACTAATCGGTCTCCCTCTTATTAGACTCTCTCCTCTCCAATCCATCCTGAATGCAGAAGCCAGGATCATATTCCTCTCCAAACGCTTCACCGATGCCTCTATCCTGGGGCAGTCATTGCACTGGCTACCCATCCGCTACAGAATACAATATAAAATTATCACTCTGACCCACAAAGCCCACCATAGTTCTCCACCGCCCTATATCTCCTCCCTCATCTCTGTCTATCGCCCTACATGGGCCCTCTGTTCCGCAAGTGACCTAAGACTGACATCAGCTACAATCTGAACCTCCCACTCCCGTCTCCAGGACTTCTCACGAGCTGCACCAATTCTCTGGAATGGATTACCAAGAACAATTCAATTAATTCCAAACATCCTTAGTTTTAATCAAGTGTTAAAAACATCTCTTTAGACTGGCCTATCACATTACCGATCTAACTATTACTATCTTCACTTTTTCAAATCTGGATTCTTTCATCATCTGTCTGCACCCCCCCTTGCATAATATAGCAGAACCTGGCTGGTGACTGGTTCATGCAGCATTAAATGAATCCCCTATTTATTATATTGATGGCTGGACCATGTATGATGTCACTTTTTACCATTTACCTTTTGTGCCTCCCCTATTTCTTCATAGATCATAAGCTTGCGAGAAGGGACCTCACTCCTCATGGTTTCTGAATATTTTTTTTTGCATTTTCTCATATTGTCTGGACATGTCCCCTCTGAACTGTAAAGCGCTGTGGAATATGTTGGCGTTATATAAATAAAATTATTATTATTATTATGGGTTGATATTGACTTTTAAGATTGCCACTTCAAATAAGTGGCGCTAAAGATGAAGTCATTGTCCTTGTTGAAGAGGCAATTACCATATTTAATTTCCCAGAGGAAATTAAGTCTCCTTGTACTGACATGTCACTCTCCATAAGGAGAAACCTTACCCCTTAGATCTCAGCCTTAGACACTCTTGCAGCCAAATCAGATTTCATACTTTGGACTGAGGAAACACAATGCCCCAAAACACCATGTCTGCAAACTGAGATTCAGGTATGGCTTTTCTCCTAAGTCACATGATAAGGCTCGTTAAAGGGTCAATATTGACTTTTATGATTGCTATTTCCAATAGGTGGTGCTAGAGGTGAAGTCCTCTTCCTCTCTGAAGAGACAATTTGCTGTTAGAGGAGCATTGCAGGTGTTTAAGCCTCCTTATACTGGCATATCACTCTCCACAAGGAGAAACCGTGCCCCTTAGAAAACAATGGATGTTGTCTAGTGTATTTCACTGCTATCTGGACACAATAATGTATTAATGTGTTGTGTAGTCACTAGCAATGCACCGTACAACATAAAGGTTAATGTCTTCAAGCAAAAATGATCGTAAAAAGCCCACGGGTCCTTCTAATGTAGTCTATAGACCATTCTGCCTCCTAGATGTGATCACCATATGTTCCTGTAGATACTGTAAATCTTTACATGGCAGGCGGCCGATGCAGCATGACCCTTATCAATACAACTTCACACACCCCATGGAGTCACCAGACGACCCACCGATACATAGGAAGAAATGGTTAAGTGAGAGTGCATTAAAGCCGCCCATTGATCTACAATTGACTTGTGTCCAAATCTAGAGAGTACATAAATCAGCGGCAATGGAGGCTTATTGATCGGGATGACATTTTGTATCAGTCGAGGGTGAAATACAGGAAAACAACATTCCTACTAAAATTTGTCTGTCTCCAAATCCATTTAGTACTGGCGGGCGTAGAAAAGCATACATATGATCTACTGTCTAGGTCCTCGACATTAAAAGGGGTTTCCACTTTTTATTAAAAGGACAGGAACCCATCCAGATTAAGAAAAGTTGCCTTACATACCCCTAAAATTTGCCATAAACTCCTTCATCTTGTGCAGAGTTGGAAATGATGACATCATGACCTCTAATGACCTCATAGCTTGGGCCATTGATTGGCCGCAGGGTCAGGATGGTTGGCGGTCGTATCACTTCTAGTCTAGCAGACACTTTCGGAGTAGCGGGGGGCTTCTTTTATTAGAACAGTGACTTTTGCTAAAGAAGGAAAACCCCTATATAACCCTATGTAAGACTTGAAGAAATATCATTGTAAATCATGAGATTACATCGAGGAGTAGTGAAGGTGTTTAGAGATATCTGAGCTTCGGAGAGCCATTTTTGGTTACATAGAACATTAGAAAATAAGCCAAATAGAGATTATCCCAGCGATCGGCAGAGGTTTTCACATTCCCTGCACTGCCTCCAGAGGAGAAATAAAGCATTACAAAGATCTTAATAAAATTAATGAGGTGTCCATATAATGTGGTGAGTGAGAGACGCTATATGCTGCAGTTAACCAGATTTTCTGCCCACACTGTCTAATAAATCTCTTAAGGGCCTGTCACACGGGGCGACATCGCCGCCGATTACATAGGCGACGTAGGGGCGTGGCCTATTGGCGGTATCATTGCCCCTATGTCGCCTTATGTAAATGGGCGATGTCGGCGCCGCCAGGAGGTCACCTGGTTTCAGAGCAGGTGCCGCTAGGGTTCTCAGACACCCTGGCGGCGATGCCGCCCGACAGATCACCGACGCGGGGCTGGAGATGTCGCCCCTTGTAAATGGGGGACGGCGACGCTGGCGGGGCACCAAAAACATGCGTGCACCCGCCAGTCGCCGCCGACATCCCCAGCCCCTTCGCCCTGTGTGACGGTACCTTTAGACCTGATGGGGCTGGTATTTTATAAATCCAGCTATGGAGCAAAAGAGGTCATGAGACCATTACTCAGACTCAGACTCTGCCCACACAGTCCGACAGCTGCAGTTTATACTGAGCAGTGTGAGATCTCAGCAGCGGCAGGGAGGAGGCAAACTGGGGAATTGTCAGTCAGACTAGTGCAACAGAGATTCAGCTTCTGCCAGAAGAGACACTAAGGGGAAGTCAATTAGACTAGAAGGGTAGAGATTTAGAAGCAGGGAAGAGATAGTTAGAAGATGTTCAATGTTCAATTGGGAAACAGGAAAGAGACGGGATTGCAGCTCCACCACAATTACTCACAAGACTCCCAGGCAGCTGGAACAATGGGTGACTTCCATCCAACAATAGTAATTTGAAGAAATCTCCAGCGCCACTTTTTCAGATCCAAATTCCTTTATTTATGCCATCATAACATCATCACAGACATGCCCCCTAGGGGGTAACTCTAGACGCGTTTCAAGACTGTGCCTCTTAGTCATTAGCTAATGATTAGCTAAAAGCGGCGCTGCAGATTTCACATTAATACTTGGAAGATGTCAGTCAGGCTGTCTGGGTAAAGAAAGAGCAGAAGAAGAAAGAAGGGACACTGGTGAGATGTCAATCAGGCTAAATAATGGAATAAAACGATGTTTCGGTGAGCGCTGGGATATGAAGACAGCTACACTTCAACAAGTATTTTACCTGTAAGTTTATTGTTCAAATCACACTAGGTCCTCTCCCACAACATGTTTCGACGCTCAGGGCGTCTTCCTCAAGTGGATCCACTTGAGGAAGACGCCCTGAGCGTCGAAACATGTTGTGGGAGAGGACCTAGTGTGATTTGAACAATAAACTTACAGGTAAAATACTTGTTGAAGTGTAGCTGTCTTCATATCCCAGCGCTCACCGAAACATCGTTTTATTCCATTACCTGCATATCCATCTCCCTATGGGGAGAGCGGTGGAGCAGCTCCGGAAGAGAAGACAAATCTAACAGAGGAGAGGAAAACACGTGACGGATCACGTGCAATTACACAGGCGAACACCGAGGAAAAAGGGAAAGAAATCCACGCCGTCCAGAGAGAGACCCCGTGCGCTCACTGCGTGGGCCCCCCTGTTGTGCGGACAGCACAACAGGAAAAGGTGAGTGTAACGGTGACTTAACAGAGGGTGGATATAAAACATAAAGCAGCGTGGCGCAACCAATTTCTATAAATCAGGCTAAATAGGCAGAGTTTCAACTGAAGAGGGTAGAGACACTGAAAATAGATGAGGGACAATCAGGTGGGTGGATATTAAAGAGGTGGGTGGATCTCTCAGGTCATTTTCTAGTACAATACTAATAGTATATTTAAATAAAGCATAATCAGCCTTTTCAGGATCAGTAACTTTTATTGCTCCAGCTTATCCTGTTATCTTGTTGTAAGCTCCAGAGAATTCAGTGTGACATAGTAGGTAGTCAAGAATATGTAAAACCAAACTGCATATGCCCTGCTCCCCCCTTATCCCCTCAGTACTGGCATCAGAGATAGGAAATCAAAACTGAATTTTCAGGGTTGGCCCCACTCATACTCCCTCCTACCTCTTAGTAGTGAGTAAATGCACTGAGAGGTGGGATGGGAAAGCACTGAATATGCAATTTTTATTTACTTATGCATGACTAGCCGGCGCACCATATTGAATTCTCTGGAGTTTACAGCACAGATAGCAGGAGAAGATACAGCAATAAATGTTACTGATCCTGAAAGAGCTGCTTAAGCAGTATTTAAAGATACCATTTGTATTGTACTAAAAAATCACCTGACAAATTCACTTTCAGTGTACATTCTCATACAGCATTACACAGTCATTCCGTTCACCAGCCTCATCATATGTAAGGCATCTATTTAATAATGTTCATAAACTGACAACCCTCCCTTTTCTTAGGTACTGGCAATTCAACTATAGAGGGTAAAGAAATTCTCAAGGAAATAAGCAAAAATGAGCAAATACCCTTAAATAAGTAAATAAATAGCAATTGTGCATGTAAATAAAATAGGGCACTTAGTTAACATTATTCAAAAGCCACCCCACCACTCCAAGGTGATTCATACAGGGTGGGATGGTCCTTGCATCCAATATTTAAAACCTTACCATACGTCTAGTGATGGAAATCTAATAAGGACTGAGCAGGACCAGGGCCTATTGGAGGACCAGTTACCTCCCTGTCAGCATGGCTGGTCGCAGGTGACACAACTGCCCCCATCGCTTAGGTTGCAGGGGATTGAGCACCGGTATTCAGACACCTGTGTTGCCTCCCAGTGGAGCTGGCAGCCTCCTGTTAGGTGCAATGGATATTTGACATGGCTACATTTTGGTGAGTTTTTTTTGAAGTTTTATGTCCTATTTCAGTGACTTTTCTAAATGTTTGGTGGTTTACCCATGAAACAAACATATGGTCAGGAGACATATGGTTAGGACTTGTAAGCGTGGGGTCCCTTGACGGTGGGTTACGAGCTTATGTTATTTTGGCCAAAATATCTACTAACACCTCACATCTTCATCTATAGTGTTTTGTTGCACCTTTTTATCTCTTTGCAGTTGAGGCTGAGCCCTTTGGGGGGCGTCTGTCACTTGTGATGCACTTGTGACCCGCCTTGTCTAACGCCCTGTTGTTAACCTTGTGTCTACAAATACCACCAGTCTCCTCCCTGTCAGCATGGCTGGTCGCAGGTGCCACAACTGCCCCCATTGCTTAGGTTGCAGGGGACAGAGCACCGGTATTTAGACACCTGTGTTGCCTCCCAGTGGAGGTGGCAGCACTCTACTAGGTGGAATGGATATCTGACATTGCTAAATTTTGGTGAGCTTTTTTGCTGCTGCATCACACTGTTGACTCCTGTTCATTCTGTGATCTATTAGTATACCTTCATCTCTGTGGGCGTCTCACCACTGGGATCCATAACGATTAGCAGAACAAGTGATTTTTATCTCCATTATAAAATGAGGTAACAGGTTGGATGTCTGACTATCACTCCTTCATTCTCTGGGGCTTATTAGAAAAATTCACACATAATGCTCGGGAGCCCCATATGGAATCAATGGAATGGTGGGTGAGTATCCATACTGCTGCCCCAATCTAATAGGGATAGAAATGCCCCATTTTGCCGCCCGGTGCCGGTTCATGGATAGATTAAGTTCTTTTCACCAAACATCCCCTTAACATATATTTTGTTTTAATCTCCAGACAAATAATTTTTTTAATGATTGAAATTCATAAAGGCATAAACATTTAGTATTGACATTACTAATGCCTCCAGTTTGTACGTAACTCAAAAATCAAAAGGAAAAAATATATATATATTTTTACTAGGACATAAAAAGCAAAGAGCGCTAATAAATAATATGAGAGCGCGCAGACGGAAATACAAAGATTAAAATCAGAATTGTCGAGATTTTTTGTGATTGCTGTTTGCTGAGCGTCTGGACAATATAAAGCATGATGAAACTGCTGACAACGGTAACGATTTAAGAAAGATTCAGACAATCAGAGAAGTCATGAAAACTATTGAAAGGCTGAAAACCCAAACCAAAGATAAAAAGCGCGTTCTTGTGAACATTAAAGGGTTTTTTTGGAAGTGGAAAAAAACATGTAATTGAATATTAATTCCTAAAGAAAACTTTAATTAACAAATTACACTTTTGTTACACTGACAGAAAACTCTTTGGTTTGCCGAAATGTGTTGTCCGTTTTTTTATCTCGAATGTAATAATAAATCTTTCTTTTTGGAAGAAATAAATGCCCCTTGAGATGCTATTCATCCTCCGGAAGCGCCGAAAGGGAATTGTCCATCCATTCCACTGACAGAAACCTGTTTTAGAATGTTGATAGAAGCCTCTTCCAACCTCAGCATCCCTGGAATCTCCAGTATTAGATCGGCTAGACAGGGTGGACAGCAGTGTGAGCAGCCTCTTTTTACCTCAGCACTCCCGGTATCTCCAGTGTTAGATCGGATAAGCAGGGTGGACAGCAGTGTGAGCAGCCTCTTCTTATCTCAGCACTCCCAGTATCTCCAGTATTAGATCGGATAGACAGGGTGGACAGCAGTGTGAGCAGCCTCTTCTTATCTCAGCACTCCCAGTATCTCCAGTATTAGATCGGATAGACAGGGTGGAGAGCAGTGTGAGCAGCCTCTTCTTACCTCAGCACTCCTGGTATCTCCAGTATTAGATCGGATAGACAGGGTGGATAGCAGTGTGAGCAGCCTCTTCTTACCTCAGCACTCCTGGTATCTCCAGTATTAGATCGGATAGACAGAGTGGGCAGCAGTGTGAGCAGCCTCTTCTTACCTCAGCACTCCCGGTATCTCCAGTATTAGATCGGATAGACAGAGTGGACAGCAGTGTGAGCAACCTCTTCTTATCTCAGCACTCCTGGTATCTCCAGTATTAGATCGGATAGACAGGATGGATAGCAGTGTGAGCAGCCTCTTCTTACCTCAGCACTCCCAGTATCTCCAGTATTAGATCGGATAGACAGGGTGGACAGCAGTGTGAGCAGCCTCAAGTATTAAACCAGATACAGTGCCTTGTGAAAGTATTTGGTACCTTGAACTTTTCAACCTTTTGCCACATTTCAGGCTTCAAACATAAAGATATAAATTCTAATATTTTTTTGTGAAGAATCAACAACAAGTGGGACACAATCATGAGGTGGAACCAAATTTATTGGATATTTTAAACTTTTTTAACAAATAAAAAACTGATAACTGGGCTGTACAATATTATTCGTCCCCTTGAGTTAATACTTTGTAGCGCCCCCTTTTGCAGCGATCACAGCTGCAGTCTCTTGGGGTTTGTCTCATTCTTCCTTGCAGAACAGCTGGAGCTCAGTGAGGTTGGATGGAGGCGTTTGTGATCAGCAGTTTTCAGCTCTTTCCACAGATTCTCCATTGGATTCAGGTCTGGATGTGACTTGCCCATTCTAACACCTGGATACGGTTATTTTTGAACCATTCCATTGTAGATTTTGCTTTATGTTTGGGATCATTGTCTTGTTGGAAGATAAATCTCCGTCCCAGTCTCAGGTCTTTTGCAGACTCCAGCAGGTTTTCTTCCAGAATGGTCCTGTATTTGCCTTCCCATCCTCACTGAACTTCTGGAGTGAGTTTGCTGCACTGAAAGTAAAGGGGCAAAATAATATTGCACGCCCCACTGTTCAGTTTTTTATTTGTTAAAGTTTAAAATATGTAATACATTTGGTTCCACTTCATGATTGTGTCCCACTTGTTGTTGATTCTTCACAAAAAAATGTGAATTTATATTTTTATGTTTGAAGCCTGAAATGTGGCAAAAGGTTGAAAAGTTCAAGGGGCCAAATACTTTCACAAGGCACTGTAGAGAGTGCAGCAGTGGGAGCAGCCTCTTCTTACCTCAGCACTCTTGGCATCTCCAGTATTAAATCAGATAGAGAGGACAGCAGTGTGAACAGCTTCTTCTTACCTTAGCACTCTTGGTATCTCCATTATTAGATCAGTGTGAGCAGCCTCTTCTTACCTCAGCACACCAAGAATCACCAGTGTTAGATCAGATAGACATGGTGGACAGCATTGTGAGCAGTCTCTTCTTATCTCAGCACTCCTGGTATCTCCAGCATTTGAAAGAGTGTACAGCATTGTGAGCAGCCTTTTCTTACCTCTGCACTCTTGGTATCTTCAGTATTAAATCACATAAAGAGGATAGCAGTGTGAGCAGCCTCTTCTTATCTCACCACTTTTGGTATCTCCAGTATCAAATCAGATAGAGAGGACAGCAGTGTGAACAGCCGCTTCTTATCTCAGCACTCTTGGTATCTCCAGTATTAGATCAAATACACATGGTGGACAGCAGTGTCAGCAGTCTCTTCTTACCTCAGCAGCCCTGGTATCTCAAGTATTATATCAGATAGACATGGTGAACAGCAGTGAGAAGAGCCTTTTCTTACATCAGCACTCCTGGTATCTCCATTATTAGATCCGATAGACATGGTGGACAGCAGTGTGATCAGCCTCTCCTTACCTCATGACATTGGTATCTCCAGTATTAGATCAAATAGACAAGGTGGACATCAGTGTGAGTAGCCTCTTCTTACCTCAGCACTTCTTGTATCTCCAATTTATATCAGATAGACAGGGTAGACAGCAATTTCAGCAGCCTCTTCTTACCTCAGAACTTCTGGTATCTTTGTTAAAAGATCAGATCGATAGTGTGGACAGCAGTATGAGTGGCCTCTTCTTGCCTAGGCATCCCTGGAATCTCCAGTATTAGATGAAACATATAGGGTGCACAGCGGCCTCTTCTTACCTCAGAACGCCTGTTATCAATAGTATGAGATTAGCTAGACATGGTGGACAGCAGTGTGAGCAGGCTCCTCTTACCTCAGTACCCCTGGAATCTCCAGTATTAGATCAAAGAGACAGTTTGCACAGTATTGTGGGTAATGCCTTCTTACCTCAGCACCCCTGGTATCTTCAGTATTTGAACAGATAAAGTGTAGATAGCCATGAGAATAGCCTCTTCTCACTTCAGCATGCCTAGAATCTCCAGCATTAAATCAGATAGACAGGGTAGAAAGTGTGAGTGCCCTTTTCTTTCCTCAGCACTCCTGGTATCTCCAGTATTAGGTCAGATAGACATGGTGGACAGCAATGTGAGCAGCCTCTTCTTACCTCAGCATACCTGGTATCTCCAGTATTAGATCAGATACATATAGTTGACAGCAGTATAAGCAGCCTTATCTTACCTCAGCTCCACTGGATTATCCAGTATTAGATTAGATAGACAGGGTGGATAGCAGTGTGAGCAGCTTCTTTTAACCTCAGCACCCCAGCTATCACCAGTATTACATCTTCCTACATATGGAAGTGGAGGATCCAACTCTAGATGCTCAAAAGCACATGTCCTAACAATATTCTAGGAAACATTTCTGTCAGTGTAACAAGATAGGAACCATTTTAATGTACTACAGTAGTTTCTTTTGAGAACTATGATGAAGAGAAAATAATAAAAACGGAATTATTTCGCAACAACATTGTTTTCCTTTTCTTATTTTTTTCTCTATTTCTGGAGATGATCCCCAGTAAAAAGCCAAAATGCCTAAAAAGACTGAAAATGCAAAATGTAAGGTTTTGATTATGAACCGTAAGTAAGAAAGAATAATAATAATCATGTAGCAGAATCTCTTATATCACAGAAACCAATATTAGCTATTTAGTAGAAAGCTACAATATTCTGCATTTAAGGGAATATAGGATGTATTACACCATAAGACGCAACCCAAAGTTACAGGAGGAAAATAGGAAAAACATTTTTTATGTGCAATTGGCATCCCTCTTATAGTATGAAATGAGCCTACTAGGGGGCGACAGCGGTAGAGAGGGGTCACAGGACACAGGGCCGCCATTGCAGGAAGCTGGGCGTGGCAGAATTGGGGTGGTGCTGAGGTCCTGACTTGGGAAGAGGAGGGGTCCCGGAGTTATTGATCTCCTGGTGGTGGTCTTCATGAAAATATCGTCAGTGTGAAGCCAGAGCCATTGATCTCCCGGCAGTGGGCTTCAGGGGTAATATCCTCAGTGCGAGGTCAGAGCTGTTGATCCACTCGCAGTGGGCATCAGGAATTATAGTCAGTGCGAGGCTGGAGCTATAGATCTCCCGGCGGTCGGCTTCAGGGAAATATCAGTGCAAGGCTGGAGCAATTGATTTACCAGTGGTGGGTTTCAGGCAAATATTGTCAGTGTGAGGCCAGAGCCATTGATCTCCTGGTGGTGGGCTTCACGGAAATGTCATCAGGTCGAGGATAGAGCCATTGATCTCACAGTATTGGGCTTTAAGGATATATCATCAGTGCGAGGCCAGAGCCATTGATCTCCCGACGGTGGAGTTCAGGGAAATATTGTCAGTCTGAGGCCAAAGCCTCCTCCTGGCAGTGGGCTTCAGGGAAATGTCATCAGGACGAGGCAGGAGACACTGATCTAGCGGTGGGCTTCAGGGAAATATCATCAGTGCAATGCCAGAGCCATTGATCTCCTAGCGGTGGGCTTCAGGGAAAAATCATCAGTGCAATGCCAGAGCCATTGATCTCCTGGCGGTGGGCTTCAGGGATATGTCATTGGGACGAGGCAGGAGACACTGATCTCCAGTGGTGGGCTTCAGGGAAACATCATCAGTGCAAAGCCAGAGCCGTTGATCTCCCGACGGTGGAGTTCAGGGAAATATTGTCAGTCTGAGGCCAAAGCCCCTCCTGGCAGTGGGCTTCAGGGAAATGTCATCAGGACGAGGCAGGAGACACTGATCTAGCGGTGGGCTTCAGGGAAATATCATCAGTGCAATGCCAGAGCCATTGATTCCTAGCGGTGGGCTTCAGGGAAATATCATCAGTGCAATGCAGAGCCATTGATCTCCTAGCGGTGGGCTTCAGGGAAATATCATCAGTGCAATGCCAGAGCCATTGATCTCCTGGCGGTGGGCTTCAGGGATATGTCATTGGCGAGGCAGGAGACACTGATCTCCCAGTGGTGGGCTTCAGGGAAACATCATCAGTGCAAAGCCAGAGCCGTTGATCTCTCGGAGGTGGGCTTCAGGGAAATATCATCAGTGAAAAGCCGGAGCCATTGAGCTCCTGGTGGTGGGTGTCGAGAGTGTCATCGGAACAAGCAGGATACATTGATCTGCAGGCAGTGGGCACACTCTACCGTGTGATACTGGAGCAATTGATCTCCCGACTGTGGTCTTTAGGGAAATGGCTCCGGAGGTGGCTCATAGGCAGATTTAGATCTCATCCCGCAGCATCGCCTTGGAGCTTCCTGCAGTGGTGACCACCCCAGCTTTGACCCTGCTCCACCGCCGGTGCGCCCCCAGTAAGCTACATTTGGGCTAAAGATGAGCCACTTTCCTCTCAAATTTTGGGGAAAAATGCATCTTATAGTCTGCCAAAATATGGTATGTATATACAATGAATATGTATATATGTAAATAACATAAATATATATATTGACTGCATCATAATACCATAACAATTATTATAGTTTAAAATAGCTTGCACTTTTGTATATAACAAAGTTATCTAGAATAATGAACCCAAAATTGTGAAATTTAAATATTATTTAAATTGCTAATTGGTCGTAATCCAATGTAAAAAGTCTCCACAAAAACATAAACTTTTATTTAGTGTATGTGTTTGATTATGACATTATACAGTATATTTTAACCCCAAATTTAACATAAAAAATCTAAAGAAATATCATGTAAATAAATGTAATCTCTCCTTTTAGTTTTTAGAACCTACCATACAATAAAGGTAGCTCTAGCTATCGTTTTAGTTTATTTTGCCTTTTGGTAATTATTTTGTTTTTTGTTTTTTTTTTACTATTTTTAATATATTATATAATATATATGTAAATACTCATTCTGTTAATTGTAAAAAAAAATCTAAAAAATTCAAATAAATTAATGCTAATATTAGAGGAATAAACAATATTTTATTAAAAAAATAAAAGAGGGAAAATGCGACTTAACTACTTTATAGTCAAAATTCCTGATCTCACCTGGAACGGATGGGACATGATGTGTATGGTGCAGGGAATGTGGCTACATCCTCAGCTCTATCGGGGCGTTCTGGGTTCTGGACAGTCTGGCTTGTTGCGGAGCATTAGTCGGTCTCTCAATAATTTAACTTTACCGACTGACTGCACCTGCAAAAACGAAATTGGAATTTAATATATATATATATAATTAATATTTATAGGCTTTAATATATGTAATTTTGTGTTGTAAAATATAACAATTTTGTGCATTTTTTTAAAATTATCTTTAATTTTTTTTATTTTTACATTTAAAGATTTTGTTTATCAATATTGAAAAAACGACTAGAATCTAAAACTGTGCCTGTATAGATGCACAGTGAAAACTTACAAAGACTAGAAATGTATTGACGAATGATTCTATTAGCTAAGACTTACCAAAAAGGTGAACTAAATCTAATGAGTATTTTACCTTACCGCAAAGTGCGTTACCTTTAAATACGTCCCCTTTTTACAGCACGTTCTTCCTCCAGAGCTCCAACTGTCCAGAACAGAACTTGGTCTTTTGGCTTCTAGACCTGGGAGGGGGGGGTTGTCACAGTAATTAATGAAATATGTTATAGTAGGGTCTAAGGGGTATGGTTTCTCCTTGTGGAAAGTGACATGCCAGTAACCGCCGTTTAAATTTTTATTTAATCATGTATAGCAAGTGTCACGATCTCCACACTGTCCTTGTCTGCTGTTATTTGTCTGGAGGCTGTCAGTCTGTTTTGGTTGTGCTGGGTATGTGCTGCAATCATCTGTGTTGACTTCCCTTGATTAGTCCTCTACTTAAGCAAGCTAGCTCCTCCATCCAGTGTCAATCGTACACTTGCTGCTGCCTTTGTAAGTCTGATCCCTCTGTGCTCTGTGCCTGACCCAGCCTGACTTATTCCCTTACATGGACTTTGATTCTGTGCCTGTTACCCGACTACTCTTTTGCCTGCTCCCTGAGGGCACCTGTTCAAGTCTAGGTTGGTTTTCTTGTCAAAGTCGCAGCAGTACGCGTTGAAATTATTAACGTCACTGCACGATTACCCATTCCTGTCTGCTACTTGCGGCGCTGGTTGCTGGTAACGGCTGCAAGCACTTGTGCACTCCCTTGATAGTCCTTACTTAAGCATGCGTTATCCCAACCATGTCATCGTAACTTGTGCTAGCCTTGTAGTCTGATCTCTGCTGGCGACTAGTGTTTATTTTCACCTGCACGCCGCTGATTTTCAAAAACCTTTGAAGCCCTTAACCTGTCTTGTCTTCTGGTTTTCCTGAAGCCACTCGTGAATTGGATTTCGTCACTGACTACCCCTTTTCGTACTGTGCCATTTCCTGGACCTGACCTTTCATTGTTGTCTCCCTTTACTTTCCTGTAGTTGTATTGTAATATAATTAACTATCTGTAATTGTAGTCTTTCCACTTCTGGGACTAGTTATTACTGTAGTGACTCAGCATCACAGCAAGTGATTATAATAAACTTTCAAATATACTTCATAAGTGAAATCTGGAAGAAAATCTTTCTTAAAACTTCTGAAGATGTCCCCACTAGCTGTGTCTGAAGCAGACATATTCTAATTGTCAGTGAGATCCGTCTTCAAGCTCCACACACTGAATACAGCCATGTAACCATATAAGGGAGGGGCAGAGCCTACACAGCATCCACAGCTGATCATGTATCTGATTATCTCAGGCAAAGGGAGCTCCAGGCTGTCAGCACAAAGCTGCTGCGATCTTACCTCCTGCATTCACATTGGCTGCTCTGTGTTATCAGTGAGGGCTTTGTGGAGGCTATCAGCTATTAGCACAAGCAGAGTGATCTGAATGTAGGAGATTCACAGCAGCTGTGTGCGACAGCCTGGGGCGTCTTTGTCTGGGATAACTGACTATACATTGACTATACCGGTCACGCTATGTAGGCCCCACCCCCCACCTTATATGTGAGGTTTAGAAACACCATATGGGGGACATCTTCTAGAAGGTTTATGAAAGGTTTTCATCAGATTTCACTTATAAACTATATTTGAACGTTTATTTTAATCACTTGCTCTACATTATTATTGAATAAAAATTTAAACGGCAGTTACACTTTAAATGCCACAGTGCTCCGTCGAGAAATAAAATATGCAAATTGTCTCTTCAGAGAGGAAGGGGACTCGAACTCTATATCCACCCATTGGAAGTAGCAATCCTAAAAGTCAATATTAACTCTATAACAAATCTTGCCATATGATGCCATATGATTTAAACCCGCTCAGAATCTCAATTTGCAGCCACTTAGCCTCTCATACAGCCAGATCAGATCTTACACTTTACATTGAAGAGGGACAAAACCCTGAAACACCGTGTCTGCAAATTGAGATTCTCATCTGGTTTAAATTCTAAGTCATGTGACAAGGCTCGTTAAAGTAAAACAAAAAGGAAAAGGGGCGCAAATGTGTAGGATCCCCTTATTAAAAACGTCTAAGTGACATCTTACATGTCTGCTTGTTCCTTAGAGCGCTCCTAATTAGACCGCCATTACTATTTTTTGCATGAAGGCTCGTTAAAGGGTTGATATTGACTTTTAGGATTGCTACTTCCAATGGGTGGTACTAGAGTGCTGTTCTCCTTCCTCTCTGAAGAGACGATTTGCACATTTTATATCCCAGAGAAGCATTACGGCATTTAAATCTTCTCAATACTGACATGTCACTCTCCACAAGGAGGAACCTTACCCCTTCGATCCCAGTTTTAGCCTCTCACCCAGCCAGATCAGATCTCATAGTTTGTACTCACGAGGGGCAATACCCTGAAACACCGTGTCTGCAAACTGAGATTCCGGTTTGGCTGTCATCCTAAGTCACATGACAAGGTTCGTTACAGGGTGTTTTTCTGACTTTTAGGATTGCTTCTTCAAATAGTTGGCGCTATAGAGTTTAGGTCTGCTTCCTCTCTGAAGAGACAATTTGTATATATTATAATATGTATTTTTGTATTGCCACTTTTTTATTAAAAGAGGTGTAGTGTAATAATTGGAAATCTACAGGATGACGTTTTGGTGGTATGGAAAAAAAAAATTTGTTTAGAAAAAAGCCTAAAGAAAAAAAAGTATGTTTAATATTGAAAAAAAATGTGTTAATTTTTGGAATTTAGACACTGTATTTTATTATAAAAAAGGGTTTTTATTACTTCCTTTAATCCAAAAATTGTAGTAAAAAATCCCCAAACCTTGTTATGTAATAAAAGTGCAAGCTGATAGTCAGATTTTTTTCTTTTCACATTTTTTTCCTCCTTTTCTTGCAAGAGCGATAACTTTTTTTTTGCAGAAAAAATGCAATTCTTCCATGGTTTCGGGGTTTTGTTTTAACAATGTTCATATCATGGTAAAAATTACTCAGAATCTTGACTCTCCGTGTCAGTACGATTTCAAACTTGTGTCGATTTTCTTCACATTTGAAAATTGGAAATTCCATCCCAAAAAATTCTTTGGACTTGTGTCTCCATTTCCCGAGACCCTTAACATTTTTATTTTTCTGTTGATTCAGCTGTGTGAAGGTTGTTGTTTGTGTAATGAGTTGATCATATTGTTGATCCCAAGTTGCGGTAGGTTCAACACTTAGAGCCACTTTAAAGGGGTTGTCCGGTCTAAAGTTATAATTGTGCAGTCGCTTGATGTGACCGCAGAATTATCAACCCTCCAGCACCTGCACTGTGACCTGGGAGGATTTGTGATTTCTAGAACAGGAATGGGCTGCAGTTATGCGTTATGCATGTTCCTGGCTACAGCCGCCAAACCCACCACCTAGTGGACGTGGCCTCACTCAATACAAGTCTATGAAGCAAGGTTGTGCCCACTGGATGTCTGCGCCTACTAGACAGCTGTGCCCGCTCCGTAGACTTGTATTGAGTGAGGTCGTTCCCACTTGTTGCTGGGAACATGTCTTGTTGTTACCGGGAACATGTCTTGTTGTCGAGAACATGTCTTGTTGTTGCCTTAAACATGTCTTGGTGTGGCCGTAAACATGTCTTGTTGTTCCCGGGAACATGTCTTGCTGTTACCAAGAACATGTTTTGTTGCTGGGAACATGTTTTGTGGTCGGGAGCATGTTTTGTTACCGGGAGCATGTTTTGTTACCGGGAACATGTCTTGTTACCGGGAATATGTCTTGTTGTTTTCGGGAACATGTCTTGTTGTTGCCGTGAACATGTCTTGTTGATGCCGGGAACACGTCTTGTTGTTACCAGAAACGTGTCTTGTTGTTGCTGGGAACACGTCTTGTTGCCGTAAACGTGTCTAATGGTTGCCGGGAACATGTCTTGTTGTTGCCATAAACATGTCTTGTTGTTACCAGAAACGTGTTTTGTTGTTGCTGGGAACATGTCTTGCTGTTACCGAGAACATGTCTTGTTGTTGCCGTAAACATGTCTTGTTGTTGCTGGGAACATGTCTTGTTGTTGCTGGGAACATGTCTTGTTGCCGGAAACATGTTTTGTTACCAGGAACATGTCTTGTTGTTTTTGGGAACATGTTTTGTTGTTTTCGGGAACGTGTCTTGTTGTTGCCGTGAACATGTCTTGTTGCTGCGGGGAACATGTTTACCACATAACTGCATTCTATTTCCAGCTTACAAAGCGGTGAATCCTCGCAGTGCACAGTGAGAGACACATAGAGTGACTGCAGAATTATCATTTTAGACCGGACAAAAACCTTTAATTGCATTTGTTTAACCCCTTCATGTCATGGCCATTTTCCGTTTTATGTTTTTCCTCCCCTTCATTCAAGAGCCACAACCTCTTTATTTCTCCATCACCATAGATGTATGAGGTTGGTTTTTAGCTGGACGAGTTGTACTTTTGAATACCATCGTTCATTTTACCGTATAATGTACTGGAAGACAGATTCATAAATTTGTAAAAAATTATTATTTTTTTCTTTTATCGCCATTTTCCAAGAATCGTAACGTTCTCATTTTTCGGGATCTGGCCCTATGTGATGACTTATTTTTTGTGCCCCGAGCTGACATTTTTACTGATATCATTTTGCGGTTGATATAATTTTTCATCCTTTTTTATTGTATTTTATTGCAATGTTGCAAATTTGTATATTTCTGTTTTGATTTTTTCTACCTTTACTCTGATTACAGATTGGATTAATTTATTTTATATTTTAATAAATCAGACATTACTAAAATGCAGCAAATCCAGGTATGTGTATTTGTAATTGATTTGTTTTCAATGGGGCAAAAGGGGGTGATATGAACTTTTGCGTTTTTCTTAATTTTTTTCATATATTTAAAAATTTTTTACTATATTTACTAGTACCCTTGCAGATTTGAAACTGCCATGGTCCAATCTCTTGTGCTGTACATGGCAGAGCTTCAACACAGCTCCGTATAGCAGAAATCAGGATCTCCTGTGCATGGCGGCCAGCGAGTCCACATCAAAGGCGGGGACAGGACATGTGACGTAAATAGATCTAATATGTCATGAAGGGGTTAAAGAGGATAACTGACCAAAAACCTAAAAATTCCGGTGTTCCGGTATTTACAAATCGGGTTAATTTATATTTTGATAGACTGCACTTTTTATGGACACGACTGTACAAATCTGTTTATTTTTTTTTATTAATTTTTAATGGGGCTGATTTGAACTTTAATATTTCTTTAACATTTTTTTAATTTTTTTTTACTGTAGTTATCAGTCACAGTGGGAGGTCAGCTCAGACAGATGGCAGCTTTATAGTATCGCCTGTATCTGCTATGTCTGGAGAGATCCCAGCTCCTGAGCCCTCCAATCACATACATTAAGGGGTAAACGTTCCCTGTATTAGTTCTTCTAAGATATTTGGGCTAAAGGAACTTAAAATAACATTGATTGCAGCATCAAAACAGCTGTAAGAATGTGTGATGATGGAGCGGCTCTCTTGGAACCTTCACGACTTGATTAAAGTGGTTGTTGACCATTGGACAAACTCCTTTAATGTCCACAAAGCGCGGACAGCCTCCGTGTGGGACATAAGCATGGGCTTTATTACATTTTATTCAGCACATTGGTGACCTTCAAAAAGGGGTCGTCCAGTTATGGATAACTTCATGTTTGTCACATAAGCTGTATACATCCTTACATAACTCATTATTTTATGATGAAGAGTTAAATGTCTTCTAAGTCACTTTATCATGACACTTCACATAATTACACGGTCTGGGCTCTTCATTTCTGTTCATCCATTACTCCATGATGTCTGCCTAATAAAGAACATCTAGAAAATAGTTTGAACACAATTTTGGTGTCTATCTATCTATGTATCCCCCACTGTGGAAGCTGATAGACAGCGAAACGCGTCTGGGGGGCACCCAGATTGACATCTGCATCACCCACTATTTACATTAATGGATAAGTGAGATTGGGGAGTTAGTGGACTTGATCTTATGGGCAATTGAGAGGTTGTGGAGAGGTTAGGAAGTATGGACTAGGGTAACATAACCTAAATTAGTCTAACCCTACCCCTCGCACATAAGAAATATATAGCTTTATTGATCGGGTGTACATTATTCCCTATTATACCTATGGTTACCCCTTTGAATGGGAGATCTCACCTCTTATGGGAGATACTTGTGGCTCTTTTTTCAATCTTTGCACGGTCACTTTATACTATGAATTCTAAAAAAATAAAAATAATAGGATTTGATAGAACATGTACTGCACTTGAATATTGATTGTATGTTTTTATAAAAGAAACATTAAAACTATATATTTTTAGATGCAATATGATTCTATGGTCCATTTTTGATACTTGTTGGGGCTCAAACCCTCCTCTTTGCCTAAGAAAGCTGAATTATGGTCCTCGGAGGGGCCCCTTAGTATGGCCTACAGCCAGTTTACACATTGGTAGGGTAAAAACAATATATTTAATTCTATCTATGTATCTAGCTATCTGTCTATCAATCTATCCCTCTATTATCGATCTCTATCTTTCTATCCATCCATCTATCCAACTATCTATATTATATTGATGTGTGTATTGATCTCTTGATATCTTTGTATAGTGTATATCAATCTATTTAACTTTCAGTTATCTAATACACCTACCTATCTATTTATCTATCCCTCTATTATCTATCTATCTATCTATCTATTTTATCTATCTATTATCTATTTATTCTTCTATCTATCTCTCTAAACATCTATCTGCCTATCTATCAATCTATCTAATATCTATCTATTCAATATCTATTCAATATCTATCCATATATGTATCAATCTATCTATCAATCATTGGCCTCAGCAGTCATGTGATAATACATGTCACTTTACTTCCGCTGTGATGTGGAGGCAGCCATAGAGGCAGGGGATTCAATACATAGGTGATGTCTAACTTTTAACAATCTTGGCATCCCTTTTAATTAACAATGGAGTTTGGATACTGAGCACAGAAGAAAATGCTTTCTGTGGAAAAGACTTCGTTTTTTCTTTCTCTGAACATCTTTTTCCTTGTAATGGAGATTTTTTTGATGGATACTACTGACAAATGGGAGAGCAGATGAAACCCGGTGTGAATGTAGCACCATCAAGTCACACTCATTACACACACACAGACACACACTGACTTTCTTTGGTGAGGAACATAATGTTGTGCTGTTTTGCACTGTACTGTGATGTAACTGAATTCTGCATAGCAAAAAAATGGTGGATAGCGTTAGAAACAGTTAAAAGTTGGAACTAGCCCACAGTGGGAGGAGCTAGTGCACAGGGAAAGAGAATTTTTTATTAGAATTTTAGATAGGGCCCAGCCTGTGAGAGAGAAAGACCTCAGGTCTGATTAGTCTGTAGAACCCCAAGATGTGAGTGTTCCTAAAGAAAGGGAAACCATAGAGAGGATAGCGTGACTGAGAAAAGAGAGATAAACTGAAGAACAGAAGAAGTGGACTGAGTTTCAGAGTGATCTAGGAAGATGGATCAATGGACTGAGCAGAGGAACGAGTGACAGAGAGACAGGTGTCCGTTGTCTAATGTACATCATTGTTACCAAGTTTATGTTCAGTAAAACTATGTTGTTAAGGAACTTGTGGTCTCCTTCAATGAACTGTGTACCATCTGGTCCTGACCAGCCAAAACCATTGACAACATGATAACAAAAGTCTTCACATCCAGCAAGAACCTCCATCTTCACGTAGCATGCCAGGGTGCAGAAGATGTACACCTCACCTATGACTACCAAAACTACTCTTAATTGGTTTCAGAGAAGGAAAATATAGCTGCTAGAATGGCTGAGCCGATCAACGGACCTGAATCCAGTAGAAAATATCTAAAAGGAAGTAAAGCTCTGAGTTCATAGAAGGATTCACGGGACCTGCAGGATGTGAAAAGTGTTTGTGTGGAAGAATGGGCCAAAAATCCGCCTGAGCAATGCAGGGATGAGTGTCTCCATACAGGAGGAGTCTGGTGCTTCATCATTAGCATGTATATATGTACATATATACACACATATATATATATATATATATACACACATATATATATACATATTATATATACACACACACATATACATATATATATATATATATATATATATATATATATACACACATACATAAATATATATATATACAGTGCCTACAAGTAGTATTCAACCCCTGCAGATTTAGCTGGTTTGATAAGATGCAAATAAGTTAGAGCCTTCAAACTGCAAACGAGAGTAGGATTTATTAACAGAAGCATAAATCTTACAAACCAAAAAGTTATGTTGCTCAGTTGAATTTTAATACATTTTAAACATAAAAGTGTGGGTCAATTATTATTCAACCCCTAGGTTTAATATTTTGTGGAATAACCCTTGTTTGCAATTACAGCTAATAATCGTCTTTTATAAGACCTGATCAGGCCGGCACAGGTCTCTGGAGTTATCTTGGCCCACTCCTCCATGCAGATCTTCTCCAAGTTATCTAGGTTCTTTGGGTGTCTCATGTGGACTTTAATCTTGAGCTCCTTCCACAAGTTTTCAATTGGGTTAAGGTCAGGAGACTGACTAGGCCACTCCAACACCTTGATTTTTTCCCTCTTGAACCAGGCCTTGGTTTTCTTGGCTGTGTGCTTTGGGTCGTTGTCTTGTTGGAAGATGAAATTATGACCCATCTTAAGATCCTTGATGGAGGAGTGGAGGTTCTTGGCCAAAATCTCCAGGTAGGCCGTGCTATCCATCTTCCCATGGATGCAGACCAGATGGCCAGGCCCCTTGGCTGAGAAACAGCCCCACAGCATGATGCTGCCACCACCATGCTTGACTGTAGGGATGGTATTCTTGGGGTCGTATGCAGTGCCATCCAATCTCCAAACGTCACGTGTGTGGTTGGCACCAAAGATCTCGATCTTGGTCTCATCAGACCATAGAAACTTGAACCAGTCTGTCTCAGAGTCCTCCAAGTGATCATGAGCAAACTGTAGACGAGCCTTGACATGACGCTTTGAAAGTAAAGGTACCTTACGGGCTCGTTGGAACGGAGACCATTGCGGTGGAGTACGTTACTTATGGTATTGACTGAAACCAATGTCCCCACTGCCATGAGATCTTCCCGGAGCTCCTTCCTTGTTGTCCTTGGGTTAGCCTTGACTCTTCGGACAAGCCTGGCCTCGGCACGGGAGGAAACTTTCAAAGGCTGTCCAGGCCGTGGAAGGCTAACAGTAGTTCCATAAGCCTTCCACTTCCGGATGATGCTCCCAACAGTGGAGACAGGTAGGCCCAACTCCTTGGAAAGGGTTTTGTACCCCTTGCCAGCCTTGTGACCCTCCACGATCTTGCCTCTGATGGCCTTGGAATGCTCCTTTGTCTTTCCCATGTTGACCATGTATGAGTGCTGTTCACAAGTTTGGGGAGGGTCTTAAATAGTCAGAAAAGGCTGGCAAAAGAGACAATTAATCCACACATGTGAAGCTCATTGTTCTTTGTGCCTCAACTACTTCTTAAAACTTTAGGGGGACCAAACAGAATGCTGGTGGTTTGAGGGGTTGAATAATAAATGACCCTCTGAATTAACTTTTAACGCTTTAAAAAAAAAAAAAAAAATTAAAAATTATTTTTGGCTGCAGTGCATTACCCACTTCCAGGCTGATCTACAGTCCAATTGTCACAATGCCAAGTTAATTCTGCATGTGTCAACCAGCTAAATCTGCAGGGGGTTGAATACTACTTGTAGGCACTGTATTATATATATATATATATATATATATATATATATATATATATATATATACATAAATATATATATATATACATAAATATATGTATATATATGAGCAGGTAGCCCACAATAGGAGGAGCTAGTGCACAGGGAAAGAGACTGTTTTTGTAATACGGCGTCAGTTAGGGCCCGCACACAACACACAAAAAAGATTAGCACATGAATGACAACAACACGATTGCAAAAAATCCTCCCTTGCAATCTTACGCTTTGCAAAAAAGTATACAGATCAAAAAATAGCAGAGACAGCAATTCAATCTTCAAAAGCTTACTGGCTTTTATTGGTCCATACGGTACCACAATATATATGCAGCCCACAGTGGAAGGAGCTAGTGTTCAGGGAAAGAGACTTTTTTTATTAGATCGCCAGATAGGGCCCAGCCTGTAACAGACGCAGACCTCAGGTCTGATGAGTTTGGAGAGCCTCATAATGTGGGTGTGCTAAAGACAGGGAGACTATATAGAGGGTAGAGTGATATATATATATATATATATGTGTGAGAATCTTACTGGGCACTGCAGCTCTCACTCTATGTGCCTGTGTGTGCCCTCATACATATACAGGTGCCAGTGTTGAGGGTCCAGAATAGCGGTGCTCGCTTAATAAGGTATGAACAAATTCTTTAAGAAAAAATGAGCAGCACTCACCATGTTGATATCTTCTTATATCTTTTATTTGCCAAAGTGTAGGCACGACATGGCTGCTGTAGGGTAGGGACTGCGGAGGAGTGACGACGGGCCGTTTCGCGGTGCTGTACCGCTTCTTCTGGTCATATATATATATATATATATTTATACTCTAAGCACAGAGGTAAAGAGAACCAGGCACTATCCGTGGTAAGAATCAGTCCAAATGTTTGATAGCACAATATCAGGTGGTGCTCGCTAGGGGTAAGTGTAATTATATCACAAAAAAAGAAAACAGACCGGCAGCACTCACCATAGTTGAATCTTCTGTTTATTTGACGATTCCGACAAAGTTACATGAGCAGATCGTGCTGTAGGGGAGGGAGGTGCAGGGACGTCAGGTGGAACCGTTGTCCACCTGACGTCCCTGCACCTCCCTCCCCTACAGCACGATCTCCTCATGTAACTTTGTCGGAATCGTCAAATAAACAGAAGATTCAACTATGGTGAGTGCCGCTGGTCTGTTTTCTTTTTTTGTGATATATGTATTTATGTGTGTGTGAATCTTACTCTTTGTAAAAAAGTATACAGATCAAAAATAGCAGAGCCAGCAACCGAAAATTCAAAAGCTTAGTGGCTTTTATTGGTCTATACGTTACCACAATATATATGTAGCCCACAGTGGGAGGAGCTAGTGTTCAGGGAAAGAGACTGTTTTTTTACTTTAGAATATCAGATAGGGCCCAGCTTGTGACAGAGGCAGACCTCAGGTCTGATTAGTCCGCATGATAATGTGTGTACGGTATATATATTTAAGTGTGTGCGTGCGTGTGTGTGTGAATATACACTCTTATATAGAAACATACATATATCAATTATTCTCATGCATTTACGCACACACGCCCAAAAGAAGAACGACACCATTTTTTTTTTCCAAACAACATTGTGCCTTTAATTTGTTTGATCATTGTACAAACTACAAATTCAAGTAAAAAGTCACGGATAGATCGGATTACAGGGTTTCCATCCTCCATCTCATGAATCAACAACAACTTAGATCTCATGTTTAGCGAAATGCAGAATCATTTAGTCCTCACTTCTCATTGGCACAAAAACATAATAAAGTATCTGAATTGTTTAACACTATAACAAAAAGAAAAACATTTTCATCCTCATGTTCAAATATCATATTGCACGAGTCGTGACTACTATCGAAATTAACCCCAAAAAATTGAAAACAAAGATAAAGCAAGAAAAGTTATAGAACTTTCAAAACTTTTTCGAAAACTAAACTCCATTTCCCGTCTGTGGCTTTTATGGATTCTGCATTCGTTTCGATTACGTGGCAACAAGACCAGTTATTTCCCGCAGACCCTTTTATGTTGAGCGATAAGTGCTATAGCTTTCGAGATAAAAATACAGTACAGTGCAGATGCATTGAAAATAATCTTATGTATACGGTCACGGGACGGTGATGCCCGTAAAAAGTGTAAAAACTATGGATGCATAGAAAGTTTAGAATGGCCTACTGCAAAAATGTTTATTTTTTTGTTTTTCACAGTATTATATTATAAAAACCTTACTATGCCCGATGAGCTGATTGTCTAATGTCATATAAATAGTATTATTTTCAATCGTTAATGGCTATCGAGTGATATGACACTTAAAAAAATACACACATTCAATGAAATCTATTATTTGCATAATTATCATTTTTTATACAATATTGAATAGAAGCACCAACATTTCCTTAGATGGAAAATATCACAAAAAACAGTGACACATTTTAAAAATGAAAAAAAAAAAGAAACCCCCAGAAAGAACTTTTTTTTTATACATTTTTTTTACTTTTTTTTCATTAGCATATAGGAGTTGAAAATATAAATTATTTTTCTACACAGATGGATGTCTTGTTATAGCACCATCCGAAGGACTTGCACATTTCTGCTAAATAATATACGTATATCTAAATGGTATTTTTCGGACTATAAGATGCCCCTCTTCCCCAATAAATTGACGGGGAAATGGGGGCTATTTTGTAGACTGAATGTAGCTCATTGGCGATGGAGTGGGGTCACAGGATGTAGGGTCGCCGCTTCAGGAAGCTGGTGCCACATGAGTTGGGCAATGCTGTGTGCCCTTGACTGGGACAAGGGGGTGTACTGGTGGCATGAGTGGCGTGATGCTGTGGGCTATGAGCTGGGAGGTGTTGGTGTATTGGCAGCATGAGTGAGGCTATGTGTAGGCCTTTGTTGGTTGAAGGGACTGTACAAGCAGGCACGAGTGGGGCGATGAAACGGAACCGGAGCTGGGGAAGGGTGTACCAGCGGCATGAGTGGAATGATGCTGTGAACCCTGGGCTGGGAGAAGGGGGTGTATCCGTGACACGAGCAGGATGATGCTGTAGGACCTGAGCTGGGAGGAGGTGTATCAGCAGCACAAGTGGGGCGATGCTGTGGGACATGAGCTGGGGAACTGGGTGTACTGGCGGCATGAGTGGGGCAATGCTGTGAACCCTGGGTGGGAGGAGGGGGTGTATCGGTGAACAAGTGAGACGATGCTGCTGGACCTGAGCTATGAGGATGGGCTGGATCGGCAGCACGAGTGGGGCAATGCTATGAGCCATGTGCTGGGAGGAGGGTGTGTACCGGCAGCACGAGTGGGAGATGCTGTGGAACCTGAGCTAGGGAGAGAGGGTGTACCGGAGTCATGAGTGATCGATGCTGCAGGCCTGGGTTAAGAGGGTGCTAAGCTGTGGGCCGTAGGCTGAAAATGAAGGGGTTACCGGCGGCACAAGTGGGTCAATGTTTTGGGTCCTGCTAGGAGGAAGGGGGAGTACCGGCGGCATGAGTGGGTTGATGTTTCGGCCCTGGGCTGGTGGGAGGAGAGGGTGTACAGCAATACAAGGCAGGCACCATTGATCTCCTTTTGACGAAAGCAATGAACTTCAGGAACATGGCACCGGAAGCGGCACATGTGCAGATTGAGAGCCTGACTCCTGTGACCCCTCTCCACTGTTGCCACACCCCTTTCCCGGTAAGCAACATTAGGCCTATAAAATGGACTACAAGACAGAACCCCATTTTAAGTGCGTCTTATAGTCTGAAAAATGTGTTGTGTTTTTTTATTACTGCAGCATGAAAAATTTCACAGTAGCTGCAGTGTCAGATGGTAGAAAAAAAAGGCGACAACCACGTGACGTAGGACAATACTAGTTTTCTACCATAAACTTTTCCACTTTTAGGCAAAATATATGATGGTGGATTCAATATATCTATCATGCAGAATTATCAACTTTATTTACTTTTCTCTATATTATAAATCTTTATCATGCAATGAAGCAAAGACACCAAAAAGGGAAGAACAAAACAACTTCATGACCTGAATATTAGATTGTGCCGTACATATCTCAGATTACAGAATAATGCACAGGGATAATTACATTTTTTTTTTTTTTTTTTTAAGAAATTATAACAATTTACTTATTTTGCTTTTGAAATCCGGGACATGGAAGTCGACGTGTAAAATAAAATCTCACATTTCACCATCGAACATGCATTAAGTATCCAGATCCACACTTGATGATTAATACAAATGCAGAAAATGAATATGAAAACTTGAGTTCCCACAAAGACTTCTGTATATTTTACATTTTTCTTACATTTTTAAATTTTATTTTGTTTATTTTGGCAAAATTGTTTAAAAAAAATAAAATAAAGTGACCGACAGAAGAATTGAGTTTCTGAAGGTAAAAACGTACTTGAAATAATAAGTTAAATATTTTTTTAATTATTAATATTTATTCATATTATTATAGCTGCTGCAAAATAATGACACAAATAAAATAGTAACTAAGTAAAAAATATGGTATTAGAAAGGACAGGAGGGGGTGGAAATAACTGATTTTTTAAAGCTTGTTAAGACCATACCTTATAAAATTGGCATTTATTAGAATCTATAGAACATTATAGTAATTTTCCAATATTTTTATTGAATATCTTTAAAGAAAATATTTTATATTTGACTATCTTTATTAAAAAAAATAATTCAAAATAAGAAAATATATACCTTTCATGTTGGCCGCTAAGTTTTTACATTCAACTGGATTTTTTGATGATTTTTCAGCTTAGGCTGTATACACTGTGGGCAGGGCCGGTAGTCATTTTTTTATTTTCGGAAGGCAGAATAATGATCGAGAAAATCGATGGATTAGTTAATGATGCTCGATCAAACTGTGATCCGGCTTTGATCAGAGTGTCAGGTAGCGTGATCCGATTATCTAAGAGGAGAGAAAGGAGCACAGGTGGGGTAAAGATGAAGAACAAGATTTCTCCATCTCCTCCATTTGGTAAGTTCATGGAAATTGGACTGAAGTCCGATAATTTCTACGCACCCCTAGACTTGAAGGGGCGCTCCACCCGATTTCTAATGCCACTTGCAGCATGTTGTGCTTGTTTCTCATACATATTGTGACCTGTTGGTGGCTCCTGAGGACTGGACTTGAGGATTACTGTTTTAGATGTTCCTCAATCAGAAGTAATGTATAGCAACTTCTGTTATAAGGTGCGAAGAGCAAATACAACCCAACATGCAACCAAATTACATGCTCAATGCTCAAGCTACTCTCCCCATATTAAACCCTCTTTGACTTAGTCTACATTTAAAGGGTTAATTAAGCCTCACGTTCACGACCAAAACTGGTTCTCAGACCTATGATGCCAAAGTGGACCTTTACTTTGCTCATGTACATACGATTGAGTCTGGTTCCTTAGCTCGGCCTATTTCATTGCCTGTTTGTTCTGTTAATGGGATACCCCATTGACACACAAGGATAGGTCATGTGTTTTTAAATTCTAGAAATCCCATTTCAAATATATTTCCTAATGAATCCTATATTTAAAATATTCAAGAGATACGGCAGTTACACCTTTACTTCTTGAACAACGAAACTTACTTTTCTAAAAGGAAGCTGAAGTCATTCATTATTGTAATTTAAAGAACGGTTCCATTGAAATATGAAAATGTACTTATACATTTTAGAAGCCTTCACATTTCAGAATACATGTTTTATTATGAAAATGCTGTAAATAAAATGTTCACATGGTCTCTGAAAAACATGAAACAGCTTTGTTGTGTAGAATGGGAAAGAATGAACAAAGTAATTTCTTCATAAGAGGACAATTATTGTACTGCTGGGGACATGGATTTGGCAGAATCGCTACACTCCATGCTATGTACACATATGATCGTGAAAAACATCATCTATAGATCTACTTCTGTTCATTAGTTTGTACCAAATTGCTAAGTTATTTCCTATCCATTGGATAGGTAATAACGTACTGATTGCAGGATGGTCCAACCAATCAGTAAAACGACATCACAAAACGCAATAAAATCATTTGGTCAAACCATTAATCTTATTATTCAAACAGAAATTGAACTGAAAAAAATAATAATACAAATATGTAAACCATAAAGCACAATCTTGTGGTTGGAAATGGTCTACTGATCTATCACAAAAATGATGTAAATTTAGCAAAACATTTTACCAAGCATAACCATATATCAACACACGTGTTACAGGTTTTGCATGTATGTATGTCAGGAAATAAAAGATATTTTTGATCAGAATGTCGTCAATATATTGATGACACCAATGCAGATCATGCTCGGTAATCTCCAAAATATTTCAGATGAAATAAACAAATAAATTTGGAAGCTTTGTGGATCAAAGAAAATGATATAAACCTTGATTTAAAATGGCAAAAGATAAAGATAAGAATGAAAAAGAAATAAAAAGCAGAAAAAATTAAATAAAGCTTCACTGGAAAACTGAGGAAAGTCAACAAAGCAACATACAAGTGCATTGTGGATGATAACATGTCTGCAGGACATCCCAATTCTTCATCGCATACAACGCAACAAACATGGATTTATGTAGATAGGGGATAGAATCCAAGTTTTGGAAGGCATGGTTACATCAAGCCCTGTCCGCTGAAGAGTCTCCTTGTGGGTCTTTGATTTAAAATCTACTACCAAAAAAAATAAAACATGTATCACAGGAATAGGACAATGAAAAGCAAAAAAATACATATCATTATTCAAAAACACTGATGAGTTCTTAGCTACTTAAAGTGTTTGTCCACTACTATGACAAGCCCTTCTCAATCCTATTTTCCACCAGTTAAAAAATAGACCTTGTACTCACCTTCCATGCTACTGCCAATTCACCGCTGTCTGTAACCATGGCTCAGGGTTCATGTGACATTGGAGCTCCACTTCCCATCACCACCAGCTTCAATGAGCACTGCGGCTCCACTCACTTCCTGTAGATAGCTCATTTGGGCTAAAAGAGGGGGTGGTGATTGAACGTGGGGCTCACAGAATGTAACAAGGTCATGTGAGGCCAAAGCCACAGTTACCAACAGCAATGAAGGTGAGTACAAGATCGACTATTTTAATGTGGAGAAACAAATGGATTCAGAAGCAGTTGTCCTAGCAATGAACATTTCCTTTAATTAAAAGACTTGTAGAAGGTGGTCTTCTTGAAAACAATGATGTTATATCTCACCAATATCTAATTAGTGGTGGTCCAGCCACTGTAGCCATTAGTAAGAACAATGAGATACAGTCTCTGACAAAAGTTATGTCACTTATCCATGTTATGTAAATAAAAGCTTATAACCTGATGTTAAATCCATCCATTGGTTGTATAAATTACTCTTCTGAAAGCTGAAACCCTCCTAAATGTGGTTTAGGTTAAGAAAATAAATTGGTATCAATACTGAAACATTGATCATTTAAGGGTACCTTTACACGCCACAACCAGCAGAGACATTTTTGGCAGCGATATTTCTCGGTGGAAATATCGCCGCTAAATTGCCTCCTTATTGCGGCGTGTATTTCGGGAATTTGGCGACGATAAAACCAATGTTGCCTGGTTTCGATTTCACAGCACTGCTCTAAAATCAAAACCAGGTGACATTGGTTTTATCGCCGCCAAATTCCCAAAATACACGCCGCAATAAGGAGGCAATTTGGCGGCGATAATTCCACCGAGAAATATCGCCACCAAAAATGTCTCAACTGGTTGTGTACCCTAATGAACACAGAATAGTCAGATTTTGGCAAGACAAAAGTTTTGTCGCCCACAGAAAGTAATGTGATATTCAAACAAATAATTAGCTTAAAATACAAATATATATTGCATAACATTGGTGAATGAAGTTGTGGTGCTATTAGAGTTATATTTAATATTTTGTGTGACTTCCATGAGCTTGAAGGACTGCATCCATGCGGTTTAACAATGAATCATGTAATTTATTAATGAAGTCATCAGGAATAGCAAAGAATGCAGTCGTACATGCCTCCCAGAGTTCATCTAGATTCTTTGGTTTTGTCTTCCAAGCTTTCTCTTTCATCCTACCGCAAACATGCTCAATGATGTTCATGTCTGGTGACTGGGTTTGCCAGTCCTTGAGCAACTTGATGTTTTTTGCCTGGAGGAACTTTGTTGTAGAGATGGATGTATGAGATGTAGCATCATCCTGCTGCAGAACTTGACCCCTTTTATGATTTGGAATGTAAGAGGTAGCTAATACTTCTTTATATTTTAGGCTATTTATATTGCCTTCCATCTTGCAAATGTTTCGCACACCCCCATACTGAATGTAACCCCAGACCATGATCTTTCCACCACCAAATTTGGATCCATATGGGCTCCAGTAGGTCTCCTGCAGTATTTGTGGCTGTGGTGTAATGCTACTGAAGATTCATCAGAGAAGTCCACCTTCTGCCACTTTTCCAGCATCCATCTGTTTAGCAGGCTGTGGGACTATGCAAATGCCACATGGTTTCTTATTTGCCTTTTGTTTAGTGCTGGCTTTTGGGCACTGATTCGACCATGGATGCCATTTTGAGACAGAATCCTACAAACTGTTCTACCGTGTTTCCCCGAATATAAGACAGTGTCTTATATTAATTTTACCCCCAAAAGTCCCACCCTGTCTTATATTCGGGGTAT
Organism: Allobates femoralis; assembly: GCA_033576535.1. Classification (NCBI taxonomy): domain Eukaryota; kingdom Metazoa; phylum Chordata; class Amphibia; order Anura; family Aromobatidae; genus Allobates; species Allobates femoralis. The sequence goes on from JARQOC010000002.1 coordinate 722,169,611, forward strand.
GACTTATATTAAAAAAAAAATGACAATTAACCGCACCTTGCCGCAAGTGTCCCATACAGTACCGTACATTGTATGGGGACCTGCCGCAAGTGTGCCGCAAGTCGGCTGTGCAGCGGAATTGCGGTTTTAATGGGCAAGTCGGCAAGGAAACATCCTTACTTTTTAGGGTAATGGCAGCCTCGTCTATGGATTCCTCCGCGGTGCAGGGCGTTGTCCAGATGCTTCTTCATGCAGGAGCTTCTGGCCAATCAGCATTCGAGCCGCTGAGCCAATCAGCGCTCGAGATGCTGGGGAGCCGCTGGCCAATCAGAAGCTCCTACCGGCAGCGGTGACGTCAGGCCGGGGCGACAGGCGCACAAGATTAACCCTATGCCCTCGGGTTACCTGCGGCACCTGAGGGCAGAGGGGAGCCCACGGGGGACAGCGGACCTGCGGCTGCACCTGAGGGCAGAGGGGAGCCCACGGAGGACAGCGGGGCCAGCGGGACAGCGGGGACACAGGTAAAACATGCAATGGGCAAAAATGGCACTTTAGCAGTACCCTGCCTTATATTCCCCGAAAATAAGTCACCCTGTCTTATAATCGGGGTATGACTTATATTGAAAAATTCTGCGCCAGCCCTGCCCTGACTTATATTCGGGGGTGACTTATTTTCGGGGAAACAGGGTAGTTGACAAAGGGACTTGAGGTGACCAGGCCTGTTGGAGCTCTGCTGCAGTGGAAGAGGGGCTTGCTTTGGATTTACTAACCAACAAACGTTCCTCCTGAGCAGTTGTCTTGCGGGTTCTGCCAGACCTGGGCTTGTCAAACATATCTCCAGTCTCTTCAAATCTTTTTAATTCTTTGTACTTGACACTGAGACACATTAAAGGTGCCAGCCACCTCTGCAGTGGATCTGGTCTTCAGTCTCTTGATAATCAAGGCTTTGGTCGCAGGTGGATTTTTGGCATTTTGTCAGAGCTCGAGTTGCAGTTCAAGTGAAGGTCTGGGGTGCTGGGTTTCTTTTCATACACACCCACTAATTAACCGATCATTTACGGAGCAAAGGTGAAGAAGTAAACTAGGATTGGGTGCATTATATGACCGGGCGACAAAACTTTTGTCTTGCCAAAATCTGACCATTCTGTGTTCATTAAATGATCAATATTTCAGCATTGATGCCAATTTATTTTCTTAACCTAAACCAAATTTGGGAGAGTTTCAGGTTTCAAAAGAGTAATATATAAAACCAATGGATGAATTTAACATCAGGTTATAAGCTTTTATTTACATAACATGGATAAGCGATGTAACTTTTGTCAGGGACTGTAGTGGCTTCCAGAAAGTCTCATGCTAATTTGTCTCCACTGTGGTTTTTTGTCCATGGGCCACGTTGACCAATTGGAATTAAGACTTGATCACGTGCCCAGTGGAAAAATGTCAAGCAGAGCCAACAGGAGACAACTTAACACGGGACCTTCTAAGTGCCTCTATCTCTTCGGTGAGATGACATCGATGTCTGACCTAAGACAACCCTGTTGAAACAGCAGATTAGTAAAAAATAATCAGATGCCATCAAAAAGATTTATATCCAATAAGTTGTAGGCAAAAAATCTTACGAGCCCAACCTTAGGACTAAACTGGCTCACTGGCACCAAGGATTGGATTTCGTAGAGTATTGGAATTGTCAAATGTTTTTCAATCCTGGCTATTTTTTACAACTCCAAACCGGAGAATTACATTAAATGAGATGTTCGCTTGAAAATCTATATTTATATGTGTTAAAATTATAAATATGTACAAATTATAGGAAAGATGTTTGGATCTTCAGATATCAGTGTAGGTCCCGAATCTTAACAATTGGGTTAGAAATAAGAAACAACTTCCCAAATCGGAACGTGAACAGTTATGTGCGTAAAGGGGAATGGCTGACTGGTTAATTTCTATAGCTATGCCAACCCCCTTATTGGTCATGACCAATACTTAGACAGATAAAGGGGTTGACCTAGCTATTAAAATTAGGTTGTCAGACAGCCCCCTTCCGGTCATGTACCAACACAGGAAGTTATATTGTGTTTCGAATCAAAGCTGAAAGTGTAGATGCTGGTACCTTACACTGAATTCGATATCAGGAGATCGGGAACCTTTAATAATTTAAATATAGTACTAACTTGTATATATTTATATTTTAAAGACATATAAACACTTATTACAAGTGTGCAACACCTTCAAAATATATTTGTGCATAAAGGGCATGATTAAATATTTATTAAAGGGTATCTGTCAACACATTTTTCCTTCCCTACCAAAAGCCAGCGTAATGTAGGAACAGAGACCCTGATTCCAGTGATATGTCACTTATTGGGCTGCTTGCTGTCATTTTGCTTTATTAGCTGCAGATCTACCAGTACTCTGAATGCTGAGCTAGGTATAACTCTGCCCACACCACTGACTGGCAGCTTTTTGCCTGTGTACAACATACAGAGGAAGCTGTGGTGGGGTGAGGTCATACAGAGCTCATGAATATGGAGGACTACCTGCCTGCAGGTTTACTAGTCCTCTAATGATAATCTCCTGCTGATAAAACAGTGATTTTATCAAAACTACTCTAAGCAGCCCAGTAAGTGGTACATCGCTGTCTACTTTATGCTGCTTTACAATTAGGGGGTAAAACCCTGATGACAGATTCCTTTTAAAAAGTACTATGTCCCAATGAGTAGAACCATGTTAGTTTTATTCAACTGACCACAGAGAATGAGAAAAATTGTAAAAAAAAATTAAGGCCATTAAAGCCTTATACAAAGACAATAGAAGAAGTCATTTTGTAGACCCAACTAAAAGTCAAGAAAATAAATCAAAGTAACCAACCTAAAAAAAAATCACCAAAAGAAGTTTAGCGCAATCTACAATTTGATTTGATGTATATCAATGCACCCCACAAAATTACTTTCACTAAATATAGAGGTCATCATTGCCCCTCCAGTGCACTTGCTAGGATGTGATCCCAGTTGTTAACCACCGAAATGAAAGATGTGTGCCCTTTTAGTGTTTATCCAACTCAACACTCTCATCCGTGCACATGGCTTTGGCTGGTAGTGCAGTTTCGCTCTGAGGATGAGTGGTCATCCCATGTCCTAGAGAACCTCTTTTAATTTCCCTACCCTAATGTGATCTGATTAATTTCTTGACTCTATTCTCATGAATTTATAAAAATGTACCGTCATTTTCAAACTATATGATGCACTATTTCCCAAAACAATTTGGCGGGAAAGTGGGGGTTCGACTTAGACTGGATGTATCTAGGTGCTAGTGAAGGGTTGGCGGCAGCGGTAGAGCGGTTTCACAGCAGGAGGTGGCAGGCTGCAGCCATAATCACGTCCACCTCTCCGCACTGAAGCGAATGATGAGAGATGGGCGGGATTATGGATGTGAAGAAAAGGAAATAGACATCTTCATTAATAAAAGGCACACGTGTTTACCCAGCAGTCAGATTCCTGCAATGGCTGGGGTGATTGTGTATCCACTATTAAAGAAAATCAATATTTACTGCTCTCCACGCCTATAGTACTGGGCATGCAGAGCAGTGAATATTCATTTTGGAATATCCAGAAGCTATGTTAGCGTGTGACTGGGGTCACGTGACAGTGTCATCATATGCTGCCTGTTATGATCTGGTGAGCTTGGAGACACCTGAATATGTTTCACAGGAGTAAGTGGTACCTATACTGACCACAGTTCCTGACCTAACTCTGCAACTAGAAGTAGCCGTGGCATGTGACCAACCATACCCTAGACACCTCAACATGGCCGGAGAACTAGCTACCCCTAAAGATAGAACAGGAATTCTATCTTGCCTCAGAGCAGAAACCCAAAAGGTTAGAAAGCCCCTACAAATATTGTGTTGTAAGAGAGGAAAAGACACACTCAGGCAGAAAACAGAATCTAGCAAATGAGGCCACTATAGCTACATCATAATTGCGTTCAGAAGGCAAAAATTTACGGGAAAATAAGGCACACGGTTTCATGGAGGAACTGACAGGATCCCGCTGAGACAAAATGGCCTCTGCCCCAATCTCAGAAGCATCAATCTCAACCTGAAATGGAAAAGAGACATCCGGTTAGCGCAACACAGGAGCAGAAGTAAATCATCGTTTAAGCTCCTGAAAGGCAGAAGCAGCCACAGGGAACCAGTTTTCCACATCAGCGCCTTTCTTCGTCAAATCGGTTAATGGTTTAACAATGCTGGAAAAATTGGCAATGAATCGGCGATAAAAATATGCAAAACCAAAAATTTCTGAAGGCTCCTCACAGACGAGGGCCGAACTCAATCATGAATGGCCTGAACCTTAGCCGGATCCATCTCCATAGACGAGGGAGAAAAAATGAAGCCCAAAAAAGAAACCTTCTGAACCACAACGAGACACTTAGACCCCTTAACATACAAAGTATTGTCACAAAGGATCTGAATACTGTCCTGACCTGTTCCACATGAGAATCCCAATCATCAGAAAAAAATCAAAATATCATCCAAATAAACAATCAAGAATTTATCAATTTATAATTCCCAAAGATATCATGCATAAAGGACTGAAAAACGGATGGCGCATTAGTGAGCCCAAATGGCATCACAAGGTATTCAAAATTGCCTTCGGGCGTGTTGAACACCGTCTTCCATTCATGACCCTGCTTAATACGCACAAGATTATATGCTCCTCGAAGGTCAATCTTAGTAAACCAAATTGCCCCCTTGATCCTAGAAAACAAGTCGGAAATCAAAGGTAAAGCGTATTGAAACTTGACCGTGATCTTATTCAAGAGGCGATAATCAATACAGGGTCTCAGGGAGCCATCTTTCTTAGCAGCAAAAAAAACCCCGCCCCCAACGGTGAAGAAGACGGATGAATATGCCCTTTCTCCAAAGACTCCTTAATATAGCTCCGCATGGCAGCATGTTCAGGCACAGACAAGTTGAAAAGTCGACCCTTAGGAAATTTACAGCCCGGAATCAAGTCAATCGTATAATCGCACTCCCTGTGTGGTGGAAGAAAACTGGACTTGGGCTCATCGAATACATCCTGAAAATCAGGCAAAAACTACGGAATCTCAGAAGAGGAAGAGGAGACTGACATCAAAGGAACATCATCATATACCCCCTGATAACCCCAACTAGTCACAGACATAGACTTCCAATGTAAAACAGGATTATGTACCTGCAACCACGGAAAACCCGGCACGATCGCATTGTGCAAATCATGCAAAACCAGAAATCGACAATCTTCCTGATGAGCTGGCGCCATGCGCATTGTCACCTGAGTCCAAAACTGGGACTTATTTTTAGCCAAGAGTGTAGCATCGATGCCCCTTAGAGGAATAGGGTTCTGCAAAGGCTGCAAAGGAAAGCCACAACGCCTGGCAAACTCGAAATCCATTAAGTTCAAGGCGGCGCCTAAATCCACAAACGACATCACAGAAAATGATTACAATGAACAAATCAAGGATATAGATAATAAAAATTTAGGTTGTACAATACTGATGGTAAATGAACTAGCGACCCTCTTTGTCTGCTTAGGGCAGACAGAAATGACATGAGAAGCGTCGCCACAATGATAACACAACCTATTCTGACGTCTAAATCCTTGCCGTTCAGTTCTGGATAGAATCCTATCACACTGCATTGGCTCAGGATTCTGCTCTGAGGCCACAGAGCGCACAGTTCTGCGCTCCCGCAAACGCCGATCAATCTGAATGGCCAGAGACATAGAATCATTCAGACCGGAAGGTGTGGAAACCCCACCATTACATCCTTAACCGATTCAGAAAGACCTTTTCTGAAAATTGCCGCTAAAGCATCATCATTCCATTTAGTTAACACAGACCATTTTCTGAATTTTTGACAATATACTTCCGCCACCTCTTGACCCTGAGACAGGGCCAAGAACATCTTTTCAGCTTGATCCACAATTCCACAGAATTAGGTTCATCATATAATAGTCCTAGAGCCTGAAAAAAGGAGTCAACATTAAGCAACGGCGGATTCCAATATTCAAGAGAAAACGCCCAATCCTGCGGATCACCACACACCGGGGAGATGACAATTTTAATCAGCTGAAGAGAATCACCAGAGGATCGAGGTCTCAGAGCAAAAAACTGTTTACAGCTGTGTTTGAAACTCAAAAATTTGGACCTGTCACCAAAAAACAAATCAGGAGTGGGAATTTTCGGCTCCAAAACTGGAGTCTGAACAATATATTCTGAAATTCCCTGTACCCTAGCAGCAAGCTGGTCTACACGAGAAGCTAATTCCTGAACATCCATGCTAGCAAAAGACTCCTCAGCCACCCAGAGAAAAAGAGGGAAGAAACGACAAAGCAGACTGCAGAAAAAAATGCCTTAACACCTTTCTTCCCTTCTTCTGAGATGCATTTAACTCATTATTGGCCAGCTGTACTGTTATGATTCGGAGACCTTGGAGCCGCTTGAATATCTTTCACAGGAGTAAGTGGTACCTGTACTGACCGCAGTTCCTGACCTAACTCCGCAACTAGAAGTAGCCGTGGGATGTGACTAACCATACCCTAGCACCTCAACATGGCTGGAGAACTAGCTACCCCTAGAGATAGAAGCAGGAATTCTATCTTGCCTCAGAGCAGAACCCCCAAAGGATAGAAAGCCCCCTACAAATATTGACTGTGAGTAAGAGAGGAAAATTCACACTCAGGCAGAAAACAGAATTTAGCAAAGGAGGCCACTCTAGCTAGATATGAAACAGAAAAAAACAGCACTTGAGAAAGACGCCGATTTGTGTGTCGAAACGCGTTGTGGTCGCACCCTGCAGCTTTGTGTAATAAACTTAAGGTAATTCTATGAAGGCTTGATCTTGTGTTACCTAGCGCCGCATTCTAACACCGCTCCTTCTATCACTCTAGCTAGATAGATAGACAGGTCACAATACTATTGCAGTCAGTATAAAAATTCTTTAAAAAATATCCACAGCAGATAATACAAAAATACCCCTGAGACTACTCAAGACTCGGCACCCTCTAAATCTGCAGAACTCCTGTGAATCCAACTATGCTAAATATATGCTGACACTATCAAAAGCTGTACAAGCTAACAACAAATGAATAGCACTTAAATCCTAGAAAGAAAACTTCCTAACAGAGAGCAAGTTAAGACAGACATGCAGACTAAATATCAACCTGTAACTCTGAGCAGAAATAGACAATTCCAAAAGAAGCACACAGCATGTGTGCCACAAGAAAACAAAACCATTCACTTAGCTTGGAAGTTTTGCAGCAGGGCAGGAAGAGACCAGGCAGAGGTGAAACACCTCCAGGAACAATTGACAACTGGCAAGGACTGAGGAAATCCTGCAAACCTAAATACCCCAGTCTAAATTCCAATTATCCAATTCACCTGACCAAGACTGCAAAACTGGATCAACTGCATTACCAGCCACAACCACAAGAGGGAGCCCACAAGCAGAATTCACAACAGCTGCCCCGCTAACACGCCAAAGTCAGTTGCCCGAATTAGAAGAGGACACTGTGCACCAAGGGAGTGGAGATATTTCTTTACATGTGCGGCATAACGGGAGGCATATATACCAGGATGGGGCCATGATGGGGAACATACCAGGATTAGGGCCATATATACCAGGATGGGGACATATATTCCAGGATTAGGGTCATATATACCAGGATGGGGACGTATATACCAGGATGGGGGACATATATACAAGGATGGGGGACATATATACCAGAATGGGGACATATATTCCAGGATGAGGGATACATATACTAAGATAGGGGAATATATTTACTAGGATGGGGACATATATACCAGGATAGAGGAAATATATACCATGATGGAGAACGTATACACCAGGATGCGGGACATATACACCAGGATAGAGGAAATACAGTATATACCTGGAAGGAGTCCAGGATGGGGGACATTGACGCCACAAAAGTGTTAGCAGCAGATCCTCCCATAATAGTGCACCATGACATTTTTGCTTACATTTTTTCCCCTATTTTTCTCCTCTAAAACTTAGATATGTCTTATGGTCTTACGCGTCTTATAGTGTGAAAAATATGGTATACATTTTTTTTTTTTAATTTAATTTAGGAAAAATTATTTTTAGAAATTATGAAATGTTTGTAATTTTACATTTGAATACATTTGTATACGTTTTACATACTCCATACACTTAAATCAATTCTTCACATTTATATCCTGTGCGTTCACAATCCGGTTCCTTCCCCTCTGCTCACCTCACTCCTATGCCCTTTGTCATGTTAATACTTTCCCATTGAAAGAATTAATATATTTTCGTTTACCGTTTCGAGTCCTGGCTGAAGCGGCGGAGTCGACCTATTAATATTCTAGGGAACTATTTTAGCTGCCTACTAATGATACGCCGGGTTATTAAATTAATTTTCTAATTACTCCAGGGCGTGAAGAAAATGCACGTAATCTTTCGCTAAAGACTTTTGCTAAATATTTTGACGAAGTGTGTAATTAAATCTGCAGCACGACATGTACGGAAAGTTCTCTGGACGACAACAATAAAATATTGGAACACTGGGTAAAGGCGAAACAAGTGTAACTGATTTATTCTTATAAACATCAGCTTTGCCGGGTGTCCTACAAAGGGCATGGGACTCCTACAACTAATTAATATAAGAAAAGTTCTGGAATTCGATAACTTGATTTTCAAATGTTTTGGTGTAAAAACCATATGCAACATGATTGCTTGAAACCAGTAGACAATAGTCTAAATTAATATTCTAGGGAACTGTTTTAGCTGCCTTACAAAATCGCTCTTATGTGATCTAGGCATTGTTCATGGACAATTTCTAAAAACTTAGAGGCCATAATTATGGATCAAGTCCTCTCCGGCTTAATGCCTTTTCCAAAATCTGCCCACTCAGTAAAGGGCAGATAAAACAGTTCCAAACGTCCATCGGAACTCATTGACGGATTCTCAATGCACTCATTCCGCAGACAGCAATGTGCGGGGTTAAAGCCAAACGGTGCAAAAGTTTTAATAAACCCCAATTGTAAAAATGTTTTTTAGTCCAAAATACATGCAAAAAAGACCTCCAAAGTACCTTAATAATCTAACCTAAATGATAAGTCACTTTATGATGGCACATTCCCTTTAATTGGAAGCTGTATATTGACAGAAGGCTGCTAATCAGTGCAAAGGGCATGGCTGGACTAGGAGACACAAGACACCTAGTCTTGTAGTGATACTTCTCCTGCTGATAAAACACTCATTCTTATTGAATCCCAACCTAGTCAGTGACACATCGTTGGAATCAGGGTCTCAGCACTTACATCATAGTACTCTCCGATAACATCTGCTGACAGATTCTCTTTAAGTAAATTTTCATGAATGCTCCTCTAAATGTCTGGTTTCGCCACTGCTGATTTCAGCCGACAAGCAATGTTACATATTTTGATCATTTTTCAACAGGAACCTCATTCTATTTAGAGTTTTTTTTAAATCTAGACAGGGGTGGGGAACTCCAGGCCTTAAGGGCCGACAATAGGTCATGTTTTCAGGATTTTCTTAGCATTGCACAAGGTACTGGAATCATCACCAGTGCAACACTAAGGAAATCCTGTAAACATGACCTGCTGGCGATCTTGAGGCCTGGAGTTCCCCACCCCTGATGAAACCATTAAGAGTGTGGAATCGTTAAAGTAAATTTATTGTATATCTTAGGACATAGACAATAGCCTATTTGTGATGTGAAACCTGTAACCTGTACCCCTGGTACCGTTGCTAATAGGGTCATGAAACCTCCTTTTTGAAACCCTAAATTCAAAGTCCACAATGTAGATTCTTCCTTACCTTGCCTTTTGGCCTCTAAAATTTATAACATGAGATTACCAGTCTTTAAAATAAAGAAATATTTTAAGATACTCCGTTTGGAGATGTATATGCTATATATGTCTATATACTGATACCTAGTGGTTATGGTGAGACCTTCAGCCTGTTGGTAGTTTGCCAGCATGCATGAAATAGTACGGTAAACTTGGACACAACTGTAGATACTGTACATGTACTTGAATGGTGTAAATAAGAAGACTAACAGCACTCCCTAACATGCAAGTGTGAACAGGTGTGTAATGAGCAGGACTATAACAAAGAGACAGTTGCACTCTGAAACGCCAAGGCAAACAATGGATTTAGGAATATGGACATGTATTACTGCTAAGGAAATACATGAAAAAAATTAGACACGTGAGCCCAGTAGCCAACGTCAAGGCGTATCTCTTCACTGGGTCCCTACCTGAGTCAATGCCTCTCTCTGGGTTAAAACCCTCCAATTTAAGGGTAGGGGAACCTGCTAATAGAGAATTAAAATCATCTAAGGCTAATGGGAAGGAGTACAGTCAGAAGGCAGGTTAAGAAGCCATCAGCTTTCTTATTTAGACTATGGGGTTATGCCATCTGACTGTGCACTCCTCCTCCAACATTAGCCTTAGAAATGTTATTTTCTATTCTATTTAAGAATTAGATTATGCAGCAGTACTCAGCGGTGTAGCAGTGAATCCAATTCTTATTAGCAAATCTGCGGCATGATCTGTCTGTGTCTCCCTCCTTCCTCCCCTCTCTATAGACGTTAATAATTTTTGTAATCTGATCCCTCAGTGAGCTGACAGTTCATCTTGTTCTGACCGAAACATGAGTTGAGCTGTTTTTTTGAATGATAAATTCAAGAGTCAATCACTGGGGAAGAAATGGCTCATAAGTGCAGAAAGAAGCAGATATTTTTCTAAGAAAAATGACAAAGTTTCTTATATCTATTTGATTTAGGCAAAGCTTATCGAAATGATATTGAACATTTAAATTTAGGGCTCCAAAATCTCTTAGTTCAGGTACCAGGGATTGAAAGCTACAGTTTCCCCAATCACAAAAAGCAAAATGGTAACCAATAACGTAAAGATAAGGAGTCTTAAGAATGAAATGGCAAATATCCCAGGTGATCCCAGTAGAACACAGTCCTGTACGGCAGAGGCGGACATGCCGGTGGTGAGGTGGCACGGGGTCCAAGAGTTAAGGGGGCCCGCATCCACCTCCAAATAGGCACACAAAAGGGTGCATCATGATGTGCTATTGGAGTACAGACGGCCCACATACTATACATGGAGAGGGCCCCCTTCCTGTGTCGTAAGAAATGAAAAGAAAAGGATATACGGGCCCGATATAGATATGGGTGGACCAACACAAGATTTCATACTCAATGCCATAAGCCACAATGAATTGACCCATACACTGTCTTTAGAAGTAAATGAGAAACTCAGGGTAAAGTTCCTATATTTATTTCGGTAAGTTACAGCATTTCCCAGTCAGTAAAGCACAAAGAATCGTAAAGCTTGGAGCACGTTCAGCAATTCCTCAAGTATAAGTCCAAAGCAAAAACCATCACAAGTGTCACTGTCAATTTAAGGAGGCGTCCTGACACAATGTTACTGCTGATATAAGGCTGCTTGTATTAGAAATAATAGATATGAAAGGCGTTTTCTGACCTGGTGTAGTCATCCTCCACAAGCATGTGCTTTGGGATTGGAGAGTATCTTCCCGGAGAGATTGGTGGCAATGAGCTCTTGTATTCCAAGGTGCCATTGTTTGCAGTGCTGAGGATGTGGCTCTCCAGAGGGGGCGAGTAGGCTACAGGGTAGGAAAGAAAAAAGTTACAACAGGCCCCGTGGCAAGGGGCATCTAGAGCCCGGTGTGACATTGACTTACACGCTAAATAACACCAATATCTGGCAGTAGAGGTTTAGCTTTCTTCCTATTAGAGGAAAGCTAATTTGCATACCTTTTCTTCCCACGGCCAAGAAATCTCCATTCACCAGATTGGCAGTGTTCTCAAGGAGAAAGACTCCCCATGGGGTTATCCATTGTAATGACTTATAGTTGAGCTCATAGACCTCTGTGCACCCCATTAAGTACTAGCTATGGTCAAGGCCACAATTACTAGTATGAGTTTGTATAGATTTTAAAGGGGTTGTCCTTTGAAAACGAGTAATCACCTACCCAACCTTTCTGATGGTGGGTGTGCCACCACTGGGATCCACACAGTCAGCAGAAAGGGGATTTTATACCAACTTGGATGCACTGCCACTGTATTCTCTATGGCAAGAGCCCCAGTCGGGAGCTCGGGAGCCACATCTAGCTCGTGGCTAAGCCAATCCCGTATCCCCACCTTGTTGATCTACCCTATATTCCGCATTGACTTTTTTGTTGTCCTGCAACTGTACCACCAAACTATCCTCATGTGCTCTGGTTACTCTACCTCGGCAATCCATTATCAGGAGCCACAGGTGGCTTGCGGCTGTCATCCAGCTTGGTCTATTAGCACAAGGTGTAGCAAACAGCTATGAAGAGCAGATCTACAGATGGTGACTATTGTAAGTAGCCCCCACATACACACAGAAGAGCAGATCTGAATAAGAGGAAGGTAGGAGTTCCTGGATCTTGGTGTACTGCCTCAGTGTGATTTCTGTGGAACAACTTTGGCTATCATTATACCAGTAATGGGGCTCTGGGTGTCACTAATGTGAGGGGGCAGGAATTATATGTGGCTCATAACCCTCTCTCAGAGCTGGATGTGGCTTGTGATTATCTCTCGGAGCAGGATGTGTCTATCAGGGTCAGAAAGGCTGGGGACCACTCCCCTATAGGATCAATAGCAGCACTTGACTGCCCCATACAAAATGAAAAGAGTGGCAGCCGAACACTAGCACCATCACTTCATTCTGGATAAAAGTGCCCCTCTCTTCTACCAATCAGTGTGGTCCTGTTGGATGGGAATCTCTGGTTTTGATCCAGCACCTCCTCTCTTCCTACAATGGTCGTCCTCCTTTCCTGCTTTATGTGGATGACGCATCTTATGTCATCCGCATAGTGTCCTCCAAACACACTCATGTGCAGGCGTACTCCTCTCTGCCCTGCTCAGGAGATAGCAAAGTACTATAGTGCGCATGCTCAGGATTTACTTTTGGGTCATCAGTGCTCTTTCCCGATGCATGTGCACTACTGTACTTTGCATGGTTCTTGGCAGGGCAGAAAAAAGTACACTTGCGTCGAAGCGTAATTGGGTCAACACTGTGTGGATGATAAATGGAAGCCTCATCTGTATGAAGCAAGCTGAGGATGGCCATTGTGGGAAGGAAGGAGGTGGCGTATAAAGACCTAAGATGTTCAGTTGACCATATCAAGCCCTCTGTTGGTATAATACAAGGTCTTTTTTGGGACCTTCAGAGGGGATTGGGGACGTAGGATGTGTCATCCACATGACGCAAGCTGAGGAAAAGAGGAGGCGCCAGATAAAGACCTGAGACACCCAGCTGACCAGATCGAGCCATCTGTTGGTATAATAGATCTTTTTTTTGATCTGCAGAGGGGTGGGGGACGTATGATGCATCATCAACATGAAGCAAGCTGATGACGGCCATTGCAAGAGGAAAGGAGGCGCCGGATGAAGTCTTGAGACACCCAGCTGACCAGACTGCAATATCTGTTGGTATAATAAGAGGTCTTTTTTGGGATCTGCAGAGGAGATTGTGGACCTAACTAGTCTGCACACCCCTGACTGACATCTATGATGCGCGTAAATCATGTTCAGAATGGAGGGAGTGAATGGAGGACCAGGCGGGGAGTTGCATAAGCAGAAAAGGTAAGGGTATTTTTTTAAGCCTTCCATTTATAATGATTTGGGTCTGGAGAGATCTCAGTGTATAATAATTTTAATGGCGATTGGTGTATTTTTAATTCATATTAAAGGGAACCAACCACCCCCAATGACCCCCCCGGACTATTAATATGGCTCCCTACACCCAGCACATACATGTGCTGCAATGTTTTTTGCTAAAAAAACTGCTTTTTAAAAGTGAAGATAATGCTTTATAAAGTATTTAATGAAGGGACGGGTGGGCGTTACTTAGCTGGGGCTAAAGCCGGGTTGCAGCTGCCAGTCATCATCCTGTGTCCCCTCGCAGCAGTAACGGCCAGCCCTTTCTTCTCGTCACAGCCTGGTGCACGGGCCGAGCGCAGGAAGTCAGAGCGCGCGCTCGCTACCCGGCTGTAGCTGATGACGTGTGCACGGGCATGCGAGCCCGTGCACCAGGCTGTGACGAGAAGAAAGGGCTGGCCGTTACTGCTGCGAGGGGACACAGGATGATGACTGGCAGCTGCAACCCGGCTTTAGCCACAGCTAAGTAACGCCACCCGTCCCTTCATTAAATACTTTATAAAGCATTATCTTCACTTTTAAAAAGCAGTTTTTTTAGCAAAAAACATTGCAGCACATGTATGTGCTGGGTGTAGGGAGCCATATTAATAGTCCGGGGGGTCATTGGGGGTGGTTGGTTCCCTTTAAATAAACTATGCAAATGTAATTTCTCAGCCAGATTTGAGCAAACCTCTTTAATATCAGGAGATTTGTTCATCTCTATCGTTGGTTGGGCGATTCTATCTTCGTAAATCATTCGGTACTTACAATGAGTGATATCAGGAGGTCCATATGGATCTGTCATATATATTGTTGTGGGTTTTCCCACTTTCAGGTAAACTACGTCAGACGTGTTCTTCAAAATCGCTACAGCTTCCTCATGGGTGACTTCTTCTAAACTGTAATTATTTACCTGAAAAGAGTAGATGAGATTACAGTGAGTCACCAAGTAAAAATGGTGGCGTCCATATGATGTATGGGTAGATTGAACTTTAAAGGGGTTTAAAAAAATGTAAGTCCTCTATTAGGGTATCAAAGTATTGGATTTAGATGGATTAGGTAGCAGCTCAAAAAAGAAACCATTATCTATGAATTACAGAGACAGCCCAGTGAGTAAAACTACAAGTGTGTCATTCTTCATGCCTCCTGCGGGGGTGCTGTGAAAAATTGGGAACACTTGGTGGTAGAATCATCAGATTACAGGTGCTTAATGTTGATCAATGTGGTCAAAAATTTGTGAAACTCTTTAGATTAGAAATGAATTTTGATGTGCAACAACATGACACTGAGTATTACTTTATCTATCCCTCAGAGTTGTGATCTCTAGTATCCAGATGTTTCAGATAGGAAGTTGGAGGGCCACAAGTTAGAGACGACTCGTTAAAAAAAAGATTAAATAAAAACGGAATTGTCTTTAAGACTTATTGGAGAAGAGGAGATACAGTTTGTAGCTCTCCTACAAGTTGTCTTGGTCTTGATGACCTCTACTGGGCAACTGGCACCCAATGTTTGGTCACGTGTTAGTCAAGGTATAGCTTTGATAAGTATCAGATTGAGGGGGTCAGGTTCTCTCACCATAAGTAATCTATCCCCCACTTGTAGTCGTCCATCTTTTTGTGCTGCTCCTCCTTCGATAATTTTGGTTACATAAATGCTGTTGTCTCCGGGAATGTGTTGATTTCCGACTCCTCCAGCAATACTGAAACCCAAACCTGGAGAGAAGCGAGAAGAAAATAGCATTTGTGAACAATCAGTTTGAGTTAGAGTACTGTCATGATTCCTCCACTCTGCATTCAGGATGTGATGGGTGGGGTGATTAAAAGCTCAGACATCCTATCTGGAGCTAGGATGTGCTGGGCTGTTGGTATTCTGATTGACAGCTCAGTTGGCGAATCTCATTCCGATGCTGGGTTTTTGCAGGTGTTTCCCTGTCTCCTGTAATTGCCCAGCTTTTTAGCTATGCAGCTTTTCCCATAGTTGATCTTTTGCTGCCTGACCTTGACTGTTTGCCTGTCCTTTTGTCTTGTCCCTCTATTCTGATCTCTCCTTGGACCATGACCTCATTATGCCTCTGTTTACCCCTCTGTCTTGACATGCTCTCCTGGTACCTGACCTGAATGTTTGATTACCCTGTTTCACGACTTGTCCATGTGGTGACTAGTGTCACAAGTATAAGTCTAATAAAGGTAACCTCTTACCCTATACACTATGAAAACTGCTTGAAAAGTCTCACATTCCAGACTTCGGATCATAAGTGTCCAGTTTTAGCTCACATTTTATTCCCATTGCTTTTGTGTGTTATTATTTTTAATCCACAATGTAATAGTTCCAGAGATATGGGCTTTTTGTTGAGTAGTAATTTTTATGGTATTTACCAAGGGGGTGTGGTTAACAGAGTAATTATGCAGCACAGTGTAAAGACACGCCCCAGAGGATCCTGTGTGCCATGCCTCCTCAAAAATAGCATAACAAAAGATAAAGGACAATTGGTTCACTGATTGAAATCTCCAAGCAGTGTTAAAGAGACAGATTACTGTCAGCCTTTCTTTTTGGGTATTGACCAAATATGAACTTATGATATGCCTATATGACATATTTATTCTTCAAGAAGATCTGTCCCTTGCCATAAATATGTTTTTGTATACTTGCGCTTCTTTATTCCTGATATAAGGCCCCATCTTCCCTACATATAAATGTATTCTATTTTTAGCCAAATGGGTGTGGTCTGTCAGTCCTCTTTTTACATACCTTCTTGAAGACCAAACCTACTTGACTATAAAGATTAGATTTATATACAAGTAACAGAAGACCGTATCTCAGGAAAGGAAAGGCGCAGGAACAAAAGGAAAGCATCACAGGATTTAGAACATTACGGTATTTAAACCAAGTATAAAAAATACATATTCAGGCCAAGTGACAGGTTCTTTTTGATGTTTTTCAACTATATCTCGTCAACCACTGTTTTCACGACTTAGCGAGAAGATGCCTGGCGTGCGGTGCAAAGGAAGGGAATAACCAGGAAAAAAGTAAAAGGGGGGCCCTGAAAATAGGGAGAGAGGTGAACCCGAAACACTCACCTGAAGCTGAACCCTGAACTCCCTATCATCCCTAATCATGTCCTTCCCCCCCTTGCGCGATCACATGCCTAGGCCCTGGCTGATCCTGCAGTAGCTTTGGTTAGTGAATAGGGCAGTAAGACACTAGTCTTACTACAACAATGGGAGAGGGACAAATAAAAAGGAATAAAACAACAAATGGAACTACACAGATTCCATAAGGACGTCTCCAGGGAGGTCAACATATAAGAACTATAATTGGCATATGGGAGATTAGCGAGTGAGTTTAAATAATAAAAGGGAGTGGCAGCAAGAAGCTGCAGCTGAGATTAGAGTTATTTGGAAACTCAGCAGGATCAAAAAGGAACTCTTAACCCCTTTAACACCAAATGAAAATAAATCCACTCCACTAATATTAATTGCCGAACGGAATCCAAAGACCTGCGATCTGCTAATTGTCGTGACCGTCCAATCCCACATACCACAAAGGTCTCAGCCGGATGTGCTCTGTTCTGTAGGATGATGTGTCGCTCGATCCGCGCTGCTGCCGAAAGGAACACCAGAAAACCGGAGTATCTGGAAAGATTGTAGCTTTATTCAATCCTGCGCATTTCGGAGCTTAACCCAGATCCTTCCTCAGGGTGTTCCTTTCAGCAGCAGTGCGAATCGAGCGACACATCGTCCTACAGAACAGTTCTTGCACTGCGGTGACCCGTGGATGTGTGGATCCTGCAGCAGCTGACCTCTCGCGCTCATACTAGGTTGTGGGTATACACAACTGGATCAGGTGAGCAGATTCTGATATTCCCTGGACTCTTTTCATACAAAGATAAGACCCTATTGCGCATTAGCTCACATTTCCAAGTGTCAGCCGGATGTGACACAGTCGTGACAGTTCATCTTATAAAGCTTGTTTTACATATTGTGGTAGCGTGGCGCACAACTATTCATTTTAGTCTGCGCTGGCACAGTTTTGCGGTGTGGTTATTGGTCACATACAGAATATTTCAAAGGTGAAACATGTTGCGGAATATACAGTACACACCAAAAGTTTGGACACACCTTTTCATTCAAAGATTTTTCTGTATTTTCATGACTATGAAAATTGTACATTCACACTGAAGGCATCAAAACTATGAATTAACACATGTGGAATTATATACTTAACAAAAAAGTGTGAAACAACTGAAAATATGTCTTATATTCTAGGTTCTTCACAGTAGCCACCTTTTGCTTTGATTACTGCTTTGCACACTCTTGGCATTCTCTGGATGAGCTTCAAGAGGTAGTCACCGGAAATGGTCTTCACTTCACAGGTGTGCCCTGTCAGGGTTAATAAGTGGGATTTCTTGCCTTATAAATGGGGTTGGGACCATCAGTTGTGTTGTGCAGAAGTCTGGTGGATACACAGCTGATAGTCCTACTGAATAGACTATTAGAATTTGTATTATGGCAAGTAAAAAGCAGCTAAGAAAAGAAAAACGAGTGGCCATCATTACTTTAAGAAATGAAGGTCAGCCAGTCTGAAAAATTGGGAAAACTTTGAAAGTGTCCCCAAGTGCAGTTGCAAAAACCATCAAGCGCTACAAAGAAACTGGCTCACATGAGGACCATCCCAGGAAAGGAAGACCAAGAGTCACCTCTGCTGCGGAGGATAAGTTCATCTGAGTCACCAGCCTCAGAAATCACAGGTTAACAGCAGCTCAGATTAGAGACCAGGTCAATGCCACAGAGTTCTAGCAGCAGACACATCTCTACAACAACTGTTAAGAGGAGACTTTGTGCAGCAGGCCTTCATGGAAAAATAGCTGCTAGGAAACCACTGCTTAGGACAGGCAACAAGCAGAAGAGACTTGTTTGGACTAAAGAATACAAGGAATGGACATTAGACCAGTGGAAATCTGTGCTTTGGTCTGATGAGTCCAAATTTGAGATCTTTTGTTTCAACCGTGTCTTTGTGCGATGCAGAAAAGGTGAACGGATGGACTCTATATGCCTGGTTCCCACCGTGATGCATGGAGGGGGTGTGATGGTGTGGGGGTGCTTTGCTGTGTGTGCAAAGGAGTAATCAAAGCAAAAGGTGGCTACTTTGAAGAACTTAGAATATAAGACATTTTCAGTTGTTTCACACTTTTTTGTTAAGTATATAATTCCACATGTGTTAATTCATAGTTTTGATGCCTTCCGTGAGAATCTACAATTTTCATAGTCATGAAAATACAGAAAACTCTTTGAATGAGAAGGTGTGTCCAAACTTTTGGTCTGTACTGTATGTTAACTTGTAAAAACTCAGCGGTTGTTAACCACTTTTCTAAAACTGGCACACCCCTGCTACATGGGATCCCAGCATCAAAGCTTTAGGCAAAGTTACTATCAAGTGATCACATCATGTCTGGAAACTTACCTTTTGGCCCTTTAAAAAGTTTAATTTCTACGACAGTTTCCAAGATAGGTCTTCTTCTGCGGACGTAGAGGCGGACAATGGAGCCGGCTTCTTTCAAGGCTTCCACCGCTCGACTGTGCGACACTTCAGAAACATCCACTTCGTTCACTCGGAGAATACAATCGTTGACCCTGGAATAAAGCTAACATTTCAGACATTGTTCTTCTCCAGGAACTTCTTAGCGGCAGAATAAACGTCCTTGCACTTTAGATATGTTCAGCGTTTCGTCACAGAGGTATTATATGGAACAAAAGCTGGGATTGTATTGATACATGCTGTAGTGCGTAGAATGGACAAGGACGCTGTTGTATAAAGCTCTTATGCCTATTGGGCATAATCTACACGACACTTTGAGAAAAGTCATGGAAGTAAAAACAAGACGGGCAGAAGTCATGGACAAGAGAGTATACAGCAATGTTATTGGACTCATAACAACTGACAATGGGCCCCTCTCCCCACTGATCACTGCGTCATTTGTACTATACCATTATTAGTATTATCATAATTAGTAACATGTCAATAACTGACATTCGAAAAAACAACTAAACAGATACAGAACCAAGACCAGACCTGTAAGAGTATACAGACATTAGAACTCATAGAGATCCGGAACCCCTCAATGAATCCAGACTGTCAATATACAGGTCACAAACTAGACCCCCAAACAAAATAAAGTAAATATAGACCTAATCCAGACCCCATAAAACTATACAGACTACAGACAAGTCCCCTACACTAATAGAGAACCCGTAAACAACTACAGACCTCATAGATACAGTCCATAGACCACCGAAGTTCATTCCAACATTAGAATGACTAAACACATCTAGGAGTCCCCCAAACCACCTAAGTTAATACAGACCCAGACCTGATTCCTAACTCTAACTAATATGGACCCCAAAAATATATACAAACTCCAGAGCCCCTGAACAAATATATATGGTGGGGGGGGGCATTTATATGGATGCACCTAAATAAAATGGGAATGGTTGGTGAAATCAACTTCCTGTTTGTGGCACATTAGTATATGGGAGGGGGAAAACATTTCCTGATGGGAGGTGACCATGGTGGCCATTTTGAAGTTGGCCATTTTGGATCCAACTTTGTTTCAGATGTCGCACATGTCGTATCTTCACAGCATAGACAATCACCTTCAGATGAGGGATGGGGCAAACTTTTTTGTGACTGGTGAAGTCAACAAACAAAATCACCACTAATGGTCTGACACTAACCCACAGTGGATAGATCCCTCCAAGACTTCCGGACACAGACATTGATGGTATGGTGTGGTGTATGGGGTACAAAGATAGTGGGGCCATTCTTCATTCTTCATCAATGGAGACCTCAATGACACTGGATATCTGAATCATGTAGCAATTTCAGATATCCAGTGGCATTGAGGTTTCCACTGATGAAGAATTGCCCCACTATCTTTGTACCCCATATACCACACCATACTATCAATGTTTGTGTTCCAGCAGTCTTGGAGGGATCTATCCACTGTGGATTAATGTCAGACTAATAGCGCTGGTTTTGTTTGTTAATTCACAAAAATGTTTTTTCATCCCTCATCTGAAGGCAATTGTCTATGTTGTGAAGATACGGGATGTGCAGTATCTGAAACAACTATACTGGAGGCCTGTGCTGCATTTCTTCTGCGGTGTTGATATCAGTGTGTCAAGAGTGGGAGAAGAGGGTTGCATTGACAATCCAACACAATGGGCCGCACTGTGAACACATTTTATAAGTGGTCATAAACTTGTAAATAACTCATGAAAGAATAAAGTTACATTAAAACCAAGCACGCCATTGTTTTTCTTATGAAATTCTCTATAGGTTTGATGTGTCACATGATCCTCTTCCCTTTGAGAAAAATAAAGTTGGATCCAAAATGGCCGACTTCAAAATGGCGGCCATGGTCACCACTTATCTGGAAAAGTTTTTCCCCTCCCATATACTAATGTGTCACAAACAGGAAGTTGATTTCACCAACCATTCTCATTTTATTCAGGTGCATCCATATAAATGGCCCCACCCTGTAGATACTGGACCAAACCACTAAACTAATAAATATCTCAGACCAAACCCACTAAACTAATACAGATGTCAGACCAGAGCCACTAAACTAATACAGATGTCAGAACAGAGCCACTAAACTAATACAGACACCAAACTAGACCCCCTAAAGTAATAAAACTCCCAGCCCAGCCCCCGTCACACATAGCGAGATCGCTAGCGAAATTGCTGTTGCGTCACAGGTTCTGTGACGCAACAGTGACCTCGCCAGTGATCTTGCTATGTTTGACGTGTAGCAGCGACCAGGCCTCTGGTCACCGATCGTGTCGGAATGGCCTGGATCATTTTTTGATCAGCAGTATGCATCGGTGTGTTTGACACCTTACAATGACCTCGTTGGCGACTCAAAACTCAGCCATGTAGGTCTGAGTCGTCAGACTAGCTGCTGTGTGACAGGGTCCCAACGACGACGAGGTCATTATACCGGTTGCCGTATCATTGCTGCATCGTTGAGTAGATCTGACTGTTTGACATCTCACCAGGGACCACGCAGCGATAATCTAGCAATCTTTACAAGGTCGTATCGTTGTCGGGATCACTGGAACGTCACCAAGTGGGCCGAGACCTTAATATAGATCCCAGACCAGCTCCCCTAAGGCACTGTTTCTCAACTCCAGTCCCCATGACCCACCAACAGATCATTTTTTCAGGATTTCCATAGTATTGCACAGGTGTTAGTTTAGTCCCCTGCACAGGGGATGATTCCAACACCTGTGCAATACTAAAAAATCCTGAAAACACGATCTGTTGGTGGGTCATGAGGACTGGAGAAACACTGCCCTAAAGTAATACAGATACCAGACCAGACCCACTAAACTAATACAGATATCAGACCAGACCCACTAAACTAATACAGATCCTAGACCAGACCCACTAAACTAATACAGATCCCAGACCAGACGCACTAAACTAATACAGATCTCAGACCAGACCCCTAAACGAATGCAGACCCCAGACCAGACCCACTAAACTAATACAGATCCCAGACCAGACGCACTAAACTAATACAGATCCCAGACCAGACGCACTAAACTAATACAGATCTCAGACCAGACCCACTAAAGCAGTGATGGCGAACTCCAGGCCTCGAGTGCCACCAACAGTGCAGGTTTTCAGGATTTCCTCAGCATTGCACAGGGATTGGAATCATCAGCAGTGCAGGTGATTATATTATCACCTGTGCAATATAAGGAAATCCTGAAAACCTGCACTGATGGTGGCACTCGAGGCCTGGAGTTCGCCATCACTGCACTAAAGTAATACAGATCCCAGATCAGACCCACTAAACTAATACAGATCTCAGAAGAGACCCACTAAAGTAATACAGATCCCAGACTAGACCCACTAGACTTAAACATAGACCTCAGATCAGAACCCCTTATTTAATACAACCCCAAGACCAGATCTCCTAAATTATTACAGGACTCAGACAAGCCTCATAAACTAATACAGCCACTGAACCAAGTCTCCTAAATGTATGCATATCTTAAGAAGTAAGGAAAAAGATCCAGCTTTATGAATAAAATTCCTTTTATTCGGAGATTATGAAAAGTCTACTCTTCTCCGTTCCTTTTCATCTTCTGTTCTCTGGTTCTCTCTTTTCCCACTCACTTTATTAAATAGCCTCTCCTCCCACCGGGAGTGGTTACCCTGGTAACAGGTGTCTGATTGGTCCCCTATCACTAGGTGTGTGTGTGTGGTGATGGAGCCTCAGGCTTCTATTACCCCTACCAGGACAAAGCATACTGCACTACTGTTAGGGGTGCAGCACCCTTTTGTAGCGCGCTGACTAGCATGGTGCTACATTCTTTTCTCTTTCATATCTTAAACCATATCCCATAAACCAGTAGTTACCAAACTCCAGTCCTTACGGCCACCAACAGATCATGTTTTCAGGATTTCCTTAGTATTGCACAGGTAATTCCTTGATCATGATACCATCACCAGTGCAATACTAAGGAAATTCTGAAAACATGATCTGTTGGGGCCCGTGAGGACTGGAGTTTGGGAACTACTGCCATAAACTAATACAGACCTCAGACCAGATCCTTTAAAGTGATTATAGACCCCAGACCAGACCCCTAAACTAAAACAGACACGAGAGTATGGCCCCAAACTAATATAGACCCCAGACCAGACCTCCTAAACTAAAACAGACCCCAGAGTATGGACCCCAAACTAATATAGACCCCATACCAGACCCCCTAAAATAAAACCAACACCAGAGTATGGTTCCAAAAATAATATAGACCGCAGACCGGACCCTCTAAACTAAATCAGACACCAGAGTATGGTCCCAAAAATGATATATACCCTGGACCAGACCTCATAAACTAAAACAGACACCAGAGTATGGTCCCCAAACTAATATAGACCCCAGACCAGACCCCCTAAACTAAAACAGACACCAGAGTATGGCCCCAAACTAATATAGACCCCAGACCAGACTCCCTAAACTAAAACATACACCAGAGTATGGTCCCCAAACTAATATGGACCCCATACCAGACCCCCTAAACTAAAACAGACACCAGAGTATGGCCCCAAACTAATATAGACCCCACACCAGACCCCCTAAACTAAAACAGACACCAGAGTATGGTCCCCAAACTAATGTAGACCCCATACCAGACCCCCTAAAATAAAACCAACACCAGAGTATGGTTCCAAAAACAACATAGACCCCAGACCGGACCCTCTAATCTACATCAGACACCAGAGTATGGTCCAAAAATGATATATACCCTGGACCAGACCCCCTAAACTATAACAGACACCAGAGTATGGCCCCAAACTAATATAGACCCCAGACCAGACCCCCAAACTAAAACAGACACCAGTGAATGCCGCCAAACTAATATAGACCCCAGACCAGACCCCCTAAACTAAAATAGACACCAGAGTATGGCCCCAAACTAATATAGACCCCACACCAGACATCCTAAACTAAAACAGACACCAGAGTATGAACCCCAAACTAATATAGACCCCACACCAGACCCCCTAAACTAAAACAGACACCAGAGTATGGTCCCCAAACTAATATAGACCCCACAACAGACCCCCTAAACTAAAACAGACACCAGAGTAAGGTCCCCAAACTAATATAGACCTCAGACCAGACCCCCTAAACTAAAATAGACACCAGAGTATGCCGCCAAACTAATATAGACCCCAGACCAGACCCCCTAAAATAAAACCAACACCAGTGTATGGTTCCAAAAATAATATAGACCGCAGACCGGACCCTCTAAACTAAATCAGACACCAGAGTATGGTCGGAAAATGATATATACCCTGGACCAGACCCCCTAAACTAAAACAGACACCAGAGTATGGACCCCAAACTAATATAGACCCCAGACCAGACCTCCTAAACTAAAACAGACACCAGAGTATGGTCCCTAAACTAATATAGACCCCAAACTAGACCCCCTAAACTAAAACAGACACCAGAGTATGGTCCAAAAAAATGATATATACCCTGGACCAGACCTCATAAACTAAAACAGACACCAGAGTATGGTCCCCAAACTAATATAGACCCCATAGCAGACCCCCTAAACTAAAACAGACACCAGAGTATGGCCCCAAACTAATATAGAACCCAGACCAGACCCCTAAAATAAAACCAACACCAGAGTATGGTTCCAAAAACAATATAGACCCCAGACCGGACCCTCTAATCTACATCAGACACCAGAGTATGGTCCAAAAATGATATATACCCTGGACCAGACCCCCTAAACTAAAACAGACACCAGAGTATGGCCCCAAACTAATATAGACCCCAGACCAGACCCCCAAACTAAATCAGACACCAGTGAATGCCGCCAAACTAATATAGACCCCAGACCAGACCCCCTAAACTAAAATAGACACCAGAGTATGGTCCCCAAACTAATATAGACCCCAGACCAGACCCCCTAAACTAAAACAGACACCAGAGTATGGCCCCAAACTAATTTAGACCCTAGACCAGACCCCCAAACTAAAACAGACACCAGAGTATGGATCCCAAACTAATAAAGACCCCAGACCAGACCCCCAAACTAAAACAGACACCAGAGTATGGACCCCAAACTAATATAGACCCCAGACCAGACCCCCTAAACTAAATCAGACACCAGAGCATGCCGCCAAACTAACATAGACCCCAGACCCCCTAAATTAATAGACCTCAGACTATATCTCTAAACTAATACAGATCCCCTAAATAAATATATGCCTCAGACCACCTACATAAATACAGGCTATAAGTAAACACTGCATTCTGCCACCTTTGCCTTGTCCATCATTGTGGTTTTGGTTCCAGAACAATTCCACAATCTTATAGACAATCTTCTTATATGATGGATGACTTTAAGTTGTGGTTTTAAGATGAACAGTTTGGCTTTATTAGGTCCTCAGCACTATATACCGTATTAGAAATAACATATAGGGCACACAGGCTCTTCAATGGGTTAATATAATTCGTTATGTGACCGGGATTATAAATCACTCGACTGACGCTATGGCTGGCGGCAGCGTGTCACACTGATTTAGGCTGAACACATGTGACTCTGGAAGTTCAGCGGCCGCGTTCAGGCGCAGCTGATCCCCCAAACTGGGTCTCGCTCACTCTACAGGACACATCTGGCTCATCACTGACTAGACTCAAACTTTTGTCTAGAAATTAACATATGGTCCTTTAATCTGGAATCTGATAATCCAGCTGGTCAATGTTAAATAAACTCAGACTTAGCTGATAACCAATGTAATGAAAAGCAAAATTGTCAAGTACGGTATTTAATTTTCCCAAAATGTTATTTTCAGCCCAAAATATCTCTCAAACTCGCCATCCATTAGGTGTCTTGTCTACAGTGCAGTCCAATGTCTGCTGTCTGGGGTAATCCACCTCTAGCAGCAGAGACACCTGTCACTGTATAGGAATGGTAGTAGCATTTTTTCTCTTTATAGGAAGTGCATGCAGGTCTTTATCTCTCTACTGGGAATAGTGGCAGGTCTTTATCCCTCTACAGGAAGTGGGGGTGGTCTTTATCTTTCTATTGGAAGTGGGGGTGGGTCCTTATCCCTCTTCAGGAAGTGGGGGTGGGTCCTTATCCCTCCACAGGAAGTGGGATGGATCCTTATCCCTCTACAGGAAGTGGGGGGTGGGTCCTTATACCTTTACAGGAAGTAGTGGTGGGCCTTTATCTTTCTACAGGAATTGAGTGCGGGTCATTATCTTTCTACAGGAAGTGGTAGCAAATCTTTATCTTTCTATAGCAATGGGGCAGGTCTTTATCTCTTTATAGGAATGGGGGCGGATCTTTATCACTCTACAGGAAGTGGGGTGGGTCCTTATCCCTCTACAGTAAGTAGGGGTGGGCCTTTATCTTTCTACAGGAAGTGAGTGCGGATCTTTATCTCTCTACTGGGAGTTTTAGCAGGTCTTTATCTCTCTATAGGAATGGGGCAGGTCTTTATCTCTCTAAAAGAATGGGGGTGGATCTTTATCCCTCTACAGAAAGTGGGGGTGCGCCTTTATCATTTTACAGGAAGTGAGTGTGGGTCTCTACTGGGAGTGGTAGCAGGTCTTTATCTTTCTACAGGTGTAGTGGCAGGTATTTATCTCTATAGAAATGGGGGCAGGTCTTTATCTCTCTATAGGAATGGGGGTGGGTTCTTATCTCTGCACAAGAATTGAAGATGTGTCCTTATCCCTATAGAGGAAGTGGGGGTAGGCATATATCTCTCTACAGGATGGGGGGGTGTGGCACCCCTGTGGTCCGGTCGCCAGTAACCGGGATCGGTAAGTCCAGTCACCCAAACACACACCCAACACACTACAATCCCAAGACTAGGGACTCTATGCCCAGCAAAGGTATGGTGGAAGGAGACAGGTGGAGGGGGGGAAAGTTAGCACAGGAAACGGTCAGGGGAGGAAACAAAAACCAGGAAACACCACAGGAAGTTAGTCAGTCAAGAGTCAGTTGAGTCCAGTCAGACGGAGAGGAGAGAGAACACCATCTTTACACGAAACTGAAAGGACACGGACCTGGCGGCCTGTACCATCCTTAGGCTGTTTCAGGTTTTGGGCTACAGACCGTAGAGAGACAGAAGGAGTTCTAGGGGCACAGGTAGTGAGAAATCCACCCATGCGCCAGAATTAGCTGGAAAGCTGAAGGATGGGGCAGGAACCAGGGTGCTGGCTCTAAAGTGGCCAGGATGCTCCATGCTCAAACCACAATACCGGTCGGTGGCGGGGTCTTTATGTCCCGCAACCAAACTGCAGCGCAGCGAAGAGAAGGCCGCCGTACTAGGACCAGGAGACTAGGCAGGCTGCCCACCAAAGACCCGTGGCCGCTGGATCGTAGCTTTGCATGTGGAAGTGAATAGCAGAAAAAAACATGGAAAGGAACACAAAAGGGGGAGACCTGGACGAACCATCCTGGCTGCTAAAAAGACTACCGGAGCCGCCACTGCACTGTCTTTTAACTTGAACATCTGCCAATAACGCCAAGTAAACCGGGTTGAACTTCAGCACTGTGTGAGACTGTCATTTCTGCGCCTGAGGAGAGGTCCCTACAGTCAAACATGGCGGAGGTTCCCTGATGTTTTGGGGTTGCTTTGCTGCCTCTGGCACTGGACTGCTTGACCGTGTGCATGGCATTATGAAGTCTGAAGACTACCAACACATTTTGCAGCATAATATAGGGCCCAGTGTGAGAAAGCTGGGTCTCCCTCAGAGGTCATGGGTCTTCCAGCAGGACAATGACCAAAAACACACTTCAAAAAGCACTAGAAAATGGTTTGAGAGAAAGCACTGGAGACTTCTAAGGTGGCCAGCAATGAGTCCAGACCTGAATCCCATAGAACACCTGTGGAGAGATCTAAAAATGGCAGTTTGGAGAAGGCACCCTTCAAATATCAGGGACCTGGAGCAGTTTGCCAAAGAAGAATGGTCTAAAATTCCAGCAGAGCATTGTAAGAAACTCATTGATGGTTACCGGAAGCGGTTGATCGCAGTTATTTTGGCTAAAGGTTGTGCAACCAAGTATTAGGCTGAGGGTGCCAATACTTTTGTCCGGGCCATTTTTGGAGTTTTGTGTGAAATGATCAATGTTTTGCTTTTTGCTTCATTCTCTTTTGTGGTTTTTCATTGAAGACAAATTAAATGAAGATAATAATACCAAAGAATTTGTGATTGCGATCATTTTCTGGAAGAAACTGAGTATTATCTGACAGAATTGCAGGGGTGTCAATACTTTTGGCCACAACTGTACTTCAGTACAAGGTAAAGGGGACTGTTACCCTTGTGTCTGCCAGTTATTTCATAAACTAAACCCTGCACCCCCAACGAACTATCACATCCATAGACTATACGGTTGCCCTGGGGACCCGCTCTTCCCATGGAGAGCTGAACCTTCCACACTGCTATTCTCAGGATCCCCAGAGATCCCAACTGCAGCAGCGGCTATACCGGCCACATCCCACGGGTGGCGTTATGACAAAACTCTTATTTTGCTTTTATTTTCTTTCTTCCCTTTTTCAACTTTTTGAACCGATTGCCCAATGAGGGGATCACGGACCGGGTCACGGTCTGTTAGTAGCCCACAGTCTCCACAGGGGGCGAGTCACTTCATTTTTAGTGCAAATTGGACCAGAATTCTAAGGGTACCGTTACACGTCGCAACATTGCATGGAATTTCACTTGCAACTTACTGGTTGCAGTGAAATCATGGACACATTGTTACATTTGTGCACGGCCACAAAATAGAACAATGTGTCCATGATTTCACTGCAGCCAGCAAATTGCAAGTGAAATTGCATGCAATGTTGCGACGTGTAACGGTACCCTTAAGAGGTATCTCAATAAATCTAGGCATGTGGCTCAAAGTGAAAATCTCTTAACTGTATAAGGTAATTATTATTTTTATTATTATTCTGGCACACCATTCTTCTTGCTCATCTTGCATGCTCACCTGGTGTCCAGCATTTCTACAAATCAGGAAAAAATGATTGGAAATCTTTGGCCAAACAAATGATAATCTGTCTATTGGGATGTCACAAAGTGTGAATGGAGAAGTAAGGCTGTTCTCACACTATCGTTTTTCGGCATCCGTGTGAATCCAGCTTAAACTGTATGCACTCGCATCTGTTTTTGGCCCTATTGACTTTCAATGGGGCACAAGAGCTCGCGGGTGCATCCAGGTCTTCCTGTTTCTTTCTGATCCGGGTGTCCATGGTTTTTGCACTGAGACCAAAATCGCACCAGGGCACTCCAGGTTGACTTAAAATGTGGCTCTATGAATCTGGCATACACTAGATCTGGGTTTTTGAACTGCGCATGCCCAGAATTCAGTTCTAAATTATACGCCCCCTTTAGGGTGTCCTTTTCTACCGATGTAAAAAGGTACACAATAGGATGCAACATGATGGTCCCAAATCATTATTATCACTAGTACCGATGCGGGTGCATCCCATTTGTCAATTGTGGGGGATTCCGGGGAAATGTGGGGGGATGCAGTCTTTACCTGCACCCCCATGGATTCCAAAAAAATGGTAGTGTGAAACTAGCCTAATAAGCATGGTGTGGAGTGGAGAATAATCAGTAAACCTGCCTGATAGTTAAAATTTTAGATTCTGCAACAACCTTTAATGTTGCAACATGCTCATCTCCATACTTTATGTGCCTATCATAATAAGATTTTATGTACTTGTGAATTACCAGTCATAAATAGTGGTTATACAGTATGTACATAGTTACAGTTGGGCTGAGATACTTAATTTACAGAACATGTGAAATAGAATAGGGTATTCTATGGGAGGGTAGAGGGGCCATTTTTACAAACACACGGTATGAAAAAACAGCAGGTGGTGTGTATTTTATGGAAACTGTAATAAACTGCAAAGGACAGAAAAGAACCCATTGACTTATATAGTCTACAGTATGTGAGGATGTACAAAATGTTCCCCGGAGACCATGGGGTGATGTGAACGCTGCATACAGAAGCTTATCTGTGGAAATAAAGTGTTTTTATCCTGCAATATAACAGAACTTTCATCAAATCACCATCCTCTACTTATAGTGAGATGACTCTGCTTCTCTTGTTCCATTCTATACAACAAAGCTGAAAGTCATCTGCATAATCTCTGTTTCTCTTGTTCCAATTGTGGTGATGCAGCCCATGGCCCGGGTGCATCACACGGGTGGCCAGTGTGTTTTGCACAGGCAGAAGACTGCTGCCTGTTTTATGAATGTCTTGCCATGGAAGCCACAGTCTGCTTAAACAGATTGGCAAGAGTTAAGCTTGCAAGTTGCTGGAGATGTGGGTGTGTCTCAAGATGTTTTAATGGAGTCTGTGTTCTGACATGAGACTGACAGTGATTGAGACATGAAGTGCCTGCAGGCTCCTGGGCTGTGGGCAGAAGTCAGACATCCAGTCTGAAGGTGCAGTGTCTCAGAGGCCCTGTGAGGACTGACAACAGGCCCGAGTGGAGGCTGGGATACAGCGGCAGAAGTGTATCTGAACCTGTAACAAAAGACAGACTGTATACCAGGCGGTATGTACTTGTAAGCCAAAGAAAGGCTCCTGTTTATGTGCTGGAAGGTGGTTTATGCCGACATAATAAACCAACATGACTTTTAATTAAATGGAGAGACTGTCGCTGTGTTTAAATATGGCTGCCAAGTGAGTGAACCCGACCCGGTCCTTGAACGCGATACCACACAATGTATACAGCAAAGCTGACAAGAGAGCTGCAGAAATCAGGAATAATCAGTGTATGTACTACAATACTGAATTTTAGAAATTAACCCATATGTATCTTCCAGCTGGGGATGTCACATTGACTACTCCATCAAGTCAGTGGTCACTGAATCACTACAGCGCCAATCTGCTATGTGAGATGAGACAATGTCATAGCGTTCCTGGCTCAGATAAAGGCCAATCAGTGGTCAGATGACGTCTTAACCAGGAGGGAAGGAGGAGACTAATGGCCTATGGCTGAGAAGCACTGAGTATTTAAAACACCTTCAACCTGCACCAGTCTAAATCAGCCGTGCTGCTGCATCCTCTGCACCAGTCTGAACCAGCCATGATGCCATACTCTGTGCAGCAGTCTGAACAAGCCATATTGCCGCCCCCTTTGCACCTGTCTGAACCAGCCGTGCTACTGCATCCTCTGCAGCAGTCTGAACAAGCCATATTACTATACCCCCTGCACCAGTCTAAGCCAGCCCTACTGCTGTACCCTTTGCACAAGTCGGAGCCAGCCATACTTCTGTACCCTCTGCACCAGTCTGGATCAGCCTACTACACCTGCCATACCTACGGTTCCAGCCATCTAGTCTGCACCTATCCACACTTGTGACTATTCCTGCCTTTATTCCCTACCCACAGAGTTAGCTGTCGTGGTACCGTGTCTCCCTGGAGTGCCACCTTCCAGCACAAGCCTAGCCTCACCATCAGAGGCTCCAGTGAAGACAAGGTATTTGCTTAGGTATACCTCTCCCTAATAAGATCCAGTGGGTCCACTCCCCCATGCTCCACCCGCGTGTGTTACAAAGTGACTGAGTACAGCCCATCATCTAGAGATAGGAGAATGGCAAGGAAGCTATATACAGAAACTTACGCGAGTGCATATTGTGAATTGTTAATATCCGATATTATCTACTCTTCTAGCAGCACAATAGGGGAGTCACTGCCCTACAATTATGATGAAATGACTCTGCTCACTTGCCCCAGTCTATACAGCAAAGCTGACAAGTGATCTGCAGAAAACTAGTGTCTAATACGCATATTCTGCTCTGGTGGTTGGTAAAAGAACTGGAATATGTTTTTTTACTATATGGATAATAGCAAAAAACAAACAAATTTAAAAAATACAGTATATGCTTCTAAAGAAATGGTAGAATCATATTTTCCATTGTGTAAAAAATGTGTTTTGTTGAAATGTCTTTGCGTAACCTAAATGAATTTTCTGGATAAGATAACAGCTCTTTTCTAAGATTTCTGATATCATTTGCATTTCATATACTTTGGTGTCAGATGTAATGAATAAATACATGAGTTGTATTCGGAAATGTGGATTGAAGTAAACTGCAAGATTACGGGAGACGGAAAGGGAAAATTACACACAGGGGTAAAGCACAAACAATACTTAAAGGGGCTGGGCCACAAAGAATTGAACATCTGAATTAATAGATCTTAGAATAACAATAAGTTCCACAATTGGATGTGTTAAAAAATAATATTCCTGTTCTGAGATATTCTCATAAATGTGCCCCTGTGTAATGGATGTGTCTGACCATTCAGGAACAGGTCGGATATACCACAGCTCCTGGGTGGGGGGATAGGGAGGAGGAAAAAGCATACAGACATTACAGCTGGGGATCACAGAATATAATAATATATATTATTATTATTATTTATAGAGCACCATTCATTCCATGGTGCTGTACATGAGAAAGGGTTACATACAGACAAGTTAAAATTACAACGTACAAACAGTGACAGACCGATACAGAGGGGAGAGAAGACCCTGCCCTTGCAGGCTTACTTTCTACAGGGCACTGGGGAGAGAGACAGTAGGTTGGGTCTGCTCTGGTGGTGGTGGAGCACCAGGTCCAATGGTGGAGCACCAGGTCCAATGGTGGAGCACCAGTTCCGATGGTGGTGGAGCGCCAGGTCCAGTGGTAGTGGAGCACAAGGTCCAGTGATGGTGGAGTGCCGGGTCAAATGGTGGAGCACCAGGTCCAGTGGTGGTGAGGTGGCACCGTGGTAATTGCAGGGTGTAAGCTGTGGTGAACAGATGGTTTTTCAGGTTCCACTTGAAGTTCCTGAGTGTAGGGGACAGTCGGATGTTTTGGGGTGCAGAGTGCCAGAGGATGGGGGATGCTCAGGTAAAGACTTGCAGGCGGTTAGATGAGGAACGTACAAGTGTGGAGGAAAGGAGAAGGTCTTGGGAAGATCGGAGGTTACGAGTTGGATGATATCGGGAGATTAGTTCAGAGATGCAATATATGGGGGGGAACAGATTGTGGATGGCTTTGTATGTCAATGTTAGTAGCCAGTTAGCTAGCCAGTGGAGGGATTTGCAGAGGGTAGAAGTGGAGAAGCAGCGAGGAGAGAGGAGGATTAGTTGGGCAGCAGAGTTAAGAACAGACTGGAGAGGTGCAAGAGTGTTGGCAGGGAGTCCAAAGCAGAGAAGGTTGTAGTAGTTGAGACAGGAGATGATGAGGGCATGCACTAGTAGTTTAGTAGATTGAGAGTTGAGGAAGGGACGGACTCTGGCAATATTTTTGAGTTGGAGGCGGCAGGAGGTGGCGAGAGCTTGGATGTGCGGTTTGAAGGATAAGGCAGAGTCAAGGGTTTCTCCGAGGCAGCAGACTTTAGGTACAGGGCAAAGTGTGATGTCATTTATTGTGATAGATAGATCAGGTAAGGAAGGTGTGTGAGATGGAGGAAAGGTGATGAGCTAAGTTTTGTCTACATTGAGTTTTAGGAAGCGACAGGAGAAGGAGGATATGGCTGATAGACACTCTGGGATTCCGGACAGCAGAAAGGTGACGTCTGGGCCAGAGATGTAAATCTGAGTGTCATCAGCGTACAGGTGATACTGGAAGCCATGGGACTTTGAGTTGTCCCAGACCAAGGGTATAGATGGAAAAAAGGAGGGGCCCCAGGACAGAACCTTGACGAACTCCAACCGAGAGGGGATGGGGCGAGGAGGTAGTGTTGAAGTGGGAGACTCTAAATGTGCAGTTGGAAATGTAGGAGGAGATTCAGGAGAGGGCGAGGTCAGTGATACCAATGGAAGAGAGGATCTGTAGTAGGAGGGAGTGGTCAACTGTGTCAAATGCAGAGGACAGGTCAAGAAGGAGGAGGATGGAGACCTGTCTCAAGGCTTTGGCTATGAGTAAGTCATTAGTAATTTTGGTCAGGGCAGTTTCCGTGGAGTGGTGCGGTCGGAAGCCGGATTGAAGGTTGACAAAGAGAGAGTTAGATGAGAGGTGGGATATATGTCTGTATACTCTTATATTCTGTGATCCCAGGCTGTAATGTCTGTACACTCTTATATTCTGTGATCCCAGGCTGTAATGTCTGTACACTCTTATATTCTGTGATCCCCGGCTGTAATGTCTGTATACTCTTATATTCTGTGATCCTCAGCTGTAATGTCTGTATACTCTTATATTCTGTGATCCCTGGCTGTAATGTCTGTATACTCTTATATTCTGTGATCCCCGGCTGTAATGTCTATATCCTCTTATATTTTGTGATCCCAGGCTGTAATGTCTGTATACTCTTATATTCTGTGATTCCCAGCTGTAATGTCTGCCTACTCTTATATTCTGTGATCCCCGGCTGTAATGTCTGTACACTCTTAGGGTATGTGCACATCAGTCGTTTTGTGGGCTGTTTTTGGAAGCTTTCCGTCGGCGTTTTCCGCTGAGTTTTATGTTAATTTATGTTAATCCTAGCCACCGGTTGGATTAACATGCGAGTCAATGGAGTTTAGAAATCGCTGTCTACATTAGAACGATTTTTGTCTGGTCGTTTTCAGTTTATTCACCGGTTTTCCACCGGTTGTCAAAGATAGAGCAAGCGACTTCTTTTCAGCGTTTTTCCAGCGGGTCCAGCTGAAGAAGTGCAACAAAGACCAGTCTGGAAATCGCTAAGAAGAACGCCGGGGAAATCGCCAAGAACACGCTGTCCGACTGCTAGTAACCCGATCGCAAATCGTTAGCAAAACGCTAACAAAACCAGGGACACTAGCGAGTTCAGAAAACTCAGTTCTGCCATTCTACAGCGGTTCCCAGTCGTTCTGCAAAGATGCAGAAACGACTGATGTGCACATACCATTATACTCCGTGATCTCCGGCTGTAATGTCTGTATACTCTTCTATTCTGTGATCCCAGGCTGTAATGTCTGTATACTCTTATATTCTGTGATCACTGGCTGTAATGTCTGTATACTCTTATATTCTGTGATCCCAGGCTGTAATGTCTGCATACTCTTATATTCTATGATTCCTGGCTGTAATGTCTGTATACTCTTATATTCTGTGATCTCCGGCTGTAATGTCTGTATACTCTTATATTCTGTGATCCCGGCTGTAATGTCTGTATACTATTATATTCTGTGATTCCTGGCTGTAATGTCTGTATACTCTTATATCCTGTGATCCCCGGCTGTAATGTCTGTATACTCTTATATTCTGTGATCCTCAGCTGTAATGTCTGTATACTCTTATATTCTGTGATCCCTGGCTGTAATGTCTGTATACTCTTATATTCTGTGATCCCGGCTGTAATGTCTATATCCTCTTATATTTTGTGATCCCCGGCTGTAATGTCTGTATACTATTATATTCTGTGATCTCCGGCTGTAATATCTGTATACTCTTATATTCTGTGATCCTCGGCTGTAATGTCTGTATACTCTTATATTCTGTGATCTCCGGCTGTAATGACTGTATACTCTTATATTCTGTGATCCCCAGCTGTAATGTCTGTATACTCTTATATTCTGTGATCCCGGCTGTAATGTCTGTATACTCTTATATTCTGTGATCCCCGGCTGTAATGTCTGTATACTCTTAGGGCCACTTTAACACACACCAACCTATCTGTCCAACTTCTGAACAACTTACTGGTTGCAGTGAAATCATGGACACATTGCT
Source organism: Allobates femoralis (assembly GCA_033576535.1). NCBI lineage: Eukaryota > Metazoa > Chordata > Amphibia > Anura > Aromobatidae > Allobates > Allobates femoralis. The sequence goes on from JARQOC010000002.1 coordinate 722,205,593, forward strand.
CCATTTTGTGGTTGTGTACAAATGGAACAATGTGTCCATGATTTCACTGCAACCAGTAAGTTGTTCAGAAGTTGGACAGATAAGTTGGTGTGTGTAAAGTGGCCATTATATTCTGTGATCCCCGGCTGTAATGTATGTATACTCTTATAGTCTGTAATTCCGGCTGGAATGTGTGTATATTCTTATATTCTGTGATCCCGGCTGTAATGTCTGTATACTCTTATATTCTGTGATCCCTGGCTGTAATGTCAGTATACTCTTATATTCTGTGATCCCCAGCTGTAATGTCTGTATACTCTTATATTCTGTGATCCTTGGTTGTAATATCTGTATACTCTTATATTCTCTGATCCCAGCTGTAATGTCTGTATACTCTTATATTCTGTGATCCCTGCCTGTAATGTCTGTATACTCTTACATTCTGTGATCCCCAGCTGTAATGTCTGTATACTCTTATATTCTGTGATCCAGGCTGTAATGTCTGTATACTCTTATATTCTGTGATCCCGGCTGTAATGTCTGTATACTCTTATATACTGTGATCCCCGGCTGTAATGTATGTATACTCTTATAGTCTGTAATTCCCGGCTGGAATGTGTGTATATTCTTATATTCTGTGATCCCGGCTGTAATGTCTGTATACTCTTATATTCTGTGATCCCTGGCTGTAATGTCTGTATACTCTTATATTCTGTGATCCCCAGCTGTAATGTCTGTATACTCTTATATTCTGTGATTCTTGGTTGTAATGTCTGTATACTCTTATATTCTGTGATCCCCAGCTGTAATGTCTGTATACTCTTATATTCTGTGATTCTTGGTTGTAATGTCTGTATACTCTTATATACTGTGATCCCCGGCTGTAATGTCTGTATACTCTTATATTCTGTGATCCCAGCTTTAATGTCTGTATACTCTTATATTCTGTGATCCTCGGCTGTAATGTCTGTATACTCTTATATTCTGTGATCCCCGGCTGTATGTCTTGATACTTTGATATTCCTGTATTCCCGCTGTATGTCTGTATACTCTTATATCTGTGATCCTTGTTGTAATGTCTTATACTCTTAATTCTCTGATCCCATCTGTAATTCTGTATACTTATATTCTGTGATCCCTGCCTGTATTCTTGATCACCTTACATTCTGTGATCCCCAGCTGTAATTCTGTATCTCATTCTATTCTGTATCCGGCGTAATGTTGTATCTCTTATTTTGCTTTCCCGGCTGTAATTTGTATACTCTTATAACTTGATCCCGGCTGTAATGTCTGGAAACTCTTATATACTGTAATCCCGGCCTGTAATGTCTGTATACTCTTATGTCTGTGTATCCCGCTGTTAATCTCTGTAATAGTCTCTATATTCTGTGATCCGTCTGTAATGTCTGTATACTCTTATATTCTGGATCCCGGCTGTAATGTCTGTATACTCTTTAGGCCACTTAACACACCAACCTATCTGTCCAACTTCTGAACAACTTACTGTTTGCGTGAAATCATGGACACATTGCTCCTTTTGTGTTGTTACAAATGGACATCCATGTTCCATGTTTCACTGCAACCATAATTTGTTCAGAAGTTGGCTGATAAGTTGGTGTGTTAAATTGGGCCATGTATTCTGTGTATCCCCGTGTAATGTATGTATACTCTTATGTCTGTAATTCCCGTGGAATGTGTGTAATTCTTATATTCTGGATCCCGGCTGTAATTCGTATACTCTTATATTCTGTGATCCTGCTGTAAGTGTTACTCTTACATTCTGTGATCCCCAGCTGTAATGTCTGTATACTCTTATATTCTGTGATCCGGTTGTAATATCTGTATACTCTTATATTCTTGATCCCAGCTGTAATGTCTGTATACTCTTATATTCTGTGATCCCTGCCTGTAATGTCTGTATACTCTTACATTCTGTGATCCCCAGCTGTAATGTCTGTATACTCTTATATTCTGTGATCCAGGCTGTAATGTCTGTATACTCTTATATTCTGTGATCCCGGCTGTAATGTCTGTATACTCTTATATACTGTGATCCCCGGCTGTAATGTATGTATACTCTTATAGTCTGTAATTCCCGGCTGGAATGTGTGTATATTCTTATATTCTGTGATCCCGGCTGTAATGTCTGTATACTCTTATATTCTGTGATCCCTGGCTGTAATGTCTGTATACTCTTATATTCTGTGATCCCCAGCTGTAATGTCTGTATACTCTTATATTCTGTGATTCTTGGTTGTAATGTCTGTATACTCTTATATTCTGTGATCCCGGCTGTAATGTGCTATACTCTTACATCTTGTGATCCCCCTGTAATTCTGTAACTTTATATTCTGTGATCCCCAGCTGTAATTCTGTATACTTCTTATTTCTGTGGATCCCACTGTAATGCTGATACTGCTTATATTTCCTGAACCCCGCTGTAATTGTCTGTATACTCTTATAATTCGTGATCCCCAGCTGTAAATGTCTGGATACTCTTATATTCTGTGATCCCCAGCTGTAATGTACTGTATACTCCTTATAGTTCTGTGATCCCGGCTGTAATGTCTGTATATTCTTATATTCTGTGATCCCGGCTGTAATGTCTGTATACTCTTATATTCTGTGATCCTGGCTGTAATGTCTGTATACTCTTATATTCTGTGATCCCCAGCTGTAATGTCTGTATACTCTTATATTCTGTGATCCTGGCTGTAATGTCTGTATACTCTTATATTCTGTGATCCCTGCCTGTAATGTCTGTATACTCTTATATTTTGTGATCCCTGGCTGTAATGTCTGTATACTCTTATATTCTGTGATCCAGGCTGTAATGTCTGCATACTCTTATATTCTGTGATCCCTGGCTGTAATGTCTGTATACTCTTATATTCTGTGATCCCGGCTGTAATGTCTATATCTCTTACATTCTGTGATCTCCGGCTGTAATGTCTGTATACTCTTATATTCTGTGATCCCCAGCTGTAATGTCTGTATACTCTTATATTCTGTGATCCCCAGCTGTAATGTCTGTATACTCTTATATTCTGTGATCCCCGGCTGTAATGTCTGTATACTCTTATATTCTGTGATCCCCAGCTGTAATGTCTGTATACTCTTATATTCTGTGATCCCCAGCTGTAATGTCTGTATACTCCTATATTCTGTGATCCCCGGCTGTAATGTCTGTATATTCTTATATTCTGTGATCCCGGCTGTAATGTCTGTATACTCTTATATTCTGTGATCCCTGGCTGTAATGTCTGTATACTCTTAGGCTGTGTTCACACTGGGCGTTTTTGGGCTGTTTTTGCTCAACAGTTTTTGTAGCCAAAACCAGCAGTGGGTGATTAAATCCAGAAGTGGTGACGTGTTTCTATTAGACTTTTCCTCTGATTGCTCTACTCCTGGTTTTGGCTACAAAAACTGATGAGCAAAAACAGCCCAAAAACGCCCAGTGTGAACACAGCCTTATATTCTGTGATCCCCAGCTGTAATGTCTGTATACTCTTATATTCTGTGATCCTTGGTTGTAATGTCTGTATACTCTTATATTCTCTGATCCCAGCTGTAATGTCTGTATACTCTTATATTCTGTGATCCCTGCCTGTAATGTCTGTATACTCTTACATTCTGTGATCCCCAGCTGTAATGTCTGTATACTCTTATATTCTGTGATCCCGGCTGTAATGTCTATATACTCTTATATACTGTGATCCCCGGCTGTAATGTCTGTATACTCTTATATACTGTGATCCCCGGCTGTAATGTCTGTATACTCTTATATTCTGTGATCCAGGCTGTAATGTCTGCATACTCTTATATTCTGTGATCCCCGGCTGTAATGTCTGTATACTCTTATATTCTGTGATCCCGGCTGTAATGTCTGTATACTCTTATATTCTGTGATCCCCGGCTGTAACGTCTTTATACTCTTATATTCTGTGATCCCCGGCTGTAATGTCTGTATACTCTTATATTCTGTGATCCCCAGCTGTAATGTCTGTATACTCCTATATTCTGTGATCCCCGGCTGTAATGTCTGTATACTTTGATTTTCTGTGATCCCCGGCTGTAATGTCTGTATACTGTCTTACCCCCTCTCCTACCCAAGAGGTGTGGTATATGTGACATAACATCCATACATCAAACAGGGGAACATATATAAGAATATCTTGGTACAGGAACATTATTTTTTAACACATCCAACTGTGGAACTTATTTCTTTTCTAAGATCTATTAATGTTCATGGCACAACTCTTTTAAGGAAGGAAACGTTTGTACATCGGAGTATTGTCATGCAATCTCCTTTCCTGGGAGAGCTAATTTGGGGGAGATACAAGGAATCTCCAAATCTGTCAATGTTAATCCAATTAATGGCGATGCATTGGAGACAAGAACAAACAGCCAGTATCTGTCAGTGTACAAGACCTGTCTAGACGTAGATCCCAAAGCACAAGTATTTATTTCATCGTAAGAAGAATGGGGATGGCATAGTACTTATCCAAAATGCATGTACGTTTTCCAACAAAGACAGTAAAACATGGATTTTGCTGAATGTCTTTAAGCAAAGATAAGAACTAGCTAAAGTCACCCATCAATATAGCAGCGCATGCGCGGTGTCACTGCTTTTCTGAATAACACTTAGAAACCTAATAGAACGCTATCAAAGATATGTAGATATATAAATTGTTTAAATGATAATCAAAACAAGGTATACAATATTAACCATAAAAACACATATAAACAATCCCCACAATGGACTGACATTAAAATTTAGAGAGCGCAATACAAAACCTCTTACCTGAGTCGCCCGTCCTCTGCCGCTGCTCCCCCCGGGATAATCTTTGTTATAAATATTCCTGGGTCATCCCCTACATGAGGGTTATCTATTCCTCCAGCAATACTGAAGCCAAGACCTGAATTTCCCTGTAAATATGAATAATCAATAAATCAATCAATCAATCATAATAAAGGTACTTTGCTGTTCCAGCTAATACAATGATCACCTCTCTACCAGATCTTACATGAACAGTTTAGATTTGATGTTCACTGTTTATTGTACTTGTGCTGCCGCCTCTCATGGTTTGAGCTCATATCCTATTTGTTTTAGCACTATCCTGATCTGGAGAGACATACATCTCAATGCTGGAAAGAAGATTTCTATTGACCTCTATCACATAATTTTTCAAGGTAAATACAATAAATCACCGAACAGCTCAACCATTGCACCTCCCTTTTTGGATTGTCTACATGAAACAGTCTGCCACCATACGCCCCCAACTGGACCATGCAGCCGTGGGTAGACATTTTGCATTTTTGGGAGTGATGTCCAGTTATCAAATGCTGCATACACTTCTACAGCTGTCATGGCAGATGCCAAGGGGACTGGTTTAGAGACTGCTCCCTTGACAGACAGCTGTGATTGTGTCGACACAGGAAACTTATATTTCGGGAACAAGCTGAAAGTAGAGTTGTTGGGACTTGTAACCAGGACTTGGATACATCAAAATTGTTACTCACTTGTCTTGGCTCCAGGGTATGGCCCTGATCCCTTCCCCTGTGATCACCATCCTTTTCTGTGATCTGCACTGAACTCCAGTGACCTCATCACCCAAGACCTTTTAGGGCTGACTCAGACACCCGTGTATAGGTGAGTAGTGAGTAAGCTTTATATTTAGCCATTGGGTGCATTAAAGTTTCCCTCAACAACAGTTCTCTTGGCAAACTCCTGTTTTGTTCCTTCAATCATTTATTTTATGGCTCAGACCTGCAGTTCACCCTTCATCTGCTGTAAGGATAACAAACTCTTCTCTGGAGCTGTTCACACTACAAACGCTGCTACATCAGATAGTATCTTCTCTACAAACAAGTTTGCCAATTCACCCTTGCTGCCATTGGCTATCCTATTTTTTGCTGATGAGACCATTGTCTGCTGTAAGCATATTAAACTCTCCTCTGGAGCTGTTGAAAGTACAAACACTGCTGCAAGTCCTTACTATACATCTTTAGTTTCTGCCTATGACTTCACTCCTAGCTGACTCTGTCTTTTTTGCTTTCTGCTCCTGCCATCCAGCATACCCTGCTATTCCATGTGCTACCCAGCATGTTTTGCCTATTGTGCCATAGCCGACGTTCCGCGTTGCTCACCATGACTTGTGACTTAGGGTGCCATTACACACAGCGATGTTCCAGCGATCCCAACAAAGACCAGGATTGCTTGAACATCTCTGTGGTTGCTGGGAAGCTGTCAAACAGGCAGATCTCCTCAGCGACCAGGGACCAGGGAGCCGACCTCCACATCGCTGGGGGGAGGATGCTGGTAACCATGATAAACAGCGGGTGTCTAGGCAGCACGCGCTGCTTAGTTACCCGCTGTTTATCATGGTTACCAGCGTCCTCCTGCTTACAGGCTGCGCTAAGCGGGAGGACGCTGGTAACCATGATAAACACCGGGTATCTACGCAGTGCGCACTGCTTAGTTACCCGCTGTTTACCATGGTTACCAGCCTGTGAGCGATGCGTGCTGACCAGTGGGAGACCAAGGACCAAAAAATGGTCCTGAACAATGTGCAGAGATCAGCAACCTCACAGTGGGGGCCTGATCGCTGCTACATGTCACACATAGCGACATCGCTGGAGAGGTCACTGTTACATCATAAAACCTGTGACGTATCAGTGATCTCGCTAGCGATCTCGCTATGTGTGACAGGGGCTTTAGAGAATGCATCTCGGCAAGTGAGCCCATAACACAAACTTGCATTTGTATATATAGCACCATGACATTTCACTGCGCTTTATGGAGATGATCATTACTGTCCCCATTGGGGCTCACAATCTATATTCCCTATTCGTAGGTCTTTTGACTTTGGGAGAGCAGAGAACATGGAGGAAACCAACAAAAAACACTGGGAGAACATACAAAATCCTTGCAGATGTCGTCCTTGGTGGGATCTAAACCCAGGACCACAGTGTTGCAAAGCAACAGTGCTAACCACCAAGCCATCGTACAATACTAACCACTGACTGACCCATCGTACAGTGCTAACCACTGAGCCACTGTACAGTGCTAACCACTACGACATCGTACAGTGCCAACCATTGAACCACCATACAGTGCCAACCACTGAGCCAGCGTATAGTGCCAACCACTGAGCCACCGTACAGTGCCAACCATTTAGCCACCGTACAGTGCCAACCACTCAGCCATCGTACAATGCTAACCACTGAGCCAGCGTATAGTGCCAACCACTGAGACATCATACAGTGCCAACCACTGAGCCAGCGTATAGTGCCAACCACTGAGCCACCATATACAGTGCTAACCACTGAGCCACCATGTACAGTGCTAACCACTGAGCCACTGTACAGTGCCAACCACTGAGCCAGCGTATAGTGCCAACCACTGAGCCACTGTACAGTGCCAACCACTGAGCTATCATACAGTGCTAACCACAGAGCTACCATACAGTGCTAATCTCTAAGACACCGTACAGTCCTAGCCTCTAAGGGCCAAGTCACACGCATATCGCTTGAGCGATCTCCTTTTTTGATCGCTTAACCAATATCGTCGGCTGGCAGTGGGAGCAAGACATCTTGGAAATGATATTTAAATCGTTTCCACGATGTCTCTGGTCTATTGATCGCTGGTGAGTCTGCCTGTGTGACAGCTCACCAGTGATCTGAACGATATTGTTAGCGATCGCGCGTGCATGTGATCAATAACAATATCGTTCAGTAAATTGATGCGTGTGACGTGGCCCTTAGACACCGTACAATGCTAACCACGGAGCCACCATACAGTGCTAACCCCTGAGCCACCATACAGTGCTAACCACTGAGCCACCATACAGTGCTAACCACTGAGCCACCATATACAGTGCTAACCACTGAGCCACCATATACAGTGCTAACCACTGAGCCACCATACAGTGCTAACCACTGAGCCACCATATACAGTTCTAACCACTGAGCCACCGTATACAGTGCTAACCACTGAGCCATCATACAATACTAACCAGAGAGCCATCTTATAGTGCTAACTGCTGAGCCACCATATACAGTGTAAACCACTGAGCCACCATATACAGTACTAACCACTGAGCCACCGTATACAGTACTAACCACTGAGCCACCGTATACAGTACTAACCACTGAGCCACCGTATACAGTGTAAACCACTGAGCCACCATACAGTGCTAACCACTGAGCCACCATACAGTGCTAACCACTGAGCTACCATACAGTGCTAACCACTGTGCCACCATATACAGTGCTAACCACTGAGCCACCATATACAGTGCTAACCACTGAGCCACCATATACAGTGCTAACCACTGAGCCACCATACAGTGCTAACCACTGAGCCACCATATACAGTGCTAACCACTGAGCCACCATATACAGTGCTAACCACTGAGCCACCATATACAGTGCTAACCACTGAGCCACCATATACAGTGCTAACCACTGAGCCACCATATACAGTGCTAACCACTGAGCCACCATATACAGTGCTAACCACTGAGCCACCATATACAGTGCTAACCACTGAGCCACCATATACAGTGCCAACCACTGAGCCACCATATACAGTGCTAACCACTGAGCCACCATATACAGTGCTAACCACTGAGCCACTATATACAGTGCTAACCACTGAGCCACCATATACAGTGTAACCACTGAGCCACCATATACAGTGCTATCCACTGAGCCACCATACAATGCTAACCACTGAGCCACCGTACAGTGCTAACCACTGAGCCACCATACAGTGCTAACCACTGAGCCACCGTACAGTGCTAACCACTGAGCCACCATATACAGTGCTAACCACTGAGCCACCATATACAGTGCTAACCACTGAGCCACAGTACAGTGCTAACCACTGAGCCACCATACAGTGCTAACCACTGAGCCATCGTATAATGCTAACCACTAAGCTACCATGCTGCACAACTGCCCTAATTTTCAACAGGACAACGCCTATATCAATCACCCTCTGCTTTCTCTGTTCTAGAAGATTGTAATGCAGTGGAATGAAGCCGTGGGATTAGAAATCTGAGATAAAGCCTTTTTAGCTGCGCAGAATTAGTAGAACAAGGCATTTCATTTATCCCATAAATAAGACATGGAGGACTGTAGCAACTGATAGAATCTGCATCAGATAATGCAGGTCTCACAAACAAAGCAGCGCTCAGCGTCGCCCCATTACAATGTTAATAAGCCGAGTTCCTAAGATTCCGGTTCATGGTATTTCCATTCTAAATGAAAACAGCGATACGAATCTTCCCAAATATCATCCAATTCATTGCACATTAGCCTCGCTGTCGTCTCAGCCTCGTTGTGTAAAGTATTGATTCTGCATGACTTATCCTGAGAGCTGCGTGGGCTGCAGACAGCTGATACACTCGGTGTGTACAGAAATCATCCTCAGATACAGCAAATTCACATTTATGCAGCTTTCTGACACCAAATGGATGGAAAAGATTGTGGGTGCAAAACTGGGTGTAAATGTTTGGTCATACACCTTCAATGACTGTAGTCCAATGCCTATTTGGATGACAGCTAGATATCCAGAATAGCCCCATGAACATTTCAAGTAATGAAATGTCATAAACTGCTTGATTAATTGGCCCCAAAACACATGGGTTACGAGACCCAATTTTATGGCGCTTACTACTGTAGTATAAAAGTATTACAAGTTTTCCTCCTTTCTCACAGTGCTCCTGTTCTCAAAATCACCATTAATATTGGAGCATGTGACCAGTCCTGTCCATCAACCTCCTCCAATTGAAACAAGCTACACATGGGAACTGTCATTCCTCAGTCTCGAGACTCGATCCGGTGATCTTTTGCTGCACGGTCAGTTTCCTTCTCTACAACCTGGTTGGTCTCTGTCTAAATGCATACGGTTCTTTTATCGTTTCGTTTGTTAGGTGTTCCCACTTGCTTATATTGTTTCTGTCCTATCACATCTAAGGTGGAGTTATTTATACTCTCCGTTTACCAGTCTTCTCTGCTGGCTATAGTTCTATGTGGATTTCTGTTAAGGAGTTCCAACCATGCAGCCTGTTAGGCAGAGATCAGTGTTGTATGTACTCTGTATTTCTCATTTGTCTTCCTTACACCTATCTAATGTTTTCTGTTAGGTTTGTAGAAGGTTACATTTGATGAAATTTATTCCTTCTCCTTTGTCCAGTTGTGAGCATGCTTTATGTTTGCTTACCTTTATTTTTTATCTATTTTTGCATACCTTCCTTGTCCTAATTAGTTGAGTGCAGCTATCTCCTCTCTGGTTCCGAGAAGAGGCTTGATGGCCTTTTAGGAAGTCAGGTCCAAGCAGTGGCTTCTAGTTGTATGGCTAGGGGCACTATAGTCCGGTTGGTGCGGCAACGAGTTGATAGGCTTTATTTTCCCCTTCTCCTGTGTGTTAGTTGATACATGGATAACAGATTTTCAGTTGGAGGAGATGGATGGACAGACCTGGGCACATTCTCCTCCATTTACAATTGAAGAATGAGCACCTCTAATACCCACAAACAGTCACTACTGCAGCACCAAGAAGGAAGTCAAAAAAGTGTAGGAAAACAAAAGTGCACAAGACCATCGGTAATACCATTCTAGTTATAAGGAAAGTAAAAGGAAGGTGTTCACCTGAGCAGGTTGTGTACAGGCACTACTAATAACACCTGAGAATATCAACTGCTGCCTCATGGCTGGGAGATGAACTAATCTAGGACACTTGACCAATTTGGACCATATTACGTATACGCTGCGCTGCCGTAATTTAGAATCCTTAGGACCAAGATGAGTCGAACTGGTTTTATTTCCACAATGCGTCTCAACACTGGACCTACATCTTTTTTCAAGTGAAATAACAATGAAATAATTTGATTTTCTCACTTGTTGAAGACGCTAAGTCTAGAGTTGAAACGTGTCGTTGAAATATAACCAGTTCAGCTCACCTTGGTCCTAAGGACTCATTCATTACAGCCATGCAGCCTAAAATCATGATATCATCCAAATTGGTCAAGAAGAAAGTAATGGTGGGATGGAAATGACGGGATGGATAGACATGTTACCGATGGGCAAAATGTTAAAGATATCTCGATTTATTCAGTATGGAGTATAAGTGTGACAACAAGTGTCATGTTGAAGGCATACAAATGGACAGTGTTCCTCGGAACTGCGCTGCTCACACGATGGAAAAGACGGTCAGACAGATGAAAGTGTAATGGTGGCTTTTATTACATCCAACGCGTTTCGGAATCATATCCCGACTCCTTCATCAGGGAGCCAACATATCCCGAGGAAGCCTTCGGACGCGACATAGGGGCTCCCCCAGTAGAAAGAGGCCGGTCACAATACTAGCATGGGTAAGCACTATGAATTGAATGCCTGTGGTATGTTGGATTAGAGATAAGATAAAGTTCTTATCCCGCAATATTAGGTTTTGGCATCACAACTGTGGTAATTTGGGTCTAAGGTTTAGTGGTAAGAATATATCGGTGGGGGTGGTATGCAATGTATAGCCCACACTATTAAGATCCACATCCTGTATTGGGGCCCACTATAGATCCCAGTTGTTGGTTCCAGTTTACTGATGAGTTCCAGCATTAAATCAAGGACTATTGATGAAAATTATACCCACGCATGTTGTACTATTGTACCTAAACCAGAGAGTTCTGTGTTGGGAGCTTACTTACAGTTTGTCTACTGGCAATTGATATATGATAATCCAATAGGGTGTTGTTATGTGTGTTCACTACACGAAATTTGTAATATCTTTTCCATTCTTCGTATGATGACAATAAAGATGAAATATTTTTAAGACTAAAAAGCAGAGTACTGTTACTTGTACAACTATTGACTATTGGTAATATGGGTGATAAACCTCCATTTGGATTTTCCAAGTGTATTAATGTATGTAGAAGGAGGTGGTTGTGGCAGTCCGTTGGAAATATATATTGCCTGTGGTTAGCCCTGTTTTTGATAACAGTGTTATGTTGTGGAATGGTTCCTGGGACACTTTGGAGAACTGGCCACACCACTGATTCTACCACTAAATCAATGCAATGCCAAGCTGTTAGCACACCTGGAATAAAGACAAGAAGGGTACAGTACTATATACCTTCCCATGCCATAATCTCAGTAGTAGGACTGATGCGAGGTTCCTTCACAGAAGTTTCTTCATGTGATCTGCAGATGGAGCCCAGAGTGTGTAAAGGAACAATGGAGGCTGAAATTGAGAACTGTCCTCTACTATGGTAAGTCTTCCTTTGGTCTTGGAGGCAATGATATCTGGAGACTGGTCTGGAGATCACATGGGCAATGTCATAGAGAGACCTCTAGTCTTCATTCCACATACAGCTCAGAGTTACACTGATTTGGTGGCAGAACCAGTGGTCTGTCCATTTCTTCAAAGTGTCCTCTACCATGATGAGTCCTGCATTGGTCTTGGACGCAATGATAGCTGTAGACTTGTCTGGAGACCACATGGGCAATACCATGTAGAGGGCTCTAATCTTCATTCCATTAACACTAACAGTTCAGAGTGGTATTGATTTGGTGGTAGAACCAGTGGTCCAGCCATTTCTTCAAAGTGCCCTCTTCAATGATGAGTCCTACCTTGTTCTTAGATGCAATAATAACTGGACACTAGTCTGGAGAACACATTGGAAACGCCATGGAGAGGCATTTAATCTTCATTCCACAAATACAAACAATTCAGAGTGGCATTGATTTGGTGGTAGAACCAGTGGTCTGGTCATTTCTTCAAAGTGTCTTCTTCAATGATAAGTCCTGCTTTGGTCTTGAATGCAATGGTAACTAGAGAATGGTCTGGAGACCACATTGGTCACACTATGGAGAGGACTCTAGTCTTTATTCCATGTTCACCAGAAGTGCGGAGTTGCATTGATTTGATACCAGTACCAGTGGTCCGGCCATTTTTTCAAAGTTTCTTCTTCAATGATGAGTCATGGCTTGGTCTTGGATGCAATGATAGTTGGAGATCAGTCTGGAGACCACATTGGCAATGACATGGAGAGGCCTCTAGTCTTTATTCCATGTACAGCTCAGAGTTGCATTGATTTGTTGGTAGAACCAGTGGTCCGGCCATTTCTTCAAAATGTCCTAGGATCCATTTTTCAACATGACCATGCCATGTTGTTCATCTCACTGTGAGCAGCCTGATGACCTAGGCGTCCTACAACACCTCCAGACATGCCTTCTATCAATCAGATCTTGGCTGATATTGGTCAGCAACCATTAATAAACCCATACATAGCAGCCAAGGTGCCCAAGTGTGGCGATTGCTACACGTGGCGCTCATATGCTATACTAATACATCGATTAATTTGAAAATTGACTTTCTTTTTTTCTTTTTCATCATTCTAGGTCTATCCTTAACTTCCAAAATTTCACCACTTATACTTTTTTGGTGTTGCAATTTCAATGTTGAGGATTGTGTAAGCAACCGTCCTAAAATAATGTCCCCGTAGGAATAAATAATGATGAATGGGACAACCTCAAAGGTGGAGGAGGACACTTGATCCTTAGCTTTACTCGGCTCGGAGTGTCTCTTTAAACAAATTCTTATCGCACAGTAATTTACCATCTGTCGGCATAGTTTATTTAAAGCTCAGTGATTTTATATTTAATATGCATGTATCAGTCTCTCGAGTGTTACCCCAACCATCTGTGCCCGGACTGACTGATTTTAATTTTATTATTTTATTTCCTTCATTCCGTCATAAGCCTCCACATCGGATAATAAAGGGATTATAAATGCAAAAAATAATATGTTCATCATGTCCTGGGACACAGTGCGGGGAGGAGAATATTACCATGTGTCACTGTCACCTTCTGCTGAGTAATGTACTTTATATTAACGGGCAAATGACATCTTATACAATCAATGATTGTGCCCCCTCCTGATACACAAAACAAAGAAAGATTAATTACTTTGCCATACAATTAAAGAGGACAATGACCCCACCAGAGCTGCCCATGTAAAACTACTATAATACTGCTCCTATGCACAAGAATATAACTGATATATTCTTGTATATAGTGGCAGTATTATAACTACTATAATACTGCCCCTATATAAAAGAATATAAATACTATAATACTGCTCCTATGTACAACAATATAACTACTATAATACTGCTTCTATATACAAGAATATAACTACTATAATACTGCCCTTATATACAAGAATATAACTACTATAATACTGCTCCTATATACAAGAATATACCTACTATAATACTGCTCCTATGTACAAGAATATAACTACTATAATACTGCTCCCAATGTACAAGAATATAACTACTATAATACTGTCCCTATATACAAGAATATAACTACTATAATACTGCTCCTATATAAAAGAATATAAATACTATAATACTGCTCCTATATACAAGAATATAACTACTATAATACTGCCCCTATATAAAAGAATATAAATACTATAATACTGCTCCTATATACAAGAATATAACTACTATAATACTGCCCCTAAGTACAAGAATATAACTACTATAATACTACCCCTATGTACAAGAATATAACTACTATAATACTGCCCCTATATACAAGAATATAACTACTATAATACTGTCCCTATGTACAAGAATATAACTACTATAATACTGCTCCTATGTACAAGAATATATCTACTATAATACTGCTCCTATGTACAAGAATATAACTACTATAATACTGCCCCCATGTACAAGAATATAACTACTATAATACTGCCCCTAAGTACAAGAATACAACTACTATAATACTACCCCTATGTACAAGAATATAACTACTATAATACTGCCCCTATATACAAGAATATAACTACTATAATACTGTCCCTATGTACAAGAATATAACTACTATAATACTGCTCCTATGTACAAGAATATATCTACTATAATACTGCTCCTATGTACAAGAATATAACTACTATAATACTACCCCTATGTACAAGAATATAACTACTATAATACTGCTCCTATGTACAAGAATATAACTACTATAATACTGCCCCTATGTACAAGAATATAACTACTATAATACTGCTCCTATGTACAAGAATATAATTACTATAATACTGCTCCTATGTACAACAATATAACTACTATAATACTGCCCCCATGTACAAGAATATAACTACTATAATACTGCCCCTAAGTACAAGAATATAAGTACTATAATACTGCCCCTATGTACAAGAATATAACTACTATAATACTGCCCCTATATACAAGAATATAACTACTATAATACTGCCCCTATATACAAGAATATATACTACTATAAAACTGCTCCTATATACAAGAATATAACTACTATAATATAATACTGCTCCCTATATACAAGAATATATCTACTATAATACTGGCCGCTATGTACAACAATATAACCATTATAATACTGCCCCTATGTCTAAGAATATAACTACTATAATGCCGCTCCTATGTACAAGAATATAATTACTACTAGCTGGTTGCCCGATGCACATGCATCGGGATTCTAGAAGAGCGAGTCTCTGACTCGCAATGGCCGCTTCGCGGCCAATGCTTCGCGCTGCTAAGGCGACTCGCCATGCCCGCTGCGCGGGCATAGCGAGTCGCCTTAGAACTGCTCGCAATGGCCGCTGCGCGGCCAATGCTTCGGGCGTATCCACATGATGACACTGACTCGCAGCGTGAGCGGACTCAGAAGGGGCAAAAAACCCATTTGTGATTATATAATAGATAATACTTCTCCTATATACAAGAATATAACTACTATAATACTGCCCCTATATACAAGAATATAACTACTATAATACTGCCCCTATATACAAGAATATAACTACTATAATACTGCCCCTATGTACAAGAATATAACTACTATAATACTGGCCGCTATGTACAACAATATAACCATTATAATACTGTTCCTATGTACAAGACTATAACTACTATAATACTGCTCCTACAGTATGTACAAGAATATAACTACTATAATGCCGCTCTTATGTACAAGAATATAACTACTATAATACTGCCTCTATGTACAAGAATATAACTATAATACATTTACAAGAATATAAGTACCATATTATTGCCCCTATATATAAGAATTGAAGTATAATACTATCCTTATGTACAAGAATATAACTACTATAACACTGCTCCTATGTACAGGAATATAAGTACTATAATACTGCCCCTATGTACAAGAATATAACTACTATAATACTGCCCCTATATACAAGAATATAACTACTATAATACTGCCCCCTATGTACAAGAATATAACTACTATAATACTGCCCCTATATACAAGAATATAACTACTATAATACTGCTCCTATGTAGAAGAATATAACTACTATAATACTGCTCCTATGTACAAGAATATAATTACTATAATACTGCTCCTATGTACAAGAATATAACTACTATAATACTGCCCCTATGTACAAGAATATAATTACTATAATACTGCCCCTATGTACAAGAATATAACTACTATAATAGTGCTTCTATGTGCAAGAATATAACTACTATAATACTGCCCCCATGTACAAGAATATAACTACTATAATACTGCCCCTATGTACAAGAATATAACTACTATAATACTGCTCCTATGTACAAGAATATAACTACTATAATACTGATTCTATGTACAAGAATATAACTACTATAATACTGTTCCTATGTACAAGAATATAACTACTATAATACTGCTCCTATGTACAAGAATACAACTACTATAATACTGCTCCTATGTACAAGAATATAACTACTATAATACTGCCCCTATGTACAAGAATATAACTACTA
Source organism: Allobates femoralis (assembly GCA_033576535.1). Classification (NCBI taxonomy): domain Eukaryota; kingdom Metazoa; phylum Chordata; class Amphibia; order Anura; family Aromobatidae; genus Allobates; species Allobates femoralis. The sequence goes on from JARQOC010000002.1 coordinate 722,222,419, forward strand.
TATATAATACTGCCCCTATGTACAAGAATATAACTACTATAATACTGCCCCTATGTACAAGAATATATAACCTACAATAATTACTGCTTCTATGCACAAGAATATAACTACTATTTGGCTACATTCACACTATGCCTATTTTGTACGCTTTTTTGCGCGGGTACTTTTTGCATCCGCACAAAAAAGCACCGTAAAAAACCGCGGTGCATTCACACACCACATTTTTATATTGGCTCACTTCTCCCCTAAAGGCGCAGGGAAGAAGTGATGTCACACAGGGGAGGAAGAAGAATCCTCCCCTGTGTGACATCTGTGACAGCCCCTTTTGAGTTTCGTACAGTATTAATATACACTGCGAAACCCAAATTAAACTAATTTAAATGTGTAAAAAATAATAAAAATTAAATACTTACCCTCCGCCGGGTGTTACGGGAGACGGGAGCCGACACAACCACAGGTATACACCTTCCAGGGCCTATCAAGATCGCTGATTGGCCGCTCGCGGTCATGTGATATCTGAAGTGCTATGACACGCATATCACATGACTGCGAGCGGCCAATCAACAGTCCTGAAAGGTTAATACCTGCGGTTGTGTCGGTTCCCTGCTCCCGGAACACCCGGCGGAGGGTAGGATTACTTTAATTTGGGTTTCGCATGTGTATATTAATACACTACGAAACCCAAAAGTAGCTGTCACATATGTCACATTCACTTTGCCGGCAGATGCAACCACACATTGCAAAAGCGCGTGCAAAAATGCGCGCAAAATGCGCGATGTGTGAATGTAGCCTTCTACTGCTCTCTTAGTATTACCAGGGACCCCTCTATATTATCAGGCCCCATCGGATGTATTTGTGGTCTGTACTTTTAATCTCTTTGATGATGATGGAGGCATATTGAACGCGCGTCACATTATAACCACATAAATTCTTCTCTCTGACTGGAGATTAACAATTCAGATGGGGACGGTGATAACATGAGACAGGGGCTCCTTATGAATTGTCTGATTAAGGATTCTCTCGGTGTCGGCCTTACATGCTAATTGGGTTATTAACAACTCACAAGATGGAAATGTTAAGATAAGCTGCTATAAAACATATTCATCCTGAAAGGGCAGCGGCGAATGTCAAAAAATGTGAATCTAAAAAATGAAAATGTATAAAGGACGGGGGGTGGGGGGGATGAATAATGGAGCAGAATCACATAGACTTGTTACGGAGGAGTTAGACTGTGCTCGGCCGCGGGGCTTGTTTCATTACGCTGATGCACAAAGTATTCCCAAATCCGTCCCCGTCCCTCCCGTGCATTGCATACATCTGATGTACCGCTACATGACTGCTAATGAGTCCGGTGCTGGGAGAGTCACTCATATAATTAGCTCCATAGGAATATTCACGTGTGTTATTTATGTGTTTACTTGACAGATACGTTCATCACCATCACTATTGATTCCAGAGGACTTCAATGCCGATAACCTAGCGCATCATTACCTGGATAAGCCAGAAAATATTTTACTGAATACAAAGTTTAAAGAGGTTCTGCCACGAACAAGTGTACATTTTACACTAATTAAAAGATCTTACAAGAAAAATAAGTTCCATAGCCTGGTCAGTCTCTGTCCAAGTGCTGATGGTTCTTTTACCTTGCTTCTTCTTTTGGTTGTCATGGGGTGGTATATCGGTAAAGGTATCGGGTAGAAGGATGGTAAGATGGGCTAAGGGCATTCAGGGGAGCTAGTCTGACCCTTAGACGGCACGTCCCTGCCTCACTCTGCTTCCAGAGGTACCTCTGAAGGTGAGGAGATCTGGGTCGCCACCCTTGCCCTATGCTCCTGATAAGCCCTAGGCGAAGAGCCCCTACAGCAGGAAGACATCGGCACACACTGCACTACGTCACAGCACACATGGTCAAGGCAGAGTGAACTCTATCTGCTCTATCTGTGACATCTGGTAAAAGGAAGTGGAACTTTTTAAAAAGCTGAGGGAATAGACAACTAAGTAATGTGACACACCCCTCCACCTACACATGCAGAGCCGCACACAACAATACAGCAGCATTAACACTGAATATGCTAAAGGAAATGAACTCTGATTTAAATCACAGCAGCATTTCACATAGACTGCAAAACAGTCAACACGTGACATTGATTTGCAGTTAGTCAGATAATCTAACCTGCATATTTGTCTCTGTCCTATCACATCCCGCATGGAGCTATTTATACCCTCCTTTCTCCAGCTTCTTTGCTGGCTATATTGCTATGTGGATTTCTGCTAAGGAATTCCAGCACTGCAGATGAGAGATTTGACTTTACGGCAGGGACACACTTGTCCGACAGACATGCGAGTCTGTCGGAGGAGACTCGCAAAGGGCTGGAGCAGTGACCCGGAACGGCCTTTTTCTGTCAGGACGGGCTGTCAGCTGATTGTGTGTTTGTGCAGCTCTACACTCCCGTCCTGACAGAAAGAGGCCGTTCCAGGTTACTGCTCCAGCCCTTTGCGAGTCTCCTCCGACAGACTCGCATGTCTGTCGGACAAGTGTGTCCCGCCGTTACACAGAGAGTGTTGTATTTGTTCTGTATTTTGCTCATTTGCCTTACATACATCTCTGTCATCTCAGGTGTGTAGGAGGTTTTTCCATGCTTGTATATATTTCTCCTTTGGTTATGTGTGCTCTGTTATGTGGATACTGTGGTTGACACATACGCAACTTTGCAATTTACCTTTTATTAAAAATCCTTCACGTCTTCAAGATTGAAGAGATTTTTAAACTTCTGTTTACAACTTGCTGCTTAGGTCACCGGCCGCCTCTGCAGTCTGTCAGTGGAGACCTTTTTCTAGGCAATGAGCTCAGCACTTACAAGCTCTTTGCTTTAGAGCTGGATTTAGACTGCTGTAATGCTCATGTACTTCAATGATGTTGCATAGACAAATCTACCTCTTCTTACGACATAAGAGACTGGCGCTTCAGCTAAACCGCTTGTCCAAAGTGTCTATTTAAAGGTGCTCTCTGGACCCGGAAAGCAAGAGGCCAAAAGTGAGGAGAGCAGTTCGCTTCTGAGAAAGAGGATGAGATGGATCATTGTGAAAGCTACGACTAAAGGGCCCGTTATACGCTTCAATGTCCCAGCAATCCCACCAACGATCCGTCATGGGTGGGATCGCTGGGACATCGTTAGCTGATCGCCGGTGAGCTGTCACACAGGCAGACTCACCAGCGATCAGGACCAGCGAGAACGCTGGTATTCAAGGTAAACAGCGGGTAACTAAGCGATGCGCGGCGCTTAGTTACCCGCTGTTTACCTTGGTTACCAGCTCTGAGCGCTTGCTGTGCAACGCTGAGAGCTCGCTGATCGTTGGTCTCCTGCTGTCACACGCAACCAGCGGCCGACCAATGGTAGATTTATGGACGTGACCATAAATCTCCGATCAATGACTTATCGATCGTTGATAGGTGTCACACACAACGATGTTGTTTCGACATAGCTGCAACGTCACCAAAATGATCACGGAATCGTTGTGTAACGGGCCCTTAAGACATCTTATGTGCAACCTTTGATAAAGCAGCTACTGGCTGCAAAATATCTGCTTGGATTACATGTAAAAGACCAAGATAAAGAATTTCATTGGTCATAAAATTTCCATATTTTGTCACAAGATGTTAAATATGTCTACATGTGACCTCCCAGTGGTTGTGATGTGAACTTAAGCCTGGGTTTAACTAGCATGTCGAAATAATCTATTCAATTTGCTGAGAAATTGGCATTCTTATAGCAACAAGCAAGAGTGTTTCAAATTTGACTTCTGGAGGGGTTCTTTAATTAGAAGCCTCCTGTCCCCGGTATTATACTCACCTCCCACCACCACCCATTCCCCAGCGTTTTCACCCTTTTTTGGCCCCGCTCCAGTCCTGCGAAGTCAGGGATTATGTTACAATCACTCAGTACAAGTCTTTGAGGGCCAGAATGAGGACAGAACAAGGCCAGAATTGCAGTGGGTACGGAAAGTATTCAGACCCCTTTAAATATTTCACTCTTTATTTCATTGCAGCCATTTGGTGGAATCAAAAAAGTTCATTTTTTTTCTCATTAATGTACACTCTGCACCCCATCTTGAAAAAAATGAAATCTCACATGGTCGTAAGTATTCAGCCCCTTTGCTCAGTATTGATAGTATTCAGCCCTTTGCTCAGTATTGATAAGTATCAGCCTTTCTCAGTATTGAGTATTTGCACCTTTTAGCTCGTACAGCCATGATTCTTCTTGGGAATGATGCAGTTTTCCCCTGGATTTGGATCCTCTCATTCTTCCTTGCAGATCCTCTCCAGTTCCGTCAGGTTGGACGGTGAACGTTGGTGGAGCCATTTTCAGGTCTCTCCAGAGATGCTCCATTGGGTTTAGGTCCGGGCTCTGGCTGGGCCGGTCAGGGATGGTCACAGAGCTGTAGCGAAGCCGCTCCTTTGTTATTTTAGCTGTGTGCTTAGGGTCATTGTCTTGTTGAAGGTGAACCTTCAGCCAATCTGAGGTCCAGAGCAAGAAGAGGTTTTCATCCAGGATATCTGTGTACTTGGCCGCATTCATGTTCCTTTCAATTGTAACCAGTCGTCCTGTCCTGCAGCTGAAAAACACCCCCATAGCATGATGCTGCCTCCACCATGATTCACTGTTGGGATTGTATTGGGCAGGTGATGAGCAGTGCCTGGTTTACTAACCGCTTAGAATTATCATCAAAAGTTCTATCTTCGTCTCATCAGACCAGAGGATCTTATTTCTCATAGTCTGGGATCCTTCATATGTTTTTTCTTAGCAAACTCTATGCGGCTTTCATATGTCTTGCACTGAGATATGGCTTCCGTCGTGCCACTCTGCCATAAAGGCCCGACTGACTTTGTGTAACTTTCTCCCATCTCCCTACTGCATCTCTGGAGCTCAGCCACAGTGATCTTGGGGTTCTTCTTTACCTCTCTCACCAAGACTCTTCTCCCTCAATTGCTCAGTTTGGCCGGACGGCCAGGTTTAAGAAGATTTCTGGTGGTCCCAACCTCTTCCATTTAAGGGTTATGGAGGCCACTGTGCTCTTAGGAACCTTGAGTACTGCAGAAATTCTTTTGTAACCTTGGCCACATCTGTGCCTTGCCACAATTCTGTCTCTGAGCTTGTTGGGCAGTTCCTTTGACCTCATGATTCTCATTTGGTCTGGCATGCACTGTGAGCTGTGAGGTCTTACATAGACAGATGTGTGCCTTTCCAAATCAGGTCCTATCAGTTTAATTAAACACAGCTGGACTCCAATGAAGGAGTAGAACCATCTTAAGGAGGATCACAAGGAAATGGACAGCATGTGACTTAAATATGACTGTCTGGGCAAAAGGTCTGAATACTTATGACCATGTGATAATTCAGTTTTTCTTTTTTAATACATTTGCACAAATATCTATATTTCTGGGGGAGGTTTCAGTCAAGATGGGGTGCAGAGTGTACATTAATTTACCAAATGGCTGTAATGAAACAAAGAGTGAAAAATTTAAAGGGGTCTGAATACTTTCCGCACCCACTGTAGGCCAGAACAAGACCTGAATAAGGCCAAAACAAGGCTAGAATGAGGCAAGAATGAGGTCAGAACAAGGCCAGAATGAGGTCTGAATTAGGCCAGAAGAAGACCATAATGAGGTCTCAGTGAGGTCAGAACAGGACCTGAATTAGGCCAGAACAAGGCCAGAATGGGGTCTGAATTAGGCTAATGAATAGGCCTGAATGAGGCCAGAGCAAAGCCAGAACGGGGCTCTCATAGAGTTTCATTGGTTTATCACTTCCAGCTCTCTCTGCCGGCAGGTCAAATCACTGGAGACTGACCGGGAAAATGATGAAGACGGTGGCAGGTGAGTATAAGGGGCAAGGGACTTAAATTTAAAACACCACTCATGCGGTGAAATAACAAGTTCCCAAAAAACTAATGGTGGGCATATTGGAAAGTTGAGTGGAAGCCTATAAAGGGTCTATATCCCTTTACGCAGACCTTCTTCAGTCTTATTCTGCATTTCTAATATAATACTGCACTACTAGGTTGCAGGTTTGTTTCAGTTTTCATTATAACATTCTATTAACGTCATGATTTGTTATAGCAAAATTATTTACATTTACCTAATAAGTTCTTAACTTGACCCAGTGCGTTACGACCTCACATCACCCGGGCCGTGCGTTCCGGAATATGACATTCAGCGCCTGTCGCTGAGCCTATACGGTTTAAGCTCATTAGTCGCTTTTTTTTTAAACTCTGGTTTGATAATTACTGTAAGCTGAAAGGATCGCTGCAATAATTTATATTGTCCCAAGGCAGAGATCAAACGTTTTCCTCCAAGCAAAATAGCTTTTACGTAAAGGGCGACATATAGATTTTCTATCAGTCCTAAAAGCACTAGAGAATATGGGAATTTGACTTTCTAAGAAGTAAGGACATTTTTTCTTCTTGCTTTAACATTGATTTCAAAGTTTTTTATTGAAAACTTTTATTCATTGTGCTAAGCGTAGTCTGCCCTATTACAGTGTAGTATATGTAAATTCTCACATTATATAGTGCAGAAAGGTCCCATACTGGACTCTAATGCTTGACAGCCTCTTCTGGGCCTTAAAGACATACTCTCACTTGCCATGAAAGGGGTCAAAACCCTGAGCAACCCTGATTCTGCCATTCTTTTCCTTTTTGTACTGTGTCACTCCATTGGTGAGATATTCACATTTCTTGCTTTTGATGAGCAATATGTGAAATCTCTGCTTGCAGTCCAACTGGGCATTTCTTTAGAGTTTTCTCTTGGGGTGTGTACTTTTACCCCTGCCTCTTTTATGCTGCAAATCACAGCTTTGCAGTTGATCTAGAGTCTCAGATGCTGCCGAGCTGTGATTGGCAGGATCTGGGAGGAATGATGTCTCGATTACTCAGCTCAGTGCATCTAGGATGCAATAGGAGATATTGCTGTGTTTGGTTTCTAGTGTGTGCTGAGCTGTCAGTAGTTCGGGTTGCTCAGGTGTTCCATCTTTCCAGTGATTGCCTGCTACTTTACTGAGCAGGCTCTCCCAGAACTCAGCCAGTCATACATTCTATGTGCAATGCTCTTAGACTGCACTCCTGTATCTTTCTAGTTCTGATCATTGTTATCTGACCCTGGACTGTTGCCTGGTTACTCTTCTGTCGGTTCCCTGTTCTTGAAGTGATCTCCTGCTATTTTGACCCTTGGACCATGATTGACTACGCCTCAGTTGACTCCCTGTATTATCTTTGTGATCTCCTGGAAACCTAACTGTGGTCTGTTGCCTGATTACAACTCTGTTTACTCCCTGAATATACTAAGAGCTCTCTTGCAACCTGACCCCGGATTACCTAACTTCCCTGCTGTCTGTACTACCTGTAAGTAGTAACTATATCAGATCCTAGCTGTAAGTAGTGACTAACGTCACAAAGGAGTACAGGTGCCCGCTCCCAGAGAAGATTCTGCAGAAATGTCCAGGTGGACTGCAATCAGAGATTTCACATACTGTGCTCCAAAAGCAACAAATGTGAATATCTCTGCAATGCAATGGCGCAGATCAAAAAGGAAAAAGACAGCAGAATCAGGGGAGCTCATGAATTTTAATGAAGACTTTCACTTAATTTTTCTTTTTGCGGCTGTAACAGGTCTTGTTTAAAACTTCAATCTGAGCTATACAACATCCAGTTCAGTTTGGGGTGATCTATATAATTGATTCAGCCCAATATTAAACAGCTGGTCATCATCAGTACAAAAGCAGAACCTTAGGGGGAACTTCATTCTAAGCAGAAACCCCTCAGTTGGATAATCCATCTACAAAGGGAATTTTCCAATATATTTGTCACAATCTTCATTTTATGCCAAAAAATGTATAGCAAGTGGGGATAACCCCTGTGAGTTATTGGAAAAATTGACTGTTTTTCTGTAACTCACCAATTCCATGGGTCTCAAATGTGGTTCACCTGAAATGTTATTCTCTATAGATATGCTATAAATGAGTATGGTGGCAGAGCAACATATGCAATCTCCTACCACAACCAGAGCTATAGCATGTAAACCTCGCTATAGTCTACCAATTATATACACCCTGACCCTGTCAAAAGTATATTTCAAGGTTCAGTGTTCCTTTAAAGGGAATCTGTCAGCAGTTTTTTGCTAAGTAAGTGGAGTACAGCATGCTGTAGGGTTAAAAAAACAAAGAGCATCTGTGCTTCTCTTATCAGTGTGTGTGCTAATCTTTATTTATACTATAGGCTTTATCTCCTGTGATTAACAGCACGGTGGCTTAAGTGGTTAGCACTGTAGCCTTTGCAGCACTGGGGTCTTGAGGTCCTGGGTTCAATTCCCACCAAAGACACTAAGGACAACATCTGCAAGGAGTTTGCATGTTCTGCCCTGTTTGCATGGGTTTCCTCTGGGCACTCGGTTTCCTCCCACATTGTAAAGACATACTGATAGGATGTTTAGATTGTGAGCTCCAAGAGAGACAGCATTACTCATGTATGTAAAGTGCTATGGAATTAATAGCGCTATATAAATGAATAAATATTATTATTATATTATTACCATTACAAGACTACTTTTTTACATGTGTGGCGCCCCTGTGTCCAGGAGGCCACAAAGGGAACTGCAGCCAGGCAGGTAGAACTTGTTGCACACCAACACCCTCACAGCCCACACAACCCACGTACAGAAGGTAGCATCCAGCCCTGAGATTAGATACTCTATGAGATTGAGGGGTGGTGGATTTAGAGGAGTGGGTTGGGCACACCCGTAGTCAGGTGACTCGACAGTATATAGGAAAGGGGAGGAGGAAAGTGTTCAGTAGGCCCAGGGTACCGAGCTGCAAAGACCAGAGGCTGAGGAGCACAGGCCAGAGAACAGCAGCAGGTTGAGCTGAAGATGAGCAGGATAAAGCCCACATGTCCTGGAAGAGTGAGGGCATAAGGAGCGCAGAATCTGTACCGAGGTAGTGTGAGCCGGAGGAGAGAGAAAGCCTATCCAGAGCCGGATCCCCAGGAGTGTGAGAGAGCAGAGAGGGACGGTGATAACCCGGGCCCTAGAACTACAGCTAAAGCTACTGACTGCAGGGGAGTAGCCCTCCTATTATACCGAGAGACGCAGAAGGAAAGGAGCCTGGTAGAGCCTCAGACTTGAGAACTGCTGAGGCTGGGCTGAAGTAGAGTGTCGGCTCTAAGGGGACCGTAGTTTACCCAGCATCCCCAAACAACACGACGGGGGTCTTAGATCCAGATTGAGATCCCTACCCAAAGGACAGGTAGCTCAGTGACAAACTAAGGACCCACAGAGGCCCGAGTCACCGCCATACTGTCCAGCGTTTCACACACACCCGTGGAGAAAGGAGACCGTAATAGCCCAGAAAGGACACTGCAGACTGTGTGAGGGGTCACAGAGAGAGAGGCCTGGCTGCAGGGAGCAAAGGGAACCCGGAGAGGGAGAGTGTGCCTGTGTGTTAAGAACTGTACTGGAACTTTGTAAGAACTGTAACTAGCTGTAAAGTGACTGGAAGAACTGAGAGTAAACACGGAAAACCCTGGAACTGCTTCCTTGTTTCTGCATGAAAGTGGTTCTCTCCATACAGGATCCAGCCTGTCAGCACCAGCAAAGAGGAGAGATCCCTGCGGCGTCTGCAAAGTAAGTGTGCTACACACTCCACAATAGACTTAACCCTTACTGCCCCGGGGAACACAGTTCTACCCACTGGAACTATACCACCTAGGCTGCTATCCATCATCCCCAGAGGTCCTGCAGCAGCGGCGGCCCCCATCACTGGCCGCATAACGTGGGTGGCGTCACGACTGACATCCCCAGTAAATATCCCCTTTTATTTCCGAGCCCGGGACACGGTCCGGACCAGGACCCCCGTGACTTCCCCAGCAGCAGACCGGTCCGGTACCGAGTACCCCCGTTCCAATGGCATGACACGTGCATGGCAGTCTTACATATACCCTGCTGTTATTGACACCTTAATCTCTATACAGAGCTGGTGGGACGGGAGCTGCTATCTGTCTATAGACATTGTACATAAAGAGACTGGTGTAGGCGGGGCAGATCTCTATCTATAAACATTGTACATACAGAGCCTGGTGTTGGTGGGGGCTTCTCTGTCTATAGACATTGTACATAAAGAGCCTGGTGTGGGCGGGGGCAGATCTCTCTCTCTAGACATTGTACATACAGAGCCTGTGTGGGCGGGCAGCTCTCTCTCCTAGACATTGTACATACAGAGCTGGTGTGGGGGGCAGCTCTCCGTCTATAGACATTGTACATACAGAGCCTAGTGTGGGTGGGGGCAGCTATCTGTCTATAGATATTGTACATACAGAGCCTCGTATGGGCGGGGGAGCTCTCTGTCTATAGACATTGTACATACAGAGCCTGGTGTGGACAGAAGCAGCTCTCCCAGCTGAGCTGTGTTCCTGAAAGTAAATTCTTTGATTGTGTCAGAACGGTTGCAGCCAGTAATCTATGGGATACATTGTTGGATACAGGGTTTCTTTGCCTACATTATGTTGCTGTCAGACGAAATAGCAAAAACCTGCTGACAAATTCCCTTTAAATTCTCTTTACCTTTGAATATTAGGACAAAACTGAGAAAATCTCGTATGACAGCCTAATATATTAGTCCTCACTCCGACACATTCAGCCCTCTAATAAAACTGTGACATAAATGCTGCAACAATTACCGCACTGAACGAAATAGATTTTAGGAGAGCACGGACACGGCTAAGAGACCGAATGAATCCTAATGCCGCAAGAAATTAACAATCACAACTAGAACTTTCAACTTCACAGCTCATCGCCCTAAAGATTCATTTATAGTTAGAAGCCGACAAGGAAAATTCAGCAAATCCTAATCACATAATCATTAATGATCTCAGTATGACTACAGCTATTCAGATCCGATAGCACCGACACCACAGAGGTAAGGGGATTCGGTGACGAGAACTCTACACAAACGGTAAAATGACTCCATGGTCTTACAGCAAGGTATGAAACAACAGATTACTACTTGATAGTTCACTACTAAAGATATGCAAAGGTGGAAAGCAACACTATTCCTTTTACTAGAAATGAGTGAATCTTTTGCTTTAGCTAAATTTTCTCAGGAAATTAGATTTGTGGTATATCAAAAATACTCCAAAGCCTCCTGTAATATTTATTCAGTGTTTTTATTGCTTATTTTCCATCTATTATAGCAAAGCTGTGAGCTCAAATTCAGTAGAACATGGCTGCTGCATTCCCTGCCTTGGCTTTTATACTGGCTATGTTGGTTCTTCCTGAATGGCTGGGCTATATCATCTTATGCAATATCTGTATGGCGTTATAGAGTAAGCTTTCCCGGCTGCACTCAGTCATGTGGTCCCTTACTAGATGATGCGATCTTTTGCAATATGATGCTTTGCTAGAACCCTAGCACCTTAAACCCCAAGTCCCATTCCAAGGGACACAAAATATTTAATATACTTTCTCTCCATCTTTTATGGCGAAGCTGTGAGCTCTATCATCTTCTCACTGCTCAAATTCAGTAGAACATGGCTGTTTCATTTCCTGCCTCAGCTTTTATACTGGCTATGATGGTTCTTCCAGAATGGCTGGGCTATATCATCTCAAGCAATAGCTGTATGGCATTATACAGGAAGCTTTCCCGTGCTCGGAGTAATGTGGTCCCTGAAGAGATGATGCAATCATTTGCAATAAGTGGCTTTGCTAGGACCCTAGAGAGTCCCATTCCAAGGGATAGAAAATATTTGATATCTTAGATGGCCACACCGGAGGGGGTAGGGAATGAACTGGTGGGGTTTGAAGTTTTCTAACAATTAAGTTAGAATGGAGATCCTGCCAGAAGTCATACACACACATGTAAGGTTTGCATCTATACCAATACTTAAAGAAAGCCTGTGTGTCCTGCTTCCATCACTTGACTCCTTGATAAAGCCACCAGCGAAACATCTGTCAGAGATTAGGGGTCCTGGACAGGAACATTCACTTGCAGTATCTGGTCATTATTCCCTGGTAAGATTTAATTATTTCTGGTATCACCTATTATTATTTCACCCTGGCAAAAAACACCTAATATCACTATTGTGTATTTATGAATCAACCTAATCCAACGTTGCCTTACCTTAACACTTTAATTTTGATCTTTTTAATATATATTAATGTGAGGCACCGCCGGCATGATCCTCATGGCCGGGTACATCACAGTAGGATCAGAGGATAATCCTGTGCACACTGGCCGGTTTTCCTGTGATGATAATACTGTGTGAACCAACCTGAACACAATTTAGGTTTCATGAGACTAATAGCGGCATGAGAGTGGATGGATCGAGGAGTCCATGAGGAATAGGATGTAATAGTGAGGGCTAGACAACCCGATCACAGGGAGCTTAACCTGAGCTGTGTGACAGGCTATTACAAAGCTCTGAGGGGGATGTGTCCATGTGGGAGTGCTGGCACGATAAGAGCGGCACCTGAGTGAGTGTGAATTGATCTGGAGCTGAGGAGATTGGAAGCTGAGATTGATTCAGATGGAAGCTGAGACCAGCAAGTGCAAAGCATCTAGAGGCTCTGAGTACATATGGAGCATGCTAGCTCATGCCGGTGCGAGTCCGGTCGTGTCCGCACCTGAGGGAAGCGTGGCTGAACCAGGTGGATACTGGTCCGGGCGTGGGGTGAAACACGCCCGGGAAAGGAGCCTGTGGGGATGCCTGGTGGAACCTGTGACACAGGTAGCGAGACCCGGATCCGTGCCCGGTAAGAAAGCAGTTCCCGAGCGATAGTGTGAACTGGGCACCTTGTGTGCGTAAATCATGTTAGGCGAGTATAGACCGCCCTTGGGACCGACTCAGTGGAGTCCGTTAAAGGTCCTGATGAACCGGAATGTATGTAGCCCTTGGAGGCAATTGTATGTAGAATGCCAGGCGGGCATAGACCGCCTTTATGTCCGAGTCAGAGTGCTCAGTTAAAGGACCTGATGAAACAATGTGTTTAACTATGTGTATGAGGGCTTAAGTAATGGCCCTGAATGAGAGATGATGACCTATGTAAGACCCATGTATAAAGATGTGGGGAGAGAGTGACCCAGCGAGTATGGATGATGTTGGAGGCGTTCCGTCCTTGGGACGAGAGGGAGGCTTGCCCTGCTGCATGCAGAGGGTACCTGATCCCTCAACCACGACCTCTAATGGTGTGGGTGTGCCTGTGGCCAGAGACAGGGGTCACGAAGGCTCCTAGAAGGGTACCATGGCTGATCCGTTAGGGTGCTGCTCAGACGCAGGGTACAGTCGTCGAACTGGAGACCTGCCATGAGATGAGATGGAGGTTTGGTGGCGACTAGACACCCGTACCGTGGGAGTAGGCCACGGTGACGCATGGGTAGCCTAGATTCTACGGTTGACCAGGTCCCTGTTATGGTCATGGAGGGGCCACAGTCCATGGATGTGGGCTGTGAGCAGGTGTGTGATCCATGGACGTTTGAATGATGGATCACATACGGTGTGTAAGGTCCCGGTCAGGCAGGATTCCTGACTACGGGTGAATGTATATCATCATGCTGGGGTGACTAAAGCCAGGCGGCAGGTACCGCCATTGGGACCCACAGGGCCCGTTGAGGCGTATGTAACGAAGGTCAGAAGCAGGGGTTAGAAGGGCTCCCGTACTGGGTAACGCGTGGTTAGGCCGGAGGCCGCAGCCCCACGGGTTACTAGGGTTTGCCAATCCCTGTTATGAACCCGGAAGGGTCATCATCGTACTGTAACTTATGTATAGTGTAAGTAGGCCGGAGGCCGTAGCCACCATGGGAGCTATTAGTAGAGCTCCAATGGGGACAGAGATGGCTAAAGGTCCCGGGTTACTATAAAAACGTTATGTGGCAATATAATGTTATAGTGATGTTAAATGTAATGTATGGTGTATTTATGTAAAGTGATTGTTAATCAATGTGATATGTGTCAAACAATGCTACCCCGGGCTATGTGATTAATAAGTAAAATAAACGGGTTAGACATTGGTTAACCTTATAAACACGTTTTGCAAGGGGTTTCCCCGTATGCTACCATCACATTAATATATATATATAATATATTATAATATATATATATACACACACACACACACACACATCACACACACACACACACAACACACACACACACACACAACACACACACACCACACACACTATATATTATATATATATATAATAAATAATTATATATATATAAAAATAATATAAGTATAATATTAATATCTAATATATATAATATATATAATAGTTATTGTCTCCCTTATATTGTTTTGTCCTCCGATCCCCTATATGAATACACTAGCTGTAAAACCCAGCGTTGCCTGAGCGTAATACCCATATATGGTAGTAGCGCCCATATATAGCAAAATCACTCATATATGGTTATGTATGTGTGTGTGTGTATGTATCACACATAGCCAAGCCCCTTCATAGCTCCACCCCTACACATAACCCTTCCAGGTAGCCCCACGTCATTCAAGTGCAGCACCACCCCTTCAAAGCTCCACCCCTCCAGATAGTGCCAGGGGCGGAGTATGTATAGATGCAGAGTGTGAAGCGGGCATGGCTATGTTGAGTGGGAGGAGTTATGTGAAGTGGGCAAGGCTAATGCCACATACATACATACTGTACATTCAGCATTATATATTAGATGAACACCTAGATATACTTTGTAGCTACTTATTTAGACAATACCATATATGCCCATTAATATAATATATTTTCAGACATGTATCGGTATATTTTTTAACAAAATGTTTTCAATAAAAATATATTTTAAAGCAATTGTTATGTAAAATATATTTTAATTTTACAGTGTGGTATATCTCTTATGTGTATTACTCAATTTGAAACTTCCAAAAACTGATTAACAATATTTGCACGGAAATATATCTATTTTACCAGTTAAAAAAAAAAAATACATAATAAAAAACTGCAATCTGTGGGTAACAAGTGTGTAATTTCCCTGCAGTGGCCGCTACAGGACAAATGAAGTATTACATGTGACCCACAAAATAAATGGGATATCAGTAAAATATAAGGTGAAGGTCCTACAAGGCGAGAGATGATCTCTATAAATGACCTTAAATATGGGATCTTCAGATATCAAAATATCCAAGTAAAATATATAAAAAACATATTTTCAGGATCAAAAAACTCTTTGCAGACAAGGTACAATTATTAGTGTACAATACATACATAATATCCCAATAAGTTTCTGTAAGGAAGATAAATGTGCCGCCATGTCTTCCACAATGCGACAAGCGTATGATGATACATGAGACATTTTTTATACATTCCACCGCTTTTCTTGACTCCTCTATATATTATGGGTCTAAGGCTCAAGATTTCATTACAAGGTGAGCAAAATGTAGAATCAACCTATTGTAAGAGCAAAATACCTAATATGAAGAATAGATGATACCACTTACCCGTTCCAATGTTATTTCTTCAAATTCGTATTCAATTTCTGACCCATTAATCTAGAATAAAAACATTTCACAGATTACAAGACGTCAATATGACTATGCAAATGGCTGGATGTAATACAGTCTCCATACACACAAATGTGTCCACAATGAAAGAGGTTGTCCAGGAATTATAAGTTGTTATAATACCACCCATATGTACAAGAATATAACTACTATAATATGCTCCTATGTACAAGAATATAACTACTATAATACTGCTCCTATGTACAAGAATATAACTACTATAATACTGCTCCTATGTACAAGAATATAACTACTATAATACAGCCCTATGTACAAGAATATAACTACTATAATACTGCTTCTATGTAGAAGAATATAACTACTATAATACTGCTCCTATATACAAGAATATAACTACTATATATGAGAATATAACTACTATAATACTGCCCCTATATACAAGAATATAACTACTATAATACTGCCCTATGTACAAGAATATAACTACTATAATACTGCCTCTATGTACAAGAATATAACTACTATAATACGCTCCTATGTACAAGAATATAACTACTATAATACTGCCCCTATATACAAGAATATAACTACTATAATACTGCCTATATGTACAAGAATATAACTACTGTAATACTGCCCCTATGTACAAGAATATAAAATACTATATAATACTGCCCCTATGTACAAGAATATATCTACTATAATACTGACCCTATATACAAGAATATAACTACTATAAAACTGCTCCTATGTACAAGAATATAACAACTATAATACTGCTCCTATGTACAAGAATATAACTACTATAATACTGCTCCTATGTACAAGAATATACTACTATAATACTGCTACTAAATACAAGAATATAACTACTATAATACTGCTCCTATGTACAAGAATATAACTACTATAATACTGCTCCTATGTACAAGAATATAACTACTATAATACTGCTCCTAAATACAAGAATATAACTACTATAATACTGCTCCTATGTACAAGAATATAACTACTATAATACTGCTCCTATATACAAGAATAAAACTACTATAATACTGCCCCTATATACAAGACTATAACTACTATAATACTGCTCCCTATGTACAAGAATATAATGAATATAACTACTATAATATTGCCCCTATGTACAAGAATATAACTACTATAATACTGCCCCTATGTACAAGAATATAACTACTATAATACTGTTCCTATATACAAGAATATAACTACTATAATACTGCCCCTATGTACAAGAATATAACTACTATAATACTGCTCCTATGTACAAGAATATAATTACTATAATATTGCTCCTATATACAAGAATATAACTACTATAATACTGCCCTATATACAAGAATATAACTACTATAATACTGCTCCTATATACAAGAATATAACTACTATAATACTGCTCCTATGTACAAGAATATAACTACTATAATACTGCTCCTGTGTACAAGAATATAACTACTATAATACTGCTCCTATATACAAGAATATAACTACTATAATACTGCCCCTATATACAAGAATATAATTACTATAATATTGCTCCTATGTACAAGAATATAACTACAATAATGCTGCTCCTATATACAAGAATATAACTACTATAATACTGCTCCTATGTACAAGAATATAACTACTATAATACTGCCCCTATGTACAAGAATATAACTACTATAATACTGCCCCTATATACAAGAATATAATTAATATAATATTGCTCCTATGTACAAGAATATAACTACCGTATATACTCGTGTATAAGCCGACTTTTTCAGCCCAAAAATTGGGCTGAGAAGTCCCCCCCTCGGCTTATACACGAGTCATATACTTGTGTGAAGTGGGGGCTGTGTCCAGGAGCAAGGAGGAGGCTGGAGGAGGTGGCTATAATATGAGCGACTCGTGACGTGGAGCCGCTCATAACTTATTCATGATATGCACTGCATCCCCCGCCCATCCGTGGGGGGAGCAGTGCATATCTCATTACAGGCCCCCCATAACAGTATGGCGCCCCCGCCACAATAAAGCCCCCCCATGCTGCCGCTGCTCAGTGTAGAATAAATAATGTTATTAGCTCTCACACGGCCGGCAGATCGCTCCTGGCTTGCATCCTCCCTCCTCCCTGCGTGTCATGTGACCGGCCGGTGACGTCATCGAGGTGAGCCCCGGTCACATGACACGCAGGGAGGACGGAGGATGCAAGCCAGGAGCGATCTGCCGGCCGTGTGAGAGCTAATAACATTATTTATTCTACACTGAGCAGCGGCAGCATGGGGGGGGGAGCCCCTGTATACACTGTACTGCTGGGGAGCCCCTGTATACACTGTGCTGCTGGGGAGCCCCTGTATACACTGTGCTGCTGGGGAGCCCCTGTAAACTGTTCTGCTGGGGAGCCCTGTATACACTGTGCTGCTGGGGAGCCCCTGTATACACTGTGCTGCTGGGGAGCCCCTGTATACACTGTGCTGCTGGGAGCCCCTGTATACACTGTACTGCTGGGGAGCCCCT
The DNA here is from genome assembly GCA_033576535.1 of Allobates femoralis. Taxonomy (NCBI): domain Eukaryota; kingdom Metazoa; phylum Chordata; class Amphibia; order Anura; family Aromobatidae; genus Allobates; species Allobates femoralis. The sequence goes on from JARQOC010000002.1 coordinate 722,240,462, forward strand.
GTATACACTGTTCTGTTGGGGAGCCTGTATACACTGTGCTGTTGGGGAGCCTGTATACACTGGGCTGGGGAGCCCGTATACACTGTGCTAGGGAGCCCCTGTATACACTGTGCTGGGGAGCCCGTATACACTGTGCTGGGGAGCCTGTATACACTGTGCTGGGGAGCCCGTATACACTGTGCTGGGGAGCCTGTATACACTGTGCTGGGGAGCCTGTATACACTGTGCTGGGAGCTGTAAACCTGTGCTGAAGGCTGTATACCACACTGCTGAGGACTGTATACTTGTGCTGGAGTCCACCCTCGGCTTATACGCGAGTCAATAGGTTTTCCCAGTTTTTGGGGGCAAAAGTAGGGGGGTCGGCTTATACACGGGTCGGCTTATACACGAGTATATACGGTACTATATTATGGCCTTATATTGAGAAAAATATAGATGTGAACTCTTATAAATCTCTTTATATCTGGATGTCCTTGATAAATCTTTAAATATAATTGAAATACTTTTTCTGAGAGTACATGATTGCCTTGTACAACAGAAAATAGAAAAATCTATGGAAATCTTGGTTTTATAACACATAAATATGGATGATCTGTATGATATTATTATAATGCGGTATTAGGATGACGTGGTGACATTAATTAGCGTTTCTTACCGCGTTTTCGTGGAATGGGGTGTAGCTAACATAAGGGATTGTATCCAGCGTATCCGTATTCACAATGATGGGTGCAGGACTTGCCTAGAAATATAGAAAAATACAATGAGTTAGTCAAAGATTCATAGAATATAGAAAATAAAACATCGTCATTTAAAGTGACAGACATCAATAAAAAAAAATTGGACACAGTAAGAAAGTATTGTCCTTTGCCTGCTCTAGATATATATAATAAAGGCATCATGCTTGGAGGAAGCCCATTCCTTTAGACTGAATATACAGTATTCTTAAATTTTGGCCGAAGTCACCTGTACAACTATGTTGGTAATTGCTCGAAGACCATAAACAAATGTGGTGCACACAGCTCCAATGCAACTCGATGGGTTGACAGCTATACAGGCTACAAACAACCTTACAGTTTGCTATCTTCCTTCCTTCTTTTCTACCATAGATTATGGCATATTTGCCAACTCTTCCTGCCATTACTCAGTCCCATTAACATTAATAGGTCATGCCCCATCCATCCTCATTCGTCTCCTTTTCAATCCCATCTTGTGGACATCTCTTGGCATCACATACAAGAAACCTTGGGGAAGAGCTGACTATACCAAGACCTTCTGGAAGCTTAGGCTGGTATGAGATCAGTGAAGTGTCTGCAGAATTATAATACCCACAAGTGATTGCCAAAATTTAGCTCTTGAGCGGTAGCACAACTATATCTCTTAGCAAAGGGGTCTCCAACCTGTGGCTCTCGGGCACATGATGTGTGGTTCACGGCCGTCTTCCAGCTCGGTGCATAAGAACCAGGTCTACCAAACAGCTATGAAGAACAGGTCCCTGTATGGCGACAAATAGCCCCACATAGAAGAGCAGATCTAGATGGGGGTAAGGTAGGAACCCCTGAATCTTGGCATACTGCTTTGGTTTGATTGCTGTGGAAAAGCTTTGGCCGACATTATACCAGTAATGGGGCTCTGGGTGTCACTACTATGAGAGAGGAGAAAGAATGTTACTTGCAACCCTCTCTCACAGCTGGATTTGGATCACGACCCTCTCTCGGAGCCGTGTGTGGCTCACGATCCTCTCTCACAGCTGGATGTGGCTGGCAACCCTCTTTCAGAGCTGAATGTGGCTTGTGACCCTCTCTAACAGTGTGATGTGGCTCACAACCCTCTCTCACAGCTAGATGTGGCTCATGACCCTCTCTCAGGGCTGGATGTGGCTCAAGACCCTCTCTCAGAGCTGGATGTGGCTCATGACCCTCTCTGAGAGCTAAATGTGGCTCGTGACCTTTTCTCAGAGCTGGATGTGGCTCACGACCCTCTCTCAGAGCTGGATGTGGCTCACGACCCTCTCTCACAGCTAGATGTGGCTCATGACCCTCTCTCACAGCTGGATGTGGCTCATGACCCTCTCTGAGAGCTAAATGTGGCTCGTGACCTTTTCTCAGAGCTGGATGTGGCTCACGACCCTCTCTCAGAGCTGGATGTGGCTCACGACCCTCTCTCAGAGCTGAATGTGGCTCACGACCATCTTTTATAGCTGAATGTGGCTCATGACCCTCTCTTAGAGCTGAATGTGGCTCATGACCTTTTCTCAGAGCTGAATGTGGCTCTTGACCCTCTCTCAGAGCTGGATGTGGCTCCCCACCCTCTCTCAGAGCTGGATGTGGCCTCCACCCTCTCTCAGAGCTGGATGTGGCTCACGACCCTCTCTCAGAGCTGGATGTGGCTCTCCACCCTCTCTCGGAGCTGGATGTGGCTCAAAACCCTCTCTCAGAGCTGGATGTGGCTCAAGACCCTCTCTCAGAGCTGGATGTGGCTCAAGACCCTCTCTCAGAGCTGAATGTGGCTCTTGACCCTCTCTCAGAGCTGGATGTGGCTCCCCACCCTCTCTCAGAGCTGGATGTGGCTCTCCACCCTCTCTCAGAGCTGGATGTGGCTCACGACCCTCTCTCAGAGCTGGATGTGGCTCTCCACCCTCTCTCGGAGCTGGATGTGGCTCAAAACCCTCTCTCAGAGCTGGATGTGGCTCAAGACCCTCTCTCAGAGCTACATGTGGCTCTCAAGATGAGAAAGGTTGGGGAACTTTGTCCTAGTATACTCCACCCACCATAACATATGCTCAAAGTTGTTGTTTTGCTACAGTCTACTGTACAGTTAAATACTTTACTATCCACCTTCTAATTAAAAGGTCTTAAAATTACCTAGACACCACTTTACAACTGAACAATACATAATTTATAATGTGACATCACTTATAGAACTAAAAATGGAAAGGTAGTATGTGAAAAACTAATTACATCCTTACTGATTCCAAAGGAATTAAGACGGTAACAAGCAGTTAGGTCCGGATAACCAAATACTTTTGATTAATTGTCATCAGCAAGCGTGATATGAGCAGACGTTTTGTAGACTAACGGTCTGTAGCTGTGCGGCAATTCTTATAGCAATGCTAATATCACATCGGGGAGAGGGAACACAACAGAAGGGGTTCACCAAGGAAGATGTGAAGGAAGACTCTGATAATAGGCCATCTAATTCATATGTAGCTCATCCCTACGCTCCCTAATGTCCCTAGATGGGTCTTTCCCCTCCCCTGTGATCACCTGTATAGGCCCTGGCTGACCCGGGACTTGTCCGGAATACTGAGTAGGCCGGCAAAACACTCATCTTACTACTAATATAAAGACAACACGAGGAAGGGGAGACAAAACAAGAGACAGATACAACAAAAGAACTCCAATTCTTCTGCAGAGAGAGACTCCACCTCATCTCCTGGAAAGATCACTACTGCTGCCTCCAGAGACAAGTCCTTCACCCGTCAGCAAAGAATGAACTATAGCTGGCATAGGAGAGAGTGGGTTTATATAGCGGAAGGGAGTGGTAGCAGGTGAGATCACAACTACATGTCAATTATAACAGTATTGAAAGAAACCTTAACCCCTTCAGCACCAAATTAAATGAAATAAGCTCAGCATAAAATACAAATACAGAGTGGTCAACACAGGGTGCAAATTTAGAGGGGTCACCACAAGGTGCAAATACAGAGGGGTTACCCCAAGAAGCAAATACAGAGGGGTCACCGCAAGGACCAAATACAGAGGGGTCACCACAAGATGCAACTACAGAGGAGTCACAGCAAGGGGCAAATACAGAGGGATCATCACAAGGGGCAAATAAAGAGGGGTCACCACAAGGTGCAAACCATTCATCAACCTGGAAAACTAGAAAGGTCAGATTAGACTTTGCCAAAAAAACATCTAAAGAAGCCCCCAGTTTTGTTAAAGTAGCAGAGGATGGATGAAACGAAGATCAACCTGTACCAGAATGATGGGAAGAAGAAAGTTTGGAGAAGGCTTGGAGCGGCTCCTGATCAAGAGCACACCATGTCCTCTGTAACACATGGCGGAGGCGGTGTGCTGGCTGGGCATGCAGGGCATCCAATGGCCCTGGGGCTCTAGTGGTTATTGATGATGTGACTGAAGACAGAAGCAGCCAGATGATTTCTGAAGTGTACAGGGCGATATTGTCTGCTCAGATTCAACTAAATGCAACTAGGTTTATTGGACGGCACTTCACAGACAGACAGACAATGACCCAAAACATTCTACAAAAGAGGTGGAATATTCTGCAGTGGCCGAGTCCTCGCCAGATCTCAGCCCATCGAGCTGAATTTCACTGAAATAAGACAAAACGTACAGAGGACCTGTCACCTCAAACTAAATGCAGCACTGAATGCAGCATGTCTGCTGCATTCAGGGAAGGGATCCCCCATGTCTCTAACCCCTGTAAGCTTTAAACAAGACTTTCGAAACCTTACAGTTAAGAGGTCACCTGGGTGGGATCTTACTAAGAGGCCCGACTGCTGCCACCCCGCCTCCTCTTCTTCTGGGTCTGCCCTCCTCTTCTGCTCTGTGTGACGTCACAAGGAGCCGGAGCAGAAGAGGAGGGCAGACCCAGAAGAAGAGGAGGCAGCCACAGACGTATAGAAGGGGCGTAACACACAAGGAGGAGGCAGGGAGGGCTGTGCCAGCAGCGATGACCTCATAATAAGATCCCACTCCAGGCGACCTCTTAACTGTAAGGTTTCTAAAGTCTTTTTAAAGCTTACAGGGGGCTAGAGATATGGGGGACCCCTTCCCTGAATGCAGCAGACATGCTGCATTCAGTGCTGCATTTATTTTGCCAAGCACCGGGGGGTGACCGGTCCTCTTTAAGGCACAAAAGACCCAGAAACAAGAAACAACTGAAGTCCTCACAGTAAAGGCGGAGAAACCTCACAACAGAGGAAACCAGCGATGGTGATGACCGCGCCGAAAAAACTTCAGTCATTGCTGCAAAGGATTCTCTAACAAGGATTAAAAATGGACATTTTATTTATAGCAAAGTTACTTTGTCTAATTACTTTTGATACCCTGAAAGGAGGAGACTGTAGAAAAATGGCTGCAATTCCTAAACGTTTCACAGGATATTTTTGATCAACCTCAATGATTAAATCTGGAATTCTCCACTGCAATTGTTTCCTTTTAAATCCAAAATATTGGCCTGCAGAGCTGAAATCACAAAGATTCAGTCATTGTCCACATATGTCGGGACCAAACTGTATATTCTGAGGGAATTCTCACTCAGTCGCTTTATTGATTGTATTTGTTTTTCAGCGCTCAATCTCAAAAAGATAACTCCTATGTACTTGACTTAATGCAAAGACAACACATGAATGCATCAAGCAAAATGACTAAAAATCTGTAAAAGTTCCATAATAATCAATCTGAATAAATAAGAGCGAATAAACATGACCTCCAGAATATTCCTCTCTATTGATGTGTCTGGGTTCACTCTGTAAAGTGCTCTACAGTATAATTTGTATCTTGTGGCTTGTTTATGTCGGAGTCTTTTATTGCTCTCTCTCTTTTTTATTGTCAATGAATGAAAACAAGGGTTTTTCCTCCGTCAGGATGAAAAAGCTACAAATTTGCTAAAATAATTGTGACAAATTGCACCTCGCAGCCCCACCCGGCATCTCTAATATGTTGGGGCCACACAATACGGTCCGTTACCAACACGTGACGTTCTGCACCCCCTGGGGGTACATAAGGTCAGCTTGACATAGTTGTACACAGATACCCCCTGTCCACACGGGCACCTCACACTCGCTCACAACCGTGACGGGCTGAGAGACCCATTTCATTAGCTCTAGTCCTACCTTCTCAGTAGAGCTGACACCAGTTCCTCATTAGATATAAACCTGGCCTGTTAACTTTATTACATCGGACCAGAAACCAGAACTGGTAGCATATAATAATAAACAGAGAACACGGATGTGTGGACCCATGGATCGAGATAAGAGAGCAACCAAGATTTAAATTAATGTATTTTATTGTTTGATATCCCTTCCTCCCTTCTGTTTATTACTCTTGGGGTCAAAAATATCTCAGAGCATAATAAACTTTATTTTTTAATGACAATGGGACTAATTTTATTCAGACTGAATCAAATCCAATTTCGGTAGATTTGCTGAACTACAGCACCTATGGAAACAGGGAAAGTCAAATATGGCACATTGAGAAATGTATATATCGCTATAGTAGGGTATCTGTGAGTGTTATGCAGGATTTTGTCTTTCTTCCTCTTCACTCTTGTACAGTAGGTAAATAAAAATATCAATAAAGCAGAAACAAGGTATAGAGTAAGTATAAAATAGAAAGATTAAAGATGTACCAGAGCTGAAATTATCACACAACTGTCTCTATTGATCTGTAGTAACATGGAAGTGAACTCTGGACGATAAGAGAATAAGACAGAAGAAGAATCAGCACCTTCATAATGTGGAGCTGGAGAATGATGTTATCAATACCATGGATGGCAAGAAGAACAAACACATCAATACTGGAACAAATCAAGCCAGACATGTCACTGGAAGAGAGGATCACCAAGACTTGTCTACACATCATACGAAGAGAGCGATCACTGGAGAAGGACATCATGGTCAGAAGAATGGAAGGAACAAGGGGACGAAGACCAGCAACCCAATGGCTTGATACTATCAAGATCCTAGTAGACCTATGCAGGCTTGGAGAAGACACTGGTGGCCATAGTCTAGGCTTTGAAAAGACCTTGATGGACCTATCTAGGCCTGAAAAAGACCTTGATGGACCTATCTAGGCCCGAAAAAGACCTTGGTGGACCTATCTAGGTTTGGAAAAGACCCTTGGTGGAGCTATCTATGGACTTGGAGTTAAGGAGAGACACTTGTGGCCATATCTAGGCTTTGAAAAGACCTTGATGGACCTATCTAGGCCTGAAAAAGACCTTGATGGAGCTATCTAGGCCTGAAAAAGACCTTGGTGGACCTATCTAGGTTTGGAAAAGACCCTGGTGGAGCTATCTAGGCTTGGAGAAGACCTTGGTGGCCTGGAAAAGACACTAGCGGACCTATCTAGGCTTGGAGAAGACCCTAGTTGACCAATCCAGACTTGGAGAAGACCCTGGTGGATCTATCTAGGCTGCACAAGATCATCTTCCTACAGAGTGTTCATCATCAAGTCACCATGGCTCGAGATCGAGCTGAAGGATGCTAAACATAGTAAATATTATCTCTGTTGCTCTGGCCACATTCACAAACCGGATACATTGAACAATTTTGTAACATAGGAAAATCTATTTGATTTGCATAATGTTAATCAATTGCTCATGTATCACAGTGGATGCTTATAGGTGATAATCAATAGGAAAATCACCCATTGTATTCAGCTGTAGGATGAAACGATAATTTATCTTGTTCTCATGGCTCACACTAGATTTGGACATTGCACCGATATAATGAAGATGCTCTTCTGATGCTGAATGTATAGCAATTTTGGGAGTATTTACTCTCATGCAGTCCTTATGTTGTTCAGTCACAATGTAGCTAAAGATGACACATTACTATGTCCTTGAATTTGTAATCAGTACAGCTGAGTTCATGCGAATAAAAAAATCATCCAGAAAAACGGAATAATTGTCATCTGTGTTCAATCTGTTTTTATGCATTAGCAGTTATTAAAACTTACTGACCAAATACAGTTTCCGATGTTAAAGAATTGCAAAGGATCCATGAAAATCAGATGCCATATGGTTGATCTATTTGGGAGCCAGTTTTTTGAGCACCCATAGACTGGAACACTCCGATGGAGGCGACTCAAGTACCGGAGTATAATGGAAGTCAATGGGAAACTCAAGCATTTACGGAAAAATACTTGAGTTCCCCATTGACTTCCATTATACTTGGTATTCGAGTTGCGCCCATCCAAGCATCTAACTGCTCGTTAAGAGCATCTGAGCACCCGATCATGGTTGTGCTCGCTCATTACTAATAAGTAGTGTGTAGTCACACAATCATCTCCACCATGTGACACTTAACTTTTTGGCACTGCCCTATGTGATTAGTTTAACTATGACAGAATGTTTACAATGACATTTTGGAAGAAGTTTTGGGAGCAGAAAATCTCCAAAATCCACAACCATGTGTTTTTCTTGGAGAGTTTTTTTCTCCAAAACACAACCCAACTCTCCAATCAAAACACATGGTTGCTGAATGCCTTGTAAATTCTTCTCCTAAAACACTTGTCATAAGGTCAGTGTGAAAAGACCCTAAAGTAAGGATCTGGCTTAAAATTGGCATAAAAAATCCCTTCAAATGTTCTTGGAATACTTGAAGAAGATCCACTTCCAAATGTCCGAAAAAATTAATCTTGATGTGAACATACAGTAATGCAAAGTCATAACCTATGGTAATCAGAAGTATTTATACTTGGACCCGTAGAAGCGCCACCCGGCGCGAAACAGTTTGCCATTGTCGTCTCCTTCCCCTCTCCTCCCTGCACTACATGTACTGTAATCGGTGAAAACTTCCACCTTCTCCCGGTGAGTGCCGTCTTTTCATTCATTTCTAAACAGAAGTATTCACACCCCAAACTGGTACCACGAAGACAAGAGAGCTCAGTACTTACCTGGAGAGGGCTGAACCATCCTTGTGAATAAGGACACGGGAGTAACAATCCCTAGAAGAACCTGACACTTTCTCTACGGAGCTTCTCTGACCATTGCCCCAACGAGCCAACGACCTTGGTTTATTGTAGGGAGAGCCCATGGGTAAGTGGCTGGCAAGATTTGGATCATTTGTATAAAATCCCAGAGGTGGTTTCTGCCAACCGCAAGCACAATGAGGATCACACATAATTTTTGTAAAAATGTTGACCTCTGGTGGTCCGTTTTGCTCCAAGATGACCGATGTCCTTTAGTAAGACAAAACCATTGAGAGGGACATGATGGACACTGCAACCTGGACTCCCTAAATGAAGAGTTGTGCCTTGTCGAGGGTTCTTTTAGAGCGGTTCTTCCATGTGGAAAGCATGCACAACAGCGTACGCCCGCTTGCTCGTAGCTCCTTGTCAACACATGAGTCAACTCTCCAGCCCAAGATGACAGGAATCCTGCTCAAGGCTGCAGTGATCAATGCTCGGCACAGCTGGGATACCAGACCGTACAATGTTTACCAACCGCTTCTGCCAAAATGCAGCAGCGAAAAAAGGGCGGGGGGGCTAATTTCATAACCTTTTAAAAAAAAAAAACGCTGTGGTCGGAGCATTCGGCATGATCCAAACAGCCCGGAATGAGCAGATTCCCAACGAGAAGATGAGTTTATGCAAAAAGAAGATTCGTTTCTGAAGGCTATGGAAAACATTTCTTACTGGCGAGTCCTTAAAGATCACTGTGCCACGTGCGGCTCGGGAGCAGAAAGACTGAGATTCCAGTGTCACAAAGAATCAATCACCAAAAATCACTGGACGCTAATTGCAGGGGGAAGGGGGCGGCAAAGAAGGGGGTTTGCAGGAGAGGACTAGGTTGGATCCTATATTCTCCACGCACTTCCATGAGGACTTTAACTCATGCATAACCGGTTTTTGAATCTACTTACTACTAAAAACTAGATTTAGGAGCCAAAATGTGTTGTACATGGCCCATCAAGCCCCTTCGTCAAACCCTACGGAAAGGGCCATAGGAGTCTTACCCATGCTGGTATTATACTTGCCAAGAGTCCCAAATTTGCCGGGATTGTCAGGATTTTTTAGATACAGTTTGAGCTCAGGCCAAAAGGTGTAAAGTTTATATAAACTCTGCCCTGAAGATGGCAATCCTCCCCAAGTTAGGGACTGGTCCATTACTAGGGACATTTTGTTTTTCATGTATGTACAGGGTGGGCCATTTATATGGATGCACTTAATTAAAATGGGAATGGTTGGTGATATCAACTTCCTGTTTGAGGCACATTAGTACATTGGAGGGGGAAAACGTTTCCAGGTGGGTGGTGACCATGGCGGCTATTTTGAAGTCGGCCATTTTGGATCCAAGTTTATTTTTTTCAATGGGAAGAGGGTCATGTGACACATCAAACCTATTGAGAATTTCATAAGAAAAACAATGGTGTGCTTGGTTTTAATGTAACTTTATTCTTTCATGAGTTATTTACAAGTTAATGACCACTTATAAAATGTGTTCATGAACAACACACCTTAGTAGGATTAGCTGATTACTCAAAATGCTCCTCTGTCTCATGAACAGCACACCTTAGTAGCATTAGCTGATTACTGAAGGTGCTCCTCTGTCTCATGAACAGCACACCTTAGTTTGGTTAGCTGATTGATGAAGGTGCTCCTCTGTCTCATGAACAGCACACCTTAGTAGCATTAGCTGATTACTGAAGGTGCTCCTCTGTCTCATGAACAGCACATCTTAGTAGGATTAGCTGATTACTGAAGGTGCTCCTCTGTCTCATGAACAGCACACCTTAGTAGAATTATCTGATTACTGAAGGTGCTCCTCTGTCTCATGAACAGCACATCTTAGTAGGATTATCTGATTACTGAAGGTGCTCCTCTGTCTCATGAACAGCACACCTTAGTAGGATTAGCTGATTACTGAAGGTGCTCCTCTGTCTCATGAACAGCACATCTTAGTAGGATTATCTGATTACTGAAGGTGCTCCTCTGTCTCATGAACAGCACACCTTAGTAGAATTAGGCTGGCTTCACATTAGCGTTTGTGTCTGCATGCTGATGGCATGCAGACACAAACGCTGTCAGAAGCAGGGTCCAAATGATGTGTCCGCAGCGGATAATGTCCGCCTGCGGACACATCACTATGGAGCCCGGCAGCCAATCGGCGCTGTCCGGGGGCGGGCCGGGGGCGGAGATCAGCGCCGGAGATCTCCGCCCCCCCCGGCCGCCGGTAAGCTCCGGGACTGTCGGCGGGGAGAACAGCTGATGTGAGAGCTGTTTGAATCTTCCCGCGCCGACACTGAGAGGAGATGTCGGCGCGGGAAGATTCAAACAGCTCTCACATCAGCTGTTCTCCCCGCCGACATCGCTAGGAGATTACAGGCGGCGGGGAGAAGGAGGACAGCAGAGGCTGAGCTGATCTCCCGGTGGCCGTCGGTGAGCTCCTGTGACATCACCGGCGGCCACTGGGAGATTTTTCAATGGGTCCGCAGCGTTCTCCTGCGGTGTCATGCAGAGGACACTGCGGACCCATTGAAGCCAATGCATTTTTTGTACGCTTGGGGACGCTTGCTGATTGTCCAAGCTCCCCAAACGCACAAAAAAAACCCAACATGCTGCGTCCCGGGTGCGGATGCTGGACACCGGAAGCAGCAGATATCGTCCGCATCCGCACCCGAACGCAGCAAACGCAGGCACCATGCGTTCCTATGTTAAACATAGGAACGCAGTGCGCATGCGTTTGACTGCGTATGGGAACGCAGCAATACGCTGCCTTCCCATACGCAAATGTGAACGCAGCCTTAGCTGATTACTGAAGGTGCTCCTCTGTCTCATGAACAGCACACCTTAGTAGGATTATCTGATTGCTGAAGGTGCTCCTCTGTCTCATGAACAGCACACCTTAGTAGGATTAGACGACTGCTGAAGGTGCTCATTTGTCTCATGAACATTTCATGTAATGGGTGAACATTATTGTTCATCATAATGGCCATACATTTCTTCAGAGTTCTTTTCTCCACTACCGCCTCAAAAGTGTCAAGATGGCGGCCAACAGCCAAGCTTGTCTTCTTGATAAGCTTATTGGCATCAGACACCTGCACACTACTTCTCCAGCATGTGATAGCAAAATATATGGAACTAGCCACTATGGACTGGTAGAACATTTCTAAAATTTTGCTACATACATTAAATGACCTTAATTGGCGTAGGAAGGACAGTTTGCTCATTCCTTTCTCTCATGCATATGCACAGACATAATAATGCAAATACATGTATTTACGTAAGAAAAAAACAAATTGTCCCCAATGGTGAATATCAGATATACCAGTTGATGACTTGGCCATTTTCCCTCCGTTCTTGACCATGCACATTTTCAAGATTTATCACACTTTTTGTATGTTACATGAAGCTTGAAGGGAATCTGGCAGCTGATACATACCACAAACAACAAGTAGCATGTATCCAGCATGGGCTGTATGATCTTAGCCATGTAGGTTTGACTCTGAAGTGCTGCAGGGTTTCAGAAAAAACACTTTAAAAGCTTCCAGGGAATATACTGGAAGACTAGTCAAAAAGTCCAGTCCTTGGTGGATTCTAGTTTCCTCATTTTTTACGACCCCAAAGCACTGCTAAAGTTAATTAAAAATTAATAAATACCATATAAAAATAAAACTCTTTTTTTTTATTTTGCTTTATTTATTTTTTTATTTATTGATTTTATAGACTTTGCCCCGATAAGGTCTTGACATGATAATTGGAGGGCATTTTAATATATCAATACATTGTTTTTATTGCTGATTTCCCCTGTAACTGGGGCTTGACTATAAGTCACAGTAACAGGGAAATTGGAGGAGGAAGTTCTCTCAGTGCTTCCTAATCTGTGTACATAGTACTTACTCAGCCCTGTGTATAAAGCCATCATGAAGGCAGAGATAATAAAAACCACTAATAATAAACCATGTCTGCCTTTTCTATGGGCAGTCCAATTCTATCAGACAGCCGACTCCCCACCCAAACAGGAGAACAATGTCCTGTAAGTAGTTTACTCTGCATTGACGTTTTAGAATGTCAGTTCAGAGTAAAGCGCTGACCAACTAAACATTTAAAGTTTTTGGGCAAAACTGATTAAGCATCACTATGGTAATAATTTTTGATAAATATGCTGTATAAGAAGGAGGACTGAGGCAGTGGCCTTGTCGGCCTGGATACTAGCAAAACCCGGTTTCTGCTTTTGACAATCCCTGCTTGTTTTGTCTTATATTATAATTAATATATAAAAAATTGTTCTCTTTGTATGGAAATAAGATAACTGTGAAGCTAATCACTGCACGGACAAGTTGTCAGACAGGATTGTCAAATGTTTCAGGGGATCAGGCACTAGGAGAGCAGGTCAAGATTAAAGAGACAGGCAGAAGCATAGTCAGGTCACGGTCTGGAGTCAGAATAACTGAAGGGTAGCGGATCAGAGTAGAGGGACGAGGCAAAAGGATGGTTATTCAAAATCAAAGTTCAGGCAGCTAAAGATCGGTTCTGAGAGCACATACACAAAAGGCCAACTAGCACAACTGAGCCGAAGACTAAGAATGGCAGTATTCTGGGACTGACTGCTTAGCTAACTAGCACAATGGAGAAGAAGACTAGAGATGAGCGATGTTCGACTCGAATAGTTCGCCAATCTCAAATTCGAGTCGATTTTGGCGCTATTCGAGTCATTCGCCGAATTCGAACAATTTGGTTCCAATTCGGCGAATTTCGAACATGTTCGATTTTGGTTCGAAAATGCGGCAGATGCGGTCAGAAAACCGCATCTGCAGCATTTTGAGCCAAAATAAACATTCCCTAAAAGAAAGAAAGTGTTAAAAATAAAAAAAATAATCTATGCTCACCTGTCCGCGGTCCATGACCGGAGTTCCGCGAGAACGTGACGTCACCACAGGTCCTGGAAGCACAGGACCTTGCCGGAAAGCTTAAAATAGATATTTTTATGTTTCGGACCCTTTCTTTAAGTAAAAGTTACTTAAAGAAAGGGTCCGAAACATAAAAATACCTATTTTAAGCTTTCCGGCAAGGTCCTGTGCTTATAGGACCTGTGGTGACGTCATGTTCTCGCGGGAACTCCGGTCACGTGACCGGAGTTCCCGCGAGAACGTGACGTCACCACAGGTCCTATTATCAATAGGACCTTGCCGGAAAGCTTAAAATAGATATTTTTATGTTTCGGACCCTTTCTTTAAGTAACTTTTACTTAAAGAAAGGGTCCGAAACATAAAAATATCTATTTTAAGCTTTCCGGCAAGGTCCTGTGCTTCCAGGACCTGTGGTGACGTCATGTTCTCGCGGAACTCTGGTCATGTGACTGGAGTTCGCGCGAGAACCTGACGTCACCACAGGTCCTAGAAGCCGCAGTACCTTGCCGGAGGCTTCGGTGGACCGCGGACAGGTGAGCATTGATTATTTTTTTATTTTTAACACTTTCTTTCACTTTTTTTCACTTCCACAATGTATGTATATGTATATACATTGTGGAAGTGAAAATGCCCCACAGGCCCGGTTTGTTCATTTTCCGGGGTGTTCGACGGTGTTCGTCGAGCATTCGACGAACATTCGTCGAACACCCCGTCGATTCGACGAATCGAATCGAATTCGAACACCGGGGTGGTGGCTCATCTCTAAAGAAGACCAAGACTGGCAGTGTTCTGGGACTGACTGCTCAGATAACTAGCACAACGGAGCAGATGAAGACTGTCGGTGTTCTGGGACTGACTGCTCAGCTAAATAGCTGGGCAATCAAATTGAACAGGGAAAATCCTTGAAACCCAGAACTTCCCAGTCTCCTTCTATAGCTGAGCTGTCATTGAATACATCAACAGCTCAGCACAACTCTGAATCTATAGTACAGTAAACAGTCAGTTAGTGCAAGAAGAACATGAGGACTCATAACAACAACTGTCTGCAGCAGGAGCCTCCCCCCTCTTTAATACCAAAGATCACTAAGCCCCAGCCATTGATTAAAGAGGTGTGGTTTTAACCAAAGATATAAGTGGTCTCAGTAGACTAACGTTTGTGTTCTTTTCTGTATTTCTACCAGAGTAACTGATATAGAATTAGACAGAGGATGGTGTGTAATATACCTAACAGTGAGGACGAATATATTTCTGGTTAAATTAAACTATTCATTCAAAGGTTAAGTGCTCCTTTAAGATCTCAGCAAAGATATTGAACTGGAAGCAAGTAAAACTTTAGGAAAATCAATATATTTCTCTGCGCCGTAATTGTGATTTCTTTTCTATCATATTACAATGATGTCTTACAAATCATTCCGCTATGAATAATTGAACAGTGCGCTATTAGGAACACAAATGATGTAATATCTTTGGCAGTGCCGAACTCACTTGGCAACAGAGAGTTTTCTATAATTGCATTGCACAGGATGTGAATATAGCGAGGGGAAAACGTCTCACTTGCTTTTATCAGCATCATCCTCCCCATCCATCTTCCGGGGAGTTGGGTAGTTTATACTTCCAACACCAAAACAGGAACTCTCTTTGACGAGGCCATCGTCACTCCAAGACCAGGGGTGCCAACTTTTATAAATAGTTGTTCAAAAGAATTGGATTTTCAGCACCCAAATTCCTTTTAGTATAACGCTCCATTTTACAGACCTTTTTGGCCAAGCCTATATCGACACTGTTTTTGGCCCCCTGAAAATACTACATGGATAGAGGAGGATTCTCAGAGTGGAATCTCTAAGCCATAGGTCAATCCTCTTCTCAGAGAATGATATTGCATTGCGGCTCCAGATACTTCTCAGTATAGGTCTCCTCCCGTAGTATCTTCCAGGGTAATAAGGGTTTTCTCGAAGTCTGTCTTTGGTTCTGGCCTTAGCATCAGCGTCCAACAGAGGATCTATCTTACTGGTCTCCTCAAACCCTTCACTGTAACCAGTGGTAGGTAGACATGTTGGATGATTTCAAGGCTCCCCAGACATGGGAACAGTGCCTCAACGATCAAGGCACTATAGGTGTGATTTGCAGCATTTGGAGGGCACAGGGGTCATGAATAGCCAGTCAGGAAATGTCAGTAGGGGCTAATCAATATGGTATCTGAGCTAGTTCAATTATCAGACCTTCTGTAATGTACTGACATCATATGGCGCCCCACTGGTCTGGATGCCACGTAGGGGTACTGTAACCACAAGAGAGTTTGGGATGTCACATAAGGGAGCCTCACTACACCCATCCACACACCTTAGATCAGGGGACTAATGGGTTAACCCGTTGCTAGGGAACCGATCCTGGTGGGAGGAGCTTAGGTGGGTAGCGAAAGAGCAAGAAGAAAGTTAGAGGAAAAGGAAGCTGAGGTGAGCTCCTGTGGGGAGCAAGGAGTCGAACGGAAGAGAAGCTGTTGAGAAAGAAAGCGGATCCTAGGGTGTTGATGTGCACCCGAACCCGGGCCGGTACGACCACCGGTGGAGCGACCCAGTCCAGGAATGGAGAACCGGCTCTGAGAGTGGTGAGGGCATTTATTCCCGAGCCGCCAAACCAGAGGGACATGAGCCTCCCAGGGGAGTCGTGGCTGACATCCGGTGTACACCCCAAAAGGTCTCGTAGAGGGTCCGGGGGTCAAGGAGAGGAACCTTCTAGAAAGAATCCATCGGAGCCAGCTGAGGGCTCTGCGCACAGAGGCTACAGAGAGGAAGACAGGGAGAGCGCAGTTAGGGACAGAAGAAAGGAACAGCAGGCACACCACCGAAGGTCCCAAGTGAGATGTCCCGTTTCTGCTGACTACCCAGGCCAGCATACCTGTGAATTTGTGATAACTAATGCTGTCCTGAAGTCTGCCAGTAAAATCCGTACAAGAGTTATAAGACTGGGTGTTGTGTTTCATTTGCCTGCATCTGAGGAGCTGCACACTTGTTCCCTCAACAAAATGGTTGCCAGCATCTCCACCTACGAGCCGCCTCCCTAGGTAAAATCCCTATTCATCCACAACTGCCCCGGGGAGCATTACCAACTAGCTACCTCATCATCACCCAGAGGTCTGCAAGCACGCCGATATCAATTACCGGGAACCATAGGTGGCGTCACAAACTCTTTTTATTTTAAACCACGTGTCCCGGGCCACAGGCCACCAGTGACATCCCCAAGTAAATCAACGTCCGGAACTGGGTACCCCACGGCCCTGGGGCGGGTCATCAGCATCCGGGGAACCAATCATGCACAGATCTTCCGATAACCAAGCAAAGCAATAATGTGTCCTACGCGTTCTTGTAAAATGCCGATTGCAATTCCTTTCTGAGTGATAGGATGATCATCCTGAATCAGTCTGTCGAAGTTTTGCATGTTTAACTCAGTGGTCACTGTCACAGGACGTCCAACTCTTTTTTTTGTTACGCAAGTCAGATGTTCCCAACTCACCACGTTTAAACTTACTGGCCCAACGACGGACAATGCTCACATGAACATAATCACCATAAACATCTTGCAATCTCTGATAAATTCCCTTCGGGGTGACACGTTCTGCTGTCAAGGATTCAATGACAGCACATTTCTTAAATCGCATTGACTGACTTTCTTTATACTGTAACAACACAACCATTCATTGTAAAGGCTTCCTGCCAACTGGAGCTGTAGAGAAGAGTCTACTTAACAGTCCAGTACCTGCCACATAGCAGTGTTGCCATCTGCTGAAGAGTTACGAAGGTGGAGGCATTACTTTTCATTCAACCATCATAATTAAGACTCTAGACAAGACAGGGAATACAGAGAGCAATAAGACAAAACTACTAAAAATCAGTAAAAATATGAGAATAGACAAATTGACATCCAACATACCATTACAGTGAGCTTAACAGCTTAGGGTGAGCTTCCTACTTTAATATTAATTTCCATGGAACCTTAAAATATGTTCCTTAGATTCATATTTAAAGGGAGTAGTCCAAAAGTAAAAATTTTGTTATAACTACAAATTACATTGAGTTTACTGTAACAACAAAGAGATGTCATGACATAGTCCTTGGAGTAGATACAATAACCTCATAAAACAGCCATTATAATCCACCACTGTAGTTGGATGATGTATAATTTGTCTCTCCCTTTCTGATAAGAGACCAATTACAATACAAATCTATGCCCAACTTTAGTTAATGCTTTCGGACGATTGTCTCCTCCATGTGGCCAATAATGGTCTGTTGCATTTTCCTTGAAGTCAACTTCATAGTCATAATTATTATTGAGGTCAATGTATGGTCAACAGTGATGAAAAAAACCAAGGTAAAACCTTTCACATCGTAAATTGCAGGTTAGTAGTGATAAGTGACCACAACCATACTTCGGTGCTCGGTGTCAGGATTAAAAGACTAAGGGGTTAGGAAGCAGGATGGCAGTGATGGGTTAAGGGAAACTGGGTAACTAGTCTGACCCTGTAGACTGGGGTTCCAAGGCGGACCCTGCTCCCAGAATTACCTCTAATGGTGGGGATGTCTGGGCCGCCACCCTTACCCTGCTCCTTACCAGCCCTAGGCAATAACCCCTTCACCTCCACTCAGGGGTTGGGACACCATAGCAACTCCACGATGCTACAAGCACGGCTTTGGCAGAGCAGCACATTCATGTACTGAGTATAATGGAAGTCAAAGTCAATGGGGAACTCCAGCATTTTTCCAGTTACTCAGTAAACAAGTCATACCGGTCTAGGTCAAAATGCTTGTTACGAGTACAAAACTCACTTTCTGCAACCAGTAAGTCTATGTGGAACTAATCTATGATACTATATGGGTACAGTTTAATATTTGGCAGCCTATGTGACAAATCGACAATTAGAGTTTGGTCACATTCTTTGGATAGTGTTATATTCTCACATCCAGGGAGACAATGATCCTGACCGCAGCAACTCCTTCAGCTGGATGTGCATCCAACCGAGGACGCACATCCAGCTGAAATGCATTGTGGCACTGAGACTCGTTGGGTCCCTGCACTGCGATACATGCTGGCAGGCAGCTGACATCTGAGGTGTTGTGACAGTGGACAGTGACCTCACACAACATGGCGCATGATCTGATGACAGCTGCGGCCACTGCACAATGCCTACAGAGGACACCGGGCGATGTGAGAGCAGAGGAAAGGTGAGTAGAATGTTTTTATTTTAATTATTCTTTAGGGACAGAACGGACACCATGTTTACCCAGATGGGGGAATGTAAACCAGGATGTGGAACATATATAGTAGGATGCGGACCAGAAATACCAAGATGGGGAACATGTGAACCGTACATACCAGTATAAGAAGCATATATACGAGGATGGGGACAAGGTGGAACATACATACCAGGATGGGACACATATACGGACATATATACCAGATTGGAGACCATATATACCATGATGGGGAACATATATACCAGGGTGGGGGACATATTTACCAGATGGAACATATATAGCAAGGTGGGGACAGACATACAGATGGACATATATACCTGGATGGGGAACATACTGTATATACAGGATAGGGAACTAATACAGGATGGTCTTATATACAAGAATGAGGACCATGTACACCGGATGGGGACATATATACCAGGATGAAGGAGACCATATATACCAGAATAGGGAAAATGTATACCAGGAAGGGGACATATATAGCAGGATGGACACCATATATATACCAGGATGGACACCATATATTTACCAGGATGGAGACCATATATATACCAGTATAGGGAAATTATATATCAGGATGGGGACATGTATAACATGATGGGGGACATTAATATGTAATGAAAGGTGTGGGGGGTAATTCATAAGTCTTTGTAGGATTTAGAACACTACAAGGGCCCATGCATCTGCCCAACATGCATGGGGGGGTTAGGGGCAGGTCCAAATTTTGCACTGGGGTTTACTGGTCTCTAGTTACGCCACTGCTCACATCCTTTTTATGACATTGTCATCTAAGCCTTACATTCACTTGCAAAACAAAGAAAAGCAGTATCAGTCATTTTCTCCTACAAGATGAACATGCTCATCACCATTCTTATTTTTTGACCGACTACAGTAGAGATCCAGCAAAAACGTTCCACAACAGAGTACCATAAAACTATATTTCCTTTCAAGATGGTCATCTTGTGTGCTATTGGGGATATGTCACTTTCTCCTACAAGATGAACATACTCTTCCACCGCTGTTCTATCCTTTCTTATTTCTGACTGACTACAGTGGAATATTTGAGATTTTGCCATTCTGCTTCATTCCATGTTCATTCCTGACTATTTTGAAACATTAGAAAATGCACGTTCATGATGAATTTGTCCCTTTAATATAACATTATAATGAACTAGTATCACATCTACATTGTAAATGGGCATTCAGATATCCGAGTTGTGATCAGCATAATTACATCATTGTGTCTATTCATTTTCCACAAAGCTTTTGGTGATCAAACAGTGTCCAAAAATACTCTTTGTGCCCAAAGACAAAGCCCCTTATTGTGGTGAATCATCGGGCACGACCACCTCCTGGCTAATGACGATAGGGCTATGACTAACACTTCACTAGAGACGTTGTACCAGTCTACCAAGTGGATAGACTAACAGGGACATAAAGTACCATTGTGATTGTGTAATGCACTGGACAAAAGTTTTGGTCCAAAATAGAAGTTGTTACATATCCCCTACTAAGAAGAGGACAAATTTAGAAAAATTCTTAAAAATACAGTCTTAACCAGGCTCGGACTGGCCGGCAGGAGGACAGGGGAATTTCCCGGTGGGCCTCTTTGCAGTAGGGCATCACTTACCCCCCAACAAAATTAGTAGTTGGCATAGTACACTTCTATTACTACATATAGATAAAGGAAACATCTTATCAAACTACCCAGTATATTATTATATAGAAGCACAGATACATTTGTGAGTTTAATATTTGCAAGTAATTGATCTGTGGGCCCCCAGGGTCAATGTTACTGGTGGGCCCCTGCCGTCCCAGTCTGATTTTGGTGTTATCTTTAAGAACTACTTGGCCAGACCCAAGGTACTGTTGTCCCATTTCCATAACAGTTGACCCTTAAACACAGCGTTCACCAAACTTGGGCTGGCCGATGGGAGTACAGAGAATCCTCTGGTGGGCCACTTTGCAGTAGTTCATCACTTACCCCCCAACTTTGTCATTAGTTGACAAATACACCTGTTTCACTGTGTACAAGTAAAGGAGTCAGCTCATCATTCATTTAACAAACTACCCAGTATATGATTATATAGAAACTTGGGTAAATTGGTGAAAGTAATATTTGCATGTAGTTGATCAGTGGCCCCGAGAGTTATGTTATTGTTGTGCCCCCACTACCCCAGTCTGACTTTGAGAACTACTGGGCCAGACCCAAGATTCAGTTGACCCTAATGGAAGTCATGCCTCTCCCGTGTCCTAGATTCCAAAGATCGATTGCTCATAACCCTCTCACCAACAGTCCAAACAGCTGACAGGACCTTGGGAATTCGGAAATTGCATATCCAAAGTTGACACAGTTGTGCACTATTTGTCTGTGAGTATGTTGCTCCATGTGCACGATTAATTACTGATGCGTCTACGGTTACCTGACCTCAAATTGCAATAAGGATTCCAATTTTTCACAATACAAAATCAATGCATAATGTTGACATGCTTGTGATACAAAGTACAACCACTGAGTGGCCACATAAATACACAGCATAAACGTTCCACAACAGAGTACCATAAAACCATATTTTTTCCAAAGATGATCCTTTGAATGAGATTGCACCATATAGACCCTCCACACCCAAAGACAAAAAGACAAAAACCAACACAGCACTTACAGGATGCAGTCAGACCCCATTATGTAGAGCTAGCCCGGGTGCAAGCAGATAAAATCACCTGTACCTACAAAGACATGTGGGAAGCGACTTGCCAGGCATATAATGGCCTTGCATAGGACGCCATTCACACTGATACATATGATGCAGAGTGTCTGATAGCTACCCTCCGGTCCTGTCACCCGACCAGATGGGCCGCCCAGTACGATGTCTCCGCACTACTGGATGAATGACGCCCCATGGAGCCCAGCCGCACCCCACAAAAATGATAAAAAGTGCACAAAGTTTTTTATGATACCCCATAAAAAAAGTTTTTGCACTTTTTATCATTTTTGTGGGGTGCAGCTGGGCCCCATGGGGCGCCATCGTACTGGGCGGCCCATTTGGTCAGGTGGCAGGACCGGTGGGTGGCTATCAGACACTCCACATCATATGTATCAGTGTGAATGGCGTCCTATGCAGGCCCATTATTATTTTAGGTCACGTTCTTCTACAAGTACAAAATATTCTTTCACTACTGTTATAACCTTTATATGTAATCTTTTAAGTCACATTCTCCTACAAGTTCAACATACTTTTCCACTACTGTTATAACCTTTCTTATGTAACTTGAAAATAAAGGCTCCACTGGAATAAATGGTTTCTCAGTTGTACAATATTTATATAATACGAGTAAGAAAAGTGGATCAATCACATGTGTTTGCCCCATTAACTGCAGAACATTACATTGTGCTAAGCGAATGTTTTCTTTTTTTGGTGTAAAGCTTAATAAAGTAATTCTTCACATTTCCTACTATATGACAAACCGCTGCACCGCTCGAGCGTGCTAAACCGTTTAGTCTCTCATTAAAATAAATTACTTCAAGAGATTGACTTGTACTCAAATGGAATCAGCGAGACATCCTTAAGATGATGTTACACTGAGCTGTCGTTACTCATGTCACACAAATACAATCTAAATCAATTTACTGACGACTAATAGGACACAAGACCACCTCATCCATATATCATGTCAGACCGGAGAGCCACAGAGAAAGCTCAATGTACGGAAATATGTCTAGTATATGTAATGTGATCACACTAGTACTACTATAATACTGCCCCCTATGTACAAGAATATAACTATTATAATACTGCTCCTATGTACAAGAATATAACTACTATAATACTGCCCCTATATACAAGAATATAACTACTATAATACTGCCCCTATATACAAGAATATAACTACTATAATACTGCTCCTATATACAAGAATATAACTACTATAATACTACCCCTATGTACAAGAATATAACTACTATAATACTGCCCCTATGTACAAGAATATAACTACTACCTATAATATAATACTAAACTGCCCTATGTACAAAATATAACTACTATAATACTGCCCTATGTACAAGAATATAACTACTATAATACTGCCCCTATGTACAAGAATATAACTACTATAATACTGCCCCTATGTACAATAATATAACTACTATAATACTGCCCCTATGTACAAGAATATAAACTACTATAATACTGCTCCTATGTACAAGAATAAATACTATAATACTGCTCCTATGTACAAGAATATAACTACTATAATACTGCTCATATGTACAAGAATATAACTACTATAATACTGCCCCTATGTACAAGAATATAACTACTATAATACTGCCCCTATGTACAAGAATATAACTACTATAATACTGCTCCTATGTACGAGAATATAACTACTATAATACTGCTCCTATGTACAAGAATATAACTACTATAATACTGCTCCTATGTACAAGAATATAACTACTATAATACTGCTCCTATGTACAAGATATATAACTACTATAATACTGCCCTATGTACAAGAATATAACTACTATAATACTGCTCCTATGTACAAGAATATAACTACTATAATACTGCTCCTATGTACAAGAATATAACTACTATAATACTGCTCCTATGTACAAGAATATAACTACTATAATACTGCTCCTATTACAAGAATATAACTACTATAATACTGCTCCTATGTACAAGAATATAACTACTATAATACTGCCCTATGTACAAGAATATAACTACTATAATACTGCTCCTATGTACAAGAATATAACTACTATAATACTGCTCCTATGTACAAGAATATAACTACTATAATACTGCTCCTATGTACAAGAATATAACTACTATAATACTGCCCTATGTACAAGAATATAAACTACTATAATACTGACTCCTATATACAAGAATATAACTACTATAATACTGCCCCTATGTACAATAATATAACTACTATAATACTGCCCCTATGTACAAGAATATAACTACTATAATACTGCCCCTATGTACAATAATATAACTACTATAATACTGCCCCTATGTACAATAATATAACTACTATAATACTGCCCCTATAACAAGAAATAAAACTACTATAATACTGCTCCTATGTACAAGAATATAATACTATAATACTGCTCCTATGTACAAGAATATACTACTATATTACTGCTCTATGTATAAGAATATAACTACTATAATACTGCCTATGTACAAGAATATAACTACTATAAAACTGCTCCTATGTACAGAATATAACTACTATAATACTGCTCCTATGTACAGAATATAACTACTATAATACTGCTCCTATGTACAAGAATATAACTCTATAATACTGCTCTATGTACAAGATATAACTACTATAATACTGCTCCTATGTACAAGAATATAACTACTATAATACTGCCCTGTACAAGAATATAACTACTATAATACTGCTTCTATGTCTAAGAATATAACTACTATAATACTGCCCTATGTACAAGAATATAACTATATAATACTGCTCCTATGTACAAGAATATAACTACTATAATACTGCTCCTATTACAAGAAATAACTACTATAATACTGCTCCTATGTACAAGAATATAACTACTATAATACTGCTCCTATGTACAAGAATATAACTACTATAATACTGCTCCTATGTACAAGAATATAACTACTATAATACTGCCCTATTACAAGAATATAACTACTATAATACTGCTCCTATGTAAAGAATATAACTACTATAATACTGCCCTATTACAAGAATAATACTATAATACTGCTCCTATGTAAAAGAATATAACTACTATAATACTGCCCCTATGTACAAGAATATAACTATTATAATACTGCTCCTATGTACAAAATATAACTACTATAATACTGCTCTATGTACAAGAATATAACTGCTATAATACTGCTCTATGTACAAGAATATAACTACTATAATACTGCCCTATTACAAGAATATAACTACTATAATACTGCTCTATGTATAAGAATATAACTAATATAATACTGCCCTATGTACAAGAATATAACTACTATAATACTGCCCTATGTACAGAATATAACTACTATAATACTGCTCCTATGTAAAGAATATAACTAATATAATAATGCCCTATGTACAAGAATATAACTACTATAATACTGCTCTATGTACAAGAATATAACTACTATAATACGGCTCCTATGTACAAGAATATAACTACTATAATACTGCTCCTATATACAAGAATATAACTACTATAATACTGCCCCATGTACAAAAATATAACTACTATAATACTGCCCTATGTAAGAATAAACTATATAATACTGCTCCCATGTACAAGAATATAACTACTATAATACTGCCTATGTACAAGAATATAACTACTATAATACTGTCCTATGTACAAGAATATAACTACTATAATACTGCCCTATGTACAAGATATAACTACTATAATACTGCCCCTATGTACAAGATAAAACTACTATAATACTGCTCCTATGTACAAGAATATAACTACTATAATACTGCTCCTATGTACAAGAATATAACTACTATAATACTCTCCTATGTACAAGAATATAACTCTATAATACTGCCCCTATTACAGAATAAAACTACTATAATACTGCCCTATTACAGAATATAACTACTATAATACTGCCCTATATACAAGAATATAACTACTATAATACTGCTCCTATGTACAGAATTAACTACTATAATACTGCCCTATGTACAAGAATAAATAATATAATACTGCCCTTGTACAAATATAACTACTAAATATTCTGTAAGATATAACTACAAATAGCCCTATGTACAAGAATATAATACTATAATTCCCTATGTACAAGAATATAACTACTATAATACTGCCCTATGTACAAGAATATAACTACTATAATACTGCCCTATTACAAGAATAACTACTATAATACTGCCCTATGTACAAGAATATAACTACTATAATACTGCCCCTATGTACAAAATATAACTACTATAATACTGCCCCTATGTACAAAATATAACTACTATAATACTGCCCCTATGTAAAGAATATAAACTACTATAATACTGCCCTATGTACAAGAATATAACTACTATAATACTGTCCTATGTACAAGAATATAACTACTATAATACTGCCCTATGTACAAGAATATAACTACTATAATACTGCCCCTATTACAAGAATATAACTATATAATACTGCCCCTATTACAAGAATATAACTACTATAATACTGCCCTATGTACAAAGAATATAAATACTATAATACTGCCCCTATGTACAAGAATATAACTACTATAATACTGCTCCTATGTACAAGAATATAACTACTATAATACTGCCCTATTACAAGAATATAACTACTATAATACTGCCCTATTACAAGAATATAACTACTATAATACTGCCCTATGTACAAGATATAACTACTATAATACTGCCCTATGTACAAGAATATAACTACTATAATACTGCCCCTATGTACAAGAATATAACTACTATAATACTGCCCTATGTACAAGAATATAACTACTATAATACTGCTCCTATGTACAAGAATATAACTACTATAATACTGCCCCTATGTACAAGAATATAACTACTATAATACTGCCCCTATGTACATAGATTCATCATTAGTCCGCTGTCCTTGCTCGGCCTCGGTGGATTCATTGCTGTGATGCCGCATGATCCTGCAGCGATTGTAGGTGGATTGCAATGTTCAGAAGTGTTATAGAGTCCGGGACCCTCTGGGAGCTTGCAGTCCCAATTTAGGCTACTTGGGGGTGATGCTGCTCATCCGGCCCCCTATCCTTTATTTCCTGTACTCAGGATCACACAGTGGAATTTTAACCTTTTAAATCCTAGATATTCTATACAATCTGCACTAATGCCTTATACAACTGCTAATTAATTACAGAGAAGATCTCATTACCATAAATATTACATATGCAAATAATAGTCCCCATCGGCATGCATACTAATAAGCTAATTTACAGAAATATTTGCATAGTCCCATCCTGAGGCATTACAGACTTAGGCGAGATGTGTGGAGACAGTATGGTACTGCATATAGGGTGATACATATATACTGAGGTAGAAGGACATGAAATATACAACTGATTCTGGGGTAAAATAATTTGAGTCCCAATTCGTTATCACTTTCACAATCTTGAACCCTTTTGTTAGAAGGCACATGGCATTTTCTGAATAGTATTCTTGTAAAAAAATTAACTTGAAAAATTGTATCTTCCTGCTGCCACCAGTAGGGGAGCGCAGGAGCTGATTGCAGTCAGTGATCCTAATATTAAAATATAGGCTCCCTCTAGTGGTGGCTGCAGGTACAACTTATTTTTACTCTTTAAAGTGTAAATATCATTTCATTGAAAAAAAAAAAAAACAATACTACACTGGTTGTTAATGATGGGTCACATAGCAGCTAAGATAATGCTTTTTTTGTGCCATATGACTTATTTTCTCTGTATGGCTGTGTGGGTGTGCCAGCCCTGTGTGTCTATGAGACCAGACTGATAGTGAGCTGTGTGGAGAGCTAGCAGACAAGGGGTTAACAGAGATTGTGACTGAGCTGTGTGGAGCCAGATGAGGAGTTTTCCCTGATCCTGACATTCTGACGATACTTAGCAACTTGTGTTGTAACCTGAAATAATCTGATACATTGTTTCCTCACCAACTGCAGTCAGCAGTGTAGGCCACGCTCCCTTTTCCTTTATATGGTTACATGCCCCGTATTCACTGAAGACGGATCTGACTGATAATGAACATATGTCTGCTTCACACACAGAGTAGCGACACCTTGAGGAAGGTTTATGAATGGTTTTCAACTAGAATTCTCTTAAAAAAAGTATATTAGAAAGTTTATTATATTCACTTGCTCTACATTATTATTTAACACAAATTTAAACGATGGTTACACTTTAACTTTAATGGTCTTGGATTTGGTACTTTGCGTGAAAACAATTTATAAGAATTGAAATGGCACAGAATGTTGTAGCCAAAAATGACATAAAATTTAAATATGGACATTCCCTTTAAATTGGATAGAATGTTGTACATACATGTGAGATGGTATTAAAATATGGACACTCCCTTGAAATTGGATAGAATATTGTACATTGATACAACATGCTATTAATGTAACGTTCCTATGAAATAGAATAGACTGTTGTACCTAGATATGACATGGTATTAAAATATGGGCATTCCCTTTAAATGGGATAATATGTTGTACCCAAATACGACATGGTTTGAAATATGGACATTCCTTTAAATTGGATGAAATATTGGACATATATACAACATGGTATTAAAATATGGACATTCCCTTTAAATTAGCTAGAATGTTGTACGTAGATATGATATGGTATTAAAATATGGACATTCCCTTTAAACGGGATATAATGTTGTACATATATGCAACATGATATTAAAATATGGACAGTTCTGTTAAATTGAATAAACTGTTAAACCTAGATACAGCTTGGTATTAAAATATGGACATAACCTTTAAATGGGATAGAATGTTGTACATATATGCAACATAATATTAAAATATGGACAGTTCTGTTAAATTGGATAAACTGTTAAACCTAGATACAGCTTGGTATTACAATATGAACATTCCCTTTAAATTGGATAGAAGATTGTACATACATATGACATGTATTAAAATATGGACATTCCCTTTAAATTGGATAGAAGATTGTAACATAGATACGACATGATATTAAAATATGGATATTCCTGTTAAATTGGATAAACTGTTATACCTAAACACAGCTTGGTATTAAAATATGAACATTCCCTTTAAATTGGATATGACATGTTATTAAAATAAGGACATTCATTTAAAATTGGATAGAAGATTGTACCTTGATATGACATGGTATTAAAACATGGATATTCTCTTTAAATTGGATTCAGGGGTGGGCTGAGCCGGGTTGCAGGAATGCAGACGCCCCCTGGGCCGCTCCCCAAGTAATTGCGTATATATATGGATATATGGTGGATCAAAGTCGTCTTGTATCTGCACTAGTTTATGGTAAACGCTGACTGATTGAATTCCGCACCCTCCCTGTGCTCGGTCTTGGCCTTCCGGGCAGTTTGGCGTGAGGCTCATTACTTATTCGCAGGCGTATACATTGTATTGATTTCATCCTAGGCCAATTACAGCTCCCTCTAATTGCAGCCTAACAAACGCTGCAATGTATTCAATGCTGAAGTATGTACAACGCATTCTCCAGAGGATCCGATTGGCTGACGAGGCATCGATATACAATGTAGAGCGGCGGATAATACGGCCTATAATAGAACATGTGCATAAGGGAGTCATTAATATGAACTTTCTAACTTTAATACCTGAGAAAAACTCTTCTGATATGGACCTTAAAGGGGAAATACACAAGGACTTGTCATAGCAAACGAACATTTTCTATTTTCCGTCCCGTAGCTTTTACTGCGGCATGAATTGAAGTCTTGAATGACTACAATTAATGACACCATTACTGGAAATAGGGAAAAAATTCCAAGTTGATTAAAATAAAAAAAAATTATTACATTAAAAATAATTAATTACATTTTTAAAAAATTAAAATAAAAAATTAATTTAAAAAAAAAAAAAAAAAAAAAAATTAATTAATTTGTATTATTATTTATTTTTCTGGAAAGAGGATTTGATTTGAACTTGTATTTTTTTTTAGTTTTTGTATCATATTTTTGTTTTATATTTGTAGCTTTTTTTTAATTAGATCTCAATGGAACTTGACTATGATTGTTCGATTGCTTATGTGATACACTGCTTATATTGTAGCGGTCATAGTTCTCGTCATGGAGTAGACTTAGTCATGCAATAGTCCAGAGTCAGGTTTTCAGTAGAGCTTGTAGTATTCAGGAGTAAACAGAGATGTAAGTCATACAACAGTCATACAACGTATGTCATGCAACAATAATAAGTTATTTTTTGGACTGTGCACCCTCCACCCACCTCGTAACCGCAATGAGACTCTACATTTTACTGTAGCTTTGGTCCTGGACATACCCTCCATAGGCAGGTTTTTAATTGCATTAAGTGGCATATACCCATACACGCAAGTTCACACTGCAGACATAAGGTGATAGAGTAGGACCCGGTAGAATGAGAGACCTTTTACATCAGCCATTACATCAGCTAAGTTCTCATGTTGTTCCGTATATATAGCTTCAAGTAGTTTTCTACTATGTCTTATGCTCCAGTTCACACTGTGCATTAATACACATTAGCCAGTAAGCTCTTTCTTTGTTAGAATTTATAGTGTTGGTGTGCAGCGGATATCTCTTCATTAATGGAGTAGACAGAGACATAGTCATGCAATAGTCCAGAGTCAGGTTTCCAGGAGAGCTTGTGACCCACCCCAGGGCCGGGGGTACTCAGAACCCGGGTGTTGAGTTCTGGGTTATGTTAACGGTGGTCAGTGCCCGGGGTCATGGACCTGGTGGTCGCTTAAAAAGGGATTTAGAAAATAGAAGCTAGTTTGTGACGCCACCTACGGTGTCCGGTGATGGCACTGGCGCTGCTGCAGACCTCCGGGGATGATGGATGGGCAGCCAGGTAGTAATGCACCCCGTAGGTGGAGCGGGATCCCGGGGGCAGTGTAGTAGGGATATTTATTTACACAGGGAGGTGGCTCTGCAGGCTGAGGTGATGGAATAGTCTCTGCACGATGCAGGCTCAGGGCAGTAAGGACTGTCACACACACATGCTGGAGTAGTTCGCGTACCTTTAACTGATGACAACTAGGCACTGTCCAGGGTACACTTCCAGGTGGTCGGGAAGCACTTCAGGATCTCCACATCTAGCGAGTTGTAAGGCCTCCTTGTCTTTCTCCTTCTCCACTGAAGCCCTGACCTTTTTAGAACTTGGCCTGGTCTCCTCTGTGTCTCTCTCATCCGATTAACTGCACTGAGTAACTACTGTAACCAACTCTGTTGGTTACAGCTAGTGTCCTGCTGTTCCTGGCTCTCGTGTTGGCGGTGCTGCGGGTGCCCGGGAGACTGGAGTCTCCTCGGTATACCAGTGTTTCTGCTGAGCTAAACTCTCCCTGACAGACTCGGACTCCGGTGTCCGGGCTGCTTCTTTGTGGGGTGAGTCGGTATGGCCCCTCTGCCCCCATTGCTCTGTTCCTCGCCTTGTCTTCGTCCCTCACTCACGGGTATCTCACACTGGCTAAGGCTTCTTTCTGGTTTGGGTCTAGCGTGGCTCTGCTACCAGGGTGTCTTCCTCAGTGCTGCTTCACACTGAATTGCCTAATTCCGCCTCCAGCACCTGTATTTATAGGGGATCTTGCCTAAGAGCAGCAAGTGGAGCTCCCCATTCAGGCCTGGGGTGGAACATGTTGTATGTGTGAGGTGTACCAGATGTGGAAATCCCTCCATGCTCTAGGTGTTCCTGTGGCTTCCTGTGGCACAGGGTGCCACTTTGTATTATTCAGGGAGTAGACAGAGACGTAGTCATAGAACAGTCCAGAGTCTGGTTTCCAGGAGAGCTTGTATTATTCAGGGAGTAGACAGAGACATAATCATAACACAGTCCAGAGTCAGGTTTCCAGGAGAGCTTGTATTCTTCAGGGAGTAGACAGAGGTGTAGTCATACAACAGTCCAGAGTCAGGTTCCCAGAAGAGCTTGTATTATTAAGGCTGGATTCACATTGCGTATTTTTTCCTGTCCGTGGGATCCTACTTTTTGTAGGATCCCACGGACAGGAACGGACACCACAGGGGTGATTTATTCTGTATCCGGGTCCGTGATTATCAGTGGGGCACTTTCACTTCTGCAATGTATAATATACATTGCAGAAGTGAAATATAGTGAAAGAAAGAGTTAAAATATAGTAAAAGAAAAGTTGCCTCCCAGCAAGGTCCGGGTGCTTACAGGACCTGTGGTGACGTCACAAGCCGATCAGCTTATTGGGTCACATGACCGAAGTTACCGCGATCACTAAAGGTCCTGTAAGTACCCGGACCTTGCTGGGAGGCAGCGGTGGATCGAGGATAGGTGAGCATAGTGATTTTTTATTTTTAACTCTTTCTTTTACTTAATTACACTTCTGCAATGTACCGTATATTATACATAGCAGAAGTGTAATTAGAAGGGTTGGAGCAATTTTAGTGTACTCAACATGCTCAGTACACTAAAATCAGACCCGCGCTCATAGGCCCCCATGTTAAAGGGCACGGATCAGATCGAATTTGGCCTAATTGCCATCTGATTTTGTGGGATCCAATTTTTTTCTGTACCCAAAATCGGAGCAGTCTCCGATTTGGGTCCAGCAAAAAATCGGACACAAATCGGATGGCAATTAGGCCAAATCCGATCCGATCCGACCCCCATAGAATAACATGGGGGCCAAATCGGATCCGTTCCTGTCCGTGGGGTCCTACAAAATGTAGGATCTCATGGACAGGAAAAAATATGCAGTGTGAAAGCAGCCTAAGGGAGGAGACAGAGACGTAGTCATACAACTGTCCAGAGTCAAGTTTCTAGGAGAGCTTGTAATATTCAGGGAGTAGACAGAGACATAGTCATATAACAGTCCAGAGTCAGCTTTCCAGGAAAGCACAAAGAGGATTCAGGGAGTCATCTGAGGCATATCCAGGTCACGACACAGGGGTCAAAATACCAAAAGATCACAACAAGTACAAGGAGCAGGCAAATGGGAAATTAAGCAACAGTCCAGAGTCAAATATCAAAGATCAGAACAAGACAGACACAGGAGGGCAGGCCAAACATCACTACAAATAGAAGGCAAGCATGTCAGAAATTGAGACCTTCAACTACCGAGTCAATGCAATCAGCAGAACGATATATTGTCATACAGAGGTGATATATAATGGAAAACACCCCCTGTTTCTAACCGCCTAAATGCCACGGTCACAATGATATCAGCATCTAAGGGGTTAAAGTTCTGCAACTGAAGCTAGTGCCTGAATTCACTCCATATATTTTTGTGTTCATATACAGCCTACAAGTGTGGCAAATGGTGCCAAGGGGTTAATCATACAAACAATCATAGAATGATCAATAATATTGATATTAACTAGGTGTAATGACCACTGTGGCCACTAGGCGGCTCATGTGCACCAATAGAACACAATGGACATTTCAGTAAGTAAGATAAATGTCTGCAGTTTTGCCTATTTCTATCAGAATAAATTGGTCACTTATGCTGAAACCCCTGTAAGCAAAACATGGCTAAACGCTCTTTTGGGGTTAATACCGGCCATTAGCAAGAGCTGACCAAAAGCCTCCCGGCAAGTGGATGTTCCCAGCCCATCATTTACCAAGACAAGCCTGAGAAATTGGCTGTCTCAACAAGCAAAGTGACTAATGTGAATGTTTAACAGAAAGAAACAGTACAGATTCCGCTGTCATCCCAAAAATGGTAAATAATGGAACGGTGAGCGAGCTGCCACCGCCACATGTCATTATATAGCACTTATATAATTTTTGAACCTGAAGATACAAAAGTATATATATATTTCAAGTTATGGAAAACTGCTAATGATACTGTGACACTAGTCATTTCTAATAGCTAGGGTTTGACACAGGTTGTATTGAGAGAAGAGAAGTCAGGTAATCTGGGGTCAGGTTCAGGGAATAGACAGGGACAGAGGTAGTATTGAGGGAGTAGACAGAGACAGTCATGCAATCATCCAGAGTCAGATTTCAAGGAGAGCCTGTAGTATTTAAGGAGTAGAAAGAATGTACTAAATGCATCGGTCCAGGGTCAGAAATTCCAGGAGAGCTTGTAGTATTCAGGGAGTAGACAGAAATGTAGTCATGCAACTGTCTAGGGTCAGGTTTTCCAGGAGAGCTCGTTGTATTCATGGAGTAGACACAGATGTAGTCATGCAACAGTCCAGGGCCAGGTTTCCAGGAGAGCACAAAAAGGATTTAGCAAGTCAACTGATACATATTCAGGTCTTGATGCAGGGGTCAAAATACCAAGAGCTCACAACAAGTAAAGGGAGCAGGCAAATGGGAAATCAGGCAACAGTGCAGGGTCAACTAACAAAGATCAAAACAAGACAGACACAGGAGTGCAGGTCAAATATCAATACAAATAGAATGTATGGCTAGCTGAGTTCTGGGAGAGGCTGTTCAGCCAAGTAGCAATGCAATCACAGGATAGAGGGAACACCTGAGCATCCCGCACCTCCCAGTACCAGAATGGAAGCCTGGGCTATCAATAAACTACTGACAGCTCAACATCGTAGATGCCAAACACAGCAATAACTCCTATTGCTTCCGACATGCAGCGCATGGAGGAATCATGACAGATACCCTATTATTACACCACTGTAAATATAATAAAGATGTAAAAATAATCCATCATTTTATGCTGCTGCCACTAGGTGGCACAATACAGTGTTTACTGCACGTCTGAATAAAACTGCTGTTCTGACTTTCTAATGAACATTGTCTGACATAACAGCACACCATGTGGCCAAGTGCAGTACTGCACCTCTATTTTTTTTTTTACAACAAGCTCAAAATGTCAATCGATTTTCAATGTGCTCCCCATAGTGGTGGCTAAAGGCAGCCAGAATCCCAATATGCCTTACGAATGGGGGAAATGTAAAATGCTTTTATTTATAAGATCTGTATTCAGTCTGTGAAGTCAATGCTTTACTTTGGATTTAATCAGTGTTAAGCCTAGTAGTCTGACCTAGAAAACAGGAAAGATCCTATGGAGTATAGGATCCCATAGATAATGTGGTATATAGACAATCTGCAAGATCGCTTTGTTTTATAAATTGTTTTCTTACTGACAAAATATCACTTCAAAGTGTCGACCACTAGGAGTCTCACCTACACATAAAATTCTGTCCACTGCCTGTTGCTAAGTGTAATCCATCTTCAGCAGAAGAGACATTATGGTGGGAGTGGGTCTTTTTATTTGAATAAGAGATGGGTGTGTCTTTGTCTCTGTAAAGGAAATAGACGGGGCTTTCTGTCTCAACAGGAAGTGAGAGAATATTTGTCTCTTTACAGGAAGTGAGGGTGGGTCTTTGTCTCTACAGGAAGTGGATATAGAAAGTGAGGGCAGGTCTTATTTTTCTCTACAAGAAGCGAGCGGGTCTTTGTCTTTAAACAGGAAGTGGGGATGGGTCTTTGAATAAGAAGTGGATATAGGGAATGGCAGTGTTTACAGAAAATTAATGGATCTTGGTCTCACTTTGGGAAGTGGGTGGATCTTCATTTGTCTACAAGAAATGGGCAGGCCTTTGTCTCTTTACAGGAAGTGGAAGCAATGCTTTAATTCTACATAAGTGGAGGAAGGTCTTTACCTCTCTTCAGGAAGTGGGTTCTTTGTCTCTGTACAGGAAGTAGATGTGCATCTTTCTCTCTCTTCAGGAAGTGAAGGTGGGTCTTTGTCTCACTACAGGAAGTGAGGGCATGTGTATATCTCTTCAGGAAGTGGGGGTGGGTTGTTGTCTCAATAGAGGCAAGTGTGTGCGTGTCTATATCTCTCTTCAGGAACTAAAGGTGGATCTTTGTCTCAATACAGGAAGTAAGGGCATGTTTATATCTCTCTTCAGGAAGTGGTGGTGGGTCTTTGTCTCCCTACAGGAAGTGTTGGCATGTCTATCTCTCTTTTCAGGAAGTGGTGGTTGAGTCTTTGTCTCTCTACAGGAAGTGAGGGCATGTTTATATCTCTTCAAGAAGTGTGGGGGGGAGGTTCTTTGTCTCAATATGGCAAGTGTGTGCTTGTCTATCTCTCTTCAGGAAGTGGTGGTGGGTCTTTGTCTCCCTAGAGGAAGTGTTGGCGTGTCTATCTCTCTTTTCAGGAAGTGGTGGTTGGGTCTTTGTCTATCTATAGGAAGTAAGTGTATGTTTATATCTCTTCAAGAAGTGTGTGGGGGGGTTCTTTGTCTCAATATGGCAAGTGTGTGCTTGTCTATCTCTCTTCAGGAAGTGGTGGTGGGTCTTTGTCTCAATTCAAGAAGTGTAGGTGTGTCTATCTCTCTCTTCAGGAAGTGGTGGTGGGTCTTTGTCTCCCTACAGGAAGTGTTGGCGTGTCTATCTCTCTTTTCAGGAAGTGGTGGTTGGGTCTTTGTCTATCTATAGGAAGTGAGTGCATGTTTATATCTCTTCAAGAAGTGTGTGGGGGGGTTCTTTGTCTCAATATGGCAAGTGTGTGCTTGTCTATCTCTCTTCAGGAAGTGAAGGTGGGTCTTTGTCTCACTACAAGAAGTGAGGGCATGTGTATATCTCTTCAGGAAGTGGGGGTGGGTTGTTGTCTCAGAGGCAAGTGTGTGCGTGTCTATATCTCTCTTCAGGAACTGAAGGTGGATCTTTGTCTCAATACAGGAAGTAAGGGCATGTTTATATCTCTCTTCAGGAAGTGGTGGTGGGTCTTTGTCTCCCTACAGGAAGTGTTGGCGTGTCTATCTCTCTTTTCAGGAAGTGGTGGTTGGGTCTTTGTCTATCTATAGGAAGTGAGTGCATGTTTATATCTCTTCAAGAAGTGTGTGGGGGGGTTCTTTGTCTCAATATGGCAAGTGTGTGCTTGTCTATCTCTCTTCAGGAAGTGGTGGTGGGTCTTTGTCTCAATGCAAGAAGTGTAGGTGTGTCTATTTCTCTCTTCAAGCAATTCAAGAATGCGCACATAGGGTAATACCTTCTTTTATAAAACTGAAATATGTGTAAAAAGGGAGCTGCTCACCTGATGCAGTTCTGAAAACCCACAACTGGTAATGATCGCTCATCTGTGAGTGGTTTGCTGCAGGACCGTACTTCCACAGATCACTGTGGTTCAATCAGCTTGTAGGACAAAGTACCGTGGGTCCGCGCTGCCACTTCAATTAATGGAGATAAAAACCATCCAGACATTCCCGTGTGGCTGTTTTTTATCTCCATTAATTGAAGTGGCAGCGCGGACCCACGGTACTTTGTCCTACAAGCTCTCTCTCTCTTCAGGAAGTTGTGGTGGGTCTTTGTCTCCCTACAGGAAGTGGGGTCGAGTTGTCTCTCTGCAGGAATTAGTGGCATTTTTTACCTTTTTGTGCCAGCTCTCTAGTCTATCACATAGTATGCAATCATAATGGAAAGGATTTCAGTTTAGGGCATTTAGGGTAGGTAATAGGACCATGGCAGTTCCAACACATATAGAGCTGGCAGAATACTGATGAACCCATGAAGAGTGGATAGCAAGCTACACAGTGATGAGAACCATCACAGTCCTGATCCTGGTATGTGCCACAAAAGCAATTTTACCTTGTTGTGGACGATGACAGCAGCAAATCCATGATTTCCCACAGGTTTTGCATAAAATGTCAAAATCTAAATGATATAATATCCTTATCCCATAACACTGAAGCTGTAAATATCTAGTTGACGCCAGAGAGGACATAGATGATGCAATGAAGGACGAGGACAGGACGCCTCCTAGGCATCATAAAGAAGGTAGAAGCTGAATTATGTGACCGCCATTCACACCGCTGTACCATATCTCATCAGAGGAGACATAAAACTCAAACAAAACTGTCAGACGAGGAGCAAGAACAAGACCAAGGAGCAAATACGGCATCCAGACCAGAAACTCAGGGAACAGATGGAAAAAGACTGAAATAGAAAAAACAAAGAGGGGCAACACGCCAATAAATATACAATATAAAAAGTAGACTTTAATGAGCCCATGTGGAGTGCGGCATGTCTTTATTTTTTTATTATTTTCTTATATTGCTACAAATGGTTTCTTGTTTTGGAGGCAATGTGACCTAAATCTCTTTATTTTTGGTGCTGTTCCATTATTTTTCAGATAGATAGATAGATAGATAGATAGATAGATAGATAGATAGATAGATAATGTAGATGAAAATATGTTTTTCTAAGGGAATTAAGACACAGCAGTTAATGGTTAAATTCTGTATCACTACACCAAGGTCATAACCTATGTTATCTTGAGCAGGAACTGTAGTCTTCTTGTACTCAGGAGAAACCCCAGGTGGTCTTCCTGAGAAGGAAAGACCTCACACCTCTGGGGAACTTCAAAGAAACCGACAGATGGCCAGTGGTGACCTGGAAACTGTAGTGAGACAAAGAACATTTGAAAATAATGTATTCGTAACTAAAGTAGCCATGGTCCATTCACAGGCCTGGGATTAGAATATTAAAACTGAATGGAAGTGCTAGAAATTGGATCTCCAAGCTGAGGCTATAAATTGGACCCTCCACAAAGAAAACTTGATCACAAATTGGGGTCAGCCGAGTTGATGTGATCCATATTTTCAGATTTCCTTCCCCCAGGAAGCAGAAGACATTAGACTGGAAAGTTTAGGTATTCTGTAATTTTCTCCCTTTTATTTTATAACTGTTTTACATATCTGTATGTCCATTTTATTTTTTTATCTTTTATATCTTTTTATTGTAAGGACTGTCATTTTTATATT
The DNA here is from genome assembly GCA_033576535.1 of Allobates femoralis. Lineage (NCBI taxonomy): Eukaryota > Metazoa > Chordata > Amphibia > Anura > Aromobatidae > Allobates > Allobates femoralis. Next base: position 722,278,763 of record JARQOC010000002.1, read on the forward strand.
AAAGCATAAATCTTTAATAAGCTGGATTCTTGTATGCTCTAAAAGAATCCATAGCCCCTAGGAAGTGTGTCATCCTGTTTATTGGCTGACAATATTAGTTCAGAGACTCATTGCTCTGTATGTTCGATGAGTGGTGGCAGCCTGTTGTGAAGCTGGGGGGGATGTGGTCTTTGTTGAGGGTGGGATTTATGTTCACTTTTCAGCCTAGTACAGGGGTTACATGTTGGATTGAGTGAGAGGAGATAAATTAATCCTTGCAGGCACAACCCTAAGTCACGTGCTGAGAATTGGGTACGTGACAGATAGATAGAGGGATAAAGAGAGAGAGGGATAGATAGATACAGTTGAAACCAGAAGTTTACATACACTATACAAAAAACATATTTTTCTCACTGTCTGTCATGAAATTGTAGGTAATTTAGGATTACCATACTTATTAATATCTGCCAAATGCCAGAATAATGAGAGAGAGAATGTTTTAAGGCATTTGTATTACTTTCTACAAAATAACAAGTTTACATACACTAATATAACTATGACTTTAAACAATTTGGGACAGCCCATATGATGATGTCATGGGTTTGGAAGCTGCTGATAGGTTTATTGGCAACATTTGATTTAATTACAGACACACCTGTGGATGTATATTAATGCTCACCAGGAACAAACTGCTTCTTTGTGTAAGCATTATGGAAAAGTCTAAAGAAATCAGTCAAGATAGCAGGAAGAGAATTGTGGACTTGCACAAGTCTGATTAATCCTTGAAAGCAATTCCCAGATACCTGAAGTTGCCTTGTTCATCTTTACAAACAATTATATGCCAGTACAAGTAAGAAAGGAATGTCCAGCCATCATACCACTCAGGAAGGAGATGGGTTCTGTGTCCCAGAGATGACCGTGCTTTGGTTCGACATGTGCTTATCAACCCAAGAGCAAAAGACCTTGAGAAGATGATGTGGGAAGCTGGTAACATTGTATCATTATCCACAGTGAAACGAATAATGTATCAACATGGGCTGAAAGGTCACTCTGCCAGAAAGAAACTTCGAAAGAAGCAAAGAAAAAGCCAGATTAATTTTTGCAAATGCACACAGGAACAATGACCTACATTTTTGGCCTGTCGCTAACAAAACTATCATTGAACTGTTTGGCCAATTGAATTGTTTGTCCACTATGACCATCGTTACGTTTGGAGGAAAAAGGGAAAAGTTTGGAAGCCTAAGAACACCATCCCAAAGGTAAAACATGAGGGTGGCAGCATCATGTTGTGGGGTTGTTTTGCTGCAAGAGGGACTGGTGAACTTCACAAAATAGATGAAATCAGGAGGAAAGAAGATTATGTGGCAATACTGAAGCAACATCTCAAGACATCAGCCAGGAAGTTAAAGCTTGGGCGGAAATGGGTCTTCCAAATGGACAATAAACTGAAGCATACTGCCAAACTGGCACCAAAGTGACCTAAGGATAACAAAGTCAATGTTTTGGAGCTGCCATCACAAAGCCCTGATCTCAATCCTATTGAAAATTTATGGGCAAAGCTGAAAAGGCTGCGAGTGACGAGACCTACAAACATGGCTCAGTGACACCAGATCTGTCAGGAGGAATGGGCCCAAATTCCTACCAACTGTTGTGAGAAGCTTGTGGAAGGATCCAAAACATTTCACCCAAGTCATACAGTGTAATGGCAATGGTACTAAATACTCATGAAATGTATGTAAACTTATGACTGTACAAAAAGTAAGAAAAAGTCTTCAAACATTCTCTCATTTTTTGGGGAATTTGGCAAATATTAATAATTATAGTAATCCTAATTGACCTAAAACGGGAAAGGTTTAATCTTATTTCATGTCAGATTGTGGAAAAACATGCAGATGTGTCTTCTTATATAGGGTATGGAAACTTCTGGTTTCAACTATAGATTTATAGATAGAAAGACAGATAGCCAGATGGATGGATAGATTTATAGATAGATAGATGGATAGATAAAATTATATAATATAATTTCATTTTTTTAAATCTTAACCCTGATGCAGAATATATTACAGTTTATTACATGAATGATGAACAGAAGTTTCTCTCTGGATTTTCCTGCGTCATAATAAACCATCCCCGGCCGTCAGACCTGCAGGACGCTCCGCTTCTGTCTCCTCAATGTTCCTTCCAGGGTCACGCAGCTAAATATATCCCCGTTCTGCGGCTCTGCTGCTGTCAGGCAGTTCAGGGACCAGATAAATGCTCCATACTGTAATCACCCGCTTTGCTCCCTGGTTACATTTAATTCCAAATTTAGATTCCAACTGATAAGGATAATGTTCTACTCCCAGGGAAAGCACAAATGTGAGCTATCAATTAAGAAGTAAAGAAGTAAAGCTTCCTAATCACATTCACATAGTCACATTTATATCTGGTCACATTGACACACGTATCAGACCTTGAAAGAAAAGGTTATAACGCTAATGATCACAAGACTAATGACTAGAATAAGAAATACTGCAATACACTAGATAGAAACATCCTGTACTGATCCTGAGTTACCTCCTGTATTATACTCCAGAGCTGCACTCACTATTCTGCTGGTGCAGTCACTGTGTACATACATTACATTACTGATCCTGAGTTACCTCCTATATTATACTCCAGAGCTGCACTCACTATTCTGCTGGTGCAGTCACTGTGTGCATACATTACATTACTGATCCTGAGTTACCTCCTGTATTATACTCCAGAGCTGCACTCACTATTCTGCTGGTGCAGTCACTGTGTACATACATTACATTACTGATCCTGAGTTACCTCCTGTATTATACTCCAGAGCTGCACTCACTATTCTGCTGGTGCAGTCTCTGTGTACATACATTACATTACTGATCCTGAGTTACCTCCTGTATTATACTCCAGAGCTGCACTCACTATTCTGCTGGTGCAGTCACTGTGTACATACATTACATTACTGATCCTGAGTTACCTCCTGTATTATACTCCAGAGCTGCACTCACTATTCTGCTGGTGCAGTCACTGTGTACATACATTACATTACTGATCCTGAGTTACCTCCTGTATTATACTCCAGAGCTGTAGTCACTATTCTGCTGGTGCTATCACTGTGTACATACATTACATTACTGATCCTGAGTTACCTCCTGTATTATACTCCAGAGCTGCACTCACTATTCTGCTGGTGCAGTCACTGTGTACATACATTACATTACTGATCCTGAGTTACCTCCTATATTATACTCCAGAGCTGCACTCACTATTCTGCTGGTGGAGTCACTGTGTACATACATTACATTACTGATCCTGAGTTACCTCCTGTATTATACTCTAGAGCTGCACTCAATATTCTGCTGGTGCAGTCACTGTGTACATACATTACATTACTGATCCTGAGTTACCTCCTGTATTATACTCCAGAGTTGCACTCACTATTCTGCTGGTGCAGTCACTGTGTACATACATTACATTACTGATCCTGAGTTACCTCCTGTATTATCCACCAGAGCTGCACTCACTATTCTGCTGGTGCAGTCACTGTGTACATACATTACATTACTGATCCTGAGTTACCTCCTGTATTATACTCCAGGGCTGCACTCACTATTCTGCTGGTGCAGTCACTGTGTACATACATTACATTACTGATCCTGAGTTACCTCCTGTATTATACTCCAGAGCTGCACTAACTATTCTGCTGGTGCAGTCACTGTGTACATACATTACATTACTGATCCTGAGTTACCTCCTGTATTATACTCCAGAGCTGCACTCACTATTCTGCTGGTGAAGTCACTGTGTACATACATTACATTACTGATCCTGAGTTACCTCCTGTATTATACTCCAGAGCTGCACTCACTATTCTGCTGGTGCAGTCACTGTGTACATACATTACATTACTGATCCTGAGTTACCTCCTATATTATACTCCAGAGCTGCACTCACTATTCTGCTGGTGGAGTCACTGTGTACATACATTACATTACTGATCCTGAGTTACCTCCTGTATTATACTCTAGAGCTGCACTCAATATTCTGCTGGTGCAGTCACTGTGTACATACATTACATTACTGATCCTGAGTTACCTCCTGTATTATACTCCAGAGTTGCACTCACTATTCTGCTGGTGCAGTCACTGTGTACATACATTACATTACTGATCCTGAGTTACCTCCTGTATTATACTCCAGAGCTGCACTCACTATTCTGCTGGTGCAGTCACTGTGTACATACATTACATTACTGATCCTGAGTTACCTCCTGTGTTATGCTCCAGAGCTGCACTCACTATTCTGCTGGTGCAGTCACTGTGTACATACATTACATTACTGATCCTGAGTTACCTCCTGTATTATACTCCAGAGCTGCACTCACTATTCTGCTGGTGAAGTCACTATATATATGCACAATGTATTCGGCACTCCGCCATCCAGGCTCTTTGGGCTCTCTCACCAGCCGCCTATGCTATGGTCTTACAGGTCTGCTATGTATCGTATGACTGTATTGAGATCTGCACTTGCTCTTTTAACCCCTACAATGCTGTATATGTATCACAATGACCTCCATAATAGAAAGGCTAAAGATATCTAATGACCGGTCAGCGGTGCCAAGTCCGCTCTTTCCAAAGACCAGATGTCGGCCATTAAATCTCTAGATAATTGTCAAAAAATGAACAAAAAACCCTAAATCCTGTTTATTATCATTGTGGGGAGTCGGTGCGTGGGCGATTCAGTGCCATATGCCAAGATGTCCACCCCGCCGTCTAATCAGCACTTCTCATGTATAATATTGTGTAGCTGAGCTGACGCGTTCTCAGCCAAGTTACTGTATTTCCGTCCCTTTACAGATCGCTCACCCGCCGCTCGGTGAAGCTAATTGTTCCACTTAATGCACAAAAGCCTCCGCTCCGTTCACTGCCATCGATCTATCGCGTTTGGGTCGACGCATAATACAATTCTCAGTGTAGCTTGTGGCTTTTTTTCCCCAACAACTCCTTCACGCGGCTCTTGGCGGTGTTCATATAAAGCGTTTCGTAGCAACTACAGACCTCCGGAGCCTCGTTCTAGGCGCATCGCGCCTCCGGGGCTCATTGGATAAATTCCCTACAACAATGACCTAAATAATCTCACATTCACCCGACTGAAAGGAGGTCAGGAATGTACAGCTCATGGTCAATGCCATACAACAGCAGAGTGAATGAAACAACGGGAAGAAAGAAACCGTACACATACAGTTGTGGGCAAAAGTATTGACACCCCTGCAATTCTGTCAGATAATACTCAGTTTCTTCCTGAAAATGATTGCAATCACAAATTCTTTGGTATTATTATCTTCATTTAATTTGTCTTCAATGAAAAAACACAAAAGAGAATGAAGCAAAAAGCAAAACATTGATCATTTCACACAAAACTCCAAAAATGGGCCAGACAAAAGTATTGGCACCCTCAGCCTAATACTTGATTGCACAACCTATAGCCAAAATAACTGCAATCAACCGCTTCCGGTAACCATCAATGAGTTTCTTACAATGCTCTGCTGGAATTTTAGACCATTCTTCTTTGGCAAACTGCTCCAGGTCCCTGATATGTGAAGGGCGCCTTCTCCAAACTGCCATTTTTAGATCTCTCCACAGGTGTTCTATGGGATTCAGGTCTGGACTCATTGCTGGCCACCTTAGAAGTCTCCAGTGCTTTCTCTCAAACCATTTTCTAGTGCTTTTTTGAAGTGTGTTTTGGGTCATTGTCCTGCTGGAAGACCCATGACTTCTGAGGGAGACCCAGCTTTCTCACACTGGGCCCTACATTATGCTGCAAAATATGTTGGTAGTCTTCAGACTTCATAATGCCATGCACACGGTCAAATCAGTCCAGTGCCAGAGGCAGCAAAGCAACCCCAAAACATCAGGGAACCTCCGCCATGTTTGACTGTAGGGACCGTGTTCTTTTCTTTGAATGCCTCTTTTTTTCTCCTGTAAACTCTATGTTGATGCCTTTGCCCATAAAGTTCTACTTTTGTCTCATCTGACCAGAGAACATTCTTCCAAAACGTTTTAGGCTTTCTCAGGTAAGTTTTGGCAAACTCCAGCCTGGCTTTTTTATGTATCGGGGTAAGAAGTGGGGTCTTCCTGGGTCTCCTACCATACAGTCCTTTTCATTCAGACTCTGACGGATAGTACAGGGTGACACTGTTGTACCCTCGGACTGCAGGCCAGCTTGAACTTGTTTGGATGTTAGTCGAGGTTCTTTATCCACCATCCGCACAATCTTGCGTTGAAATCTCTTGTCAATTTTTCTTTTCGTCCACATCTAGGGAGATTAGCCACAGTGCCATGGGCTTTAAACCTCTTGATGACACTGCACACGGTAGACACAGGAACATTCAGGTCTTTGGAGATGGACTTGTAGCCTTGAGATTGCTCATGCTTCCTCACAATTTGGTTTCTCAAGTCCTCAGACAGTTCTTTGGTCTTCTTTCTTTTCTCCATGCTCAATGTGGTACACACAAGGACACAGGACAGAGGTTGAGTCAACTTTAATCCATGTCAACTGGCTGCAAGTGTGATTTAGTTATTGCCAACACCTGTTAGGTGCCACAGGTAAGTTACAGGTGCTGCTAATGACACAAATTAAAGAAGCACCACATGATTTTTCTAACAGTGCCAATACTTTTGTCCACCCCTTTTCTATGTTTGGTGGAATTAGATCCAATTTTGCTTTAGGACAATTCTTTTTGTGTTTTTTCATTAAAGACAAATTAAATGAAGATAATAATACCAAAGAATTTGTGATTGCAATCATTTTTAGGAAGAAACTGAGTATTATCTGACAGAATTGCAGGGGTGTCAATACTTTTGGCGACAACTCTAGCTCTGCTACATCAAATTAACTCTTCGGACTTGGGCTTTTTTATGTTTCTATTATATCTTTATTCATTAGCTCCATGAACATGCAAGCTTTTTTATTTAGATAAGACTAGCACATGGAGCATTTGATTGAAACTGTGTTACCATCTACGCGTTTCAGGTGCCACTGCTAGAGTGGCTCATGAACCTGACTACTCCCCCCACTTGATTAGCTAAAGTCAGACTTAGCCCGCCAAACCCTCTCTGCCAGCATCCGGCATTGCTCAAAGCAAGTGCATCATGACAATAACATTGGTCATCATCTGAACCCTGGCGGTCATGGCAGCACATCGGCGTCCCGTGATCGCTTCTCGAGGACACCCAATGGTGTGAGTATAGCGCCCTTACCGCCGGTGTGTTAGATTGCACTGTCATTGTTCTCACGATGGGACCCGCACCTGTTAGCTGCACATGTCGACTGCTCAGATCAGCTGACACGTGCAAGGAATTATGCACACTCAGTACATGATCATCATCAAAGGGAGGGACACGATCAAGGACTTTCCTATATGTCTTTGGTCATGAAGGGAATAATTTGTAATTTGCTTCCTTTTTCAGCCTTCCAGGTGGCCGAACCTCAACAGGTATGGACCCCAACCTTTGCAGCTCGGGTTCGCCATCACTAGTTTCTAGTTGTGCGACTAGGGACATTCTAGTCTGTACAGGAACCAGTAGGCTTTGTGTGTGGCTTTAGTGGTTTAGACTTAATTTCTCCCTTTACCCGGTGTAAGTGTATACATGCAAAACAATGGGTGAAGTTTAACATGTGAATTGAGCTTGTGCACCTTCTTGGCCCCCTCCACACTTTATATGTTTGGCTTTCTATAGAGAAGGCACCAACGCATTCCCCTCACTTGACACCTGATTTAGATAACGACTGCCCCAAGCTGTGTTTCAGCATTGACTCTTAAATTACTGATGATCTGTTCAGATAAGGTCGACGATTTTACCGCTTCTTCCATAACTTTATTTGTAGCCATTCACATCTTCAAAGACAAATCGTGAGTCTCGATAGCGTGCGGCAGCCATAATAGTAGACACTATAAGAGAAGATGTTATCTCCTTATGTCTTCTTCTGTTATTGCTTCCATCTTGATGCTCTTTATTCTAACTTGAGAACAATGAACAATTCTTTATTACTTATTGGTCTTCACACTTACAGCTTTTCGTGAAGTGGAAAAATAACCAGAGTTGTACATTAATCACCTAAATAGGATGAGGGTTCTTCTTATCTTAAAGAGACAGAAAGATAGATTCATACATGAACTGTGTCCAGAGGATGTACGTATCTGGACGTGATGCGCTGGAGTATTCCCTCTCTCAGAGCTGAATGTGGCTCACGACCCTCTCTCTGAGCTGAATGTGGCTCACGACCCTCTCTCTGAGCTGAATGTGGCTCACGACCCTCTCTCGAGCTGAATGTGGCTCACGACCCTTTCTCTGAGTGAATGTGGCTCACTACCCTTCTCAGAGCTGAATGTGGCTCACGACCTCTCTCAGAGCTGAATGTGGCTCACAACTCTGTCTCAGAGCTGAATGTGGCTCACGACTCCTCTCTCAGAGCTGGGTGTGCTCACTACCCTTTCTCAGAGCTGAATGTGGCTCGCAACCTTCTCTCAGAGTGAATGTGGCTCACGACCCTCTCTCAGAGCTGAATGTGGCTGACAACTCTCTCTCAGAGCTGGATGTGGCTCATGACCCTCTCTCAGAGTGGAATGTGGCTTGCAACCCTCTCTCAGAGTTGAATGTGGCTCACGACCCTCTCTCAGAGCTGAATGTGGCTCACGACCCTCTCTCAGAGCTGGGTGTGCTCACTACCCTTTCTCAGAGCTGAATGTGGATCGCAACCTTCTCTCAGAGTGAATGTGGCTCACAACCCTCTCTCAGAGCTGGATGTGGCTGACAACCCTCTCTCAGAGCTGGATGTGGCTCATGACCCTTTCTCAGAGTTGGATGTTGCTCGTGACCCTCTTTTATAACTGAATGTGGCTTGCTGCACTCTCAGAGCTGGATGTGGCTCGCGAATCTCTCTCACAGCTGAATGTGGCTCGTGACCCTCTCTCATAGCTGAATGTGGCTCATGACCCTCTTTCAGAAGTGAATGTGGCTCGTCGCTCATCTTTCAGAGCTGAATGTGGCTCGTGACCCTCTCAGAGCTGGATATGCCTGATGACCCTCTCCCAGAGCCAAATGTGGCTCGCAACCCTCTCTCAGAGCTGGATGTAGCTCATGACCCTCTCTCAGAGCTGAATGTGGCTCATGAGCATCTCCTAGAGTTCAATGTGGCTCTCAAGGTCAGGTAAGTTGGGAACCACTGATCTGACTAGCTCAGGCACCAAACTCCTGGGTACCTTGATTTATTGGGTGGTTTTACATTGGAGTTGTGTCATCGGTACTGGTTCTTTCTTTGAGAATTGCACTTTGAGTTCTGCATCTCTCCTCAATCACCATGAAGAAATATACATCACCAGTATCTGATCCGGCGCCTTTTTGTAACATTTTTCAATGTCAATGTATTGTGCGTATCAACTTTTATTACAAGAATTGTATTTTTCTAGCTCAATTGTCAAAAAAAAAAAAAGAAAAATAACCCCAATTTTTCTATTTTATAGCTGCCAACAGCGATCACAACATTGGTGCAATCATGCAGCAGCCGAACATAATGAAAAACAAGTCCATTGACATATATTCCGCTTCTCCGATAGGGACGGCTCATCCTCTCAGATGAAATTATCTCTTGGAATGTAATATGCGCAGCTTCATAATTGAATGCTGGGGGGGAGTCTGAAGTTTGAAGAGCGATACGAAGTAGATTAGAAAAATAAATCAATCAATTAATGTGCAACGCCAGGCGCCTCCGCCGAAATCTTGACCTTCAAGGATCAGCGTAAGTTTCCACGTAGATCTTAACTGGGCAACCGGAGAAAGTATTATTCTACATTCTGGTAATTGATTAATTATAGCGTTGCTGTATTAGACCTACGGTCTTCACATGAAATCATGCATGGGGTTCAGATTTAATTCTAAAAGGTCACACATAACCCGCATCTTACACTCATTTCGATGATCTTGGAATGGGAGATTGAAGATTGGGTTAGACTGTAAGGAAGTGGGAACAGTTGGCAGAAAATGAAAGAGTATCTAAGGCTGCTTTCACATCAGCGTTTCTCGGCATTTTCGGCACATCCAACAGCATTGCCGCCATGGAACATTTGCGGCAAGACTGCGTTCGATCTCATTCATTCCCTACAGGACTTGCGGACATGTGCGGCACGTGCGGTTTTGCACTTGTGGTGAGTCAAAAAAACATGACTAGCAGTGTTTTTTTCCCATTTCCGCAAGTGCCGGATTAGACGGACCGCGGCAAAAGTGCAAATGTCCGCAAACCCCATAGGGAATGCATTAAGTCGAACGCAGTCTTGCCTGCCGCAAGTGATCCGTTATGCGGCAGATGCAGCAAAACTGCCGCGATTGCCGAGAACGCTGATGTAAAGGCAGCCTTATAATGTTGTTGCTGAGGATACAATGCTCTTCACTTGTCAAAACAGCTGCTCGGTATGGATGACCTCCAGAGACTTGCTTCCTCTAGAGAAGAGTCTAAGGAGGGCACCATGTCAGGTGGTGCCTATGACGCAGTGAGAAAATATAAAAGCTCAGACATATGAGCAGGATTGTTGACTGATCTGCTGATCGGTCTATTTGACCTATCGATACTCATGAAATACTGATAGTGTGTCATCCTCCAGTGATTAGAATTGGGTTATGGTTATGTGTTTGAATCATAACCTATGCCAGTCAAGATCCAGAGTCACGACTATGAGACCAGGCTAAAGACTGTGCCAGTCAAGATCCAGAGTCCCAACTATGAGATCAAAGCCACGCACTATGCCAGTCAAGATCCAGAGTCCCAACTATGAGATCAAAGCCGCGCACTATGCCAGTCAAGATCCAGAGTCCCAACTATGAGATCAAAGCCGCGCACTATGCCAGTCAAGATCCAGAGTCCCGACTGCAAAGTCAAGCTGCAGATGACGTCAGTCAAGATTAAGAGTCCCAACTATGGGGTCAAACCACAGACTACACCATTAAAGATCAAGAGGTCCTGACTATGAGGTCAAGCCACAGACTACACCAGTCAAAATCCACAGTCCTGCCTATGAGATCGAGCAGCAGACTATGCCAGTCAAGATGCACAGTCCTGACTGCAAGGTCAAGCCGCAGACTTTCCCAGTCAAGATCCAGTGTCCTGACTACGAGAGCACACCACAGACTACTCAACTCAAGATCCAGAATCCCGACTGAGGTCAAGCTCCAGACTACGCCAGGCAAGATCCCAATGCCCAGACATATAGCATGGTGTTGAAAATGAAGAGCAGCTCCCGTGGACTACCTGTGTTAACCTGGGATGAGGCCTCCTGTTGAGCTGTGTGGTACCGGAGTACTTAGAGTGTCCAGCTTGACAAACCTTACCCTTACCGGGTTGTACTGTAAGTTGTTGACAATGCTTAAATTTAACTTAATTCTCATTAGCACTGCTGACTGTGATAATTACTATGGGGAAGTGATGTTAACTAGATTAGACTCAGTCTAAAGCTCAGGACTTGAAAACAACGGTATATATATAATCTGATTATATGTAATGGTTGTTTGGTAGTAAATGAATGCCAATACATTATGTGCTAGCCTATTATTCTGAGCCATACTGTATTGTTTATTGATTTCCCTAAATAAAGCAGAACCCTCCCTGATTTTGTAATACCCTTTGGTACATCACCACTGACCGCTCTTCTTCTGTGCGGTTGCATCTTCGAACCTCCTTTTACAAGCCTACATGAAAACCTAATGGCGTAAGTTGCAAGGCTTTTTATGTTTATTTTCTTTTTTTAATTTTTAAAAAATTGGAAATTTTTAGTTCCTGTAATTACCGTATATGTGTTGCCAAGAAATAACGGAAGTTGTTTTGTAAAATTAAGTCAATGAATGGGTTTAAGGAAATACTAATCATTAAAGTGCTAGATTGAAAATATATATTTAATCGTATTCATCCCAAAACGCATATTAGATACTTAGATATTTTCATTAGCTAGCTGGGCACACAGTCAAGCAGTCATGGCTGGTTAACGGTTAACTGATATGTCACTGAACTTTCAGCAATGCCAATTGCTCTGTATAAAGGACCTGTGTGATGTCACGACCATGTGACCATAATGGACGGAACTAAGCAAGCTAAATCATAAAGGTTTATGTAGACTTAGCTCCGCCTGTTATAGTCACATGTTCGTGACATCACACAGGTCCTATTAGCATTTTCTGAATTTTGGCTTTGCTACTGAGTTAACTGAACTTGGAGCAATGCCAAAATTCAGAAAATGCTGAAAGGACCTGTGTGATGTCACGAACATGTGACTATCAGACTATTAATCAGCCGGATGACTGTATGACTGTTTGCACAGCTAGCTAATGAAGATATGGTTCCCTTTTAAGGTACCGTCACACGGGGAGATATCGCCGGCGATGTTGCCGGCAACCGAGGGGCGTGGTCAGGTTGCGGCGACATCGCCGGAGAGTTGCCTCGTGTGACAGGGCGATAATCAGGCGATGAATCGCCTGAGTCACATCGCCAGGTTTCCCAACAATGTTGGGAAACCTGGCGATGTTGCTCAGGCGATTCTGCCTGATCGCCCTGTGTAACGCGGCAACCCGCAATGTTACGGGCGATTCCGCCTGTCTACAACATTGCGGGTTATCGCTCGCTGGGTTGCTGGGCAACCCAGCGAGCGATAGCCGCGGCAACTAGCCGGCGACATCGCCGGTAAGTAGCTCAGTCTGACATCTCACCGGCGATGTTGTCAGGGATGCGCGCTCCCACGATCCCCGGCAACATCGCCGGCGATATGTCCCTGTGTGACGGTACCTTCAGTGTTGCGGACCTCCAAAACCCATCATGGGGAAACCATAGGATTCAAACCATTAAAGTGGCAACCTGGAAGAAGACGACGGGCTCTCTGAAGACTAAAGAGACAAAACGGGGCCCGAAAAAGCGAAACGTTTTACATTTTCTCACATTTTATTGATTTTCAGTGTTGCTTCTTAGAGATCTTTGAAAGTAAATTTACTCCTCGTAGCTTTTCAGTAAAAACAAAACTACTGCTCTTCACGTTCCTTTACAATGATAAAGTGCACACAGAAGCATTAAGAAACCTCATTTTTCAAGTGAAAGAGAGTTTCTCATTTTTAGTGGAAAAATGACTTCCAGGAGGAATATTCTCACTGAATCATAGCCGCGTGTATTCACATGTATTATATAATGGAGAAAAAAAAAGTAAAGAATCCTGCACTGACAGCGGAGTAAAACAATAAAAAACTATAAAAAATGCTGTAGAGCAATTGATTTGTGGAACAAAAGAAAATAAGAGAAGCGACTCAAGGTTTCAAGAAGAAAAGCAAAAGATTATGCTTTCAATTGAAAATAAAAATATTTAAACAAGAAACAGTTGAGTTTCCCTACAGTGCCTCTGCAGGGTAAATAAGGTATTACATGTATGAAATAAATATAATATACACATTATATATATATATGTGGCGCCCCTGCGTTTTTGTCGCCAAAGTGATACTGCACCTAATCCACAGGTGTGGTGTCATTGCTCTTAGGTAAGACACGGACACAAACGTGAGACGCACATCTCACACCCAACACTATTTCCAACTCCAGACCAGGAAATGCAGGGTATAAAAGACCCCTCTAGAGGGCAGTCCCATCCACTGGCTGGAGGAAAGAGTAGCTTAGGGGGCAGGCACACAGTGATGAGTTTGCAAGAGACAGAGGAAGAGTGAGAAGCAACAAGATGGAGTTCTAGGGGAAAACTAGAGCTGGGCTGGAGTGGGACCAGTGGGTAGGTCGGCACGGAGCTTAGCCAGTGAGTGACCCAAATCTACAACCACCCTACGGGTCGTTGTTGGAGGAACTAGCTGCATGAGGGGACCGGCCCCAATCTGGTGAGAAAACTGTATGTTTCAGCCAGAAAACATGAGGCTAGTGGACTGCACTTGTAGTAGCCAACACCGTGTACTCTCCCAGGCACAGTGACTATAGAGGGTCAAGAGGACTTGCTAGCCGTCGCTCGACAGGACCGACAGTCACCTGTCTTGGGACTTGTAGCACGAAGGCACCAGACAGAAGATCCGTGCAGAGAGAGGGCAGCAGAGAAAGGCTTCTATAGGGTGTCTCAGCAGAGTGTTCCTGGATCACCGGAGAGCTGCCGAGCTGCAAGCTGGAAGAGCACAGTACCAGGCTTGGCCTGCTTTGAAAAGAACAGCAGTAAAGAACCTGGTAAGAACTGCATCCCTTGTGTCTCTTCGCTTCTTCTGTGCCTAAGTGAGGGCTTAGTCATGTGACAACAATGGGGGGTAGGACTGGCATAGGGTAGTTAGGGAGTGTAGAGCACAGACTCAGGTAACTTCCAGGAGGTGTCCACTTTCCCCCACTCCCTATCTAGCAAAATTGCTGGCCTTCTCACCAGCCAGGGTAAGTGAGGGCTTAGGCACGTGACAGCAACTGGGGGAAGGACCCATATAGGGATGTTAGGGAATGCAGGGCTCAGACTCAAAAGGAGTGCCATGAGGTGTCCCCTTTCCATACTCCCTATCTAGCAAAATTGCCGACTTTCTCACATGCCAGGGCAAGTGAGGGCTTAGGCATATGACAGCAACTGGGGGAAGGACCTGAATAGGGGTGTTAGGGCGTGTAGGGCTCAGACTCATAGGAGTGCCAGGAGGTGTCCCCTTTCCCCACTCCCTAACTAGCAAACTCAGTGGGCTTCTCACTAGCCAGGGTAAGTGAGGACTTAGGCATATGATGGCAACAGGGAGAAGGACCCATATAGGGACGTTAGGTAGGAAACGGCAGACTCAGGGGAGTGCCAGGAGGTGTCCTCTTTCCCCACTCCCTATCACAAGTGCCTTACTTATATTCTATTCCTCTTGTCCCCTCTGTGTTGCGTTGCATACACCCCGACGTGACAATAACTCAGCTATAATCTGTGATGGAACCCAGGCAGTAAGTATTTGATTTCCCTACAGTGCCTCCACAGGGCAAATGGAGTATTACATCATTGCATCAATAGATTGTCTGTAGAAAAAACTGAGATTCAGCGTTGAAGCACTTTGTAAATTAAAGTCTTGACCAATTTCCTATCAGATTTATTTTGGAAATTAGCTTTTATTAACCCTTTAGTGTTTTGGGTGATAAGATAGGTATGATGAGGTTTTGCCAGAGCCAATAATACTTTTCTAAAGTTTGGTTTGTGGTCCTGTCCATTATTCCTCAGATTCTATATTTTTGAACATTTAATAATAATATTGCTGATCATTCCGGAATCACAGGCACCTTTGACTTTAATAGGCTCAGTGCTCTGAATGACGTTATGGTCCTTGAGAAGAGTAAGTTGATGCAGCTGGTACTTCAAGACGAAGTACAATATTGTTTCCAGCATCTTTATGGTTTTTAAGTGCGTTATGTACAAAACTAAGAAATAACACAGCTTGACTCATAATGCAGTATAATTCATCCAACCTTCAGGAAGACGTATTATATATTTTCAAAAAAATACCTTTAAGGGCCCTACTGGATAAAGAGAGACAGAATACACCATCTGCTCCTATTATAAAAGTCACAAGTAGGAGAAAAAGATTACCCATCTGAGAAAATGTGTCCCTGAGACATACAGCTTCAATCTCAACCAAGACAACAAGAGCTTAAATGTCACATTATATACAATAAAAGAGGATCTATCACCAGATTCGGCAACGTAAACTCATACAATGGTAACTAGACCTCTTGGACCCAATGAGGCTGGTGTACTTACTTTGATAATCCATTTCAGAATGGTTATGTTGTTATCCAGATGTGGAATGAGAAATTTGAAGAATCCAAGTGTATTCAGTTGCCGTCCACCCAGGTGGACTGCAGCTTGTACTGAGTAGAGTGAGATCTCAGCAGCAGCAACAGGGAGGAGGGACAGTGATGAGAGGCCAATCAGGCTAGGTGGGCAGAGATTGAGCAGCAGAAGGGAGGAGAGAGAATGAGGAAATGTCAATCAGACCAGTTGGGCGGATGTTCAGCAGCAGCTGGGAGGAGGAACAATGATGAGAGGACAATCAAATTAGGTGGGCAAGATTCTGCAGAAGCAGGGAGGAGGGACAATGATGAGAGTTCGAACAGGGTAGGTGGGTGGATGTATAGCAGAAGCTAGGGTGGTGGGTGGAGGGACAATAAGTAGATATCAATCAGGCTAGGTTTGGCAGAGATTAAGCAGCAGCAGGGAGGAAGGACAACAAGCTGTGAATTAGGGTTCATGGGCAGAGATTCTGCAGCAGTGAGGAAGGACAGAAGTGAAGCAGCAGAAGTGAAGAGGGACATTGAGGAGATGCCAGTCAGGCTAGGTGTGAAGAGGGTCAGCAGCAGCGGGGAGGAAGGACAACGAGAAGCCGCCAATTGGCTAAGTGGGCAGAGATTCAGCAGTAGCAGTGAGGAATGACAAGGAGGAAATACCAATCAGGATAGGTGGATAGAGATTCAGCAGCAGCGGGGAGGAGGAACACTAATGAGCTGTCAGTCATGGTACGGTGACTGGACATTAAGCAGCATAAGAGAGGAGGGACACTGTCAATCAATTTAAACCTTCAAATTATGATTTAGATTTTCACAGTAAGTACACCACTCTCAGCAGGTCTACTTCATAATGTATGCAGCTTGTACTGCGAAATCCGCAGACATAGGCTCATTAAAGCACAGACCAAAGAGTTTTATAATGTTCTAATTAGAATCAAATAATCTTCAGCAATCTGACTTTAAAAAAAAAATCTGGAATAATAATAGGAGAGGTGTTTAAAAACTATTCACCTGTTCAATCCCCCACCCTGACCCTGGCACAAACATGAGAGTTATTTTTTATTTATTTTTTTCCAACTATCTTGACCCGCAGCTCGTTCATATGTTTATTATCAACCAATTAATTCAATGAAATTTTAAATAGAAGATATATATATTTAAAATAAGTGAAATTATTTTTTACAAAAAAATAAAAAATAAGAAAAAATAAGAAAAAGAATGAGAACCTAACAGTTTGCTATGGCTTTCTTCTCGTGATTATATTGATAGGTTGCTATGGATACGGCCATAAATAGTAGAGTGAGTAGGTTGGCTTCATTCGATAAATCCTCGTCGTGTGTGGATTGTTTTTTTTACTAAAAATTAGTCATCTTCATTTTTCTTATTCTGAAACTGAAAGGTAAATAGCAAAAAAAGAAAATCCTAAAGTATATTTAAAGAAAAATATCTTAAAAAGGAAATTAAGTGACAATCACTTATGGGCGTTGGGTCATTTTGGTTTGGTCCCTCTACTCTAACGCCTTATAAACTATGGTTTATATCTTGTAGTGGCATCCATGTGACCAACTGACAAGGACAACAGCTTCCCATTAGGACCTTAGTTAGGATGTCATCATGCCTCGGGACTTGATCAGATGGCCTCTTGCTGCGTGGTCAGTTTCCTTCCCTTCTGAGCCATAGCCTGGTATGGTAATTCCTTGTCAGAATCCTAATGGATATACAGTTGTGGCCAAAAGTATTGACACCCCTGTAATTCTGTCAGATAATACTCAGTTTCTTCCTGAAAATGATTGCAATCACAAATTCTTTGGTATTATTATCTTCATTTAATTTGTCTTCAATGAAAAAAAACAAAATAGAATGAAGCAAAAAGCAAAACATTGATCATTTCACACAAAACTCCAAAAATGGGGCGGACAAAAGTATTGGCACCCTCAGCCTAATACTTGGTTGCACAACCTTTAGCCAAAATAACTGCGATCAACCGCTTCCGGTAACCATCAATGAGTTTCTTACAATGCTCTGCTGGAATTTTAGACCATTCTTCTTTGGCAAACTGCTCCAGGTCCCTGATATTTGAAGGGTGCCTTCTCCAAACTGCCATTTTTAGATCTCTCCACAGGTGTTCTATGGGATTCAGGTCTGGACTCATTGCTGGCCACCTTAGAAGTCTCCAGTGCTTTCTCTCAAACCATTTTCTAGTGCTTTTTGAAGTGTGTTTTGGCTCATTGTCCTGCTGGAAGACCCATGACCTCTGAGGGAGACCCAGCTTTCTCACACTGGGCCCTATATTATGCTGCAAAATTTGTTGGTAGTCTTCAGACTTCATAATGCCATGCACACGGTCAAGCAGTCCAGTGCCAGAAGCAGCAAAGCAACCCCAAAACATCGGGGAACCTCCGCCATGTTTGACTGTAGGGACCGTGTTCTTTTCTTTGAATGCCTCTTTTTTTCTCCTGTAAACCCTATGTTGATGCCTTTGCCCATAAAGCTCTACTTTTGTCTCATCTGACCAGACAACATTCTTACAAAACGTTTTAGACTTTCTCAGGTAAGTTTTGGCAAACTCCAGCCTGGCTTTTTTATGTCTCGGGGTAAGAAGTGGGGTCTTCCTGGGTCTCCTACCATACAGTCCCTTTTCATTCAGACGCCGACGGATAGTACGGGTTGACACTGTTGCACCCTCGGACTGCAGGGCAGCTTGAACTTGATTGGATGTTAGTCGTGGTTCTTTATCCACCATCTGCACAATCTTGCGTTGAAATCTCTCATCAATTTTTCTTTTCCATCCACATCTAGGGAGGTTAGCCACAGTGCCATGGGCTTTAAACTTCTTGATGACACTGCGCACGGTAGATACAGGAACATTCAGCTCTTTGGAGATGGACTTACTGTAGCCTTGAGATTGCTCATGCTTCCTCACAATTTGGTTTCTCAAGTCCTCAGACAGTTCTTTGGTCTTCTTTCTTTTCTCCATGCTCAATGTGGTACACACAAGAACACAGGACAGAGGTTGAGTCAACTTTATCCATGTCAACTGGCTGCAAGTGTGATTTAGTTATTACCAACACCTGTTAGGTGCCACAGGTAAGTTACAGGTGCTGTTAATGACACAAATTAGAGAAGCATCACATGATTTTTCTAACAGTGCCAATACTTTTGTCCACCCCTTTTTTATGTTTGGAGTGGAATTATATCCAATTTGGATTTAGGACAAATAATTTTTGTGTTTTTTCATTGAAGACAAATTAAATGAAGATAATAATACTAAAGAATTTGTGATTGCAATCATTTTCAGGAAGAAACTGAGTATTATCTGACAGAATTGCAGGGGTGTCAATACTTTTGGCCACAACTGTATTTATCTTTGCATATTTTCCCTTGCTTGATTGCTAGTCAGGTGTTCTCACTTGCTTGTTTTGTCTTTGTCCTATCACATCCCGGGTGGAGTTATTTTTACTTTCCTTTCACCAGCGTTCTTTGCTGGCTGTATTTCTAGGTGGATTTCTGCTAAAGAGTTCCAGTCCGTCAGCTAAAGGATTTCTCCTGGTAGGCTGAGACCAGTGTTGTATTTCTCTAGGTGTTCTCATTTGCCTTTCCTACACCTTCTTTCTGCTCTGTTAGGATAGTAGGAGGTTTCCCTTGCTTTCATTTATTATTCTCTATTTTCCCTTGTGCACGTGTTTTACGTTTGCTCTACTTGGGATTCTGTTTACCCCATCCCACCTTCCTTATCCTGGATAGTTGTTTGTAAATACCTTCCCTCTGGTTCCTGAGGAAGAACGAGAAACAGCTCGATGGTCTTTTAGGGAGACAGGTCCGATCTGCGGTTTCTAGTTTTGAACCTAGTGTTATTAGTCTGTACAGGAACCAGTAGGGTGTGGGTGCAGTTATAGGGTGGTAGGCTTTGTTTCTTCCTTTACCCATGTTGGTGTATATACGTGTATAACATAAGAACATTTAGACCCTCCCTTGAGGAACATTTGGAAGTGGTTTAGCCAAATCCACACCATTTACTGTCTTATTGTTTTGCAGGAGAATTCCAGGAAAATAAAAAATGTTGGCAAGTATGACCCAAGTAAACCTGAAGTCTAATACATTTTTAAAAAATTAGAATATTTTTGAATGATAGTGGAATGTTATAGTATTAAAATAGCTGTTACTCAATTTCCAGTTACACCAGAGATTATTAGAGCACCTGAATGCAACAAAACAACCTCCTAATCTAAAGGTAGACCTATGGGTCCTACTATATTCTCCAGGGACTAAGGCCGCCCATATAATAGCTCATGCTAAGACTTTCCCAAATAATCAAGTCTGATCAGGGAGAAGGAGCTATTACTTTCCATCACATGTATACAGTGCTGGGACATCTATCCCAACTCCCAAAGAAGATCAGTGTGGTTATCCACTTTCTCCCATCTAACTAAAATAAAAATATTTGTCAGGTCATAAATGCCCATTATCCATGAAACCTTTCTTTTTCTTCTTGGCTTGACATATCCTGAGATGAATGATGTTAGATGGCCAGTTTTGAAAAAAAAAAAAAAGATTTTGTGATACTCTGTCTGAAGAGGTTTACGATATACAGCCCTGCATGCGGTGGACTTTTGATTGATAGGCATCAATTGTCTGCACAATGTGGTAACAATGTTTTGAACTTGTAAGAAATTAGTCTCCTACACAAAACTTGAAGAAAATAAGAGTATACATATTTATAACGAGTAAATCCAATGGATATATATGTGAACAATCCACGCTGCCGTGAGATGAAAAGGAGCACCAAGGTATACAAGGATCGGTGGCTTTATTCTACGCGATTCGGAGCTATGTCCTTGCTCCCTTCTCAGGAAACCAACTGAATTACCATGGTTTCCTGAGGAAGGAGCAAGGATATAGCTCCGAAACGCGTAGAATAAAGCCACCATTCCTTATTTACATTTGAGCTCCTTTTCATCTCACGGCAGCACGGATCGTTCACATATATATTTATTGGATTTTCTCATTTGACACAACACATGAGCTTTGTGGATCCTGCAGCAGCTGCAAGCTGGTTGTGTGTCACACAACCTGACCAGGTGAGCAGTGACATTAGTGTGCACATAATATGTCACAAAGATAAGACCCTATTTTGCGCTTTTTGTATTCTCCATAGTTTGTTCCTTCATACACGTTTATAGGCTCAGCCACAACAATATATATATATATACACCCAGAACCAATTTCGGTTAATAGTCAAATACAGTGGAATGGAGAACACTCCAATATTGTGTCTTATTTCTGCACTGTTGTGGCTTCCACTTACATGAAAGAAGGTGGAAAACCATGTATCCCACCCAATGATGTCAAATATCTACCATCATATAAAGAAGACAGGTTGCTCCATTGAGGATTCAAGGTGTTCTCCAGCTAGAATGTTCGGCACTTTGCTATCAAACACAATCGTTGGAGAACTCAACAGCTCAAAGAAGCCTGCACAAAAGTTAGATAGGACTTAAACATCATGTAGTGGTGACCAAAAAGAAACCCATGTTGGTAGTCCAAGGCTGCCGGACCAGAGCCCTACGAATGTCCCTCTACCTGTCGGCATCTCTGGCTTCCCCTCTGACTTCCTAACCAGAAGAAGTCTAGGGGAGTATCTATTCTCCTTGTGGAGAGTATTCTGCCAGCCGGCAGTGAGGAGACTTTAAGCCACAATGCTCCTCTGGGAAATTGCATATGCAAATTGTCACTTAAGTAGACAAACTCTAATGCCACCAATAAAGGTAGCAATCCTAAAAGTCATAATCGACTCTTTTATGAGCCTTTTAATATGACTTAGGATTTGTACCAGATCAGAACCCCAAACTGCAGACCCTGCATTTCGAGGTGACTGCCCCTCATCAGAAGAAGCAATCGGAAGATGCCCAGGGCTCTTGATCGTTAGCCACAGACTACCAACACGGCAGCACAATCAGAATTTTGTGAATCAGTTTGCTCAACTCTACCACCATGATGGTTTGATGGTCACCAGTCAATGAAGCTTGACTGGAGAACCTCCCATTACTGGTTCTGTAGACTAAGGCATCACATAGGATCCACCAAAGAGTTTCAGACCTTTGATGTGTCACCAATGGTAATGGCTTCCATAAATATCTCCTCCATAACAGCCCTATGCAAGAAAACACTGTGCTCCAAAAACCAGGTCCATGACCTAAATCTAAGACCACTGAAATTTAAGTTCATATTTTGAGTCTAACAAGGATGCGTTGTCCAAAGTTGGAAGATCAGGCATTAATAATGTATAAGTCAAAGCGAGGAACATCGCATCAGGAGAAAAAGAGGCTTTTCTCAGCGTATAATAACGCAAACCCAGCATTCTCTAAGGTGAGATGTTGGATGAAGCACATGCACCGTAAGTGATGACTTAGACTGTTAGAGTAAATATGACAAGCTCGTCAAGTTAAGGCATGACATGTCCTAATAACTGTACACCGCTCCAAGGATCAAAGAGGCAAGGAGTAAATGGTGACGGCTCTTCACGACCGTCACGGTAAGGAAACATTCTTTATGTCAATGATACTAATAATTCTTTCATACAGGTGCACCTCAATGAATTTGAATATCATCGAAAAGTTAACTTTTTCAGTAATTCAATACATAAAGTGAAACACATATATTATATAGAGTCATTACACACAGAGGGATCTATTTCATGTGTTTATTTCTGTTAATGTTGATGATTAATGAAAACCCAAAGGTCATTATCTCAGAAAATTAAAGTAGGGAGAATGAAGGGTTAAACACCACGCTTCCGTAATCCACAAGACATCAAAGGGTGAATACAATATTGATTAGTCAACGCGTTTCAGGGCTCCGTGAAACATGGTAATGTGATATTGATTTGTCCTGAGGAAGGGGCAAGAGAGCCCTGAAACACATTGACTAATAAATCAATATTATATTCACCCTTTGATGTCTGGTGGAATACGGCAGCGTGGTGTTTAACCCTTCATCCTCCCTACTCTATATGCACCACGCTGGGGACTGCAGCAGCCGTGATCTGCTTTTATAGTGGTTGTGACTCTCACAACCACACAAGGTGAAGCCTCTGATACATATGTAGGTCATATTTTATCTCTCAGACCCTGCATCCTCCCTACTCTATATGCACCACGCTGGGGCCTCCAGCAGCTGTGATCTGCTTTTATAGTGGTTGTGACTCTCACAACCACACAAGGTGAAGCCTCTGATACATATTTAGATCATATTTTATCTCTCAGACCCTTCATCCTCCTACTTTAATTTTCTGAGATTTCTGAGAAAAACCTTTGGGTTTTCGTTGGCTGTAAGCCATGATCATGGTTGGCGGAAACGCTTACGTTTCAGGATTTATTGGTGTTTGGTTTTTATGAGATGGTCATGATAATGATTATAATTTTTGTATAATAAAAGTGAAGTTTTTGGAATTAAGTCCTTTTCCATTGGGGGAGTCTTCTTTCTTCTTCTCTGCTGACCCAATTAAACTTTGTTTTTCAAAGTGATTATGTATTATATAAGAGCTCTATCCAGTCTGTGCTTCTGGCGGTAACTTTGTTCCCATAACTAAGCCACCTACGGGACATTGTGTAAATTACACTTAAAATGGAAAATTACAGTTAAACCGTAATGTGAAGAAGCTTATTATAGTGGATTTACACGCTAGGATATCTGAACGATATCCTTGAAACGTCACAGATTTATGATCGTTGAAACTATATCGTTCGGACGTCGTTGCGTGTAAGCAAACGATATAGGATGAAAAGATCGTTGGATCGTTCATCCTAGATTTGAGATCCCGACCTCAAATCTATCGTTCGTCGTCCAATTAACGCTGCTTCAGGAAGCCGCATTGTTCAGTGTGACACCATGATGAACGATATCGTTCAAAAATCTCCTATTCCTGCCGCTTTATTATATCGCTCCCTCCTTCCTCTCCTATTCAACAGTTGCGCTGCTGCATAGGATATCTCTAACGATATCCTTGTGTGTGACAGCGCACTAACGATGTTGGAACGATCACGGTCATGTGATCGTTCCAAGGATATCGCTAACGATATCCTAGCGTGTAAACCCACCATTAGCTTGATTGATCAGTCAAATAAAACAGTGCCACCTACAGGACATCCGTGACAAGGAAGTCCACACACCTTCCGGGACACTGGCCACAGTGCAGGCATTCATTATTGCATGCGCCTGGGTCTGCTCCGTCATACCCTTGGGATGGACCCATCCTGCTGTAGCTCTTCGTCCCATTTGTGTTACACTCTGGATCACAGGCTAGCACTGCGGCTCCTCAGCGTACAGGGGGAAAGAGAAGTCAAACAGGGGTGAGTGAGACAGTGCACAACAGGGAGAGAGAAAGCTCAAGCGGAATGAGAGTACCCAAGGGGGAGACAGCACAAGGGGTGAGAAAGCGCAAATGGGGAAGAGAGAGCACATAAGGGGAAGAGAGTATGCAGGGGGAAGAGAAAGCACAAGGGGAGAGAGGGCGCACACAGTGGGAGAGAGAGCACACAGGGGGAGAGAGAGCACACAGGGGGAGAGACAGCACAAGGGAAGAGCACACAGAGGGAGAGAGATGGCACAAAGGGAGAGAGAGCGCATAGGGGGATGGCGAGCATCAGTGCTTGCCAAGCCATGGACACACCATGCAGCATCAAGCTCCCCCGCCTCCTCCTCTGTGGCAGTGTGATTAGTAGCGGGAGCAGTTGGATGTTCTAGAATCGCCCAATGCAATAGAAGCGGGCCCCATCTAGTGGTATTAATAAAGGTTTAAGGAGGACCTGTCACCCCCCTGCTGCATGGCAATCTAAAAGCAGCACTGAATGCAGCATGTCTTCTGCATTCAGGGAAGGGGTCCCCCATGTGTCTGTGTGCTGTGTACCTTGAGATATAGCCTTAGTAAAACTCACTGTTAGAAGCCATGAGGGCAGACCCTGGTGCAGAAGACAGCTCGATTGACGGGGGCCATTCCCTTCCGCTCTGCCACTCCTGCTGTGCTATTTATGCTTTGTTCAGACAGCAGGGCAGGAATCTGGAGCTGATGTCAGGACAAATGATTTGCATGCTGTGTGAGTCAGGATGAGTGAAAGAGAGGAGGAGGGCAGAGCCTGCACAGCAGAAGCAGCACAGAGAGGCAGAGGGGGAGGGAATGGCCACTGTCGATCGAGCTGGCACCTGCACCAGGGAATGCTCTCATGGCTTCTAACAGTGAGTTTGCCTAAGGCTATATCTCGGAGTACACAGCATACAGACACATGGGGGACCCCTTTCCTGAATGCAGCAGACATGCTGCATTCAGGGCTGCATTTAGATTGCCATGCAGCAGGGGGGTGACAGGTCATCTTTAATAGGATTATTCTATCTACATAAACCATTCTCTAAATGAAGATCTGCTGGCGGTCATCACTCCCTACCAATCAGCTGTACAATTCTCCTACAACGGTCACTAGAGGAGAAGTGTGGTATTACAACACAAAGTATAATTCATGTGTATTATACTTTTTCTTTAAAGGGAACAGAGACACTGATAATCTCCTGATATCATGGGCAGTGTTGCACTCAATTTCTTAAAGGGAATCTGTCAGGTCAAAAATCTTTTATATAACTGCTATCATTTTCTAATTCCTCGCTCTAAACTCTCTCTATTGATGTATTTCTTTCATTTCTATTTCCCTCCAATCTTCTGTAAACTTAAACAAAAGATTAATTCCATCTGTCACTCACAGTGAATGATCCACTTAGCTCTCTGCTATCCACTCCCCATAAGATGAATATGCATGTCACATATTCACACCACATCACTGCACAGGAGCTCAGTGTGTGTGTGTGGGGAGAGATGTACCCTCCTCTCTACTCTCTGTGTTTGTAGAATCACAAGAGGTCAAATACAAGACAGAAACTGTCACAGCAGGGATACCTGCTTAGAGAAACAAATGGAGTGTAGATACGGCAGATCTGCAATAGCTCTCTCCCTCCATGTCTTCAAAAGAACAGACCTCCTGTAAGTGAAACCTGACACTGCACTGAGAGCAAAGCGAGGAGGGAGGAAAGAGCTGCTGAGAGGGAGTGCATAATTACATGACAATTAATACATCAGCCGGACTATTGCTTGCTTATAGTGGAGTGGACTAATCCAGGAGCTTCCTGCAGGGTCTGTCAATGCTTATAACATGGAAACTTCAAACGTAACAATAATGATTTTATATGTTTTTAAAAGGTCTGCACAGACACTATTTAAGAGTAATATTAGTATTATACTGAAAAATGACCTGACAGAGTTCCTAGAAAAGGCCTGCGCCACCAGCCGCCCCCCTGCGCCCACCGATCCCACAATGGCTGTGCGTCCCCGAGGACGCACATACATGTGACCGCGTGGCAGTACATGCCGCTTTGGGGCCCAAGTGTCAGGGAGAGGAGGGGGAGAGCCTCCTGCTTCCAACTACTGCTGGCTCCGCCCCTCCCCTTGCTTCCTCTTACCAGATGGCTTTCATTATGCGTTCCACTGTGGAATGCATGCATCAGGCTGGTGCCTCCTCCTCCACAATAGTAGGTGGCACTTTTTGCTTTATGCGTTCCACAGTGGAACACACACTGGCTACGCAGCCACCTGAGTCTTCAGCAAAGGAGACCAGAGCAGCGGGGGAATGGGGAGAGGTAAGTACAGTTTTATTTTTTTGACTACACGATGGCCAGAAGACTATGGGGGGAGGAGGAAGGTGCATTATACAGTATGGAGTATGTTATGAGGCTGCACCATATAAGGAGATGAGGTTGCACTATATGATGAGATGAGGCAGCACTATATGGAAAGAGGAGACTGCGCTATATGGAGAGAGGAGGCTGCACTATAAGAGGCTGCACTATATGGAGAGAGGAGGCTGCACCACATGGAGAGAGGAGGCTGCACTATATGATGTTACACTATATGGTAAGAGGAGGCTGCACCATATGAGGTTGCTCTATATGGAGAGAGGAGGCTGAACTATATGAGGCTGCACTATATGGAGAGAGGAGGCTGCACTATATGGATAGAGGAGGCTGCACTATATGTAGAGATATGAGGCTGCATTATACTATATGGAGGGCTATGAGGCTGCCTTATACTATATTGAGGGCTTTGAGACTGCATAATGCTGTATGGAGGACTGAGGCGGCATTATACTTTATAGAGGACTATGAGGCTGCATTATATTATATGGAGGGTGGATAATAGGGGTGCATTATAATTGGATGACTATGGGGGCTACCTTATGAATGGGGGACTATAGGATGCATTATAATGCATAGCGGACTATGGGGGTATATTGTAATATATCGAAGAGTATGCATTATAATAATTGCAGGACTATGGTGGCGGGAGGAGGAAGACTATACATACCAGAACAGGGGACATGTACAGTACAGTAGAGTTTTCTGTATTTTCATGACTATGAAAACTGTAGATTCACCCTGAAGGCATCAAAACTATGAATTAACACATGTGGAATTATATACTTAACAAAAAAGTGTGAAACAACTGAAAATATGTCTTATATTCTAGGTTCTTCAAAGTAGCCACCTTTTGCTTTGATTACTGCTTTGCACACTCTTGGCATTCTCTTGATGAGCTTCAAAGCAGCAAAGCCCCCCACACCATCACACCTCCTCCTCCATGCTTCACGGTGGGAACCAGTAATGTAGAGTCCATCCGTTCACCTTTTCTGTGTCGCACAAAGACACGGTGGTTGGAACCAAAGATCTCAAATTTGGACTCATCAGACCAAAGCACAGATTTCCACTGATCTAATGTCCATTCCTTGTGTTCTTTAGCCCAAATAAGTCTCTTCTGCTTGTTGCCTGTCCTTAGCAGTGGTTCCCTAGCAGCTATTTTACCATGAAGGCCTGCTGCACAAAGTCTCCTCTTAACAGTTGTAGAGATGTGTCTGCTGCTTGAACTCTGTGGCATTGACCTGGTCTCTAATCTGAGCTGCTGTTAACCTGCCATTTCTGAGGCTGGTGACTTGGATGAACTTATCCTCCGCAGCAGAGGTGACTCTTGGTCTTCCTTTCCAGGGGCGACCCTCATGTGAGCCAGTTTCTTTGTAGCACTTGATGGTTTTTGCAACTGCACTTGGGGACACTTTCAAAGTTTTCCCAATTTTTCAGACTGACTGATCTTCATTTCTTAAAGTAATGATGGCCACTCGTTTTTCTTTACTTAGAATTTGTATTATGGCAAGAAAAAAGCAGCTAACAGTCTATTCAGTAGGACTATCAGCTGTGTGTCCACCAGACTTCTGCACAACACAACTGATGGTCCCAACCCCATTTATAAGGCAAGAAATCCCAATTATTAAACCTGACAGGGCACACCTGTGAAGTGAAGACCATTTCCGGTGACTACCTCTTGAAGCTCATCAAGAGAATGCCAAGAGTGTGCAAAGCAGCAATCACAGCAAAAGGTGGCTACTTTGAAGAACCTAGAATATAAGACATATTTTCAGTTGTTTCACACTTTTTTGTTAAGTATATAATTCCACATGTGATAATTCATAGTTTTGATGCCTTCAGTGTGAATCTACAATTTTCATAGTCCTGAAAATACAGAAAACTCTTTGAATGAGAAGGTGTGTCCAAACATTTGGTCTGTACTGTATATCACAATAAGAGCACTATTCCAGGATAAGGGACATTAATACATAATGAAGGGGAGAGGGGTCAATTCGTACGTCTTTATAGTATTTAGAATGTTAAACAGGGCCCATACAACTGACCTACATGCGCAGGGGGGCCAAGGTTTAAATTTTCCATTGGGGCCCATCGGACTCTAGGAAAGGAAAGCTACTTTGCAAAAAGTCTTCTAAACCTTGTATAGGTTTGTGTCTAGATCTCCTATGCAGAGTTATTTATATCCATAAATACAGATTACAAACAAAGCCTGGGACGTCTGATCATGCTTAAAGAGGTTGTCCAGAATTCTATTAACATGGCTAATTTCTTTAAAAAACAGCACCAACCCCTGTCTATAGGTTTTGCGTGATATTGCAGCTTCAAGTAAGTGAATGGGCCAATGCTGTAATACCACAATGCAACCTGTAGACAGAGGTGGCACTGTCTTTGAAAGAATGCAACAAAGTTTTATTAATCTTGCATATCCCCTTTAACCTATTCTTTCTTAGCTACAGATAGAAGAAGGCGAAAGCGAGTTACATGTTTGCAGAATCAGACTACACTATTTGTTTGTAGTCTGTAACCATGGAGATGCATAAATCTGCATAGCGGCTGAACACCAAATAATAGGAGATTTATAATGAAGACTCATTGATATCTTTGGGCTATTAGTTGGAGATTAATCACTTTTTTGCCATTAGGGGGATTTTTTTTGGGGGGTTGGGGTGGTAAGCAAAATAGAGTCATACAACTTTAAGCCACCACAAAATATTTGTTTGGAAAATAAAATAATGCTGAGGTTTCCTTAACGTTAAAAGGTGCATTTAGCTGACAAAACAATTTGTAAAGCAATTCAGGTAATTGACTTCTTGGAACACAGTGCAAATAGAAATGAGTCGTAAAACTTACATATAAAACCAACATAATCTTAAGAAAATACTGCTGAACATCCCATGGAATATAATACACGGCTTCTTAAAGGAAGTTTTAACCCCAAAACTGTATAATTGGAAAAATATCAGTAAAGTAGTAAATTAGGGATTGGAGTAGAAGCAAACATTTGGCATCGGTATTCCCATCCCTTACAGAGATATTGGAATGTTTTAATTTAGATGTGGTGGCCATTTTTTAAAGGTGAAACAGGAAGTTACTTTTTAATAAGATTCTAAGCAGCTGATGAAAAAAAATTAAAGAAATACTTGTAACTTTCTTATAGATAAAACAACTGATCATATTTAGGGGACATTTTATTTGGTAGAAATTCTGCCCTTTAAGAAAATAAAAGCCCTCATTTCCTTTAGATCTCCTCCAACTCGCCCATTCTTGGCTGAGGCCTCCTGTGTTCACTATGAACCCCTGCCAGACATTACACACACAAGGTCGATTCCACCTATATCATGCTTGATTGCCTGTCTATTAGTAGCTTATATTTAGGTACGCCTTCAACACGTGACCATTGATCAGACTCTTGAGACCCCAATGATCATGATGGAGGAGCCACAACCTTAGAAATATTTTAATCAACAAATCTTCTTATCCAGTCAAACACTTTTTTCCTGCCTTAATCTTGATAGACTAAAACACCCAAATTATTTTTTTTCCTCTGAAAATATAATTTTCATTTTTATGATTTGTTTAATATCTTTTATTTTCTATCTACAAAACAGTTAAGTATTATCATCGACAACTAGCAATTTATATGAGTTCAGTTTGTGGAATATTAAATATTTATAAGTACATGTTAGATGTCATTTAGGATTGTTTTATTTTCTTATCTCAGCGCTTATTTTCCTTGTTTTTGTTTCTGCTTTTGCACTTTTCGACACCATCAAGCCATTAATAATTCAACATGAAAACTGCAAAGCACGGTAAAAAAAAAATGTTTTTTTTTAGTTTTTTTTCTTTGTTTTTTAGAAGTGTAATATATAAAGATTTTCTTCAAATTTTATAAAACTTTTAGGCTGAAGAGTTATTAAAAAGTTACTTAATCTAAAACAAAAGATGTAAAACATAATTTAAAAGAGGAAAATTGAATCAAAGGGAATCTGACACCAGATTTTTACCACCTAACCTGAGAGTTTTATAATGTAGGGCCAGAGATCCTGATTCCACTGATGTGTCACTTACTGGGCTGCTCAGTGTAGTTTTGATAAAGTCAGTGGAGATTATCATTGCAGGACTACTTGGCCTACTTCAAGGTAGTCCATCATATTCATTAACTGCTAAATCTGTAGCAGAGGAAATAGTAATTTGATCAAAATGACAGAAAACAGTTCATTAAGTGACACATCGCTGGAATCAGGGTCTCTATCTCTACATTTTACTGCTCTCAGATGGAATGGCAAAAACCTGGTGACAGGTTCCCTTTAAAACTGAACTAGAAAAATTTCTCCAAAATAATTTAAAGGGAACCTGTGAACAGGATTTCCCAAAATATGATATATATTTTCAAACCTTTTTTTCCCCTCCAAAATTGGGGGGAATATGGGGGATGTGTTTTATAATCTGAACAGCAGCTTACCGGTGGGGAGAAGGGAGCGGTGGTGGAGTAGGGTCACAGGAGGCAGGATCATGGTGGTGGGGTTTGGCAGCAGTAGCATGGTGGAACAATGCTGTGGAGGGCTCTAGGTTTGGAGGAAGGGGTGACCCGGTAAAGTCATCGCTGAGTGCATCTCCCGGCAGTACACGGTGCGATAGCCGAAAGGAAAATGGCTGCTGAGGCAGCGCAGATGAAGAACTTGGACAGCCGAGAACGTCATGTGCAGATGGAGGTTTCGGCTGTCTGAGATCTTCATCTATGCCTGTGCTGCCT
Source organism: Allobates femoralis (assembly GCA_033576535.1). NCBI lineage: Eukaryota > Metazoa > Chordata > Amphibia > Anura > Aromobatidae > Allobates > Allobates femoralis. The sequence continues at coordinate 722,310,036 of JARQOC010000002.1, forward strand.
CTGCAGACATTTTCTTTTTGGCTATCGTGCTATGGATTGCTGGGAGATGCACTCAACATTTCCCCACCGTGCAGCCAGCAACCCCTACCACGACGACCCTGCCTCCTGTGACCGTTCCCCCTCCACCACAACTGCTTAGGAGACGCACTGGATTATAGGAGGAACCCCTATTTTAATTTCTTCCTTTAAATTTGGGGTGCACTTTATAATCTACAAAATACAGTATATTAAGTATGAAAACTTTAGAGGAAGATTATTCAGCAACCACAGATCGGATCCTTCACTGCAGGTATCAGATTAATCAGTACCACAGTGACATTATGACCGAGGCTTTACTATATAGTGATAAATCCTGATGACAGGTCCTCTTCAACCTTTTTTATGGCTAAATGTATCCCAAAATGAGGGTGTATCACAACAGCTTTGAAAATAAAACAATTATTTTACGATACTCTGTTGGGAGATGTTTATGCTATATGTGTTTACCTATGGACACCAGTAGTTAGGGTGCAAATTGCAGCCCACCGAGAGTTTTGCTAGCATCTTATGATTATATCAGTAAGGTAACGGTGGACTCATGTGTATTTGACATTACTGTGTATCACTTTTTGGCATTTTTATAGTGTATACACAGTAGTGCCACCTTGAAAATAATCCTGGGTAGTAAGTGTCTCCACACTAAGTCAACTTAGTTTCTACACAAGGAAAACAAAATGTGAACGGGAACATAAAATGGAACAATGCAGTAGGTGCATGTTCACACTGGCCTCAAAACCAATGAAAAAATATATAGTGAGCAAAATACCATAAATAAATGAAAAAATAAATTGCAAAGTGCAGAAAAGTAAAATAGTGACATTAGTTGATCAAAAAATGCGCAAGCTGTCCCACCGCGTCAAGGCAACCCCATCGGGACAGTCCCTACCTAGCAGTGTTTAAACCTTACTACATGTCCTGCGACATATGTATGGCAAGGAATGAGTAGGCCTGGGCCCCAATAGAGAACACCAGCAGTAGGAAGCTATATATATTAAATAATGTCCAGCTCATAAGGTAGGCCACACCTACATTTCCTTATGTTATTTTGATGTCATTGCAAACTTAGGTGTGGCCTACCCAATGAGCTGTACATTATTTAATGTGTATAGCCTCCTACAGCTGGTGTTCTCTATTGGGACCCAGGCGTACTCATTCCTTGTCATACATACATCGCAGGACATATGGCAAGGTTTTAACACTGCTAGGTAGGCACTGTCCCGATGGGGTTGCCTTGACGCGGTGGGACAGCTTTTGCATTTTTTGATCAAGTAATGTCACCAAGTACCTTATTTTACTTTCATGCACTTTGCAATTTATTTTTTCATTTATTTTAGGGAATTTTGCTCACTTTATATTTTTTCATTGCTTTTGCTGTTAGCTTCTACACAGTAGTAGCACTTCCAAAATAATCACAGTAAATGAGAACCCTCCATACTGTAGTTCTCCTACTATGACAACATGGTCTCTACACAGTAGTGCCATTTTGAAAACAATGCTATACATCATATAGCCTCACACTACGGCAATATAACGTCTACACAGAAGAACCAACTTGAAAATATTCCAGTACATGAGAAACCTTATACAGTCCTCGCACAATACACTCGCAGTATAGATATAGTGTTTACACAGTAGTACCACCTTGAAAAGAATTCCCGGTCATGATCAACCTCATACAGTACTGACATTATGGCGGTATAGTGTCTACACAGTAGTACCAGCTTGCAAAGAATACCAATAGGAGAACCATCATATAGTACCCACACTATGCCAACATAGTCTCTACACAATAGGGTCAACTTGAAAAGAGTCCCTGTACAAGAGAACCCTCGTATAGTCCTCACACTATGATAACACAGGATCTACCCAGTAGTACCACCTACAAGAAGAATCTCAGTACATGAGAAGACTTATCTTGTATAGTCCTCACACCATAACATCATGGGTTGTACACAGTAGTACCACCTTGAAAAGTATTTCAATACATGAGAACCATCATGTGTTATCCACAGTTATACAGCATAGTGTCTAGACAGCAGTATCATCTTGAGAAGAGTCCCAGTAGATGAGAACACTCATATAGTCCTCATACTATGACAATATAGTGTCTACACAGCAGTACCACCTTGATAAGAATGCCAATAGAAGAACCATCATATACGTAGCACCCACACTACGGTAACAACAGTGTCACCTTGAAAAGAATCCCAGTCCGCGAGAAACCTCATATAGTCTTTACACTAAGATAACACAGGCTCTACACAGTAGTGCCACCTTGAAAAGAAACTCAGTACACGAGAAGACTTATATAGTTCTCACACCATAACAACATGGGTTCTACACAGTAGTACCACCTTGAAAAGTATTTCAATACATAAGAACCATCATGTGGTATCCACAGTTATACAGCATAGTGTCTAGACAGCAGTATCATCTTGAGAAGAGTCCCAGTACATGAGAACCCTCATATAGTCTCCACACTGTGATACCATACAGTCCGCACAGCAGTATCACCTTGAAAAGAATACCAATAGGAGAACCGTCCACATTATGGCAACGTAGTGTCTACACAATAGTGTCACCTTGAAAAGAATCTCAGTATATGAGAACCCTCACATAGTCCTCACACTATGATAACACAGGGTCTACACACAGTAGTAACACCTTGAAAAGAAATTCAGTACATGAGAAGACCATATCATCATTGGTTCTACACAGTAGTACCACCTTGAAAAGTATTTCAATACATGAGAACCATCATATAATGCCCACACTATTAGAGCATAGTGTCTAGACAGCAGTACCATCTTGAAATGAGTCCCAGTACATGAGAACCCACATATAGTCCTTACACTATGACAATATAGTGGCTACACAGCAGTACCACCTTGAAAAGAATACCAATAGCAGAACCATCTTAAAGAACCTAAACTATGGCAACAGTGTCTACACAATAGTGTCACCTTGAAAAGAATCCCAGTACTTGAGAACCCTTGTATAGTGCTCACACTATGATAACACAGGGTCTACACAGTAGTACCACCTTGAAAGTAATACCAATAGAAGAACCATCATATAGTACCCACATTATGACAACATATGGTCTACACAGTGGTACCATCTTGAAAAGAATGCCAATAGGAGATCCATCATATAGTACCCATACTATGACAACATATGGTGTATACAGTGGTACCATCTTGAAAAGAATACCAATAGAAGAACCATCATATAGTACCCACACTATGACAACATATGGTCTACACAGTAGTACCACCTTGAAAAGAATGCCAATAGGGAACCATCATATAGTACCCATACTATGACAACATATGGTCTACACGGTGGTACCACCTTGAAAAGAATGCCAATAGGGGAACCATCATATAGTACCCACACTATGACAACATATGGTCTACTCTACACAGTAGTACCACCTTGAAAAGAATACCAATAGGGGAGCCATCATATAGTACCCATACTATGACAACATATGGTCTACACGGTAGTACCACCTTGAAAAGAATACCAATAGGAGAATCCTCCTTACGTCATCACATTATGACAACATTGTACCATCTCGGCCATCATAAATCCCTTCTCACATTGGGCTCAGTGATCTGTGATGGCGTTCGTGCTATGGTAGATTTCGGAGGGATCGTTACTTGAAGCCATTAGATTTCTGCTCACATTCCAATGAGAATCCGGAAGGTCACTCCATATTTTAAGAGTTGAACGGTTACGTTGAGATAATAAGACGGAAATAACGAGTAAAGATGAACTTATTTTTTGATTTCAGCTCTTTAGCTCTTCGGCTTCTTTATTAGCTGAGCTCGGAGCAAATGTGACTTGGACTATAACTTGTGAAAATGTGTTTTTGGCTTCTCATTAAACTTTAAACTCTTCTCTATAAAAGACACAAATGCCTTTGATTAATGGCACATAAAAGAGGCATATGTTTCTCCATCGAAGCTCGGTGAATGTTCTTGCTCTACAGCAGTTAACTACAGCTTATCATGCCAACTTAAGAAAGTGCCAAGCTGGAGGGTACAAATCCAAGTTTCTTAAGAACTAAGGGAAACGATTTCTTTTAGACAAACTAAGACATTAATTTAGGGTTGAGAGGTTCATTCTTCTACAAAATTCCAGGTCTACTTTCACCGTGACCTGACATGAGAGTACAGTGTAACAATGACCCCAACGGTTAATTACTGGCTACAGCTTCCATATATAAGGTGACACCTTCTCTATAAAGGCATTTTATACAATACAGTAATGGGGCTAAGAAGACCTATATTTTGTGCTATTACGTTCATTATATTTTTCCTTAGGGGTTGGTCTTTCCCTAAGAGCTCTCACTTCACACAGCCACCAAGTTTAACAGTTTGGATGGCCTAACAAGAGCTGCATTAGTCATATTGCTTTGCCTTAAATATGGACAACCCCTTTAAATGACAAAGCTATGATTTCCTGCAGCCATCATTAGCGGGAACTTACTTTAACTTATTTTTATTGGGAATAAACAGAAAATGTATACATCTATATATATGGCGGCTGTGAGAGGGCTCATATGTTATATAGAGGGACTGTGTGGGGGATCACTCTGTATCAGGGGCTGTGTAGGGGAGCACACTTTATATAGGGGGTCTGTTGTGTGGGCTCATACTGTATATAGAGGGTCATTTGTGGGCTCATATGTTATATAGGGGAGGTGTGTGAGGACTCATACTGTATATGGGGGGCTATATGTGGGGGATCATAATGTATATAGAAAGCTGTGTGTGGGCTATACTGTATATATGGGGGTTATGTCAGAGCTCACTGTATATAAAAGGTTACGTAGGGGCTCATACTATATATAGCAGCTGTGTGGGGGATCATATTTTATATAGGGGGTCTGTTGTGCGGGCTCATACTGTATATAGGGGGCTGTTTGTGGGCTCATACGTTATATAGGGGTGGTGTGCTTTTCCCATGTTCTGACTCCTGCTTGAATGATGACTACCTTGCCTCCCAATTTTGTCCCCGATGCGATGTTTTGGCTTCGACCCTACTTAGCGACCATTCCTACCTCTAGGTCGCACGTCTGGAAAGCAGCTCTTATGTGGTAGCAATCCACTGGACCCCACTGTAACACCAGATCCTTCTCTTTGGGTTAAAGGTAGTGTGGGGTTCCTCTGGAACCTGGCTGATAAAGTGGCTGGTGCCAGGTCTGTACGAGCGTAGCCTTTTTCAGCCTGTGGCCTCAGAAGTATCACACTATAAAACTAGGCTCAAGTACCAAGTGCTAAAATGCCAAGAGTGGGTGATCCAAACTGAGTAACTTGAAGCTAATGGGCCCTGATGCGAAAGCTCCAATGGCCCCCAATTATTGCAAATCTTTAATATCAGTGGGCTTTATCTGTAGGCCAGAGGGACTTTTGGGTACAATTCCAACCCCTGCAACCATTGTTTTTACACCCCTGGTGATGCCCCTTTGCTACCAAGATGAATACTTGTGAATAAATCAGCGGAATATCAAAGGAATTGCTGGATACGCTTCACAAATCCAAAGTATCATAATAATCATTTTTCTGAAATCTTCTTTATTGAGAATTTAGTCAATTAATGGCCTCATTTAGGGCTGACGGTTGGAGATTTCCCATTACTCCATATTTTCAATCATCATCAACTTGTTACTACAGCACACGCAACGCAGCAGGAAACGTTTATTGCTTTTTGTGTGTATGATCATCGGCAGTAACTCATCTCATACTACAGGAAAAGAAGAAATGTTTCATATCTATTACCTCTATAATTAAAGCCATACTTTATAACTGGAGCTTAGTTCCACCGACGGAATGTTAAGGTGAAATGTTCCGAAACACAAACAAGACCATGGTACCTTACTCCGGGGTGACAGGTCTCACTAGAGAAACCGACCTTAATAAGCTCAGTGTGAACCTTCATCATGAAAGGCACTGGAGTGTGCACAATTAGACGGCATTCCACAATTCAGCCTAGTTAAAATACACTAGCATTTTAGTTTAACTAAGACGAAGTGTTGGACATGTTTTTGGAATGGCCATGTGTAATTATGGTGCTGGAAACACTCTGCTATTTAAAGTCACAAACCAAGAGGAAAGGCTATATGTTATATCTAGTTCCTCTAGGGAGCAGCATGACAAGGGATGTAGAGAACCCCAAATACAGAACGTCGGTTATTCTGCCCCCTTAGGTTAGAGGATAACATTATTGTAATATGACCATGTGCAGTGGATATACCGTAAATAATATACTATGTACAGATCACAGGATGATTGGGGAGATTTACAAATTAAAGGGAATCTGTCAGGTCAAAAATCCGTATGTAACTGATATAATTGTCTAATTCCTCTGGCGAAGCCCTGACTATTCATGTATTTATTTTATTTATACTTCACCCTCTATCCTCTGTAAACTGCAAATAAAGAGATTCATTCCATCTGTCAATCACAGTGAGTGATCACTTACTTCTCTGCTGACCACTCCCCAGGGAATGAATATTCATGTATCACTACAATGCACAGAAGCAAAGTTCAGTAGAAGTCACTTACATTGGAGGGGGAGGGGCTGTATCCTTCTGTCTGTGCTCTCCTTGTATGCAGCAAAACAAGTGTTGAAATAATCAACCAGAATCTCTCACAGACAGCACAAGCTCCTGCTCAGAGCAACAAATGGAGGAGGTAGCCTTATCTAGCTGCGCTTTCAGACATCAGATATGTGTCTGCCAGTCTGCCAAGTCTCCCTCCTCTCCTTCCCCATCTGATGCTGCTTGCAGGACAGGAAAATGAAACTAGAAGTGAGGAACAGAGCACAGGGGGAGGGAATGCCAGCCTGGTAGAGAGTGAATAATAAATGAACATTTACATATGCTGGACTAGTCAGCAATGAAAACAATGGACCGGACTTGTGAAGCAGCTGTCTGCTGGGTGTGCAGGTGTTTATAGCAAGAGAACTACAAAGGGTACGATAATGATTTTTACATATTCTGAAAGGCCTACCCCAGCACTATCCAAGGTATCTATTAGTATCATACTGATAAATTACCTGACAGTCTCTTTAAAAGAACACTCTATGAAATGTCTAGTAGAGGACCTCAGAGGTGGAGTATGGAAAGGAATCTAAAGAATCCCAAATAGAGGACTCATGTCATTCTTTGCCTCCTGTGATCAAATAATGCCATTTGTGTATAGCAGCATACAAAGTATTTAGTGTTTGGAGGACATGACCATATGTAATTATGGTGCCTGAAAAACTGTGCTACATATAAGTCATGGGGTAACTGATGAGTTGCAAAAAAAGATAGCGTTAAAGAAAAAGTCTATGTAATGCCTTAGTACAGAACCTCAGGTTGCGGGCTATACATTACATATAGGCACATATATAAGAAAATCTCAGGACAGGAACATTTTTTAACACATCCAGTTGTGGAACTTATTAGTATTCTAAGATCTATTAATTAAAATGTACAATTGTTCGAGTCACAACCTGTTTAAGAAAATTTGTTATGCCGGGTTCACACCACAGCCTGATCAGGTCCGGGGCTGTCTACCGGACAGCGCCGGACCTGATTTTGACATAATACAGCCCTATGGGGCCGGATGGAAGCTATGTGCCATCCGGTTTCCATCTGTCTGAGAGGATCTGGGTGAATTCGGATTTTTCTCCCAGACACAAACGTTGCTTGCAACATTTTAGTGTCCGGGGCGAAAATCTGCCCAAATCGGATTCTCCGGAACTGGGGTGATCTGGCGCTCCCTAACATGGGAGTCTATGGCGCCGAATCACTCCGGTCCGTCAAAAACATCGGATCCGGGAACCAGGCGCCGGCTGCTAAACTTCAGCACCACCAGCTGTCCCCTGCACAGATTTCAGGAACGCGGCTAGCTCTCGCTAGCCGCGATCTTGAAATTCCAGCTGAGCTCAGCTGCATCCGGCTGCGAATCGGACCGGAGGGCATATTTGCCCTCCGGTTCTGTTCCTAGATCGGGTTTGGGGCTGTCCGTTTTTACCGGACAGCCCCGGACTGATCAGGCCGTGGTGTGAACCTGGCTTTAGGATTATGCAAGACCAAATATAACAGATTGTGACATTCTAAACTCATCTCTGCTTGGTCGTCTATTAATGTTAGCATCGTCATCAATGATGAAAGAATTTGGCCCGATTTGTCCAACTTCTGAGACAATCGCATCAGAGCCAAGAATCAACGATACAAAGAATATTTCTTAAGAAAACCATGGAGGAGTTGATAGCTGTGTTCTACCCTCTTACATATGGAATACACTGCGTAGGTCATGACGACATATGGCGCACCCTATGGCTCCTCGGATGGTATATGACGCTTTGTGTACTTACTGCACAGAATATAACAGATTTGTGTGTGGGTTTCGCTCTTGGCAAGTAATGATCAATTTGTATTATTTTATTATTTTGCTGGGAGGAAAGAAAAACAAAGTAGTGCGGTGGTAGTAAACCTTCGCGAGGCAAATCACATTGCTAGGTAAATGTAAGGACTTGTCTAATTTAGGCAATTTCCTGTATTGATGATTCATGTTCTGATGTATAGGCGACCATATGGAGTCCCCCCGACCCCCCTCAAGTTTTCTGAGCAATTGGATACTGGAAAATTAATATAAGGTTTATCGACATCCAAGATAGACTCTTCAATGCAAGACTACCTCCCCCCGAATTACCTTCATATGTCCTAAAAGAGTACTGAAAGGGGAAAGGCCGGAATTAACCTTTCCCACTTTATCGGTTCACAAGCCATTCTCATTTGTCTGTAAGTCTTTCATCCTATCCTACCTTGGCTATCCTGAGAAGTGTAACGCAAGATGATGAGGTTAATAAAACATATTTTTGTGATACTTTATTATGAAATGGTTATGCAGTCGGTGTCTGTAGACACCAAGTGTTTGTTATGCGATGGCTTCATCATTTCTTTGCGGTCTCTGGTCCCACAATACCATCTTGTGCCAGTAACTCCTGAATAACCAGGATCAGAAGTTATATCACAAGCTCTCGATGTAAGTCTATGCGAGCCAGATCAAGGCCAGAATGAGGCAAGAACAAAGCAAAATGATGCCAGAATGACACCAGAACAGGGCCAGAATGAGGCTCGAATGGATCCAGAATGAAGCCAAAATGACACCAGAATGAGGCCATAAAATTCATAGATACACTTGTTACTTTAAGGATAAAAACAACCTTAATGGTGTAGACAGAGTCAACCTGCAGCATAACACAATGTAAATTCACCCTACTGGGGGAAAAGGGGCGATTCTCAGTGTCATTTTACAGAGCAACTAAAAGACAACCCTAGAGAATTCTATGAGCCACAACCCCTTAAGATCACTTTTGACCTGAAAACAGGTCCTCTTTGAAAGAGGTTCTACACTACAATTCTGATTCCATATGTCTCCCCCCAAGTAAAATAAAAAAGCCTGTACTCACCTCTGGTGTTGGCGCTCTTCCAGTGGTGCTGGTAGTCAACACGTAGTGAGCGCTGCTGCGGCACAATTCCTGCTGATTCCTTCTGTATCCAAAGAAAGCCGGCAGTGACTGGACACGGGGCTCGTGTGACGTCACAATGTCACGTAAGCCTTGTTAATACAAGTACCGACACAGCTGGAACAGCGGCAGCACAGGAGGTGAGTATAGGCTATTTTTTATTTATCCTGATAGAGACATGTGGAATCATATCATAACTACCGTATATACTCGTGTATAAGCCGAATTTTTGAGCACAAAAATTGTGCTGAAAAGTGCCCCCCTCGGCTTATACACGAGTCAGTGATGGCTCAGTGTGTGTGGGGCCGGTGTCCGGGGGCTGGAGGAGGTGGGGGAGGCTGTACAGTGAGCGGGCAGTCACATGCCCCCGCTCATTAGTGCAATGCAATATGCACTGCATCCCCCTATCCATCAGCGGCAGGGGGAGCGGTGCATATTACATTGCACTGTGTCAGCGCTCCTCCGCCCCCCCCCTGTGGGTATACAGCGGGTCCCCCCCTTGTGGTATATACACCCCCCCCCATTGCTGCCGCACACCTGTAAAAAGAAGAGTTTTCATACTTATCCTCCTGCTGTCACCGCGCGCGCATCCTCCGCTCTCCTTCCTGCTTGTACCCGGCGTCCATCCACGTGATCACGCACAAGTAATGACGTCATTATTTGTGCGCGGTCATATGGATGGACGCCGGGTGCAAGCAGGAAGGAGAGCGGAGGATGCGTGCGCGGTGACAGCAGGAGGATAAGTATGAAAGCTCTCTTTTTACAGGTGTGCGGCAGCAACGGGGGGGGGGGGGGCTGTATATACCACGGGGGGGCACTGCTGTATACCCACAGGGGAGGCACTGCTGTATACTACCACAGGGGGGGGGCTGCTGTATACTACCACAGGGGGGGGGGGCTGCTGTATACTACCACAGGGGGAGACTGCTGTATACTACCACAGGGGGAGACTGCTGTATACTACCACTGGGGAGACTGCTGTATACTACCACTGGGGAGGCTGCTGTATACTACCACTGGGGAGGCTGCTGTATATACCCTGTGGCTGCTGTATACTACCACTGGGGAGGCTGCTGTATACTACCACTGGGAGGCTGCTGTATACTACCACTGGGGAGGCTGCTGTATACTACCACTGGGGCTGCTGTATACTACCACAGGGGGAGACTGCTGTATACTACCACAGGGGGAGACTGCTGTATACTACCACAGGGGGAGGACTGCTGTATACTACCACTGGGGAGACTGCTGTATACTACCACTGGGGAGGCTGCTGTATATACCTCTGTGGCTGCTGTATACTACCACTGGGGAGCCTGCTGTATACTACAACTGGGGAGGCTGCTGTATACTACCACTGGGGAGGCTGCTGTATACTACCACATGGGGAGACTGCTGTATACTACCACTGGGAGGCTGCTGTATATACCTCTGTGGCTGCTGTATACTACCACTGGGGGAGCTGCTGTATACTACCACTGGGGAGGCTGCTGTATACTACCACTGGGAGGCTGCTGTATACTACCACTGGGGCTGCTGTATACTACCACAGGGGGAGACTGCTGTATACTACCACAGGGGGAGACTGCTGTATACTACCACTGGGGAGACTGCTGTATACTACCACTGGGGAGGCTGCTGTATACTACCACTGGGGAGGCTGCTGTATATACCTCTGTGGCTGCTGTATACTACCACTGGGGAGCCTGCTGTATACTACCACTGGGGAGGCTGCTGTATACTACCACTGGGGAGGCCTGCTGTATACTACCACAGGGGGAGCCTGCTGTATACTACCACAGGGGGAGACTGCTGTATACTACCACAGGGGGAGACTGCTGTATACTACCACAGGGGGAGACTGCTGTATACTACCACAGGGGGAGACTGCTGTATACTACCACAGGGGGAGACTGCTGTATACTACCACAGGGGGAGGCTGCTGTATACTACCACAGGGGGAGACTGCTGTATACTACCACAGGGGGAGACTGCTGTAAACTACCACAGGGGAGACTGATGTAAACTACCACAGGGGGAGACTGCTGTATACTACCACTGGGGAGGCTGCTGTATACTACCACAGGGGGAGGCTGCTGTATACTACCACAGGGGGAGACTGCTGTATACTACCACAGGGGGAGGCTGCTGTATACTACCACAGGGGGAGACTGCTGTATACTACCACAGGGGGAGACTGCTGTATACTACCACAGGGCGAGACTGCTGTAAACTACCACAGGGGGAGACTGCTGTATACTACCACTGGGGAGGCTGCTGTATACTACCACTGGGGCTGCTGTATATACCTCTGTGGCTGCTGTATACTACCACTGGGGGAGGCTGCTGTATACTACCACTGGGGCTGCTGTATATACCTCTGTGGCTGCTGTATACTACCACTGGGGGAGGCTGCTGTATACTACCACTGGGGAGGCTGCTGTATACTACCACTGGGTCTGCTGTATACACCTCTATGGCTGCTGTATACTACCACTGGGGAGGCTGCTGTATACTACCACTGGGGCTGCTGTATACTACTACAGGGGGAGGCTGCTGTATACTACCACTGGGGCTGCTGTATACTACCACAGGGGGAGGCTGCTGTATACTACCACTGGGGCTGCTGTATACTACCACAGGGGGAGGCTGCTGTATACTACCACAGGGGGAGACTGCTGTATACTACCACAGGGGGAGACTGCTGTACACTACCACAGGGGGAGACTGCTGTATACTACCACAGGGGGAGACTGCTGTATACTACCACAGGGGGAGACTGCTGTATACTACCACAGGGGGAGACTGCTGTATACTACCACAGGGGGAGACTGCTGTATACTACCACAGGGAGAGACTGCTGTATACTACCACTGGGGAGGCTGCTGTATACTACCACTGGGACTGCTGTATATACCTCTGTGGCTGCTGTATACTACCACTGGGGGAGGCTGCTGTATACTACCACTGGGGAGGCTGCTGTATACTACCACTGGGGCTGCTGTATATACCTCTGTGGCTGCTGTATACTACCACAGGGAGAGGCTGCTGTATACTACCACAGGGGGAGACTGCTGTATACTACCACAGGGGGAGACTGCTGTATACCACCACAGGGGGAGACTGCTGTATACCACCAAAGGGGGAGACTGCTGTATACTACCACAGGGGGAGACTACTGTATACTACCACAGGGGGAGACTACTGTATACTACCACAGGGGGAGACTACTGTATACTACCACAGGGGGAGACTGCTGTATACTACCACTGGGGAGGCTGCTGTATACCACTGGGGGGGACTGTACACCTGTGCTGGGGTCCACCCTCGGCTTATACACGAGTCAATAGGTTTTCCCAGGTTTTGGGGGCAAAAGTAGAGGGGTCGGCTTATACACGGGTCGGCTTATACACGAGTATATATGGTATCTTAGTAGTGGAGAACCCCTCTAAGCAGCAATTTCTATATTTTAATACATACCACTGAAGATACAAACATAAAAATGTCCAGTAGAATAGTACAGAATGAAGCCCGTAAATGCAATTTCTCGAACTTACGGACAATTGCTCCTCATTGTATAAAATGTTTCCCTTTGTATTTTTGCCTTCGTTTGTTCCAACCACCGGTTGTCAATGTATCTCAATCTTTTCGCTTGACTCGGGGCCAGTATTTTGGAAACGGCAGATGTTTGAATATTATGTACTACAATATAGAGAAGAATAAGAGAGGACATACAATTTTATCCTTTACAATCGCACAGTTCGGCATTTAATAGAGGACTGTTGAGAAATGTTTTTCTATTCCTCCCACACACTAATATTTTTCTCATCACACAAGCCACGTAAACAAGGCTCCATAGCTCCGGAAAATATAAATAGAATGGACATCTTCCAATGTGTAGGAGAGGGGAAAAAATGTACAATGTTATTTGCAACCAAAGGAATTAAGAGATTTTTAAAGGACGTTAGAATTTAGATGAAATAATCAACACTTATCTTAATAAAGTGTTTCCACGCTACACATAGGTCTGAGTCAAGGCAAGATAATTTTTCCTCCTTGGTGTTGCAATTTTAATGTTGAGTGTATTATTAAGGGGAATTGCCCCCATAGTCCAGTCTTTATTTTATCATCCACCATTGCGACTCGGGGTCAACACAATATTTCTGCTTCCTGCTGTACCTTCCTCTTAGACCTCATCTGGCTGTTGGTCATTGTCAAGATCAACCCACTTGTTGGGGTCAAGCCAATATTTCAGCTTCCTGCTGTACCTTCCTCTGAGACCTCATTTGGCTGTTGGTCATTGTCAAGATCAACCCACTTGTTGGGGTCAATCCAATGTTTCAGCTCCCTGCTGTACCTGATTCAGAAACCTCTTTTGGTTGTTAGCCATTATCAAGACCAATCCACTTCTAGGGTAAACCCAATATTTCAGATTCCTGCTGTATCCGATTTGGAGATCTCATTTGGTTGTTGGCCACTGTCAAGATCAACCCACTTGTTGAGGTCAACCCAATAATTCAGCTTCCTGCTATACCTCATTCAGAAACCTCATTTGGTTGTTGGCCATTATCAAGATCAGCCCACTTGTTGGGGTCAACTCAATATTTTAGCTTCCAGCTGTACGTGATTCGGAGACCTCATTTAGTTGTTGGCCATTGTCAAGATCAAAACCCACTTTTTGGGGTCATCTCAATATTTCAACTTCCTGCTGTACCTGATTCAGAGACTTCATTTGGTTGCTGAGTTGTTGACCATTGTCAATATCAACACACTTGTTTGGGTCACCCAATATTTCAGCTTCCTGCTGTACCTGATTCGGAGACCTCATCTGGTTGTTGACCATTATCAATATCAACCCAATTTTTGGGGTCAACCCAATATTTTCAGCTTCTTGCTGTACCTGATTCGAAGACCTTATTTGGATGTTTGCCATGTTCAAGATCAGCCCACTTGTTGGGGTCAACGCAATACTTCAGCTTTCTGCTGTACCTGATTCGGAGATCTCATTTGTTGTCGGCCAGTGTCAAGATCTACCAAGGCTTTAGCCATTTGCGCCAATGATTTTGTAATCAGAATCATTTCAATATTTTAGCTTTATGTGATACTTGATTTTTATAACAGATTTTGTATGGATACCATTTTCAACCTTTGCATGGTCAATCCAATATTTCAACTCATCGTGCCACCCTTTGTATTTAGACTTGGCCACCTGTTCGGCTAAACCCAAGTTTGCAATTTCACATTACCTCAATTTTTCTTTTAGCATTTTTATATCAACTCAAACATTTTAACATTACATGACCTCATGTACTAAGTGATCATTTCAAGTTCATCCTAATGTCGGTAATTGGTGATCTTGGTTAACGGTCATTGTCATCCAAGGCTTTCTACACTTGTGGCCAACATGATTTTTTTTCTAATTCTCATTGTCACTTACCAAGCTTAGCCCAATAATGCAGGCGACACCTCATTATGAATCACATTATCAGGACCAACTCCACATATCAAGACCTAATTTTTAAGCCAATGATGAACCTTCTCCATCTCTGTTGTCACTTCTCCGAGATGATTCATCATTGAGACATGTGACTCCATGACTTCATTTACTAAGTGATTGTCTGCACTTCACACATACATTCCTACATTCCTATATAAAAGTTTATATTTCATAATCATTCCAAAAAAGAAAAGAAAATATAGAATAGCACCACCCATAAAAAGTCCAACATTTACTTGAATATACTTAAAAGTAGGTGGGGAGAAACAATGTTCATGTTCCTTGGGTTCCTGTCTCATGGTTCTAAGTACATTCCAATTTTTAAATGTTGGACTTTAAGGATGGTGAGTGCCACTCTATTTTTTCTTTTCTTTTTTAGAAACTTCCACGACTGTTTTGAGTGAAGAACCATTGATTCCATTTGTCAAACGTTACGGCGTATAGTGGTTTGTCTTCATGTGTGAGTAGTGTTGAAGATTTTGTATGTTATTTCATGATTATTGCTAATCATCAGGGTCAACCAAAAATGCTCAACACTCTTTTTCATCGCTTGATTTTGTTGGGTTTATCACTTATCAGTATTATCCCAATGTTTCAACCTTCCATGACACCTAATTCTCAGTCATTTATCATCCTGAACCCTTCATTTCAAGACCCCATTTTTTAATTATAGTTGAACCTGTTCATTCACCGTTATCATTTGACGGGATCAATTCCACTTCAAGTGACACTTGATTTGAGACCATAATATTTACATAGTTCTCATTCCTATTTCATTCTACCATCTACATATCATTGGTGATTATTGTCAATTTCAGGGCCAATCGGGGCTTTTTATATTTTTTTTTTTGTAAGTTATAAATAAATGTTGCTTAACAGGATGTCACACCAGGGATGCCCAGTGCAACAGGAGGTCTATTAGAATCACTGCACACATACACTTAAGGAGTTTTTTGCTTGTTAGTGAAATTTATTGAAACAACTGCTCTTATAGTGATTGCGACAGAATGACGCTTCGGTCATTCAAGTCCTTGATCACATAAGCCGCCTTGAGCTATGATGTGGTTCATGAAGGATGTGGTCCTTATGGTCAGTATAGGAACAGCGGGTATGCCCTTAGTAGTTCTGAACTGAGGGCTGTCCTGTACAAGGTAATGGTCACTTATGCCTTTAGGTTAGCCAGGGTCAGAGCGTCGCTCTATGTAGGGAGGTGGCATGGAGGTGGAGTGTGTTCACACTCAGTTGTAGCAAGGAGGAGTCACTGCATCCCCTAATAATAATAATAATAATAATAATAAATCTTTATATAGCACCGACATATTCCGCGGCGCTTTACAATGCAGTGATAGCCACAGCTTTCTCCTGAGACAGCTCTTTCACAAGTCAGCATAGAATGAACTATAGCTGGTATAGGAGAGAGTAAGGAGTGAGTTTTGTGAGGTAGCGCCGGGATTGCAAGACAAACGGACGTGAGTCCGGTATCAGTTTATACAGTACCCGGATTTATTCATGAGGCACAGCAGTGGCACAAGTTGCCGGGTTCTGGGACGCATCCGGGTACAATGCATACATCCCCCGGACAGTAACACGGTCCCTTCAGGTTAGGAGTTCTCTCTGGTCTAGGTCGCCCTGGGCTCCTGGGTTAGGCAGTGTTGTACCAGCACACAGCCTCTCACGCTCTGGACCTGACAACTCAGCAGTCCCTTCTGCCTCAACTCAGGCCGAAGCTCTCCACAGGGGACCCCGCCCCATCTCCTAACCTAGCTTTTAACCCCGTGTCTTTGTCCAAGGAAAACCTACAAGACCCGGACTGGAGTGGAGCGTCCATCTATCCTATATTCCATACTGGGTTCAATACGTGGCAGTGCACATTCTGGGGGACACATGCATATGATCCCCCTCGCATATGATCCCCCTCACTGTCTCACAGTTTATATAGCTGAGATTACAACTACATGTTAATCACAGCAGGATAAAAAAGAAACCTTAACGTCTTTAGCACCGAATGAAATTAAATAAGTTCCTACTCAGGATACATGGCGACAGGATACTGTGATCGACTAAACGCTGAAACCTTTGATCCCAGATCCCTTGAGGTCTCATCAGTCCACAACACACTCGTGACACAGGATTGGCCGAATATTTAAGCTTTGTTTGATACCTAATTCTGAGTCACTTCTCAGAATCAGCCCTCCAAAACCTCATCTTACAGTTACGGTTGATCCTTGTCAGTCATTGTTGTCATTATTCAGGTCAATCGGACTCTGATACTAGACATCGTTAGTCGGAACAGAGAGTCAAAAACATTAGTCATGTTTATGGAAGGGAGATTTTATATAACATACCTTCAGAATTGCTGATGCGTACAGCTAAAAGCATTTATAATAGTCTATCAAACACCTATTTTTTTTAATAGTTTGTTTACTACTTTCGCTTGAAAAATGATTTTTCATTACATTATGTGGGGGAGAAAAATGAACAAAACCGATCTCGGTTCAACCATAATTAGTCTACAGAGAACACTCTGTCTGAGAAAAATCCTTTATAATAAATACAAGCCTACAGATGATACCGGATGTATACAAGCACGAAACAAAGAAATCCGTCAAACTGGAATCAAAGGATCAAGAATACACTGTGATGTCCAATTACTCTTCATTAACGGTGCCTATCTAAGGCCTGCTCTTAATTAATCCCAAACAAAAAATGCTATTTTTTTCTTTTTGAACTTTCTACGGCTGAGAACATTTTAATTCTGATACACGTGTAGCGACCGGTGGTAAGGCCGCGGGTGTGTGTGTATGATCTTTCTCAACAGAATCCCCATACTCCGATTTAACCGATAATAACGTTTCTTTACTGGCAAACATGTTTATATCACAGTCAACCGAACTATATGCGCACTTGTATATATTAGAGTCTCTGGATCTTCACTTCTTCCGGGTACGCCGCAAGAAAAGAAAAAACACAACAATGAAAGTATCTTTCCCTAACTTTCCCTAAAATCACGTACCAGTCTATCACAGAAGAAGATGTCGCTCCCACGTGGCAGGCCTGGGGATCTCACGAGGACGGGTCCCGGTGCAGCGCTGAAGGGGAAACTCCTCAGTCTTCTTCTTTGGTCTCCTTCCGCAGGTAACGGAATCTTTCTTTGTTAGTCTCTCCCAGTCTCAGGGCACACCGAGCAGCAGAAGGGAGCCCACAGCAGCACAGAAGTCTCTCTCAGTCTCGGGGGCACCCCGAGCATCAGGAGGGAGATCACGGCAGTACAAATGGCTCCCTTATGTCGGTCACGGCCCCTGCACATGCACTCCGGGTGCTCGGCGGGCAAGGTTTTGCAGAGCGGCCAAAGTCACAGGACCAAAGTCCAGTGGCCCAGGATCAGTCACGGGGGCTCGTCCGGGATGATTTTTCCGGCAAGGTGTAGCAAAGTAGCCCTCTTTCAACAGACATCCACAGGCAGGTCTTCCCTGGCTCAGCTCTGGATCTGCACTGACTTCCTGCTGCTCTCTCTTCCTGAGTAAACACATTTGCTGAAAAGGGAATTTCCCACTTGCCTGCGTTTGTTTCAGCACTTGTCCACAAGGGGCAGTAGCGGACTGTGCACAGTTCATTTCCATATCCATTTCTATGATACAATCTGAATTGCTCACCTCACTACACACGTTAGTATTAGATGGATGGCAATTTGCAATTTTTACACCCTGTAATACACTAACCCTATCCCAATAACCCTAACCTGGTCATAAGGAGAGTGCAGGCTGGTATAATAGACAGCAAGAAACAAGTAACAACCCAAATAGTTATTCCACAATACTTGGACACAATTGTCCTTCCTGCTTCAATTAATAGGATAATTTTACTACTGAAACAAAATGTATGGCTGATAGGATGTAGTACAGCTATAAAAATTATACCCCTCCCATGGTAATCCGATGTGCCAGTGCTGAGCAATCAAGTATTGAAGCCAAATTAAATTAAGGCCAGCGCAGGCGACCCTTCAGCAAGGATGCACTCACCCCTCCGGACGCACAGCGGAGCCTGTCCCGATCCTCACTGCTGCTTCCTGCTCCCAGGGACTGCGCACGCTGCATAGGGCTCACGGAGGCGCGCTTAGAGTGCGAGTGCTCACACTCACTACCACTCAGTATCTGCCTTGAGAACCTAAGCCAGCCAGAACCTGTCGTATCTTCCAATATCTGCTGCAAATGCAGTTCCTGCCGTACCTGCCAGTACTTGCCTGAACCAGCCATAACTGCTGTACGTGCTCAGACCTGCCTGAATCTGCCAAATCTACAATTTCCTGCCGTACCTACCTGAACTTGCCGTACCTGCCTGAACCTGCGATACCTTCCGGTACTTGCCTGAGCCTGCCATACCTGCTGTATTGGCAATCATTTCCTGTTGTACCTGTCTGAACCTGCCATATCTGCCAGTACCTGCCTGAACCTGCCACATTTCTGACAATACCTGCTCTACCTGCCAGTTCCTGTCATACTTGCCAGTGCATGCCATATCTGAAAGGACCTGCCATACCTGGCTGAACCTGCCAGTACCTGCCTAAACCTGCCATACTTTCCAGTATGAGACATACCTGTCAGTACCTCCTGTACCTGCCTGCACCTGCCGTATCTGTACTACCATACCTGCCTGAACCTGCCATACCTTCCAGTATGTGCCGTACCTGCCATACCTTCCAGTACCTGTCAGTACCAGCCTGCCAGCCAATACCAGCTAATCTGCTAAAACCTGCCCACCTGCCAGTACTAAATTCAGTAAAAAGCAAGTGCTGCTGAAAAACTAAAATACAGGGTATTTAGTTGATAGTATACATTTTTTGCAAAAAACCTAAGCTGCTGTACCAACGTCAAGGTAACCGTATCAGAGCAGTCCCTATCTGATGTATTTAAAACCTGACCATGTGTATTGGTACCTAAAATGAGCAGGATCCAGACAGGTCCAATGTCTGACTTAGACGTGTTCACAGTGTGCATGGTTCATTAGTTTTTGTCTAAGTTATTCCTTGTTTCTGCAAGATTGGGGAGTCTCCCACCCCTCCCTTTTGAGCCCTGCACATGAAAAGCTGTTTTTTGCAGTCAGTCCAAGTCAGACATTGGACCTGTCTGGATCCTGCTCATTTTAGGTACCAATACACATGGTCAGGTTTTAAATACATCAGATAGGGACTGCTCTGATAGGGGTTACCTTGACGTTGGTAGAGTGGCTTAGTATACATTTTTTGCAAAAAACTTAGCAACTAAATACCTGTATTTTACTTTTTCAGCAGCACTTGCTTTTTACTGAATTTTTTTACAACAGCGTATTTTTAACACGTTTGTTTGTTTTTTGTGATTCACCTGCCAGTACTAGCCTGCCTACCTGCCTGTTCCAGCTGCCCTGTCTGCCCCTGAGTCCATGTCTGCATTCCTGACCCCTTAGGTCAGCCATTGTGGTGCCGACAGTTCTCCTGGAGTGGTACCTGGTGGCTACCTGCAGCAAGCCTAACCTCACCATCATACATTCTAGAGAAGAACCAGGTAGTCATATAGTCATGCCCCTCCAGAGTGAGCCCAGTCCCGCGGCGCATTGGGTCCACACAGCCTGGAAGTGCATTATATGGGCAGATCGTTGAACTTCCAGGCTTATTTTAAAGTTGTGTCTTTAAATATAAATTTCTCTGGCAAATCGCTTTACTGCAAAACAGGCGTCATTTGTTTTGTTAGACTCCAGTTTGGGCGGCCATAACACTAGTTTAATTTGTAAAAGAGTCCAGTTAAGTGTCCTTTTATAGTAGAGATATACCTTACTGCTGAAACACAACAACTATACTGAAAGATTCCGTGGCGACACTGGGCCAAAATGACAATTTAGTAGTTATTTTTTACACTGAGTGCAATTTTTTGGGTTTACTATTTAAATAAAGGGGCATGGTCACCAGACATTACAAACTATGGTTAGGGAATGTTTGACTGGAAATGCACAAATTGTTCAGATCAATTAAATAGTGTTATGACTGTAATCAACTTACATTGGAGAGATAGGTAAAACACTTAAAAACCTGCAAGTGACACAGCCGGTTCCTGTACAGACTAGAGAATGGGACCTTGCAGTCCCTAGTGGTGCCTGTGTGCACTGGAATGGACGATTACAACCCAGACATTTGCTGCCTGATTGACCATTGAGCGCTTCATGTTCCTCATAAAAAAAACAAGAGGGCACACCGGAGCACAGTTTACCTACAGAATGGAAGGAGTGTGACATAGGAAGAGATCCCAGAGTGAGTAAAACAATCAAAATACAAGAGAAAGCATATACTGCTAAAGGGTATGTTGCCTACTTCCTAACAACAAACAGCAGATAGGTGCAGGGTAAAGAACATAAACAGAAGAGAGATGAATGGCTGGTTTGACACTGCAAGATTTTCCTTGACCAGTGTCCAACCAGTTTGGTGCCAAAACCAGGAGAAGAACTTGCAGAGAAAAACTATAATTGAAAGATTGACACCTGTTCTGAGTTTTGGAGACATTCCTGGTTTTGGCAGACAAACTGGATGGACACTGATCAGGGAAAATCCTGCAGTATGAAACCAGCTGGTCTTCCACTGACTGGCATAAACAAATGGCAGTATAGCTGGGCAACCACATGAGAATATCACCAGCAGGAAATATCAGCAGGGGGATGGTATTCACATTCTTCCTAAGGAACTTGAAGGCAGGGTAGAATGCAATTTACCTACAGAAAGGAAGGAGTGTGAGATAGGAGGAGATCCCAGAGTGAGTAATCCAAACCACAAAATACAAGAGAAACTGTATAGTGCTAAAGGGTATGTTGCCTATATCCTAACAACAAACAGAAGATAGGTGCAGAGTGAAGACAATAAACAGCAGAGAGGTTAATCCTAGCTTGACTTCCACTAAATCGCAAAAGCAAGCAGAAGTATATATGGACATCCACATGAGAATATTATCAGCAGGAAATACCAGCAGGGGTAATATATTCATGTTCCTCCTGAGGATCTGGAGGGCAGAGCAGAGTTCAATTTACCAACAGAAGGAAAGGAGTGTGTGAGATAGGAAGAGATCCTGGGTGAGCAAAATAAACAACAAAATATGAGATATTCTGCTAAAGAAAATTTCACCTACTTCCTAACAACAGACAGAAGATAGGTGCAAGGTAAAGAACATAAGCAGAAGAGAGATGAATCTTAACTGCTCTTCCACTGACTGGCATAAACAAACAGCAGTATAGCTGGACATCCACATGAGAACACCATCAGCAGCAAATATCAGCAGGGGGAAGGTATTCACATTCCTCCTAAGGAATACGAATACCGGTTTGCGGGGTCTTTTTACAAGCTGTGCATTGCGACACAATTTCTTCGAAAATAGAAAATCCCTTTAAGCACACACATTGGAGACATTGCATAGTACCATGAAGGCAATGAGAATAAAATCTGAAAATCTGTAGGACCCATGAGCCGAGAAGACCCTGAGCGTATACAAAAGAAACCCCAATTATACCGCTGTATCTCCATGACAACACGCCGGTGGGTGGTCCTGGACTGGAGTTCATGACTTAACATAGGTCACATAATGCGTCTATGGAACA
Organism: Allobates femoralis; assembly: GCA_033576535.1. Lineage (NCBI taxonomy): Eukaryota > Metazoa > Chordata > Amphibia > Anura > Aromobatidae > Allobates > Allobates femoralis. The sequence goes on from JARQOC010000002.1 coordinate 722,332,711, forward strand.
AAGTGAGACGGAAATAAAATATCTTCATCAGATGGGAGGAAGGGAGTAATGTATTATATCACTCAATCAGGAGAATATAGACAAACACAGAACATGTCTACATGAACATATTATAAATGCCTGCAGGAGGCTCAGAATGAACAAGGGTTTGTGTTGTCTAACATTAAGCCGACATTGAAAAAAAATAATTGCCCAAATGTAATTATTTAATAAAGCTCAATTATACTACAGAAGTCTGAGAGGTGGAAACAAAAGCATCACAGCAAGAAGAGATCAGTCACAGCAACCACGTTCAGTACAATGTCAGAAAAGACAGACTCACTAAAACACTCCCCCTATGTACAAGAATATAACTTCTATAATACTGCTCCTATGTACAAGAATATAACTTCTATAATACTGCTCCTATGTACAAGAATATAACTACTATAATACTGCCCCTATGTACAAGAATATAACTACTATAATACTGCCCCTATGTCCAAGAATATAACTACTATAATACTGCCTCTATGTACAAGAATATAACTACTATAATACTGCTCCTATGTACAAGAATATAACTACTATAATACTGCCCCTATGTACAAGAATTTAACTACTATAATACTGCCCCTATATACAAGAATATAACTACTATAATACTGCTCCTATGTACAAGAATATAACTACTATAATACTGCTCCTATGTACAAGAATATAACTACTATAATACTGCTCCTATGTACAAGAATATAACTACTATAAAACTGCCCCTATATACAAGAATATAACTACTATAATACTGCTCCTATGTACAAGAATATATCTACTATAATACTGCCCCTATGTACAAGAATAAAACTACTATAATACTGCTCCTATGTACAAGAATATAACTACTATAATAATGCCCCTATATACAAGAATATAACTACTATAATACTGCTCCTATGTACAAGAATATAACTACTATAATACTGCACCTATGTACAAGAATATAACTACTATAATACTGCCTCTATGTACAAGAATATAACTACTATAACACTGCACCTATGTACAAGAATATAACTACTATAATACTGCTCCTATGTACAAGAATATAACTACTATAATACTGCTCCTATGTACAAGAATATAACTACTATAATACTGCTCCTATGTACAAGAATATAACTACTATAATACTGCCCCTATATACAAGAATATAACTACTATAATACTGCTCCTATGTACAAGAATATATCTACTATAATACTGCCCCTATGTACAAGAATATAACTACTATAATACTGCTCCTATGTACAAGAATATAACTACTATAATAATGCCCCTATATACAAGAATATAACTACTATAATACTGCTCCTATGTACAAGAATATAACTACTATAATACTGCACCTATGTACAAGAATATAACTACTATAATACTGCTCCTATGTACAAGAATATAACTACTATAACACTGCACCTATGTACAAGAATATAACTACTAAAATACTGTCCCTATGTACAAGAATATAACTACTATAATACTGCTCCTATATACAAGAATATAACTACTATAATACTGCTCCTATGTACAAGAATATAACTACTACAATACTGCTCCTATGTACAAGAATATAACTACTATAATACTGCTCCTATGTACAAGAATATAACTACTATAATACTGCTCCTATATACAAGAATATAACTACTATAATACTGCTCCAATGTACAAGAATATAACTACTATAATACTGCTCCTATATACAAGAATATAACTACTATAATTCTGCTGCTATGTACAAGAATATAACTACTATAATACTGCCCCTATATACAAGAATATAACTACTATAATACTGCTCCTATGTACAAGAATATAACTACTATAATACTGCCCCTATATACAAGAATATAACTACTATAATACTGCCCCTATATACAAGAATATAACAACTATAATACTGCTCCTATATACAAGAATATAACTACTATAATACTGCTCCTATATACAAGAATATAACAACTATAATACAGCTCCTATATACAAGAATATAACTACTATAATACTGCCCTATGTACAAGAATATAACTACTATAATACTGCTCCTATATACAAGAATATAACTACTATAATACTGCTCCTATATACAAGAATATAACTACTATAATATAATACTGCTCCTATATACAAGAATATAACTACTATAATACTGCTCCTATGTACAAGAATATAACTACTATAATACTGCCCTACATACAAGAATATAACTACTACTAGCTGGGTGCCCGATGCACATGCATCGGGATTCTAGCAGAGCGAGTCTCTGACTCGCAATGGCCGCTTCGCGGCCAATGCTTCGCGCTGCTAAGGCGACTCGCCATGCCCGCTGCGCTGGGCATAGCGAGTCGCCTTGGAACTGCTCGCAATGGCCGCTGCGCGGCCAATGCTTCGGTCGTATCCACATGACGACATTGACTCGCAGCGTGAGCGGATCAAAAGGGCAAAAATCCCATTCGTGATTATATAATAGATAATGCTGCCCCTATGTACAAGAATATAACTACTATAATACTGCCCCTATGTACAAGAATATAACTACTATAATACTGCCCTATATACAAGAATATAACTACTATAATACTGCCCCTATGTACAAGAATATAACTACTATAATACTGCCCTATGTACAAGAATATAACTACTATAATACTGCCCCTATATACAAGAATATAACTACTATAATACTGCCCCTATGTACAAGAATATAACTACTATAATACTGCCCCTATGTACAAGAATATAACTACTATAATACTGCCCCTATATACAAGAATATAACTACTATAATACTGCCCCTATGTACAAGAACATAACTACTATAATACTGCCCCTATATACAAGAATATAACTACTATAATACTGCCCCTATGTACAATAATATAACTACTATAATACTGCCCCTATGTACAAGAATATAACTACTATAATGCTGCTCCTATGTACAAGAATATAACTACTATAATACTGCTCCTATGTACAAGAATAGAACTAATATAATACAGCTCCTATATACAAGAATATAACTACTATAATACTGTCCCTATGTACAAGAATATAACTACTATAATACTGCCCTAGACTACAATTTGGGGCCACATCAAATATCTCTCAATCTCTTATGAAGGAAGCTGAAGTTAGATGTCATATTTTGGATTTTATGCGGTATTACTTATTCTCGATATTACACAGAACATTTCAGCTTCTCTCTCTTTAATTCTGCAGCTGTCATCCCTCAGCATCGCTGCTGCTCTGTAGGCTGCATGTATCATACCTCCAACAACAATTACCTGCACGATTGTGTAAGTGTAAGAAGCCAAGATACAACCCACCATCATCCACCTACATACAGTAGGCGCACTATGGAACCTGCAAAATTATACAATTACCGATAATATAGTATATATGTGATATGAAGGCAGAGATGGCTTATATGGGGAATTGGAGGATCACAGAATCCCTTAATGAGGTTCTTCACCCTTAACGAGCCAGGTTTTATGATAAACTGATTACAATTGCAACCAGTGAGAGAAGGATGGGTAACTGGAAGATTGTGTATAACTTCCTGCAGTGCCCCCGCAGGAGACACAAAGTATTACACACAATGAAATGAAAGTTCTGAACAGTGAATGTTTAAAATATTAAAATATTAGTGCAATGTGGGAATAATACAAGACATTTGGGGGTCATTGGGAATTTTTTTACATCTCATTCGCAAATTACTGATATAGCTAACAAGAATATGTCTTCTCTAACCAATGCCGCGATCAATGGAGGAAACACAGTTTCTGTTCAGTGACCTCTACAGTATGATGTAGTGTTACATGTTCAACATAAGGGGTAAGTTTTCTCCTTATAGAGAGTGGCATGCCAGTATAAGGAGACTTATACTCCACAATGCTCCTCTGGGAAATAAAATGTGCAACTTTCCTCTTCAGAGAGGAAGAAGATGAACTCTAGTGCTACCTATTGGAAGTAGGAATCCTAAAAGTCAATATCGACCCTATAATGAGGCTTGTCATATGATTTAGGGTAAAAGCCAAACCAGAATCTCAAGTTGCAGGCTCAGTGTTTTGGGGTATTGCCCCTTGTGAGTGCAAAATATGAGATCTGATTTGGCTAGGTAAGAGGCTACGATGGGAACTAAGGGGTAAGGTTTTTCCTTGTGGAGAGTGACATGCCAGTATGAGGAGACTTAAATGTCCTCAATGCTCCTCTGGGAAACTAAATATGCAAATTGTCTCTTCAGAGAGGAAGAAGACTTGAACTCTAGCGCCTCCTGTTGGAAGTAGCAATCCTAAAAGTTAAAAACAACCCATTAGTGAAACTTGTCATATGATTTAGGATTTAAACCAGGTAAGAATAATAAAAAACTGTAGCACTCCCTACCATGCAGTGTGAACAGGTGCAATGCTGAACATGACATATTGTAACAAAAAAAACAGTTGCACTCAAATACTAACACATGAAAAATCTGAATATAAAGGAATATAGAAAAGCAATATAGCTAATGGGAAATAGAAAAAAAATGAGACACTTGGCTCATAAAGATGGCCATATCTATATCCACCAAGAAACCACATTGAGGCTTGTCTCCTTACTAGAAATTTATACTAAGTCAATGCCTTTCTTTGGGTTTATAAACCTCCATTTGAATGTAGTAGGGATGTTCTTCATTAGCAGGTTCCTACTTGCCCATTTGATTGGTGATTTTTAAACCTAGAGAGAAGCAGTGACTTAGTGTAAGTTCCCAGTAAGGAGACACACCTCGACGTGGCTACTTGGTGGATGTAGATACGGCCATCTTTATAAGCTACCGTATTTTTCGGACCACAAGGCGCACTTTTTTTCCTTCAAATATGGGAGGAAAGCATAGGGTGCTTCTTATGGACCGAATTTAACATGTGGGGAGGGGGGCTGTGGAGGACTGGGATCGCAGGAGTAAGGAAGAGGTCGCCACTGCAGGAATACAGTGCTGGGGAAACCACGTAGTCCCGATGCTTAAAGTCAAGGAATATTCATTAATTACTTCCCCGCCCACCTGTCAGTGCCGAGCAGTGGGAGGGGAGTAGCAAATGACTATCCCTGCCCTTAAACATCGGACACACTTGGTCGCCCCAGCGCCTGATTTCTGCAGCAGCTGGGGAGATCGTGTGTCCTGTGGGGCAGGAGGTGGCAGGAGGCCAAATAGGAGGAACAGTCAAGCCTGGCTGGAGGGACTGCGGATATCTGATGTCACAGGGCCAGGCACGACATACCAGACAGGCTGTGCTTTGATTGCTCACATCATACAGGGCAGGTCAATAGTATACCTGTGGTGATGTAATGAAGAGGGCAGGCCAGAGCATCATATGACAGCATAGAGCCCTCCCTTTTCATTACATCACCGCAGGTCCTACAGCCATGGTACTAGAAACAAGGGAGTGTCTCATCTGGATCAGGAAGACCTACGGCGATCTAATGAGAAGTGCTGTCTGTCCGCTGTGCTGTCATTGATGCACCAGCCCTCCCTCTTCATTACATCACCGCAGGCCCTCCTGATCTAGATGAAAGACTCCCTTATCTCTAGTGCAGTGGCTGTAGGACCTGCGGTGATGTAATGAAGAGGGCGGGATGGAGCATCACATGACAGCACAGAGCCGTCCCTCTTCATTACTTCACTGCAGGTCCTGTGATAAGCCATCTACGACACTGGAAAGAAAGGGGAGGAGATGAAGCAGCTTTCATCTTATGCAGTTACCAGTGTGGATCTTCTCTGATCGGTGACTGGTAATGTAATGAAGTGGGCGGATGGAGCATCAATGACAGCACAGAGCCGTCCCTCTTCATTACTTCAGCGCAGGTGCTACAGCACCGCCATAGAAAAAAGGAGTCTCTCATCTAATCAGGAGGAGCTGCAGTGATCTAATGAAGAAGGAGGGCTCTGTGCTGTCATGTGATGCTCCAAACCCTGCCCTCTTCATTACATCACTGAAGGTCCTTCAGTAGATGAAAGACTCCCTTGTTTCCAGCGTAGCTGGCTGCTGCAGGACCTGCAACTGATGGGAGCACATTGTAGAAGTAAGAATTAATTAAAAGTTTATATATATGTACATAAAAAAACCCTTCACCACTCCTGGTGAACTATAACTCTCCAGCATGCCATAGGATCTGTAGGACATGCTGGGAGTTTAGTTCTCCCATGGAAACTTAAAGCAGCACTCCAGTGGTTTTTTTTCAGTGTTTAAGGTGGTTGCTTTAATATAACAGCCCCCCGTGGCCCCCAGTCTCTTATATACTCATCTGTTCCACGTCTCTTCATATAGTACTTTAGTAACACCACTCTGGTCCTGCGGCACCACTTCTGCCTGGAGCTTCCAACTAAATAACATACTACTGTATTATACATAATAACATAACATATAATAGTATGTTATTTATGTTATGAAATATCTTACCACATTTTTTGCTTCAAATTCTTTTTTTCCCCTTTTTTCTACCTCTAAAATCTGGGTGCGTCTTATAGTCCAGTGCATCTTATAGTCTGAAAAATATGGTAAGTGGGCTCATTTTTTTCCTTTTCCCCTTAGCTATATTGCTTTTCTATATTGTTTTATATTCAGATTTTGCATGTCTTAGTATTTCAGAGTGCAGCTGTTTTTTTGTTAAACCAGATCAGAATCTCAATTTGCAGACACAGTGTTTCGGGTTATTGCCCCTCATCAGTGCAAAGCATAAGATCTGATCCAGCTGTATGAGAGTGTAAATGGGATCTTAGGGTCAGGCTTTCAGCCTTGTGCACTGATGAGGGGCAATAACCTGAAACACCGTGTCGGCAAATTGAGGTTCTGATCTGGTTTAAATCCTAAATCACATGACAAGGTTCATTAAAGCTTTTGACCTTAGGATTGCTACTTCCAATAGGTGGCACTAGGGTTCATGACTCATTCCTCTCTGAAGATACAATCTGTATATGCTCAATATGAAAAACATATGCCAACTATTTTCTGCATGGTCACGGTTCTTGAACCCTCAAGTTGAGTAAACACTCAATATCTCATTTTATGTTCTAATAGGTTCTTTTGTGAGTGGGACAAGATGGGGTGCATGTGGCATTACTGCATATATCTAATGGACTCTATAGGGTTTCTATCATTTAAAAAAATCCATTCTTGTTAGAAAAAGTGAAGTTCTCAAACTACTAGTTTGGTGGGTTTATTGGTGACAGTGGAAGATTGTGAGTTCCTAAAAGGTCCTCCATGGCCAGGCTTTGTTTTAACCAGTGCATTTAGCAAGTAACAGAAACCCTGGCTTTCACTCTTTAATCCCTGAATCAGGATCTGAGATCTGAGTTAAATCCATAAACTGACTGCTGGCCGGTGGAGTTGGCTGCCAGAGTATGGTCATATACTGTAACCTGTATCCAGGAGCTGGCTGGCAAATTTTGGCCTGGGGGAAGCAAGCACACAGCAGTGGCCCATGAGCAATGAGCTTCAGGGGCAGAGCGGCCTCCCAGACCAACATGACAGATGGCCAGCGGCCCCAAAACTGCTGCTTGACCACTGGCTGGGGGCATCTGTCCCCCTGCCCCCTGGGCCAGCTCCTGCCTGTACCAAGAGGTCGGGATCAGAAGACAAAGTCATCAACCAATTGAATAGTCAAAACACAAGCTGAGGTCAAACGAGAATCAAATTAGCCGAGCAGGGGCAGATGAACAGGAGTGAACCAGGGTAAGTAGAACTTATAACTGGCACAGATGGGATGTTAAAAACCCAACTTCTAGCCCTAGACATTTTGGATTACCAGGAATGAACCAGGGTAAGTAGAACTTATAACTGGCACAGATGGGGATGTTAAAACCCAACTTCTAGCCCTAGACATTTTTGCGGGTATTTAAGCCATGTTCCATAGCTAGACTTTTGGAACCAGGTCGTAAGTAGAACTTATAACTGGCACAGATGGGATGTTAAGAACCCAACTTCTAGCCTAGACATTTTGGATTACCAGGAGTGAACCAGGGTAAGTAGAACTTATAACTGGTATACTGGAAAAAAGGCAGCTAATAAGGGGATGTTACACCAACCTTTTGACCTCAAAGTTTTAGATTGTCAGGAGATCCTGACGGTACATCATTCCACTCAAGAAGGTAAAAAGTTTAACGAAAGGTTCCTCCAGGACATATACAGTAGACACAAGAAAGGAGGTCCCATGTCAGAAGGTCAACTTAATTGATCTTAGTGTACAGTTTTCAATATTTTATGCCATGCATACTCTATCCCGTTGAAATCTGGAGCAGTACCAAGAGGTCGGGATCAGAAACAAAATTGTCAACCAATAACATAGTCAAAAAACAAGCTGAGGTCAATAACAAGAATCAAGCTGGTTGAAAAGGGGCAGTTTAACAGGAATGAACCAGGGTAAGTAGAAGTTATAACCGGTACTGGAAAAGGCAGCTATTAAAGGGATATTACACCCACCTCCGACCTCCGAGTTTTCGATTGTCATTAGAAAGTTTTTTTTAATGGAAGGTTCCATCAGAACATACACAGCAGATGCTAGAAAGGGGGTCCATGTCAGAAGGTCAACCTAATTGACCTTCGGTTATAATTTTCAATATTTTATGCCATACACATTCATCCCATTGCATTAATTTCCAATTGATATAGATATCCCTCCGAGCCAATCTCAGCTCTATCGAACCTTGATATGATCCCTAGAGGTGACAGATGCTTGTTAGTTGTGTTTTCAGATGTTTTTTTATGACGATCTCCTCAAAATTGGTCATTAAGAGACCATGGAGCCCAATAAAGCTGAGGACGTGTGATCTCTCTCCTTGCAGGACACCCCGGGCTACAATAGTCCTGATAAATAAATGATAAAATATCCATATAACGTCCTCCTTCATATTACATAACGGTGTTTACCGCACATAGCTTTCCCATGCGAGCTCTATTTTTATACAACTCTTTTTGATAGCTGAAATCAACGGCAACAGATTCATCTGTATTTACTTAATTGCAAGGCGCTGGCAGATTTCACCATTTAGTAACGAGGTGTGAAAATATGCTCCAGTCCTACTAGTACCAGCCGGAGCGCTCGCATCAAACTTGCCAGCTCTGCTGAAAGCGCAAGTGAATATAAGAAACTTTGTTATATGTTAATAGGAAATATATGCTTCTTTTGCCACTTATGAGTCTCTTCTGCCCTTCTCGCCTGACTTGAACTCATCGTTCACTTCGAAAAACTGCTCACATGACAACTTTGAGTTCACTGAGAGATCAGATTACAGCTGTTAATGAAGTTTAGGGAGCAAGAAGAATTAGCACAGGAAGAAAGTGGCCGAGACAAAGATGAGTGTTGTTTTTTCTAGTAAGTGTTCTATCTCACCCCAGACACAGTTTAACAGCTACATTGCTCAGTACTGCTGCATAAAACCCTCCATGATCGCTGCTGTTTCTAAACATGTGATACATAGAAGCAAGGTAGCAAGAATCTCTCAAGTTTGTGTACTGTGTATGGAAGACATCATAAGAGTCTACACCCACTAGCTCAGAGACAACTCAAAATTAAAGCGGCAGCCTCAGAGAGGAAGTGGTGAAAAATGCAGATTATGAGTCAGAAAATGGACAAAATAGTCTCAAGTTTGTGTTCTGTGTATGGGAGATATCGATAGGATCACACCCACTAGCTCAGAGACAACTGTAAATTAGAGAGGAGCCTAGAGGGGAATAGTGGTGAAAAATGCAGATTATGAGTCAGATAATGGACAGAAATAATCTCAGGTTTGTGTACAGTGTATGGGAGAATCATAGGAGTCTGCACCCACTAGTTCAGAGACAACTGTAAATTAGAGAGGTAGCCTAAGGAGGGGAAAACTGGTGAAAAATGCAGATTATGAGTCAGATAATGGACAAAAATAGTCTCAAACTTGTGTCTCTGTGTATGGGAGACATGATAGGAATCTACACCCACTAGCTCAGAGATAACTGAAAATTAGAGAGGGAGCCTGCAGAGGGAAAAGTGGTGAAAAATGCAGATTAGAGTCAGATATTGGACAGAAATAGTCTTACACGTACAGGACAGCTAATTCAAAATAGTCAAAAAGAAAGGTTGCTGTGCACAAAGGTATCTCAAGCATTGATAAAGGTGGAATAAACCAATCACTCTGCAGCCAAGACCACATCCTACTGGTTCCTAGTACTGACTTGTATCTCTTACTTCACAACACCATAATAGTTCCTGCACAGACGGAATATCCCTAGCAACACACCTAATATACCACAGCTTGGACCCGTCAAGTTGTTTCTTGTACCTCCTGAAAATCAGATGGGAGGTTACTTAGCACAACAACCAAGATAGGGCAAACATGCAGAGATAATGGGAACCCCAAATGAGGAAACATAAAGCATGTGCACACATGGACAAGTGGGAAATACTAAATGGAAGCAAGAAAACCTCCTACCAACCTAATAGAAAACAGAGAGAAGGTTAAGGAAAAGCAAATGAGCAACACAGAGTAATCACAGCACTGGTCTCTGCCTAACAGGCAAAATCACTAGCAAGAGAGCTAGCACTCTTTAGCAGAAATCTACACAGAAATATAGCTAGCAGAGAAGGCTGGTATCAAGAGAGTATCAATAACCCCACCCATAATGTGATAGGACAGAGACAATAAGCAAGTGATATGCCGAAATCCACATAGAAATGTAACCAGTAGAGAAGGCTGGTTTCAGAGAGTATCAACAGTCCCACCTGGAATGTGAAAGGACAGAGGCAATAAGCAAGTGAATGCAGAAATCCACACAGAAATATAACCAGCAGAGAAGGTTGGTTTCAGAAGAGTATAAACAGTCCCACCCGGGATGTGATAGGACACAGACAATAAGCAAGTGATAAACAACTGATAACCGCAAACTAAAGGAAGAGAAACACAAAAATAAAACATCTATCAGCATTTGGATAGAGATCAACCAGGCAGTGCCTCAGCAGGAAAGGAAACTGTCCACACAACACAAGGTCACTGGATCAAGTCCAGAACCCAAGGCATGACAAGTACATTTAGAGTTTGATATTACACAATGACCTGAACAAAGTGGTGTAGAAATCCCCAAGGCCACCAGGGAATGATCATCTTAGACCACAGACTAAAATATGACTCCGCTCAACTGCTGTAGACCATCGGAGAATAAAAAGAATAGCATTTTTTAACTACACTAGACCACAAGGACAAAAATATTAACCAAATCACTAGTAATTAGTAAAAAATAATAATTTTCTTAGGTATATGGCACTGAAATATGATCCCACTTTAGAATCTCAGACCACTAGGGAATGAGAAAATGGACTGTCTTTTACTACACTAGCCCACCAGGGTAAAAACGAAATGGAACCTCATCTACCCTAGACCATCTGAGGAACACTAGATAATAATCCTTCCATGGCTTTATATCACCAGGGAGGTTTTTAATTCACATTCGCCCTTAAAGTGTCATATGAGGTTTTATATAGAACCCAGGTCAAACTGTCATATGGATGGAACAAAGCAGCCTCAAAGGGTTAAATAGCAAAGTCAGCTCTGCTACATCTGTACTTAGTAAAGCATCTATGCTCATGATATCATAGCTGAAACACTCTGTTTAGAGGCGATGATAACTCTATAAACTTTTCCACTGATGAGACGCAACAACAGACTAGCAAAGTATAAATGTGCAGCAGAGACGAGTTTGTCATCTGGTGCAATAGTTCCTGATAGCGTAATGTTTAGCAAATTCAAGTGACCCAATGCGTTATAACTGGTTTCCTAGAAGTAAAATACCCTATCTGTGATTTTATCACAGCGCACGGAAGGAAACGGGTACATGACAAACTCAACTCTGCTACAACTGAATATATGAGAAAGTTTGCCAATGTAGCAAATTGCAGATCAGGACGAATTTAGGATTTTTAATTAAAATGTTAACGATCCGATGCAGTAAATCTGAGCGAAAAATCCCAAAGTCCAATAAGAGAAAATACAAGTTCTCCTCATTTCCGCCACGCAGAGCGCAGAATGAAATCGCAGAACTTGTTCCTGCTGATACTGAACTGTAGACCTGATTATTATCAATATCGTCCACAAATCCACTGACTTTGTCATGATTCACCCTGGAGCTGCAGGTGATGTAGCAGTGCTGAGTTTGTCATTTCAATGCTATGACTCACCCTGGAGCTGCAGGTGATGTACCATAGCTGAGTTTGTCATTTCAAGGTTATGATTTACCCTGGAACTGCAGGTGATGTAGCAGAGCTGAGTTTCATTTCAGGGCTACAATTCACCCTGGAGCTGCTGTTGATGTAGCAGTGCTGAGTTTGATATTGAACCGTAGACCTGATTATTATCAATAATCGTCCAGAAATCCACTGACTTTGTCATGTCAGGGCTATGATTCACCCTGGAGCTGCCGTTGATGTAGCAGAGCTGAATTTGTCATTTCAGTGCTATGATTCACCATGGAACTGCAGAGGTGATGTAGCAGAGCTGAGTTTTAATTTCGAGGCTTACAATTCACCCTGACTGGAGTATGCTGTTGATGTAGCGCGAGTGTTGAGTTTGTCATTTTAGGGCTATGATTCACCCTGGAGCTGCGTGATGTAGCAGTGTTGAGTTTGTCATTTCAGGCTATGATTAACCCTGGAGCTGCAGGTGATGTAGGAGAGCTGAGTTTGTTATCGAGTTTGTGGCTTTTATGTGTCGTAGTAGTTGAAATAACGTAATACAGCAGCTTTACCTGCATTCCTAGGGGAAACCGCACTTAACACGCTGTACTGCTCATTATTAGATGTGCCAAATGACAAACTCGGCTCTGTTGCTTCTGTAAATAGGCAGGTGCATTACCAAATAATAGAAAAAAGTCAATCTTTTATGGCAAATCGCACCATGTACATGTAGGTAAGATAATATTTATGCTACTGATAATCAAAAAATGTATAAAATAACATAATATATTAAAATGGGTTGAATAAAAGCAAAATACTAAAATTACAATGTAATAATTGAAAATAATAATTGAAAATAGTAAAATAATAATATGCAATTATCTAATAATATAGATATAACGTTACACAAATAAATAACTTAATATAAATAATAATAATAATTATGATAATTATATCAATGTTATACATATTACTATGTATATCATATAAATAGTATATAATATAAAATAATATAATAACATATAATGATTTAATATATAAATAAATTACAGAAGTAAACAGCTTAATATACAGGTCAAATAATATTAATAGTTATAATAAAACTATATTTGTGACATAAATAGGCATAATATAATAAAATAAAATAAAATAAATTAATATATATAATATATAATATGTATATAATTATTTATTTATTATACTATGCATTTTATGTCACATATATATTAATTATATATATATATATATCAATACATAAAATTGTGTAAAGATATATCAAATAAATAATAAATTAATATACATATATATATATATAATATATATATATATAATAATAATATATATATTATATATATTATATACATAAATGGTGTAAAAATATATAAATAAAAAATAAAAAATAGTATCATAACATAAAATTATATAATAGATAAATTACATTAATATTACTTTAATAAACAGGGTGAATAATATTAATGATAGTAATAAAACAACATGTAAAATACATAAAACTATGTAAACATCAAAGTATTCATCAAAAAATTACATTAATAAAAATATAAATGGATTATGGTCATATATTTTTGACAAGTGTGTATAATGTTAAATAAATATAAAATATTAATAATGATAATTACATAATAATTATAAATTTAAATGATCAATAATAATATATATGTGACCCAAATATAATATAAATAAATAACTATAATAAAATGTAATTGATTTATTGTAATATATTTGTGACATAAAAATGATAATATAAAATATATAAAAAAATAATAATTAATATGCTATTAATATTTAATATGAATTAATTGTCTAAATACATATAATACAAAATAATAAAAATAGCATAATAAATAAAATAATTAAATTACATTAATAGTTAATAAACAGGTTGAATAATATAAATAATAGTAATAAAAAATGTAAAATACATACAACTATATAAACTTAGAAGTAATCATAAAAATTATAAGAATAAAAATGTAAATGGATTATGGTAATATATTGTAAAATAAAAATGCATAATATAAAATAAATAATATAAAACATTAATAATAATAAATGCACACTATAAAATAAAACAAAATATTAATAAATGCATCATATAAAATAACTATAAAATAATAATAATAATAATAATGTACATAAAATATAAATTATTAATAAATACATAATATAAATAATATATTAATAATAATAAAAAAATAATAATAAATGTAAATGATCTGTAATAATTTATTTGTGACCAAAAAATACATAGTATAAAATAAATAATAATAATATAAAATAAAATAATAATAATAATAATAATATAAATTGATCTATTGCAATATATAAAAATGCTAAATATAAAATAATAGTATAGGATAATATATGAAAGATATATGTAAAAAAAAATGATAGTGATATAATAAAACGTACAATAAAATATAAGAAAAAGACACAATAATAAATTTATAATGGGAATATCAACTTTATGGTGTACCTTTTGTAGTTTGGCTTTCCTGGCATTGTGGACAAACCTGCGCCCCAGCTTCTTGGCGTACCAGATAGAGGCAAACATCTCTCAGGTGAAGGGTTTAGACTCAAGATGCTGGATGTGAAGGTCCCAAGTACTCTCTACCTGGAGGAAGCCTGGAGATGCTGCTTTCCTGCTCACAAGTATATGACACTGGTGGGAGGCTGAGCCAGTCTGCAGGTAGATCACACTGGTGGGAGGCTGAGCCAGTCTGCAGGTAGATCACACTGGTGGGAGGCTGAGCCAGTCTGCAGGTGGATCACACTGGTGGGAGGCTGAGGCAGTCTGCAGGTAGATCACACTGGTGGGAGGCTGAGCCAGTCTGCAGGTAGATCACACTGGTGGGAGGCTGAGCAGTCTGCAGGTAGATCACACGGTGGAGGCTGAGCAGTCTGAGGTAGATCACACCGGTGGGAGGCTGAGCCAGTCTGCAGGTAGATCACACGGTGGGAGAGCTGAGCCAGTCTGCAGGTAGATCACACTGGTGGGAGGCTGAGCCAGTCTGCAGGTAGATCACACTGGTGGGAGGCTGAGCCAGTCTGCAGGTAGATCACATGGTGGGAGGCTGAGCCAGTCTGCAGGTAGATCACACTGGTGGGAGGCTGAGCCAGTCTGCAGGTAGATCACACTGGTGGGAGGCTGAGCCAGTCTGCAGGTAGATCACACTGGTGGGAGGCTGAGCCAGTCTGCAGGTAGATCACACTGGTGGGAGGCTGAGCCAGTCTGCAGGTAGATCACACTGGTGGGAGGCTGAGCCAGTCTGCAGGTAGATCACACTGGTGGGAGGCTGAGCCAGTCTGCAGGTAGATCACACTGGTGGGAGGCTGAGCCAGTCTGCAGGTAGATCACACTGGTGGGAGGCTGAGCCAGTCTGCAGGTAGATCACACTGGTGGGAGGCTGAGCCAGTCTGCAGGTAGATCACACTGGTGGGAGGCTGAGCCAGTCTGCAGGTAGATCACACTGATGGGAGGCTGAGCCAGTCTGCAGGTAGATCACACTGGTGGAAGGCTGAGCCAGTCTGCAGGTAGATCACACTGGTGGGAGGCTGAGCCAGTCTGCAGGTAGATCACACTGGTGGGAAGCTGAGCCAGTCTGCAGGTAGATCACACTGGTGGGAGGCTGAGCCAGTCTGCAGGTAGATCACACTGGTGGAAGGCTGAGCCAGTCTGCAGGTAGATCACACTGGTGGAAGGCTGAGCCAGTCTGCAGGTAGATCACCCTGGTGGGAGGCTGAGCCAGTCTGCAGGTAGATCACACTGGTGGGAGGCTGAGCCAGTCTGCAGGTAGATCACACTGGTGGGAGGCTGAGCCAGTCTGCAGGTAGATCACACTGGTGGGAAGCTGAGCCAGTCTGCAGGTAGATCACACTGGTGGGAGGCTGAGCCAGTCTGCAGGTAGATCACACTGGTGGGAAGCTGAGCCAGTCTGCAGGTAGATCACACTGGTGGGAGGCTGAGCCAGTCTGCAGGTAGATCACACTGGTGGGAGGCTGAACCAGTCTGCAGGTAGATCACACTGGTGGAAGGCTGAGCCAGTCTGCAGGTAGATCACACTGGTGGGAGGCTGAACCAGTCTGCAGGTAGATCACACTGGTGGAAGGCTGGGCCAGTCTGCAGGTAGATCACACTCTGCAGGTAGATCACACTGGTGGGAGGCTGAGCCAGTCTGCAGGTAGATCACATGCTGCCAGTAGGGAGGCTGCTGCCATGAAGCATCTCTGTACTCAGCTCACATCTAGTCTACTGCTCAGTGTCTGCTGCAGTTCTTAAGGAGAGAGGAGGAGGATGATGATGATGATGCTGACACCACACATGTGCCAGCTGGGCTGTCAGGGCACAGAGGCTGCACCAGGGCTTCACACACTGACACTATAGTGATGCTATAACAATGGGAGTGAGGGTTTTGTCAGACTTGGGAGGGGTAATAGACTTAGGAAAACACATTTGCTTTTATTCGCTTGGAAAGCAACATCCCCCTGCTCCAAACTGCAGCACAAGCAACATTAAACCAAATTGTATGTCGCTTTATTAGACATAAGGCCATTCAGGAGGGGGCGACACGAATCCTCTAATGATGTTTGGTAATAATGTATCATGTTTAATGGTGCCCTATGCTGTCACCGCTACCCACTTATACAATGTACTGTCATACACTGTATAAACAACCGTACCATAACGTACCATACAATGCATAATTCTCAGCATTGTACAGTATGATGCCAATGACAAGTTCTTACAGTTACCTAAATATTACTTCAATGCAGTGCAAGCACCATACACTGAAAAATAATATATTGTTCTCCAATAATACCACCACATAGTGATCAAATAATACCACACCACGTAGTGATCAAATAATACCACCACATAGTCATCAAATAATACCACCACACTGTGCTCAAATAATACCACAACATAATGTTCAAATAATGACACCATATTTGCACACATAATACCACCACATAGTGTTCAAATAATGACACCATATAGTGCACAAATAATACCACCAAAAAAAATCTCTCAATGTGCAGCAGAATGTCAGTGTCTACCTCTAAGAGAACTTGCAGCAGAATGTGTGTCTACCTTTAGGAGAACTTGCAGCAGAATGTGTGTCTACCTCTAGAACTTGCAGCAGAATGTCTGTGTCTACCTCTGTGAACTTGTAGCAGAATGTCTGTATCTACCTCTAGGAGAACTTGCAGCATAATGTCTGTATCTACCTCTAGGAGAACTTGCAGCATAATGTCTGTGTCTACCTCTAGGAGAACTTGTAGCAGAATGTCTGTATCTACCTCTAGGAGAACTTGCAGCAGAATGTCTGTATCTACCGCTAGGAGAACTTGCAGCAGAATGTCTGTGTCTACCTCTAGGAGAACTTGCAGCAGAATGTCTGTGTCTACCTCTAGGAGAACTTGCAGCTGAATGTCTGTGTCTGTCTTGCATATGGTATTTGTGTTGTACACCAGAGCTAGCTGTATGTATGCAAGTTGCAGCTACCCGTCCTGGGTGATACCACGTATGTTTCACCCTGTTACTGTAGTAAACTGATATATGGCTACCAGTTGTGAGAATGTTCATTTGTAACGTCGGGTTTTGTTAAATAAATCACCGATAAGTAGTAGTTAACCCTTTTTTGGGTATATTTTTTATGCAATAGTTTAACAGATATACAATTAATTTTTCTTTAATACTCAACAGTTAAAAATAGTAAAATATATCTTTAAAAAAACTCCTAAAGAATAAAAATGAAAATAAAGCATGGATTTAAAAACGCTGCCGCAGAGTGATTTCTATTTAGAGATGCTATGGACCTAATCAAGATGGTTATTGTACACCTTCACCGAGGTTCTGTGTAGCGGCTAGGGTTTACCTTATAAGGGAATTTTTAGCGGTAAAACCTTATGTAGTAGACAGGGGTGGATTAAGGGTAGTCAGGGCCTGGGGATGTTCAGACTCGGGTGTGCCCCCGGTCATGTGAATGGGAGTCATGTGACGGGATCATGGGGTCATCATATACCTGAAATAGATTATTCCAGTAAAATGGTTGTGGAGTGAAACTCTAACCTGTCAAACATCCATTGATTAGTCAATTTACCCTTAGGAAGAAAAAACAAAACACTAAGCCATATTGAACAGTCCATAAGAAGGAGGCCATTATGCCCTGACTGCCCTGTACTTAGAATAAATAAAATATAAAAATCTCGAACAGTGTGCCCCCTGTATGATAATCACCTGTTACCGGTCTGATGGAATGTTTGCAATGGTCCCTTCCGCCTCCTCGCGGTCCGACGCATCTTGTCTGAATGATGTAGATAATCCTCCTGTCACCTGCAATATCCCTGACCACGTCCAATTTTCCATTGCCTACGCTATGTCCATACCTCTCCAGCTTGTGAGGTGCAATGTGCTCCATCATGGGTTATCCTACAAGTTAATCTCTCAGTGATGTACCTACATACCGCAGCAGACTGGGAGCCTGGAACATGTGGGAGAGACCCCCGGTTGCGCATTGTAGATTTTTTTTTTGAGTTTTACATTGTGGCCTCAGTAGGGAGGACGGTGCTCCAAGCTGGGGGGAGGCATCTGCACAGAGTGAGATGGGAAAGTGGGACGGGATAATAGGCGTGATCCATACCATTCCCGAAGAGGGGGCTGTGCACGAGGGCTTATGGTGGGTTTAACGTCGCGTATCGGCGTTTCCCAAATCCGATCCCAAATCCGCCAAAAGTCCCCGTGGGGTTTCCCGGGGTTGACCCAATTCGTTCGTTTCCCTTGACGGTTTGAACGTACAATGTGTGCTGGAACGATGCCAAAACGATATCGGGGTTGGGGAAAAGCATGCTATTCAACCGCCCCGATATCGTGGGCCCTTTTAGCCCATGTCCCGTTCTGACAGCCCCAAAAAAAGATGTGTACGCCCACGTCACCCCTTCACTCCCATGTTAATGGTCGTTCTGGGTTGGGGGCGTACACATCGTGGGACGTTGTATCCCCATTCGGGCTGTGTAAAATGGCGATGCGAATTTTCGGGGGAAAAGCGCGCTCAAAAAGCGCGCTTCCCCGTCGTGGTCCCGATATCGGCCCGAATGGGAAGTGTAACCCACCAAATTTCAGGGTACTGAGGGAAAAATTTTCACCCCGAATCAGTGTGTGCAGAAGCCTTACAGATACTGAGGGAAAAATCTCGCCAAATACCCAGCGTGTGCACGAGGCCTTACAGAACTGGGGTAAAAACTCACCAAATAATTAGCGTGTGCACAAGGGTTACAGATCTGAGGAATAAATTTACCAAATCTCAGATGTGCACAAGGTACTTCAAATACTGAGGTAAAACTAATAAATACTCAAGTTGCTAGGCCTTGGCCACTTACACCGGCTACATTCTAGTTATCCACAGGTAACTTACTTGCTGCAGTGAAATTTATGGAGAACAGGTTTGGTTCTATCTTGTTGCTGGGGTACAAATGGAATAATGTCTCCATGATTTCATGCAGCCAGGGGATGGTGGGTTTAAACACACCAATTTATCTGTTCAATCTCTGAACCCAAACTCTGGTTGCATGAAATCATGGATACATTGCTCCATGTTGTACAACCCCAAAATGGAGCAAAAGTATCATGATTCAATGCAACCAGAGATTGGTTCAGAGATTGAACAGATAAATTGGTGTGTGAAACCCACCATCAGTTACCTTGGGGTAGCTAGAAATGTAGCCAGTGTAAAATGGGCCCTTACAGTAAATGAGGAAAAATCCACCAAATACTCAGCGTGTGCACGAGGCCTTACATATCGAGGTAAAAAACTCACCAAAAACTCAGCATGTGCACGAGCCTTTGGGTAGTGCACATCAGTGTTTTGTGGGGTGCTTTTGGGGTTTTCCGTCGGCGTTTTTCCCCTCAGTTTTTTGTTTAAATTTTGTAATTACCCCCCGGTTGGATTAACATGCATCTGGATTTTAGAAAACTCGCTACATTACAAAGTTTTTTTTCTGGGGTTTTCAGTCAAAACTAGTTTTTCCACCGGTTTCCAAAAAAAGAGCAAGTGACTTCTTTCCCGTTTTTTCCACCGGTTTCAGCTGAAAAATGCCAAAAATCAGTTTTTTAAAAAGCCAGAAAAACCGCGACAAAACGCTGTTTTAAAACCACGGAAAACGAGCAAAAAAACGAGCAAAAAACTTGGGCACTGCTGAGCACAGAAAACTCAGTTTTTGCCAGCGCCCCCGGTTCCCGGTCGGTCTGCAAAATGCGACCCCGATGTGCCGCCTAAAGGGACCCCACACGGGGGATATCGCGGCGTGTTCCGGTGTGACAGGCGATAATCAGGCGATGAAACGCCTGAGTCATGCAAAGGGTTTTCCCAACAAAGTTGGGGAAACCCGGCGATGTTGCTTAGGCGATTCTGCTAGCCCTGTGAACGCGGCGATCCGAATGTTACGGGCGATTCCGCCTATCTACTACATTGCGGGTTTTGCCCGCGGGTTGCCCGGGGAACCCAGCGAGCGTAGCCGGGCAACTAGCCGGCACATCGCGGAAAAATTGCTCCGTGTGACATCTCCCCGGCGTTTTGTAGGGATCCGGGTCCCCGATCCCCCGGGAACAAACCCCAATACCAGCATGTGCCGGGCCCCTTTCAGATACTGAGGTAAAAAAATAACTAAATATCAGCATTCCGAGGCCTTAAGGCCCCTTCACACACACATTTTTTTGGTCCAATACGAACAGATCTCTGGTTTCAGTGAAAACATGGTACATGTTCCTTTTTGTGGAGTGACAAAATGGGGAAAAGTTCCCATGGGTTTCACTGCACAAATTGTTTAGTATTGGCCAGATAATGTGTGTGTGAAGTGGCTTCAGGTGGCTTACACTGCGTTTTTTTTTACTGTCAATGTCCATCAGTGTTTGGGTGCCAAAAACCCGGAGGTCTCCCAAAAATCAGAACAGGTGTCAATCTTTCAATTATAGTTTTTCCTGCAAGTTCCCCTCCCGGTTTTTCACCCAAACACTGATGGGAAAACTGACCCGTGAAAAAACTGCGTGTGAAGCCCGCCTTTGGGGGGTTTCACACTGCGGCAATCAGGCAGGTTCGATAGGGTTTTTTGTTTCAAAACAGGAGTGACTCCAAAAAACCCAGAACGGGTTTTAATCTTTCAATTATAGTTTTTTCTGCAAGTTCCTCTCCTGGTTTTTTACCAAACCCGATCGAACCTATCAGTGAAAAACCGCATGTGAAACGCCTTAAATTTTATGAGGTAACAACTTACCAAATACTCAGGGGGGGTTTCACAAGGCCTTACGATATGAGGGAAAAAAATACTAAATACTCAATTGCACAAGGCCCTTACAATACTGAGGTAAAAACTCACCAAATACTCACCGTGTGCACGAGGCCTTTCAGATACTGAAGAATAACATCACCAAATACTCAGCGTGTGCACGACGCCTTACATATACTGAGGTAAAAACTGACCAAATACTCAGCATGTGCACGAGGCATTACAGATACTGAAGTAAAAAGTAAATTAATACTCAGCTTGTGCACGAGGCCTTACAAATGCTGAGGTAAATACTCACCATATACTCAGTGTGTGCACGAGGCCTTACAGATACTGAGGTAAAAAGTGACTAAATACTCAGCGTGTGCACGAGGCCTTACAAATGCTGAGGTAAAAACTCACCATATACTCAGTGTGTGCACAAGGCCTAAAGGCCACGTCACACGCATCAATCTTATGAGCGATATCGCTTAAGCGATCTGCTTTTTTGATCGCTTAAGCGATATCGTCTGAGCGTCGCTGCGTGTAATCAAGCGATTTTACAATGTAAAATCGCTTGATTGATTGATCGCAGATTTGTGAGCAGGAGCTCAAATCAAGCGATAAACGCTTGATCAATCTGCTTCATCGTGGTGTATGACACCACGATGAACGATCTCCCAGCGGCAGAGCCTATGCTGGGAGATGGTATCTATGGTAAACGTCGGGTTACTAAGCGCTGCGCGGCGCCTAGTAACCCGACGTTTACCATAGTTACCAGCGATCTCGCTGCTCAACATCGCTGGTGAGTCTGCCTGTGTGACAGCTCACCAGCAATGTGAGCGATATTGTTAGCGATCGTGCGTGCACGTGATCGCTAACAATATCGCTCATAAGATTGATGCGTGTGACGTGGCCTTTACAGATACTGAGGTAAAAATCTTACAAATGCTGAAGTAAAAAACTGACCAAATACTCATTGTGTGCACAAGGTCTTACAAATACTGAGAAACTCACCATATACACATCGTGTGTACGAAGCCTTACTAATGCTGAGCTAAAAACTTCCCAAATACTCAGCGTGTGCACGAGACCTTACATATACTGAACGAAAAACTGAACATCTACACAAGACCTTACATATACTGAGTTAAAAACTCACAAAGTATACAATGGGCACACCCACTACCCTCCACCTTGGATAGATATGTGAAATACCTCTACATGCTGTCAGGGGTGCATCTAGCCACCCTGCCGCCTGAGCCGATCGGTGGCCGGGGTGGGATTGCTGGCGGATCTCAGCCCCACCGCCCCTGCAGCCTTAGTTGAGGTCCGGGGGGGGTGCTAGCGGACCTCAACCCCGCCGCCCAGGCAGCGTCCAGGGGGGGGGGGCTTTTGGGTGCTAGCGGTCCTCCTCAGCCCCGCCGCCCCTGCAGCCTACAGTGCCACAGCGCGCCCGCCCTCTTACCGCTGTTACCGGGACAGCGTCCGTCTCTCCTGAGCCCGCCGCTGATGTTGGTGGCACCGCCCCCTTCTCTCATGCCGCTCCCCCTGGCTGCCGCCGCTCTGGACTCAGGGCTCACACTGTCCAATGGACGGTGCGGCCCTGCATGCTGTGTGTGCCTCTCTTTGTGGATATTTTGCTTGAATCATGTATGTATGGACTCCATACATACATGATCCAAGCAAGATAGCCACTTAGAGGGGCACATGATACAGCATGTAGAGGTATTTCACATGATTCTGTGTTATCCAAATTTGATCCATGTAGTTTCAGGACAGACAGACAGTCCTCTGTCTAGTATTGTCTCTCCACAACCTCCCTGACCACTCCAGTGATTAAGGGGCCTTTTCACATCAGCGGTTTTGCTGATGTGCGACCGATTCAGCAGGTGGCGCCAGATTGTCCGCCTAACGTCCGACTTGCGGCCCAGATGCGGCAAGCCCCATGCATTTTCTATGGGGCGTGCATTCCAATGCGGCAAGTGCGGGTCTGCCGGGTGCGGCAGATCCGGCACTTGCGGCCACGAAAAAAAAAACACCGCTTGCACAAATCAAATCATTTCAATACGGCCTACATTCGTTTTTTACACTGACTGAGTCCTCCCTGTCATGCAGCAGCCACCAGGAGGTCTGGCTGGCAGTGCACACACAGAGAACAGCCACAGGCAGCAGCTGCAGCAGCAGGGCAGGAGTGGACAAATCACTCACCTCACTGCCACACAGGCACGTTCCCTCTGTGCTCTTTGTCGGCATAAGGTGACGGTCCCTCTCCTCAGACTCCCTCTCTTCATGCAGGCGGCGGCCAAGGAGGTGGTGGACGGCGGTCGGCGGGTGAGACACAGACTCAGTCAGGAGGACGGAGGAGTCTGCTCAGTCTCATTTGAGATCAGCTACCTGCCTAGGTCTGGGAAGTCTGGGTTCTCCTGGAGCAGGAGGATTGAGCAAAGCCCAGCCGGGCTCATCAGAATCAGCACAGCAGGTCAGCAGCTTAGGCGCTCAGCTCCTCTATGGCCGCCCGACAGAGGTTGGCGTGCCGCCTGTCTGTGCCTTCACCACTCGGTCTTTCCAACATCCTCCGCATGTCGGACTTGGACGTCACATGACTCCCGTCATGACATACGGTGTCGGTGCGGGAGGAAGAAGGGGTGTGGAGTGGAGCGGTCAGTGTCAGATCGGTGCACCGTGTAGACAGGGGTGAACCTAGCCTCTCTGCTGCCTGAGGCAAACTGCTAAACGGCACCCCCCTCCACCCCGATAGTAATTTTTTTGAATCGGTAAAAATAAATCTGGTTTATACAGATTTATATTTATCCTGTAAAAATGAGCAAAATTGTGGACATTTTAGTTTACAGAAACAGAAAAAAAGATGTCCACACAAAGATGTCAGAGCCATCACATGCACATACAAGAACCACACAGAAGAATCCAAAACAAGGATCATTAATGGCAATGGCAGCTTAGCACAAGCTGTAGGCAGACACAGACCTGCACCCTTATAGCACTGGAAGCAGCACTGATTGCCAACCTCTGGCACATGCATACAAAACTCTGGACCGCTACCTGGCACTGACTAGTCAGACATGTCACCATGCAGCACCGTCCACACACCATAGGCAGAGGCGGCTGGGACTATAGGAGTGGGAGCTGCATCCACGGGGGGCTACCACTAGTACACACACCTTGTACGCACACGGCTCCGCTTGCCCCGTACATACATGGCTCCACTCTGTACACGTAGTGCACACTTAGCTCTGCTCCATACACCTCGTACACACGGCTTCGCTCTGTACACCTGGTACACACTTGGCTCTGCTTTGTACACCTCGTACACACTTGGCTCCGCTCAGTACACCTCGTAAACATGCGGCTCTGCTACGTACACCTTGTACACACGCGGCTCCGCTACGTACACCTCGTACACACGCGGCTACGTACACCTGTACACATGCGTCTCCGCTCGTAAAACTCGTACACACGCGGCTCGCTCCATACACCTCGTACACATGTGGCTCCACTCCGTACACCTTGTACACACGCGGCTCCGCGCCATACACCTCGTACACATGCCGCTTCGCTCCGTACACCTTGTACACATGCGACTCTCCTCCGTACACCTCGTACACACATGGCTCTGCTCCATACACCTCGTACACACGCGGCTCCACTCCATACAGCTTCTACACACGCTGCTCCGCTCCATACACCTTGTACACACGCGGCTCCGCTCCGTACACCTCGTACACACGCAGCTCTGCTCTGTACACCTCGTACACACTCGGCACTGCTCTGTACACCTTGTACACACTTGGCTCTGCTCCATACAGCTCATACACACGCGGCTCCGCTCCGTACACCTCGCAAACACGTGGCTCCACTCTATACACCTCTTACACACGTGGGTCCACTCCATACACCTCACCTCGTACACACGCGGCTCCACTCCATACACCTCGTACACACACGGTTCCACTCCATACACCTAGTACACTCTCAGCTCTGCTACATCCACACATAAATCCCTCCTGACCCCACAGATAAGCTTCACCTCATCCACTTCTTCACCTTTTCACTTCATCCTGCACGGTGGAGTCCAGTCCTGCATAAACGGAGGAGCTGATCATGTGATGCCTGACTCCTCCTCTCCATTGACATCATCACAAGTCCTGTAAGCACAGGTCCTGTGCAGCTCTACTCACACTGCAGGGGCGGCGTAATGCGGCGGCTAGGACTATAGAAGAGGAAGCGGCATCAGCAGGGGGCCGCGCTACCACCAGGCACCCCTGCGGATGTCGCCCTTGTCTACTAGCAGGGCTAGCTGCCTCATGGATGCTGCGGCCCAGAGTATAGAGTGTGGTGTGGTGTGTGGTGGCGCCGTGGTAGATTATAATGCGACAATTTACTCCCTGGGCTGTGGGCCCCCCCACTCCATTGGGCCGGGGCTACAGTCCAAATTGACCTCATTATAATCAGCCACTGGTAGTAGATTGGTTCTCCAATACTACTAAGACTGAAGGCACACTGTCATGCATCAAACACGGAGCATGTTTGATGCACGACAGTGATGCGAGTGAAATGAGTGTTTTGGCTGTGTGTGGTGTGAGTGTGGTGCTTGTGGTGAGTGTACATGAGTGCGTGTGTGGTGGGTGTCAGTGTGATGCTGTCCATGGTCCTAAAGCAAATTTCAGGTCCGTGGACAGCATTTGCCAGTGATTTTAAACTCGAGAGCTGTCAAAGCCGCAGAGTTTGAATTTGCCGGTTTTCCGGTACAGTAACAATAATGTTTCAGCGCTGTCACAGCAACGCTGAAACATCATTGTTTAAAACACAGCCGCTGACAAAATATTACAGTTCCAGGGGTTAATACCATGTTAACCCCCTCTGCAGGCTCTGTGCGACATGTCAGCACGGAGGCTGCAGAGGGGGTTAATAACCCGGTGTCAGAAGGGTTAAATCGATGTTGGTGTGATGACAATATGTGTCCAGAGAGTGTCCACACTCTTTGGACACATGCTGTCATGACACCCTGCCTGTGCAGGGGTTAATATCTTGTTAATTTGACAGCCACTAATTGTCGCACAATTTTATATACCCGTATATACTCGTGTATAAGCCGACCCCCCTACTTTTGCCCCCATAACCTGGGAAAACCTATTGACTCGTGTATAAGCTGAGGGTGGACCCCAGCACAGGTATACAGCACCCTCCGCAGTGGTAGTATGCAGTAGTCTCCCCAGTGGTAGTATACAGCAGTCTCCCCAGTGGTAGTATACAGCAGTCTCCCCCAGTGGTAGTATACAGCAGTCTCCCCCTGTGGTAGTATACAGCAGTCTCCCCCTGTGGTAGTATACAGCAGTCTCCCCTGTGGTAGTATACAGCAGTCTCCCCCTGTGGTAGTATACAGCAGTCTCCCCCTGTGGTAGTATACAGCAGTCTCCCCTGTGGTAGTATACAGCAGTCTCCCCCTGTGGTAGTATACAGCAGTCCCCCCCCTGTGGTATATACAGGCCCCCCTGTGGTAGTATACAGCAGCCCTCCCCCCTGTGGTATATACAGGCCCCTGTGGTAGTATACAGCAGCCCTCCCCCTGTGGTATATACAGGCCCCCTGTGGTAGTATACAGCAGCCCTCCCCCCTGTGGTATATACAGGCCCCCTGTGGCAGTATACAGCAGCCCTCCCCCTGTGGTATATACAGGCCCCCTGTGGTAGTATACAGCAGTCCCCCCTGTGGTATATACAGGCCCCCCTGTGGTATAATACAGCAGCCGCCCCCCCCCCCCCCGTACTATATACAGGCCCCCCGTTGCTGCCGCCGCACACCTGTAAAAGAAGAGCTTTCATACTTACCCTCCTGTGACCGCGCGCGTATCCCCCGCTCTCCTTCCTGCTTCTACCCAGCGTCCATCCACGTGACCGCGCGCCTGTAATAACGTCATTATTTGTGCGCGGTCATGTGGATGGACGCCAGGTAGAAGCAGGAAGGAGAGCGGGGGATGCGCGCGCGGTCACAGGAGGGTAAGTATGAAAGCTCTTCTTTTACAGGTGTGCGGCGGCAGCAACGGGGGCCTGTATATAGTACGGGGGGGCGGCTGCTGTATTATACCACAGGGGGCCTGTATATACCACAGGGGGGACTGCTGTATACTACCACAGGGGGCCTGTATATACCACAGGGGGAGGGCTGCTGTATACTGCCACAGGGGGCCTGTATATACCACAGGGGGAGGGCTGCTGTATACTACCACAGGGGGCCTGTATATACCACAGGGGGAGGGCTGCTGGATACTACCACAGGGGGGCCTGTATATAGCACGGGGGGGCTGCTGTATTATACCACAGGGGGCCTGTATATAGAACAGGGGGGCAGGCTGCTGTATACTGACTCGTGTATAAGCCGAGGGGGCACTTTTCAGCACAATTTTTGTGCTGAAAAACTCGGCTTATACACAAGTATATACGGTACTTTACTGCGCGGTGGAGCTGTCCAGCAGCTGAGAGCTCCTGAAATGAGGAGCTGTGCCTGTACTGTACACTTCTATTGCCCTCTCACACGTGAAAGTCTCGTGCAGTCACAGCATGCTGCAACTGCACTCGCTTTCAACTCGCAATGGGAGTTTAGTGCGGGGGTCTCGCACCAGTGTGCCCTGCCTGATAGTGCAAGACTGGTCTGAGTGCAAGTTTTTCTTGCATTGCACTCGCGCAAGTCTCGCGCCAGGGTGTTTCCAGCTTTAGGGTTTGTTACACTTCTCTCTTCTGTTAGTTTGTGTATTATTTAAAACAGTCTCTTTAGCCTTACCTTCTGAAGGTGTTTTGTGCCTTTTTAGTTTATCTTATGATCCTCTGATGACTGCAGTGAGGATGTTTACCGGGCTTGCCTGTAATGGTAATTGTTTGACACTGTTAAACTCCCTTTCCTACTTATTGTATCATCAAGCGAGTCCTATGCAGTTTTACTTACTACTAAGTGTATGTTGTCCTGGGGAGTTGGAAGTCCAGGTCTTGATGTATCAATATCCTGGAGTGTTGGTGATTTAGGTGTTCATGTGTCTGTAACCTTTTACAGAATCTAGGTTCTATAATGTGTAAAGAATCACAAAGTAAGATGTTAGCCTTTGAAATGTTGAGTAGTGTTTCAGCTCTACTCTTTATATATGTGGAATGGTTACCAACTTAAGGCTGTACTGTATGTTTTTGTATTAACATACCCCTTTATCTTTGCGATAAATTTCTGTGTTGTATGTATCTATGTGTTGGGCCTCTTGTTTCTGTTTGAGGCCTGGCGAGCGTTCCACCGGCACCGCTACGCACCACAACTCCAGGACACAGAGGAAGGAAGCCGGCCAGCAGAGGCAGCGACGGGGAGCCCAGAGAGCAGCACATACCACTGGCTACAGCACTACCATTGGCTCCCTGCTTCTCAGAGATCCCGGTTTAAAACATTAATCATGACGTACAAAGCCATCCACAACCTGTCCCCTCCATACATCTCTGACATGGTCTCCCGACACCTTCCCTCGTGCAACCTGCGATCCTCCCGGAAACTCATCCTCTACTCCCCCCTCATCTCCTCTTCGCACAACCGCATTCAGGATTTCTCCCGGGCATCTGCCTTACTCTGGAACGCTCTGCCCCAACACATCAGACATTCTCCTACCCTGGGAACCTTCAAAAGAAGCCTAAAGACCCACCTCTTCCGTCAATCCTACAACCTCCCATGAGACCGGGTCCACCCTCCACCTTACGACCGGCACCTCCCCCTCCTGCTATATCCCCACCCGCCCCTCGTAGACTGTGAGCCCTCGCGGACAGGATCTTCTCCCCTCTTGTATCTGTACAACCGAATTGTCAACATTTATTGTACTTATCCTTGTCTTCCCTTTTATCGTGTAAAGCACCATGGAATTTAATAGCGCTATATCTACTATATAATCACGAATGGATTTCGCGCACCACACTCGCATGCGACTCAGCGTGGTCATGGCGCAGCGGGCATGGCGAGTCGCCTTAGCGGCGCGAAGCATTGGCCGCGAAGCGGCCATTGCGAGTCAGAGACTCGCTCTGCTAGAATCCCGATGCATTGTGCATCGGGCACCCATCTAGTAAATAAATAAATAATAATAATAATACCACAAGGTAAAGTGTCTCTCAATAACAGGCTTATGAGCAGGCATTTCTCACAATGATCCACACAGTGCCATTAGCAATTACATTGAAACTACCAACCCAGTGACTGCTAGTAATGCTTTATCAGGTTGTTGACATCATGAAAAGATAAGGAATTGGTGATATATAAACAGGAGTGCTGAGTCTATCAGAAGCCTCTAATAGAAACAAGGGGCCCAACACATAGATATATATACAGTGCCTTGTGAAAGTATTCGGCCCCTTGAACTTTTCAACCTTTTGCCACATTTCAGGCTTCAAACATAAATATATAAATTCTAATGTTTTTGTGAAGAATCAACAACAAGTGGGACACAATCGTGAGGTGGAACCAAATTTATTGGGTATTTTAAACTTTTTTAACAAATAAAAAACTGAAAAGTGGGGCGTGCAATATTATTTGGCCCCTTTACTGTCAGTGCAGCAAACTCATTCCAGAAGTTCAGTGAGAATCTCTGAATGATCCACTGTTGTCCTAAATGACTGGTAATGATAAATAGAATCCACCTGTGTGTAATCAAGTCTCCGTATAAGTGCACCTGCTCTGTGATAGGCTCAGGGGTCTGTTTCAAGTGCAGAGAGCATCATGAAGACCAAGGAACACACCAGGCAGGTCCGAGATACTGTTGTGGTGAAGTTTAAAGCCGGATTTGGATACAAGAAGATTTTCCAAGTTTTAAGCATCTCAAGGAGCACTGTGCAAGCGATCATATTGAAATGGAAGGAGTATCAAACCACTGCAAATCTACCAAGACCCGGCCGTCCCTCTAATCTTTCATCCCGAACAAGGAGAAGACTGATCAGAGATGAGACCCAAAAGAATCACATTTCTCTGATAAAAATAATAACCTTTGTAAGATACTTTATGAGTATTATTGATTTGTAAACTTTATACAATATCCTCCAATTGGCCCTTCTCCACTGATTCTTAAACAGTTTTTCTTTTTCTTTTATGACCTACCGTTGCAAAGATGATAGTGGTACAAATTTTCCCTTAAAACAAGTTCCTTGTGGGCGTGACCGTATTTTGATTGGGGTTTCTTCTTCTAATCCTGGCCAATCAGAGAGGGTCTGTGTTGAAGGGGAAGTTTGCTTCCAGGGGGCGTAACTTTAGAACAGAGGGGCACAGAAGAAAAAGAAAAACTGCTCCAGAATCAGTGGATCAGCACCAATTTAAGGAGCTGCTCAAGTGATCGTTCTAATTTAATTACTTTTTCTAGATTTTTTTGTTAATTCTCCTTTAAAGTAGGATAGGGCGGCCTAATATAAACCCGAAATATAGGAATCCTCGCTAACTCATCTAAATAATCCAATTTCTCACCTCTCCAGATAAGAACAATTTGTGTTCTTTGTCAATAACTTTATTGCTTCCTCGAATGTTGACGGTAGAACGACCGAACTACTTAGAGGGCAGAAATGATTGTCTTTCACTTGCGTCTTTCTTTTTTCTTAATTGAAAACTACATTTTACCTGAAGGCCAACAGCTCCACTGAAGACATTAAAAGAAAACACAATCTCCATTTTTAATCTGTGATAAATTAGGACTAGTGATGCGCTGACAGCTCCGAAGTGAAACGCGACACACAATAATTAATTCATGCTTAGGAGGCTAATAATTAATATTCATGTCTTACTTCTGGCATCAAATTAATTAAGGCTCATCACTATTCAGCCTCCAACTTAGAGGTTTTTCTATTAAAAATAGTCCTAAAATAGACAATATAGAATTTTATATAGTTATCAGGTGCAATATCAATTTGCTGCTGAACTGAAATATTCTTAAAGAGAACCGGACATCACGATTTACACTGATAAAGTAGAGGTACGGCCATAAGAGGGCTGTTATACTGATATAATAGATACCTGTTGTGAAAAAATCCATAGACTGTTTCTTGTGTAGTTCACCTTAGAAGCTTTGGTGCAACAGCCTCTTCATGCATCAAGGCTGGACTGTGGGGTGGAACTGCGGAATGGGACAGTGGGGTGCAAGTCTGGGACAGGACTGTGGGTTTGGAGTAAGGGGTACGACTGTAGGGTGGGACTTTGAAGTGCAACTGTGGAGTGCAACTGTAAGGTGCGACTGTGGGGTGAGACTGTGGGGTAGGACTGCGTTTAGAGATTGTGGTGCAATACTGTGAGGTGGGACTGTGGATTGGGATTGTGGGGCACGACTGTGGAGCAGGACTGTGGTAGGGACTGTGGCGCGGGACTGTGGGGCAGCGGGAATGTGTAGGGCTTATTGGGCACAACTGTGGAGTGGGACTGTGGGGCAGGACTGTGGGGTGTGACTCTGAGCAGGGACTGTCGGTGGTGAATGTGGGGCAGGACTGTGGAGTAGGACTGTGGTGAAGGGACTGTACGGCAAGACTGTGGGTAGGGATTGGACTGTAAGGTGGGACTGTGAGTAAGGACTGCAGGGTGGGACTGTGGGGTGGGAGTGTTTGTAAGGTCTTCAGATCTGCCATGACCCCTTTGTATTTGCATGAGCCTCCTTCTTTTAAATGTTGCGCGAGCACCAGCTTTGCACTCACCAGAAGTGGCACATGCTCAGATTAACCTACAGCTGGATATCAGTAGAATGGAGCCGGTGGGGTGCATGCGCAGATTGGGAACTCGACTGAATGTTGAGCCGAGATCTCGATCTGCGTATGCATTGCCTTCGGCGCCATTTTGCTGGAGACTGCCGGAGGTTTATCTAAGCATGTGCCACCACCTGAATCATTTTGCTGGAGATCACTTGGAGATGAATTATGCAAGCAATGCCCATGATGGGAAAAAAAGTAATGGAGGCTTATACAAGTGAGGAGGAGCCATGACAGAGCCGAAGACCCTACCCATAGTCTGACCCTGATACCTAAAGAGGCTGTTGCACCAAAACATCTAAAGTAAAACTTCAAATAAGCTCCAGGTTATGGTTTTTCTCCCTACAGATATCTACTTACATAAATGCAAAGTCCCGATGTCTTCATATCATGTGCTGACGACAGCCATATTTACACACCCAAGTGTTGGAAGAGTGAAAATATGGTGCCTGCTGGTGGTATGGGCTCTTTGCACAGTATCACCAGTGATGCTACCGACCCCCGCAACCTACAACACTTGAAATCGGCACCCGCAGCCGCCCGTTGCACCTCACCACCGAACCCAACGACGCCTCAGTAAGTGCACATTCACGTACCGGCATGCATGCCCAGTTTCTGAGTTGGGCGCCATCTTTGGACACCTGGCCATCAGGCCGATAAATAATAAAATTTTAAATCTATTGCTACATTATTTAGTCAGCGTTTGTCCACAATGTGTAGACATTTTTTGGTAAAAACACATTAGAGTTTATAGTTTTTCGTTCTTTGGTTCATTGTATTTAGTATGCCCCTAAGGTAACTAGATTTAGAAGGTTGATTGCTCGCACTCTCAGGCTCGCAGACACTTTGCCTCCTATTATTTTGCTTATTCTTTCCTTCCCGAAGTTGAGACGACAACAATAATTCATTGTCGCGGCGGCTCCCTCAATCTCCAGATTGAAGTGCCGGTCTGGAACACGACTATTGATCCAGTCCAGTAAAATGTGTTTGCCAAGAGCATCTGCTAATCTGTAAATTGGTTTGTGAATGCACAAATCTGCCGCCGGATCTGAGAAATGCATCAAAGAAGCTGAAAAGGGAAAAATTTACATTTAATATCCATTAAATGGTAGAAAAAAAAAATCAACGTCCCCTGTCCGTCATCTATGAGGCATCCAGGGCACGTTGTATATTGCCGGGTTTTGTCTACAACCTCCGACTTTCACTATTTCTATCTGCACAGAACTTTATTTTATCTCTTTATTTGGTCACTTCCAGCGGTGTAACCTGAAGCTCATGGGCCCCAATGCGAAAGCTCCAACGGGGCCCCCAATTATTGCAAATGTTTAATAGCAATAGTCATTTTCTATAGGCCAAAGGGACTTTTGGGGCACCCCAGGGTCCGGGTGCGACTGCAAGCCCTGCATCTGTTGTAGTTACACCTCTGGTCACT
The DNA here is from genome assembly GCA_033576535.1 of Allobates femoralis. Taxonomy (NCBI): domain Eukaryota; kingdom Metazoa; phylum Chordata; class Amphibia; order Anura; family Aromobatidae; genus Allobates; species Allobates femoralis. Next base: position 722,366,380 of record JARQOC010000002.1, read on the forward strand.
ACAGCCTCTGTTCACATGTCCGGTAATCATCCGATATGTGATGTATTTGTAAACAACAAAAAACTGGATCACTTATAAACAGAAGAAAAACCCAACGCACGTTCCAGTTCCTATTTTTAATCCATTTTTTATTTGTTGATCTCAGGATAAAATTTATAACAAAAATTAGGGCTATAAGGTGAAGCCGGAGCCTTACAGGAATTGGGATACGGAATGCAATCATACCTTTACTTGAAAGATTCCAGGTTTGATTGCAGAGAAAAGTGTCATGAAACTCCTGAGAAACAGGGCAGCAAGATGATTGAGGTGAGCAGCAGTGCGTCACTATTTTAGGTTGTTTTTTCATTACTCCCCTGTGCTAAACCCTCCCCCCTCCCTCTCATCTGAAAGAACTGAAATTAAAAGTACAGATGAGAGGGAGAGGAGGAGAGTTGGGCTTATAGCCAAAAGGCGTGCCCACAGGGAAGTAATGAAAAAAACAACCCCAAATAGTGACACAGTGCTGCACTCATCAATCATCTGCTGTCCTGTTTCCCAGGAGTTTTATGACACTTTTCTCTGCAATCAAACATGTAATCATCCAAGTAAAGGTCTGATTGCACTCAGTATCCCAGAGTCTGTAAGAAACTGGCTTCACTTTATTGCCCTAAATCCTGTTGGTTGGTTCCCTTTAAATCTTCAGCGTGTCAATTCTTGCAGTATTTTTCCACCACAAGTGCATGAAACGCACATGAAAAAAAGGTGGTAAAAACACATCAACCATTGCGCTTCTGGTGCATTTTTCGTGCCAGTAGGTGCAGATTTGGTGGAGAAATTTCCACTACAAAATACTTAAAATGCACAGATAGCCTTAAATAGGAAATGTATCTGTGTTTCAATTTTGCTAATTTTTTAAAAAAAGTTTTTTAATGCCAAAAATAACCCCCAAAACAATTTACGTGTGCCTTTATGGATGTTTTATATATATACAGTGTTGGCCAAAAGTATTGACACCCCTGCAATTCTGTCAGATAATACTCAGTTTCTTCCAGGAAATGATTGCAATCACAAATTCTTTGGTATTATTATCTTCATTTAATTTGTCTTCAATGAAAAAAAAAACAAAAGAGAATGAAGCAAAAAGCAAAACATTGATTATTTCACACAAAACTCCAAAAATGGGCCAGACAAAAGTATTGGCACCCTCAGCCTAATACTTGGTTGCACAACCTTTAGCCAAAATAACTGCGATCAACCGCTTCCGGTAACCATCAATGAGTTTCTTACAATGCTCTGCTGGAATTTTACACCATTCTTCTTTGGCAAACTGCTCCAGGTCCCTGATATTTGAAGGGTGCCTTCTCCAAACTGCCATTTTTAGATCTCTCCACAGGTGTTCTATGGGATTCAGGTCTGGACTCATTGCTGGCCACCATAGAAGTCTCCAGTGCTTTCTCTCAAACCATTTTCTAGTGCTTTTTGAAGTGTGTTTTGGGTCATTGTCCTGCTGGAAGACCCATGACCTCTGAGGGAGACCCAGCTTTCTCACACTGGGCTCTACATTATGCTGCAAAATTTGTTGGTAGTCTTCAGACTTCATAATGCCATGCACACGGTCAAGCAGTCCAGTGCCAGAGGCAGCAAAGCAACCCCAAAACATCAGGGAACCTCCGCCATGTTTGACTGTAGGGACCGTGTTCTTTTCTTTGAATGCCTCTTTTTTTCCCCTGTAAACTCTATGTTGATGCCTTTGCCCAAAAAGAGAGAACATTCTTCCAAAACATTTTAGGCTTTCTCAGGTAAATTTTGGCAAACTCCAGCCTGGCTTTTTTATATCTCGGGGTAAGAAGTGGGGTCTTCCTGGGTCTCCTACCATACAATCCCTTTTCATTCAGACGCCGACGGATAGTACGGGTTGACACTGTTGTACCCTCGGACTGCAGGGCAGCTTGAACTTGTTTGGATGTTAGTCGAGGTTCTTCATCCACCATCCGCACAATCTTGCGTTGAAATCTCCTGTCAATTTTTCTTTTCTGTCCACATCTAGGGAGGTTAACCACAGTGCACACAAGGACACAGGACAGAGGTTGAGTCAGCTTTAATACATGTCAGCTGGCTGCAAGTGTGATTTAGTTATTGCCAATGTGTGTACCACATTGAGCATGGAGAAAAGAAAGAAGACCAAAGAACTGTCTCAGGACTTGAGAAACCAAATTGTGAGGAAGCATGAGCAATCTCAAGGCTACAAGTCCATCTCCAAAGACCTGAATGTTCCTGTGTCTACCGTGCGCAGTGTCATCAAGAAGTTTAAAGCCCATGGCACTTAAAATGGATCAGTAGACCTGCGTCTTGTCCGGACATCGGGGTCCATACTTGGACCGTTAATGTCGGACATGTGAAACCAGCCTAGGTCAATATTCTCCAACTTGTGGTTCTTCAACAGCTGGAGGCTACAACTCTCAACCGGCTGTGAGCGAATATAGGGATATAAAGTTTCCAACAGGTGGAGAGCCTCTAGATTGGACACCATCGCTTTAAGGTCTTTTATAGAAAAGTAGCCATGTAAATATAGCTGAGCAAAAACCAATGAGTGGGAATTGAACATGTTATGCGCGAGCCATAGAAAGAGCTCCATGGTAACAGATGACTGCCGCAGTTTTCTCATTTCATTAGAAATTCTCTCAAAATAGAACGAGAACCATTTAACAATGTCATACACCAAAAAGAACATTGGAAACAGATGCCGTCCGTTCACTAAGTAATAATTGTGCATAGAACATTGATTCATTCGGATACGGCGCCCAAGCGTGGTCTCCTGAGCAATGGAAAATGTGTCCTTTAAAGAGGGCAAAGAACAGTCAAGAGACCCAACAATGGCCACCAAACCTTCGGACAGTCATTTTGGCAATAAGAAGATATTTTCTATTTCTATTACCAGCATTAGATAATGTGATCAAAAGTCCTTACAAATTCAACTTGAATAATCTATAAAGCTCAGACGACATTTGCACTGTAGACTTAAAGGGGTTGTCCGCTACTAGGACAACCCCTTCTGATTCCACATTTCACCTGTACTCACATCCCATGCTGGCATCATTCCAACGGTGTTGTTAACCATGGTTCTGGGGCTCACGTGACATTGTGACATCACGTAAGCCCCTCGTTCAATCACTGCCAACTTCTCTATCCCCAACCAAATCAACATGAAGCGGACGGCAGCAGTAGTGTCACTTCTTCTAGATTTACTCATCTGGTTCAAAGGCAAGGAGAGAGAAGTCAGCACTGATTGGATGCACGATTTATGTGATGTCACAATGTCATGTGAGCCCCATCAGTTTAATTATCGAAAGTGTTGGAATGGTGCCAGCATGGGAGGTGAGTGTCACTGACGTGGTATAACAGGTAATGATGCGCCCCCAGGCTATGGGGTACTCGGGAGCCGGGCCGGTGCTGTCTCTCTGGGGTATCACGGTAGTCGTGACCCAGTCCCGTGGCCTGGGATCAGTCCAAAAAGGGGTTATTTACAAGGGATTTGTCGTGACGCCACCCGGGGAATGTGGTCAATAGAACCACCGCTGCCGTATTCCTGCTGGGGATGGTGACTTGGGACAGCGTGGAGGGTAAGCCCTCCTCGGGTAGGTCTGAGGGTCCCCAGGGCAGGAGTAGTTGTGATTGATGGGCCTGATGAGGGATTGTGTGCAGTGCGATTCACTTACTTCAAAGATGCAGATCTCCACAGTGCTGGTTGTCCTGGTGCTGGTCGCAGTGCTAGAAAGGAATAGTCTCAAGCAGGGATGAGCTTACTGGGTAATTTACTTAAGGTCTTCAGCATTAGTTCACAACAGTTTACAGTTCACACAATTTACACTGCTCCGGGCAACTCAAACTGTGCAGCTCAGGTGGCGTTTCTCGGTTGTTCCCTCAAAGTCCTTTCAGGCCTCTCAGTCTCAATGTAGTACCTCACCACCCACAGGTTCAGTCTGGTCATCGCGGACTCACGGGTGAATGCTTCCCTCACAGTCAGGGTCACCAGTCCTTGTATGACAACTGTGTTCTTAAGACCATGGAGGAAAGTTAGGCTGCAGCACATAAAGCACCTGCCCCACACAGGTGTGTCTCGTGATTAGGGTCTGGATTATCCCTGGACACCTCTTCAGAGCTGGTTCTCTGGTCGTGGTCTAGCCTCCAGTGTCCCAGGTTCAGATATTTGGGCACATCAGGCTCCTTCTGTCAGTCACTGTTTCAACTCAGGGTTCCTCCGGTCAGCTAAGGTGTGTGTGGCTGCCGGGTCCTTGTCCTCCCATCTTCTCAGCTGTGGAATCTCTTTCAGTCTCTTTCTCCTTCCCATCACTTCCAGGCTATGGAGTGGGCTTTCTCTCCTCGTGGCTATGCCTCATGGGATTCTGTGCCTCCAGGGAACCCAAAACCTCCTGGGAAGACTTTCTCACTGTCCACTTCTCTTCTCCTCTCACTCTCTCAAAACTCTCTGCCCCCGTGTGTTCCCGAGTTTTTATTGTGTGGGTCTCTCCACCCACTTTGTCACTGCTCACCTACACTCCACTCACTTCTCTTAACACCTGCCACACCTTGCCCAACCTAGAGTCCTAGGCATAGGGTTGGTGTGTGCATCTGTGTGGGTGTGTTTCTTGCCTTACCTGGCTGCACTTCCATTTGTGGCCACCTGGTCGCAGGGGCGCCACAATAAGGAAAAAGGAAGCAGGATGGTATAATGGGCAAGGAAATCTGGGCAGCTAGGCTGGCCCTGAACTAGGGTCCCTGGCTAGCCCTGTACCCAGAGGTACTTCAGGTGGTGAGGAGGTCTGGGCCACCACCCTTGCATTATGCTCCTTAGCCAGCCCTGTGCTACTCCTTCTCACCCACCACGGACAAGGATAAACAGCAAAAAGCTTCAGCAAATGCAAAGGCGTCTTCAGCTTACATGGTCAAAAGCAGATTGGAACTCTATCAGTGACATCATCTGGAGGAAGGGGGGGCCTGATAAACCTCCACCTCAACCTGCAAAGCCATCCACCACACAGACAGCAACAGGAGCTTCAGCATTAACCCCGAAAGAACCAAATTAACTCTGGTTTAAACTGCAGCAGAACAATTCACATGGACTGTGGAGCAGTCAACACAGGACAGTGAGTATAGGCTCTTTTACCTGGGAAGGGGGGGCATGTGGAATCAGAAGTGGTTTTCCCAGTAATGGACAAACCCTTCTAGGATACAGTGTCAGCACCATACTTCATAATCCTTTTGTACTGTCCAGGAGGCTCCAGGAAAAATAGGAGCTGATATATCACCTGGGTGATTCTGAAACCTACCAGAAAGCAGGTTTCTTGTGCAATAAGCCAGGGTGCTACATCTGCATCCAGTTGTAATTTAGGGGACGGGAAATTGATCATGAAGGGGACCAGATAATTGATAATTTTCTGATTCAACCAAAGGGATCTCCATCAATCCTGAACACTGAAAGGCCACATTGGAAAGGAGTGGTGGACTCCACTATCTGCTGCAGTCTCTGGATTAGTGGGGGTCTAAGCAGTGCTTGGATGCTAAATACTAGGAGTGGACTGGGGGGAAGAAATCACTGGTTATTGCGGAACAAAAAATATCAGGTCTTCAAATAATAATGAAGAGACCATTGATTGTCTAGCTGAGAAGCCCGGCGAGTGATGCTCCGAAAAAAAAGCCGTATCCGTCTGGCCTCTAACTGAGTAGTCAGGGGCCAAATACTAATCTTGGTTCTTCCGACCCCTTGTTAATCTATCTTGTTTAGCCTTCAAGCCTACTAGCTAGAATAAGTAATCTTCTAAATGTAGAGTTGGAGAATTTGTATTTTAAGGGTTATTTCCAACTCTGCAAGGTCTTAAATAGGGGCTCAAATCTGTGTCCCCCACCAATTCTGAAAACGGGACCCTGTTCAAATGCAGGGGTGGCTGCGCATGTGCATCGTCTACAGGACTGTTAGAGATAGTTATGACCTTGACTATGTCCAGCATCGCCCATATGGCACATGGGCATGTGTGCGCTATTACCACTGTATTCCGATTTGGGGTTTACCAAAGTCTCATTTTTGGAACTGCTGAGACCATCAGCAAATAGATAGGAATAACTCTTCAAAGATGTTTTTTCTAGCCTTCCTCATTAGCAGCAGCTTTACCTTATTTTCATTATAGTATTGCATTATCTCGGTGCAACTGAGTTGACAAGATGCTTGGAGAACGTGTCATGGGTTTACTGTCACTTGTGGGTCTCCAGAGACCTGAAAACAACTCCCACCTGCCTTTCCCTGACACCAGTATACTCTAGACGAGTAATCAGTATGGATTAAGGAATCAACAAGAGAATCGCGATAACAGGTACAGGTTGATGCTTCGATGTTTCAGTATTATAATTACTTTTCTAACGATTGAAAGATTTTTCTTTGCATCCAAAAAAGATAGGAATGGAGACATTTTCAATTTAAAAAAAATAGTTATTAAAAATATTCTTTTTTTGTATATAGTACAGCATATGAAGACTTTTGTATTACTTTTTTGTCTCGGTCTTCAGCTAAAGCAAATTGATAGATGAATGATGTGTAGAAGAATTGAACCTGTGCAGTCTAGATAGGTCCACCAGGGTCTTCTCCAAGCCTAGGTAGGTCTACCAGGGTCTTCCTCAAGCCTAGATATCTTCTCCAAGCCTAGATAGGTCTACCAGGGTCTTCTAAAAGCCTAGATAGGTCCACCAGGGTCTTCTCCAAGCCTAGGTAGGTCTACCAGGGTCTTACCCGAGCCTAGATATTTTCTCCAAGCCTTGATAGGTCTACAAGGGTCTTCCAAAAGCCTAGATAGGTCCACTAGGGTATTCTCCAATCCAAAATACAAAATAGGTCCACCAGGGTCTTCTCCAAGACTAGATAGGTCCTCAAGAGTCTTCTCCAAGCCAACATAGATCCACCACGGTCTTCTCCAAGCCTAGATAGGTCCACCAGGGTATTCTTTAAGGCTACAGAGATCTACCAGTGTCTTCTCCAAGCTTACTTATCTTCTCCAAGACTAGATAGGTCTACCAGGGTCTTTCTCAAGCCTAGATATCTTCTCCAAGCCTAGATAGGTCTACCAGGGTCTTCTAAAAGCCTAGATAGGTCCACCAGGGTCTTCTCAAAGCCTAGGTAGGTCTACCAGGGTCTTCCCCGAGCCTAGATATTTTCTCCAAGCCTTGATAGGTCTACAAGGGTCTTCCAAAAGCCTAGATAGGTCCACTAGGGTATTCTCCAATCCAAAATACAAAATAGGTCCACCAGGGTCTTCTCCAAGACTAGATAGGTCCTCAAGAGTCTTTTCCAAGCCAACATAGATCCACCACGGTCTTCTCCAAGCCTAGATAGATCCACCAGGGTATTCTTCAAGGCTACAGAGATCTACCAGTGTCTTCTCCAAGCTTACATATCTTCTCCAAGCCTAGATAGGTCTACCAGGGTCTTCACCAAGTCTAGCTAGGCCCACCAGGGTCTTCTCCAAGCCTAGATAGGTCCACCAGTGTCTTCTTCAAGCCTATATAGTTACATTAGGTTTTTTCTCCAAGCCTAGATGGGTCCTACAAGCTATTATCCGCCATTATCTTGATTGTATCAAGCCATCGGTGGTTGCTGGTCTTCCTCCCCATGTTCCTTCTATTCTTCTGACCATGATGTCCTCTAGTAATTTCTCTCTTCGTATGATGTGTAGACAAGTCGTATCTTGGTGATCTTCTCTTCCAGTGACATGTCTGGCTTGATTTGTTCCAGAATTGATGTGTTTGTTCTTCTTGCTATCCATAGTATTGATCACATCCTTCTCCGGCTCCACAATTTGAAGGCGTTGATTCTTCCGTCTTTTTCCTTTATCATCCATGTGTCACTTCCATATATTACTACAGAATAGACCAGACTATGTACGAGCCGTGTCTTCATCACCAGTGAAATGTTCCTTGATGTGAAGACCTTGTCCAGTGACTTCATTGTTGATTTGTCCAGAGCTATTTTCCTATTGACTACAAAAACATTGTGTGTTGCCTGGATCTACAATTATGCACAGCTTTACTCCCTGTATACTATACTTCTTAATAACTATTCTCTGAAATACTGGAAAAGCATTGGTCACATAATTCATGTTGGCGTATAAACATTGAGGAAACTAACCATGTTCTTTCACAGAAGTCTCAATTAAAAAAGTGATAGGAAACACAAACATGCAGGCTGGTGAAATGATAGGTGCGAAGAAGAATTCTTCAGGGGGAAATTAAGCTTTATAAAGAGGGAAACCGGGATCTGATATAAGAGTTTGTAACGTATCATTTATCTATTATATCTATGCATATAATCATCTAATAACCATATAAATTTGTTATGTATATAATCAATTAATGACCCTATAAGCTTATAGTTTTAGTAAAATAATACATAGCGTAACTTGAGGATAGCTGACATAACAAGTGTTATCTTTTTCGGTTAGAAACAGTGCTGTCTTTGTATATTACAGACTGGGTGATAGGCTTGTGGTCATGCTTGAGACTAAATTTCTGAGTATTAAATAACCATAACAGTACTGTAGTATAGAAGGGTTACAAGGGAAAAATGATATGTTCTATGGTATGCAAGTAATGCCTGAAATCTATATAAGCTTGATCACAATGTATTGATGAAGGACAACCTGCTGACCTTCTGACTGGTCTCTCTTGCTACCGTATCAAGATTATAAGAAACCTGCTTCGAATTCAGATGTCTTCATCTCCTCACTTGGTAAAAGATTGACTTTTTTTTAATAGGAACCAATTCAATAGTTAACGATAAGAAAGGATAGGGGGAATTTCATATTTGACTTACATCAAGTCAAAGTTTTGAAGGGCAAGGACCTGACACACGGCCAACAACGTCCCCATCATGTACATGAGGATATTGTGTCCTTATGTACATGCCTTGCTACATACCATCTGTCCCTCTTTGTTCCACCATCGCAAACCACGTCTATGGCCTCTTTACTATTGGCCAGGATTTTGGGTCACCATCAGGCACTAGCGGTCATGGTGCAAATCTTGACATCAAGAATGTTCTTCGACACACAGAAAAAGTCATAAAAGCTCATATATAAAAATATTCTGTGCATAAAGTATTTGTTGCTCAGACATTGCTTGTAGAAAATGTAATATACATACAAATTTCGGCCTATCCGGGCCTTTATCAGGTATTTCTCAATAAAGGTAGCCAACATCTTGGTGTCATGAGGTTAGGACTTTACAACACACAATGCCCTCTTAGTCTAGGACACGACCAGAAGTTCGGACTTATACTAAAGAGGCCAGAGATGCAGTGCATGATGGTGGAATGACAAGGAATGGATGAAGGGCAGTGATCATCAGGGTGGCCAGAGAGGAGAGCAATTATGCTGAGCCTCAGCTGCGAAGCACACCGGCCGGCATCCAAGTGCAACAGTCCAGTTCTTTATCTCCCTGCAGACACTGATTCTACAATACTTTGCAACAGTTCTTTACTCAAACAGTCTCATAAACAAGGGCACTTAGCTTGAACTTTACTTTTTTTGGGACAGTTACTTCAACAGAATTTAGTGCAGACTGCTCCCAGTTTCCCGATACCACTAGGATTTTGCCCTCCCTGTTTAACATCATCGGTAACTAGCTATAAATTCATGTAGTCTCTGTTGGCTATCTTTAGACAAAGTTCCTTTACCCCTGGCATCCCATTCGGTCGAGTCTATGTTGAAGAAACAGCAACAGGTAAGATAGGAGCCAGTCGCTTTCCGGGACACCCACTTAAGGCTAGGGTGAACACCCACATAGGGAGGATTCAACTCCCAACTCCTGTACTCAAAGTTCCAGGGTGATCCAGAAGATTCAGATGAATTATCTCACATATGTCTTCCACAGATCGTAGCACTTACTTTGCCTCACACACTCCTCAGTGACACTCCTCTCTAGACATGTCTGGAGCCTAGTAACTCCCACCTCCACCCCTAGTGGGTAGACTCACTAGCTAACCTAATAACACTTTCACTTCTAGAGGAAACTCATATCTCCACCCTTAAGGGGTGTACTAGCTCACTAGCTAATTTAACGATAGTATACCCGAGGTACCAAGGGGCAGTACCACAAACATTATACACAAAAATACAATATCTTCCAGAGAGGTGCAGAGCCCTAGACCTCATTCATAATTATGAGTTCTACATAGGTCAAGTGTTCATAAGAGGGGGTGTGCCTGTTTATGGGAGTGTACATATGTATGCATGGGTGGGCATTTTGGAGGAGGAGAGGACAGGCATGTGTCCTTCACAGGGTCCTTTTACTGCTAGTCACCTTCCCCTTCCCTCCTTTATGGTTTCAACTGATAACTAGTTTTCACTGCAAAATAATACATATTTAATTTTTTTTCTTTAAATCATTATTATATTACAGGTTCTCAGGTCTCCCTGGCAGTGTGAATACGATCTGTCATTGCTATTAGAAGGTGTTTTGCTTTATTATTTGGGTTTAATGAAAGTCAGTACAGCTTGAAGTATGAAAGGTGAGACATTGTTAAAAATATCCTCTAATATCTAAACTAGTATGGGCTTCAAATGGGTTGTATAATGAAGAAAACATCTATTCATATGCACTGTTGGAGCATATAGTTGTCATAAGAGGGTTCACGTACTATATGGGCAAGCATTCATCCGATTTGCTATTGTGTAATGCCACATTTCACCAGCAGTGGCCGCTGTTTTCTGGTTACATAATACACAATTTATGTTCTAATGCATCCAATCATTATGACTAATTTTTGTATACCAGTCTTGATGAAGAGTGGGCAGGAGTATGATGAACTCTTACTGAGCTTGAATGTTTATCCACCATGCTCCACTGCAAGAAGGTATAGACATCATTCCTGTAATTTTTACCCATTTTTGATAAATTTGTTAACTTTGCTTGGCCACTTCCCTTTCTAAGTCCCTCCCAAATTAAACAAGGGTGAGATTGGCCAGGAGTGGCATAAGAATGCCAAAAGCAGCAAGATTTTTGCACAACTGTAAAGGTACCGTCACACGCCGCAATCTCGCCTGGAAATCATAAAGGCGATATGTCGCCCTGTAGCAATCGCTGTGAAATTGCCTCACGGTTGCGGCGTGTGATTTGGAAATTTCACGGCGATAATTCGCCCCTCGGCCGTCGCCTGATTCCTGAACAGTGCTCTGTAATCAGCCGCAATCGTTAAGGCGATGTTTCCGTGTTGTGGCGTGTGACAGGGCAATAATGATGGAAAGAGCGTTGTCTATGATTTCCCGTAGGCATGCCTTAGCATGCTGGAGTCCGCGCCCTGTCTAAGATGATTGGTGTGGGCTACTGTGTTCCCATTGGCTGTCAGTTGACACCGCGCCATATGTGAAGAGCTGTCCGTCCAGCACCACACACATCTTCAGCTACACAACCGTCCGCAAACTCAGTGCAAACCTATTTGGCACCATGGACAGCAGCTCTGCACACACAGACTGACAGATCAGCGCCATGGACAGCAGCACTGCACACACAGGCTGACAGATCAACACCATGGACAGCAGCACTGCACACACAGGCTGACAGATCAGCACCATAGACAGCAGCACTGCACACACAGGCTGACAGATCAACACCATGGACAGCAGCACTGCACACACAGGCTGACAGATCAGCACCATGGACAGCAGCACTGCACACACAGGCTGACAGATCAGCGCCATGGAGAGCAGCACTGCACACACAACTGACAGATCAGCACCATGGACAGCAGCACTGCACACACATGCTGACAGATCAGCACCATAGACAGCAGCACTGCACACACAGGCTGACTGATCAGCACCATGGAGAGCAGCACTGCACACACAACTGACAGATCAGCACCATGGACAGCAGCACTGCACACACAGGCTGACAGATCAGCACCATGGACAGCAGCACTGCACACACAGGCTGACAGATCAGCACCATGGAGAGCAGCACTGCACACACAGGCTGACAGATCAGCACCATGGAGAGCAGCACTGCACACACAGGCTCACAGATCAGCACCTTGGAGAGCAGCACTGCACACACAGGCTGACAGATCAGCACCATGGACAGCAGCACTGCACACACAGGCTGACAGATCAGCACCATGGACAGCAGCACTGCACACACAGGCTGACAGATCAGCACCATGGACAGCAGCACTGCACACACAGGCTGACAGATCAGCACCATGGGGAGCAGCACTGCACACACAGGCTGACAGATCAGCACCATGGACAGCAGCACTGCACACACAGGCTGACAGATCAGCACCATGGACAGCAGCACTGCATACACAGGCTGAGAGTTCAGCACCATGGACAGCAGCACTGCACACACAGGCTGACAGATCAGCACCATGGAGAGCAGCACCACACACACAGGCTGACAGATCAGCACCATGGACAGCAGCACTGCACACACAGGCTGACAGATCAGCACCATGGAGAGCAGCACTGCACACACAGGCTGAGAGTTCAGCACCATGGACAGCAGCACTGCACACACAGGCTGACAGATCAGCACCATGGACATCAGCACTGCACACAACAGGCTGACAGATCAGCACCATGGAGATCAGCACTGCCACACACACTGGCTGACAGATCAGCACCATGAGAAGCACTGCACACACAGGCTGACAGATCAGCACCATGGAGAGCAGCACTGCACACACAGGCTGAGAGTTCAGCACCATGGACAGCAGCACTGCACATACAGGCTGACAGATCAGCACCATGGAGAGCAGCACTGCACACACAGGCTGACAGATCAGCACCATGGAGAGCAGCACTGCACACACAGACTGACAGATCAGCACCATGGACAGCAGCACTGCACACACAGGCTGACAGATCAGCACCATGGACAGCAGCACTGCACACACAGACTGACAGATCAGCACCATGAACAGCAGCACTGCACACACAGGCAAAAGATCAGCACCATGGAGAGCAGCACTGCACACACAGACTGACAGATCAGCACCATGGAGAGCAGCACTGCCCAACAGCAGATGACAGATCAGCACCATGGAGAGCAGCACTGCACACACAGGCTGACAGATCAGCACCATGACAGCAGCACTGCACACACAGGCTGACAGATCAGCACCATGGAGAGCAGCACTGCACACACAGGCTGACAGATCAGCACCATGGAGAGCATCACTGCACACACAGGCTGACAGATCAGCACCATGGAGAGCAGCACTGCACACACAGGCTGACAGATCAGCACCATGGACAGCAGCACTGCACACACAGGCTGACAGATCAGCACCATGGACAGCAGCACTGCACACACAGGCTGACAGATCAGCACCATGGGAGCAGCACTGCACACACAGGCTGACAGATCAGCACCATGGACAGCAGCACTGCACACACAGGCTGACAGATCAGCACCATGGACAGCAGCACTGCATACACAGGCTGAGAGTTCAGCACCATGGACAGCAGCACTGCACACACAGGCTGACAGATCAGCACCATGGAGAGCAGCACACACACACAGGCTGACAGATCAGCACCATGGACAGCAGCACTGCACACACAGGCTGACAGATCAGCACCATGGGCAGCAGCACTGCACACACAGGCTGACAGATCAGCACCATGGAGAGCAGCCACCACACACACAGATGACAGAATCAGCCCACACATGAAGATCAGACAGTCACTGCACACACACAGGCTGACAGATCAGCACCATGGACAGCAGCACTGCACACACACAGGCTGAACATGAGCAGCACGCACCAGGTGACAGCAGCACTGCACACCAACAGGCTGACAGATCAGCACCATGGACAGCAGCACTGCACACACACAGGCTGACAGATCAGCACCATGGACAGCAGCACTGCACACACAGGCTGACAGATCAGCACCATGGAAGCAGCACTGCACACACAGGCTGACAGATCAGCACCATGGAGCAGCAGCACTGCACACACAGAGCTGACAGATCAGCACCATGGACAGCACTGCACACACAGGCTGACAGATCAGCACCATGGAGAGCAGCACTGCACACACAGGCTGACAGATCAGCACCATGGACAGCAGCACTGCACACACAGGCTGACAGATCAGCACCATGGGAGCAGCACTGCACACACAGGCTGACAGATCAGCACCATGGACAGCAGCACTGCACACACAGGCTGACAGATCAGCACCATGGACAGCAGCACTGCAACACACAGGCTGACAGATTCAGCACCATGGAGCAGCAGCACTGCAACACACACAGGCTGACAGATCAGCACCAGTGTAGCAGCAGCACTGCACACACAGGCTGACAGATCAGCACCATGGAAGCAGCACTGCACACACAGGCTGACAGATCAGCACCATGGACAGCAGCACTGCACACACAGGCTGACAGATCAGCACCATGGAGAGCAGCACTGCACACACAGGCTGACAGATCAGCACCATGGACAGCAGCACTGCACACACACAGACTGGACGATGCAGATCAGCACCATGGACAGCAGCACTGCACACACACAGGCTGACAGACAGCACCATGGAGCAGCAGCACTGCACAACACACAGGCTGACAGATCAGCACCATGGACAGCAGCACTGCACACACAGGCTGACAGATCAGCACCATGGAGAGCAGCACTGCACACACAGGCTGACAGATCAGCACCATGGACAGCAGCACTGCACACACACAGGCTGACAGATCAAGCACCATGGACAGCAGCACTGCACACACAGGCTGACAGATCAGCACCATGGACAGCAGCACTGCACACACAGGCTGACAGATCAGCACCATGGAGAGCAGCACTGCACACACAGGCTGACAGATCAGCACCATGGACAGCAGCACTGCACACACAGGCTGACAGATCAGCACCATGGAGAGCAGCACTGCACACACAGGCTGAAGATTCAGCACCATGGACAGCAGCACTGCACACACAGGCTGACAGATCAGCACCATGGACAGCAGCACTGCACACACACAGGCTGACAGATCAGCACCATGGGAGCAGCACTGCACACACACAGGCTGACAGATCAGCACCATGGACAGCAGCACTGCACACACAGGCTGACAGATCAGCACCATGGAGAGCAGCACTGCACACACAGGCTGAGAGTTCAGCACCATGGACAGCAGCACTGCACACACAGGCTGACAGATCAGCACCATGGACAGCAGCACTGCACACACAGGCTGACAGATCAGCACCATGGACAGCAGCACTGCACACACAGGCTGACAGATCAGCACCATGGAGAGCAGCACTGCACACACAGGCTGACAGATCAGCACCATGGACAGCAGCACTGCACACACAGACTGACAGATCAGCACCATGAACAGCAGCACTGCACACACAGGCAGAAAGATCAGCACCATGGAGAGCAGCACTGCACACACAGGCTGACAGATCAGCACCATGGACAGCAGCACTGCACACACAGACTGACAGATCAGCACCATGAACAGCAGCACTGCACACACAGGCAGAAAGATCAGCACCATGGAGAGCTGCACTGCACACACAGGCTGACAGATCAGCACCATGGACAGCAGCACTGCACACACAACTGACAGATCAGCACCATGGACAGCAGCACTGCACACACAGGATGACAGATCAGCACCATGGAGAGCAGCACTGCACACACAGACTGACAGATCAGCACCATGGACAGCAGCACTGCACACACAGGCTGACAGATCAGCACCATGGACAGCAGCACTGCACACACAGGCTGACAGATCAGCACCATGGAGAGCAGCACTGCACACACACAGGCTGACAGATCAGCACCATGGACAGCAGCACTGCACACACAGGCTGACAGATCAGCACCATGGAGAGCAGCACTGCACACACAGGCTGACAGATCAGCACCATGGACAGCAGCACTGCACACACAGGCTGACAGATCAGCACCATGGAGAGCAGCACTGCACACACAGGCTGTCAGATCAGCACCATGGACAGCAGCACTGCACACAGGCTGACAGATCAGCACCATGGACAGCACCACTGCACACACACACAGAAAGATCAGCACCATGGAGAGCAGCACTGCACACACAAGCTGACAGTTCAGCACCATGGACAGCAGCCCTGCACACACAGGCTGACAGATCAGCACCGTGGACAGCAGCACTGCACACACAGGCAGAAAGATCAGCACCATGGACAGCAGCACTGCACAGAGAGGCTGACAGATCAGCACCATGGAGAGCAGCACTGCACACACAGGCTGACAGATCAGCATCATGGACAGCAGCACTGCACACACAGGTTGACAGATCAGCACCATGGACAGCAGCACTGTACATACAGGTTGACAGATCAACTAAATGGAGAGCAGCACTGCACACACATGCTGACAGATCAGCACCATGGACAGCAGCACTGCACACACCGGCTGACAGATCAACACCATGGACAGCAGCACTGCACACACAGGTTGAGAGATCAGCACCATGGACAGCAGCACTGCACACAGGCTGACAGATCAGCACCATGGACAGCAGCACTGCACACACAGACAGAAAGATCAGCACCATGGAGAGCAGCACTGCACACACAGGCTGAAAGATCAGCACCATGGACAGCAGCACTGCACACACAGGCTGACAGATCAGCACCATGGAGAGCAGCACTGCACACACAGGCTGACAGATCAGCACCGTGGACAGCAGCAGAAAACGAATCCTTCAAAAATCAGGATAGGAGGGCATATTTGCACACACTTTCTGCTCATCCTGTGCTGTCAGGTTCTGTCCGGTGGATCCTGCAAAAAACAGGATCCAACCTGACAGCACAAAACCGTGGTGTGAAGCCGGCCTTAATCATATAGGTAAACATTGGGAAATACCAGGATCGGTAAAGGTTTCTCTTCGTTGATTTGTACTTTTTTTATGTCACTTTTTCCTGTGAAGATTGTAATATTAAAAATGAATCATCTAAAATGTAATAAAAAAGTTTAATAAAGAAATTACCAAAAAATTTCCAAGCGATTTCATTTGGAATAAAGCTGAGGATAAAGTCTGCCTTTGCTTACTGTCTCTGTGTTATGTCTTCTATCGGCTCCACATCATTTATTAATGTTTAATAACATCTTCCGTGCGGGGACAGATCCAATATACGGGCATTAAAATAAAGCATTTGTTATAGAAATGTATTTATTTTTTCTTCTCGGGAACTCAACCTAACAAGCCCACGATTCCTATTTATAGAGCTGATCCTTGGCTTCATGTTCATCCGCTACATAGAAGACCTACATCATCGCTTGCCTTGCCCGAGGCAATTACAAGAATATTTTCTGAAAATCCCAGTCTGAACATTACCATAGGATACTTTTTATTTAGGGAAAATTAAAAATACTTAGCTATTTTTTTTTGCAAAAAACATCTTCACATCTATCTACAGGTTATGTGTTGAAATCCAACCCAGCCCCATTCTTACCATTGAATCCAACATGCAATTGCGGCGCCCCTGCGGTCTGGTCACCACAGAGGTACTGCACCTAATCAATAGGTGTAGTATCCCCTCCCAGGTAATCCCAGGCAGTCCCTAAACACACACACCTGCACCCAACACCCATCCTAACTCTTGGCCAGGAGATAGAGGGGGCAGAAGTGACCTCATACGAGGAGCGCCATCTGCTGGCAGGAGGAGGGAGTAGGCAGAGGGGTTGGGGATAGATATTAGAAACGCAGAGAGGAAGAGGAGGAGTTAGGTCAGTTGGAGGGACAGTCAGACAGTCATGTAGTCAGAGTTGGATAGAGTAGACCACCAAGAAAGATGAAGTTTTAGGGGAACTCTAGCACTGGGGAGGAGTGGGGACCAATGGGTAGGTCGCCCATGGAACCCAGGCCAGTGTGAACCCGAATTCACCCCAACTTCCAGTCGTGGTAGAGGAACTGGTTGCAAGAGGGGATCGGCCCCAATCTGGCAACAACACTGCAAGTATGAGCCAGGAAACCAGGGGCTACTGAGCTGCAGGCACAGTAGCCAACTACCATGGACAATTCTCAAAACGGTGGCTATACCTAGGGTCAGAGTATGTGTCGCACATTGCTCGACAGGGCCTGCAACCACCTGCTTGGGACACTGTAGCACGAAGGTGCAGGGCAGGAGAGGAGAGTAGCCAGCACAGAGGAGACAACCTTGAAAGGCATACAGAGAAGTGTCTCATTGGAGTGGACCTGAATTGCCTGGGAGCTGTCCGGACCGCTGACCAGGAGGACACGGTGCCCCTGCTGGGCTGGAACTGCTGAACTGTGAGTAAAGGTAAAGAAACTGCAGCCTTTGCGCATTTATTCCCGGCGCCCTCCTGCACCTCTGCATCCTCCCAAAAGACTCTCACATTATATCACAGGGTCCACTGCACCTGTGGGGAGCGTTGCCATCCCGACTGCCATAATACCATCCCCTGGGGCTCATCCAAGCAGCGTCGGCCATCCCTGACCGAACACCACAGGTGGCGTGACGAAAAGACTCATATTCCCTGTAAATAACCCCCATCACTGCATGTCCAGGGCCACGGAACTGGGCCACAGCCGCCGTGACCTCCCTGAAGTATCACCGGCCTGGCTACCAAGTACCCCCCGGCCCTTGCAGCCGTTGCACAATACCATAAACTTACAAATATAAAAAAAAGGAGTTATCCTTAATGGTCCCTTTACACGCCGCTACAGAAGGTTGAAAACAACCGGGTTTCGGAGACAAATGTATCTTGCACCGTCAAATCAACCCGAGGTAGCGGCGTGTAAAGGCGGTCGTTGCCACCCGTCACTTGCGGCACCTGTTTCAGAGCAGTGCTCTAAAACAGGTTGATTTCAACCCGATGGTAGCAGCGTCTAAATAAGGTACAGTAAGGTATTTTTGCCACCTAGTTAACTCCCTGGGGCGTGATACAGCCTCCGGGATACCGCGCCCCATCAGCGATCATTGGAGGAAGCTCCTGCGTTACGATAGGTAGTCGCTGCATAGGGCGGCGTATTTAAGGAACTGACCAGTCACAATACACAATTGCTCGAGCGTCATGTATTAGCCAGCCTCCTGCGATGGCTGCCCAATCATGATGCTATTGCATTGTCCAATCACCGTACGAGCGTCTCGTAATCCACAATTCTGGCACTCCTATGTCTAGTCCCTGCTGCACCAGGTCCTCCCATATTACCTTCTGTAGTGGTGTGTAAATGAGGGACAGTGCTCTACAGAAGGTAACTTGTGGCACCCGGCGGTGCCTCCAGGGATAGATTAAACCTTCTGTAGAGCACCTTGTAGCGGCGTGTAAAGGCGGTATCGGGTACCGTTTGCAACCGTTGGTACGTGCTCGTGCAGGGAAACACCCGGTTGTTTCCAACCTTCTTCAGCAGCGTGTAAAGGTACCTTAACAGATCATCTTTAGGCTATGTTCACACTGTCTTTTTATTTTTTTTTGAAGAGTTCAAAAAAACATGACTTTTTTAGGAGTTGAAAAAAATATGACTTTTTTTTATAAGAATTCCAAAAAGTGAGTCTTTTGAGGAGTTCAAAAAACATTGTTTTTTAAGAGTTAAAAAAATACTTTTTTTTTTATTGGGAGTTGAAAAAACATGACTGTTTCAAACATAAACCACTTCAGGAAACTATTCCTCATGTGAACAACAAAGTGGATTTCCCATAGAAAGGAATCAAAAGTCAGTTTTTTGTAAGTTTTTGAAGCAATTTTCGAGGGTGCATTTGGAGAGAATCAACTCCAAAAAAAATACTCGAGAATCTCAGACTTAAAATCCTAATAAAAAAAAAAATTCTTCAAAATTTCTACGGGAAATTAAATCTACTTTTCTGTTCATGCTAGGATACTTATATTCTTTTTTAAGAGGTTTTCGAAGATACCTGGTGAGAAAAAACAAAATGCACGTAACGTCTTTGAAACAGATCCAGGGTGAATCCACTCCAAACTATGGACCGCTGCAAAAAGATCCTTAAGGAAATAAACCTCCCAAAAGGCTATATGCACACTAAGCGGAAATATTCGGCTGTGTGCACACTAAGTCATTTGCTAAAATTTTGGCGCATAAGGCTGGTTTCACATCACGTTTTTTGTGATCCGGGCCGATCCGATGAGAACCGGATAGTGTGCCTATGGGCCCGGATGGAGCCGGATGGCAGCTATCTGCCATCCGGTTTCCATGTGTCCGGGTGAATCCAGGAGGATTAAGATTTTTCACCCGGACACAAAAATGCTGCATGCACGATTTTTGTGTCCGAGGAGAAAAATCTCCCCAAACCGGATCCTCCCGGATTCTCCCGGATCCGGGGCAATCTGGCGCTCCCTAACATGGGAGCCTATGGGGCCGGATTGCCCCGATCCGGGAGGATCCGGGAACCGGACACCTGCGGCTGCACGCCGCTGTTATTTCAGGACTGCGGCTAGCTCCCCGCAAGCCGCGGTCCAGAATCATCAGCAGCTTCAGCTGCGTGCAGCTGCACACCGGACCGGAGGGCATATTAGCCCTCCGGTTCTGTGTGCTGATCCAATTCGGGGCCGTCCGGTCCACAACGGACAGCCCCGGATCGGATCAAAACGTGATGCGAAACCAACCTAAATCAGCCGTGTGCACACAGAGACTATTTGCTGAGTTTTTTTTTTAGAGGGAACTGAGCAATAAACTTCCCAAATTTCAAAAGTCCTCAAAAACTATAGAGTTTCCGCTCCGTGGGTTTGTGCCTCCGGAGACTTTTTAGAACCGAAACTGAGTGAAGATTCTCAAAATTCTGTTCAAAGACTCAAAACGCCTCAAAAACATGGAGATTCTTCTCTGAAAACATTACAAAAAGATTTGGTGTGCACGAACCCATCTTCTGCTCAAAAAATTCCTTGGAAAACTTTGTGCACACAGCCTAAAAAGTCTTAATGTTGACAGTATATGGTGGTGTCACCCTCTTGTCCTGAATCCACTGCATTACATCTGCATTGACTTTGGCTTGGTTTCCTCCAAGTGTTTCAGTTTCCTTCCGCAATCCAAACAAATACGGACACTGATTCTCCCAGTAAGTTCTTGAGATAGGGAGGAATGTACGATACATTTTGGCTTAAAGGGGTTCTCCGGTTCCTCTTATTGGGAGGTGAGATCTGCTGATGATGGCAGAGATCCTGGGATTCCTTTGTCACCAATATACCATCAGAGCCCCCCAATTCAGAAGTGACAGGTGTCATGGAACCCCTTTAATGGAACAATTGTAATTTAAATGTACCCGTCACCAGATTTGGGTTTGTAAAACTAAAAGTGCCACCTTCAGCAGCGCCTATGCTGCATTTTCACAAGGTGGCTATTATTATTTCGATCCCCCCCTATAACCTAATAAATAAGTGTTAAAAACTTCCCACGCTGTATTATAATTAACTGTTTCCGGTACAATGGGCTTGATTGCAGGTCGGTTCCATCAAGCCTCTCCCCGCCGTCCATCTCGCCTCTCCTCGGCATCAGTCCCACTTCTTCTCACTGTCCATCCCACTTCTCCTCGCCGTCCATCTCGCCTCTCCTCGGCATCAGTCCCGCTTCTTCTCACTGTCCATCCCACCTCTCCTCGCCATCCGTCCCACCTCTTCTCACTGTCCATCCCACGTCTCCTCGCCATCCGTCCCACCTCTCCTCACCATCAATCCCACCTCTTCTCACTGTCTATCCCACCTCTCCTCACCATCAGTCCCACCTCTTCTCGCTGTCTATCCCACCTCTCCTCGTCATCCGTCCCGCCTATCCTCAACATCCATCCCACCTCTCCTCGCCGTCCATCTCGCCTCTCCTCACCATCAGTCCCGCCTCTTCTCACTGTCCATCCCACCTCTCCTCGCCATCCGTCCCACCTCTCCTCACTATCAGTTCAACCTCTTCTCGCTGTCTATCCCACCTCTCCTCGTCATTCGTCTCGCCTATCCTCAACATCCATCCCACCTCTCCTCGCCGTCCATCTCGCCTCTCCTCACCATCAGTCCCGCCTCTTCTCACTGTCCATCCCACCTCTCCTCGCCGTCCATCTCGCCTCTCCTAGGCATCAGTCCCGCTTCTTCTCACTGTCCATCCCACCTCTCCTCGCCATCCGTCCCACCTCTTCTCACTGTCCATCCCACCTCTCCTCGCCATCCGTCCCACCTCTCCTCACCATCAGTCCCACCTCTTCTCACTGTCTATCCCACCTCTCCTCACCATCAGTCCCACCTCTTCTCGCTGTCTATCCCACCTCTCCTTGTCGTCCGTCCCGCCTATCCTCAACATCCATCCCACCTCTCCTCGCCGTCCATCTCGCCTCTCCTCACCATCAGTCCCGCCTCTTCTCACTGTCCATCCCACCTCTCCTCGCCATCCGTCCCACCTCTCCTCACTATCAGTTCAACCTCTTCTCGCTGTCTATCCCACCTCTCCTCGTCATCCGTCTCGCCTATCCTCAACATCCATCCCACCTCTCCTCGCCGTCCATCTCGCCTCTCCTCACCATCAGTCCCGCCTCTTCTCACTGTCCATCCCACCTCTCCTCGCCGTCCATCTCGCCTCTCCTCACCATCAGTCCCGCCTCTTCTCACTGTCCATCCCACCTCTCCTCGCCGTCCATCTCGCCTCTCCTAGGCATCAGTCCCGCTTCTTCTCACTGTCCATCCCACCTCTCCTCGCCATCCGTCCCACCTCTCCTCACCATCAGTCCCACCTCTTCTCACTGTCTATCCCACCTCTCCTCACCATCAGTCCCACCTCTTCTCGCTGTCTATCCCACCTCTCCTTGTCGTCCGTCCCGCCTATCCTCAACATCCATCCCACCTCTCCTCGCCGTCCATCTCGCCTCTCCTCACCATCAGTCCCGCCTCTTCTCACTGTCCATCCCACCTCTCCTCGCCATCCGTCCCACCTCTCCTCACTATCTGTTCAACCTCTTCTCGCTGTCTATCCCACCTCTCCTCGTCATCCATCTCGCCTATCCTCAACATCCATCCCACCTCTCCTCGCCGTCCGACAGCTTCTTCTACTGAGTGACATCTGAATCATGCACCTGCGCAGAGGCTTCTCCACATCGCTCAGGCATACTGTATACTTGCGCAGAGACTTTAGTGGTTTGTACATGCGCAGAACAGTTTTAGGCTCTGCCTGCAGTAGGGCAGAGAACAGTGCGCAGGTGCGATCTGGAGAAGCCTCTGCACAGGCGCATTATTCGGATGTCACTCAGAAGAGGCTGTCGGACGTCAAGGAGAGGAGGAAAGGACAATGAGGAGAGTCGGGATGGATGATGAGGGGAGGCGGAACGCACGAGGAGAGATGGATGGATGGCAAGGAGAGGTGGGACGGATGGTGAGGAGAGGCGGTATGGTGGCTCAGTGGTTAGCACTGTACTATATATAGGGCAGCATGGTGGCTCAGTGGTTAGCACTATACTATATATAGGGCAGCTAGTGGTTCAGTGATTAGCACTGTACTTATACAGGACAGCACGGTGGCTTGTGGTTAAGCACTGTACTAATATAGGGCAGCATGGTGCACTGTGGTTAGCACTGTACTATATATAGGACAGCACAGTGACTTATGGTTAGCACTTACACATATAGGTAGCACAGTAGCTCAGTGGTTAGCACTGTACAATATATCGGTCAGCATAGTGGCTCAGTGGTTAGAGCTTACTATATTAGGGCAGCATGGTGGCTCAATGGTTAGCACTGTGCTATAATAGGGCAGCATGGTGGCTCAGTGGTTAGCACTGTACTATATATAGGACAGCACATGTGGCTCAGTGGTTAGCATGTACTATATTAGGGACAGCACGTGTAGCTCAGTGGTTAGCACTGTACTATATATAGGACAGCATGGTGGCTCAGTGGTTAGCACTATACTATATATAGGGAAGCATAGTGGTTCAGTGGTTAGCACTGTACTATATATAGGACAGCACAGGTGGCTCAGTGGTTAGCACTGTACTGTATATAGGACAGCACAGTAGCTCAGTGGTTAGCACTGTACTGTATATAAGGCAGCATGGTGGCTCAGTGGTTAGCACTGTACTATATATAAGTCAGCATGGTGGCTCAGTGGTTAGCACTGTACTATATATAGGACAGCATGGTGGCTCATGGTTAGCACTGTACTGATATATAGGGCAGCATGGTGGCTCAGTGGTTAGCACTGTACTATATATAAGGTCAGCATGGTGCTCAGTGGTTAGCACTGTACTATATATAGGACAGCATGGTGGCTCAATGGTTAGCACTGTACTGTATATAGGGCAGCATGTGACTCAGTGGCTAGCACTGTACTATATATAGGACAGCACGGTGGCTCAGTGGTTAGCACTGTACTGTATATAGGACAGCACAGTGGCTCAGTGGTTAGCAATGTACTATATATAAGTCAGCATGGTGGCTCAAATGGTTAGCACTGTGCTATAGATAGGGCAGCACAGTGGCTCAGTGGTTAAGCACTGTACTATATATAGGGCATCATGGTGGCTCAGTGGTTAGCACTGTACTATATATAGGACAGCACAGTGGCTCAGTGGTTAGCAGTGTACTATTATAGGGCAGCACGATGGTTCAGTGGTTAGCAGTGTACTATATATAGGACAGCACAGTGGCTCTGTGGTTAGCAGTGTACTATATATAGGGCAGCACGGTGGCTCAGTGGTTAGCAGTGTACTATATATAGGGCAGCGATGTGGCTCAGTGGTTAGCACTGCACTATATATATGGCAGCATGGTGGCTCAGTGGTTAGCACTGCACTATGTATAAGGGCAACACGGTGGCTCAGTGGTTAGCACTGCACTATATAGAAGGCAGCATGTGGCTCAGTGGTTAGCACTGACTATGTATAGGGCAACACGGTGGCTCAGTTGTTAGCACTGCACTATATAAAGGCAGCATGGTGACTCAGTGGTTAGCACTGCTACTATGTATAGGGCAACACGGTGGCTCAGTGGTTAGCACTGCCTATATAGAAGGCAGCATGTGACTCAGTGGTTAGCACTGTACTATATATATGGCAGCATGGTGGCTCAGTGGTTAGCAGTGCACTATGTATAGGGCAACACGTGGCTCAGTGGTTATCACTGCACTATATAGAAGGCAGCATGGTGACTCAGTGGTTAGCACTGCACTATGTATAGGGCAACACGGTGGCTCAGTTGTTAGTACTGCACTATATAGAAGGCAGCATGGTGACTCAGTGGTTAGCACTATGTGATATTTAGAGCCTTATTCAGAAACATCCGACAAATGATTATTCCTAGAAACCCCAATATTCGTTTTCATTATTACTCGATTATGATGAGCCATTATCCCGGCACTGATTTACATCGGGCCTCATATTTTAATGAGGAGAATAATGAGGATGTTTACTCTATAAAGAGATAGAAGATGTTTTCTTCACCTTCTCGTTGTACGGAGGATGGACCTGGTATAACCATAGAAACATGAGCGCAGGAGGACGGGTAACCATGGGAAGCCGCGGCGTGTGTATAAATACTTCCATGTTGTGCACAAAGCAGATTTCACGGAGAGAGAAACATTTGTCTTTCTTGGCTGAAGTGAATGGAAGCGGAATCTGGGAGAACGTTCTGCAGCAAACGGCGGAGAGAAATTAATAAGTTAATGGAGGATCAGGATGACTCACGTGGGGGTGGGGGACACAAATGAGTGTACATGAATATTAAGATGTTACATTCATTTATCACGCTCTATCCAATTATTTCATGGCCGTACGAATTAACGGCGTCATATTAAATCACTTCATCTGCGAGCGGCACCGACTGGAAATGAAGACTTCAATGGAGTCATTACGGGAGGCCGGGGGAGAGATTCACCACCAATCAGAAGGAGCGGAAGGTATATCGACATCATCAACTCCAATAATGTAGCGAACAGGATAGATTAGCGAATCTTCCGAAACTCATTTTGGCTCAATTCGGTCAACAGAGTCCGGTCGGTCAGAATCAAAAGTGCCATGATCGCCATAAAAAGATGATCTCTAAAACATCGTAAGTCCAATAAATAGAATGGAGGGAAAATACATTATACTCACCTGTCCTAGGTTTCCACCTGGCCTAAAGATAGGTGAGGACCATAGAGACAGGAGAACAGGAATCCTCAACTCTGTGTGTACTGTGTATGGGAAATGTCAAGCCCCAGGCCCTGGGGTACTCGGGTACCAGGCTCGGTGGTTGTTTAGGGATGTCACAGGTGGCAGCACCTGATCCCGTGGCCTGAGTGATATTTCAAAAAGGTGTATTTACAGGGAATAAGAGTTTGTCATGTGACGCCACCTGTAGTACCTGGTGATGGGTCACCAGCGCCGCCTCAGTCCGCCGGAGGTAGATGGTAGTGCGGCTGAGTTGGCAAAGCTCCCTACAGGTAGAGCTGTTCCTCCAGGGCAGCGTTCCTGCATGGGAACAGGTAGATGTAGCAAAACACATGCAGGCAAAGTCACTTTCTCCCGGTACTTTACTGTCAACTTGTAGCAGCATCACAGAAAGTTCACAATTCAGCAAAGTGTTATAATAACAGGTATCTCTACGGGTGGCTGCAAGTGGATCCCAGGTGGTATGGTAGAACCCGTGGTGTACCTTAGTTGACAAACCCGTGTCCTTTCTTCCCCGCCTAGGATGGGCCTATACCCAATAGCTCCGTGTAGGTAATACTAGGGGTCCTCTCCCTCGTGGTGAGGAAGCAGGCAGACCGCTCCATCTGGCAGGGTGCTGTGGCGATATACGGACCACAGCAGCCGTTTGCCGACTGCAAAGATGAACTCTATCCAGATCCTCGGGCCCGGCGTTCCCATGGTGGACTGGAGATTCCCCTGGAGTATGGCCGCTCCACTCTGAGGATCTTCCATTCTCTCTAGGGCCTGGACTTCTCGCGTTGGGCGCCCTCTTTCAGGATCTCCTCAAGATCCCTTCTTCCCTCCATATCGGCTTGAAACCGTCTGGGTAACCCTTCCGCCTCGTTCCACACTCTTTCCAACTTTCCACCTTCTCTGACTGTTCTAACCCTCTCCCTCTCTCGCTCCTAGAGAGAGACTATTCTTGCTCCTCATTCTGCTGACAAAGACCTCCTTGATCCCCCTAGAGGTGAATATCCCCTCCCGGGTAACCTCCCACTGCTCAGCTAATGTGGGAGTGCTGGGAATGGGTCCCACCCACCAACCTAGGGTCCACTTGCAGCTGGGGCAATTACACCTCTTTTATGGGTGCAATACCTCTCTGTGATGCCTTACCATGCGGGGCGCCACATAAACATCATAGCAGATAGTCTCTACCCACCAGCTTAGAGACAACTGAAAACTCGAGATAAAGCCTGCGAAGAGGGAAGCTGGTGAAAAAAGTGCAGAATATAAGTCATATAGTAGACAGATATAGTATTATTCCTCATATACTGTCACGAGTTGACTGCTCTGGAGTCTGTGGTATTTAAAGGGGAACTCAAGTGAGAATTTTTTTTTAGTACAGTTCCTGCCTTCCTACATGATGAAGCAGAGCTGTACACTGCAGTTTTAGAATCTATAAATCACTTATAAATTGTTAATATTAAAACCTGCTCATCAACTCTGACCCCCCCTCATGGGACAGAGGATCTTCAGCCTGGGGGCTTCATGTAGAAGCAATAAGCAGGAGGTGTGTCAGGGGCCTGGATGCTGGGAGCTGCAGGGTCAGCCTACATCCCAGTGAGGAGTGATGATGATGATCTATTGAAAATTGGAGGGATAGGAAGATACCATGTTCCTATAGGGGAGGGGACACCATGCAGAGCTGAATTGATCAATGTAATGATTTGCCTCTGCTCCTAGCCTCACAATAACAGTACACATTATGCATCATCATACAGCATAGGATCACAGTGTGGATCCCTGTCACATAAGATGGTATATCAGAAACAGGATTGTATTTGTGAGCATGGGCAGGTGGCCACACCCCCTGCCGTGCCCCCTCCCTATACAGACGTGTGAGGGTGCTGGAATGTAGGATGATCCTGCAGCTCCCAGCATCCATGCCCTCGACACCCCTCCTCTTCTCCGCAACAGCATGAGACAGTCAGGTTGAAGATTCTAGGTCCCCTAAGGTGGGAGTCAGAGGTGGGGAGCAGGTATCATTTTATCTAATTTTAACGATTTATAATAGATCTATAGATCCTAGAACTGCAGTGTACGGCTCTGCTTCATCATGTAGGAGGGCAGGAACTGTACTAAAAAATTTTCTCTCACTGGAGTTCCCCTTTAAACTTGTTTATTTCTTTTGTACTGGCAAGGTTTAATGTCTGTTTTCCTTTGCTGGTAAGTTGCTGCTGTCTTGATTGGGGGATGCAGATTGATGCCCACTTCCACCACCTTTTAAATAGTCCTATGACTCATCACCTGATGTCATTGATAGAGTTCATTCTCTGCTTGACCATTGTGCTGTGTCGAGGTCTTGCTTACTGCTGCTGAAAACTGTCTTACCTAATGCAATCCTATATGTTGCCTTGTGGAACTGGTAGCAGATTCCATATAGTGTATCCTTTTTGTCTTTTCCCCATCTGTTTTCAACTACCCTGTAATTTATTATATGAAGTGGAAAGGCACGTGATGGTGGTGGGGAGATATCCCATATCTCTGACTGCTCGTAAATCCAGAACTTGTTACATCCTATTAACACTCTCAGTAGTGTAAGTGCAATAATATATCCTACCACTTGTGGCACCCTACCAACAATAGATTTCCTTTTTCTTGGTGGAAAGAGGAGAGCGAGGAGCAGTCTCTGAGCAAATTAAGTTAAAACTGTAAAATCAATATTAAAAAATATTCTCACGACACAACTCCAATTGCTCTATAGTGGATTCCAGAAGGTGCAGCCAATCTGGTAAACTGTGCAAATATCCTCCATGGAGAGCCCCAGAAGAGCTGAATGAAGTGAAAAAAAGATAAAGGGTGTCCCCATCTAGATCAATAGCCAATTGGCTACAGCTGCCTATTGAAGTCTATGGAGAGGGGAGGTGCAGCCCTGCATTCACAGCTGCCTATTGAAGTTTATGGAGAGGGGAGGTGCAGCGCTGCATTCACAGCTGCCTATTGAATTCTATGGAAAGGGGAGGTGCAGAGCTGGATTCACAGCTGCCTATTGATGTCTATGGAGAGGGGAGGTGCAGAGCTGAATTGAGAGCTGCCTATTGAAGTACATGGAGAGGGGAGGTGCAGCACTGCATTCACAAAGGGCTATTGCTGTCTATGGAGAGGAGAGGTGCAGAGCTGGATTGACAGCTGCCTATTGAAGTCTATGGAGAGGGGAGGTGCAGCCCTGCATTCACAGCTGCCTATTGAATTTTATGGAAAGGGGAGGTGCAGAGCTGGATTCACAGCTGCCTATTGATGTCTATGGAGAGGGGAGGTGCAGAGCTGGACTGACAGCTGCCTATTGAAGTACATGGAGAGGGGAGGTGCAGCGCTGCATTCACAGCTGGCTATTGCTGTCTATGGAGAGGAGAGGTGTAGAGCTGGATTGACAGCTGCCTATTGAAGTCTATGGAGAGGGAGGTGCAGCTCTGCATTCACAGCAGCCTATTGAATTCTATGGAAAGGGGAGGTAAAGAGCTGGATTCACAGCTGCCTAATGATGTCTATGGAGAGGAGAGATGCAGAGGTGGATTGACAGCTCCCTATTATATGTTATATTATATGTTATATGAATATATTATATTCTTCAGTACGCTCATTACCAAGATATGCAATATAACCAAAGGGAAACTAGTTGCCACCACCATAGACATCAATTGGCAACTTGGTACAGTGGGTACAGAAAGTATTCAGACCCCTTTGCATTTTTCACTCTTTGTTTCATTGCAGCCATTGGGTAAGTTCAAAATAGTTAATTTTTTTTCTCATTAATGTACACTCTGCTCCCCATCTTGACTATAAAATACAGAATTGTAGAAATTTTTGCAAATTTATTAAAGAAGAAAAACTGAAATCTTACATGCTGATAAGTATTCAGCCCCTTTGTTCAGTATTGAGTATTTGCACCTTTGGAGCTCGTACAGCCATGAGTCTTCTTGGGAATGATGCAGTTTTCCCCCTGGATTTGGGGATCCTCGGCCATTTTTCCTTGCAGATCCTCTCCATTTCCGTCAGGTTGGATGGTGAACATTGGTGGAGCCATTTTCAGGTTTCTCCAGAGGTGCTCCATTGGGTTTAGGTCAGGGCTCTGGCTGGGCCAGTCAGGAATGGTCACAGAGTTGTTGTGAAGCCGCTCCTTTGTTATTTTAGCTGTGTGCTTAGGGTCATTGTCTTGTTGGAAGGTGAACCTTCGGCCAAGTCTGAGATCCCGAGCTCTGGGAGAGGTTTTCATCCAGGATATCTCTGTACTTGGCCACATTCATGTTTCCTTCAATTGCAACCAGTCGTCCTGTCCCTGCAGCTGAATAACACCCCATAGCATGATGCTGCCTCCACCATGCTTCACTGTTGGGATTGTATTGGGCAGGTGATGAGCAGGGCCTGGTTTTCTCCACCGCTTACAATTATCACTAACAAGTTCTATCTTCGTCTCATCAGATCAGAGAATCTTCTCTCTCATAGTCTGGGATCCTTCATGTGTTTTTTTGCAAACTCTATGCAGCTTTCATATGTCTTGCACTGAGATATGGCTTCTGTCTGGCCACTCTGCCATAAAGGCCCGACTGCTGGAGAGCTGCTTGACTTTGTGGAACTTTCTCCCATCTCTCTACTGCATCTCTGGAGCTCAGCCACAGTGATCTTGGGGTTCTTCTTTATCTCTCTCACCAAGGCTCTTCTCCCTCAATTGCTCAGCTGGGCTGGACAGCCAGGTCTAGGAAGATTTCTGGTGGTCCCAAACTTCATCCATTTAAGGGTTATGGAGGTCACTGTGCTCTTAGGACCCTTGAGTACTGCAGAAATTCTTTTATAACCTTGGCCAGATCTGTGCCTTGCCACAACTCTGTCTCTGAGCTCCTTGGGCAGTTCCTTTGACCTCATGCTTCTCATTTGGTCTGACATGCACTGTGAGCTGTGAGGTCTTATATAGACAGGTGTGTGCCTTTCCAAATCAAGTCCTGTCAGTTTAATTAAACACAGCTGGACTCCAATGAAGGAGTAGAACCATCTCAAGGAAGATCATAAGGAAATGGACAGCATGTGACCTAAATATGAATGTCTGAGCAAATGGGCTGAATACTTAAGACCAAGGGATATTTCAGTTTTTCTTTTTTAAATAAATATGCAAAAGTTTCTACATTTCTGTTTTTTTCAGTCATGATGGGGAGCAGAGTGTACATTAATGAGGACAAAATTAACTTTTTTAAATTTAGCAAACGGCTGCAATGAAATAGAGTGAAAAATGTAAAGGGTCTTAATACTTTCCATACCCACTGTACGTACTTTCCGCAGCCACTGTATATATATATATGTATCAAAAGCAAAAAAATGGAACGGGCAGCGCTACCAAAGTAATATACGGTTGCAAAATCAGAAAGGGCAAAGTCCAAAACCCTCACGATGTAATGAATGAAAAAAAATAGGCAGAACACCAAAAATCTAAAATAAATTGTGGATACTTTACTGATCCATGGCAACATTTGGACGGTGACCCGTCCTTGTCAGGCTTAACAGTGGGTCAGTGGGCCTTACAATGCTGAGGTCCTGGTTCAAGTCCCACCAAGGACAACATCTGCAAGGAGTTTGTATGTTTTCCCTTTATTTGTGTGGGTTTCCTCTGGGTTCTCTGGTTTCTCCCACACTCCAAAGACTGATAGGATGTTTAGATTGTGAGCCCCAATGGGGACAGTGTTGCAAATATATGTGAAGTGCTATGGAATTAATAGCGCTATATAAATGAATAGATATTATTATAATATAGATATATATCTATATATATACTGTATATATAGATATATATCTGTATATAGACAGCACAGGCCAAAAGTTTGGACACACCTTCTCATTCAAACATTTTTCTGTATTTTCACGACTATGAAAATAGTAGATTCACACTGAAGGCATCAAAACTATGAATTATCACATGTGGAATTATATACTTACCAAAAAAGTGTGAAACAACTGAAAATCTGTCTTATATTCGAGGTTCTTCAAAGTAGCCACCTTTTGCTTTGATTACTGCTTTGCACACTCTTGGCATTCTCTTGATGAGCTTCAAAGCAGCAAAGCTCCACCACACCATCACACCTCCTCCTCCATGCTTCACGGTGGGAACCAGGCATGTAGAGTCCATCCGTTCACCTTTTCTGCGTCGCACAAAGACACGGTGGTTGGAACCAAAGATCTCAAATTTGGACTCCTCAGACCAAAGCACAGATTCCCACTGGTCTAATGTCCATTCCTTGTGTTCTTTAGCCCAAACAAGTCTCTTCTGCTTGTTGCCTGTCCTTAGCAGTGGTTTCCTAGCAGCTATTTTACCATGAAGGCCTGCTGCACAAAGTCTCCTCTTAACAGTTGTTGTAGAGATGTGTCTGCTGCTAGAACTCTGTGTGGCATTGACCTGATCTCTAATCTGAGCTGCTGTTAACCTGCGATTTCTGAGGCTGGTGACTCGGATGAACTTATCCTCTGCAGCAGAGGTGACTCTTGGTCTTCCTTTCCTGGGGCGACCCTCATGTGAGCCAGTTTCTTTGTAGCGCTTGATGGTTTTTGCAACTTCACTTGGGGTCTTTTTTGAACTGACTGACCTTCATTTCTTAAAGTAATGATGGCCACTCGTTTTTCTTTACTTAACTGCTTTTTTCTTGCAATATTACAAATTCTAACAGTCTATTCAGTAGGACTATCAGCTGTGTATCCACCAGACTTCTGCATAACACAACTGATGGTCCCAACCCCATTTATAAGGCAAGAAATCCCACTTATTAAACCTGACAGGGCACACCTGTGAAGTAACAACCATTTCGGGTGACTACCTCTTGAAGCTCATCAAGAGAATGCCAAGAGTGTGCAAAGCAGTAATCAAAGCAAAAGGTTATTTTCAGTTGTTTCACACTTTTTTGTTAAGTATATAATTCCACATGTGTAAATTCATAGTTTTGATGCCTTCAGTGTGAGTCTACAATTTTCATAGTCATGAAAATACAGAAAAATCTTTGAATGAGAAGGTGTGTCCAAACATATGGTCTGTACTGTGTATATATATATATATATATATATATATATATATATATATATATACCTGTGTATTGGATACTGTCTGGATAGTTGCTGTCAAGGGTGGAAACAGATGAGTACATACTATATGCTTACTGTGATAGCGTCCCGTAGCAATGTAGCCATTACTAAATTATCAGTCCCTTGTGTGATTGGCGTGACAATTCGGTGGCAGTGGTGGGATATCTTCCCAATCACCCTAATATTCTGTGGTTAGCGATAAGTGACCACTACCATGCTTGGGTGCTCGGTACTCATAACAAGCAGTTGGATGCTCAGATGGGTGCGACTCGAGTACCCGAGCATAATGAAAGTCAACTGAGAAGTTCTTCTGGAAAAATGCTCGAGTTCCCCATTAACTTCCATTATAGTCGAATTGACAAGCCGAGCCCCCAACTGCTCATTACGAGTACCGAGCACCCGAACATGGTAGTGCTCACTTATCACTATTGTATTGGCTTTCCCATGTGATAAAAGTCCAACATCCGGCCCAGTATCATCTCATACGGTCTATGAAGGCGCCTTGTAAGGGGATATAGAAAGACAACAACGTGAAGGTAGAATGAAATCCTCATCTTCTCCTGGCTTGTTTTTTTATGTCTACCATCTGTTTTACCGATTTTTGCTTTTTTTCACGTTGTTTTTGTCCATTTATAGATTTTTTTTTATAGACGAAATTAACTGGATTTGAGCCATCGCTAATAGTGCACTCAGCTTATTTTTTGTTCTTATTTCAGCTTCGAGGTTTCCAGGGCAACTGGAATCTGGAATTAGATGAAATAAATGAAACAGGTAGAACACAAGTGTTGTCAATCCATCACAGCTGCTTCCTGGCACCTCTTCGAGTGGGAGACAGTAAACAAGGTGGATGGACGGCCGATATCTGCGGCTCCTTACAGCTGGGATGAAGCCATAAAATCGGCAATAACTTGACGGCCTCCTACATGCTGACAATTTTATGGGTTTCTTCATGTATCAGCTTCTATCTAGACATAATAAATGTTAGCAAAAAGGTTGACGCTTGACACTTTTGTAGCTCTGTGATGGGTCAAAAGTCCAAGACCTCTACCGCCGATGCTATAAACAAGAATAAAAGTCAGCTTTGACATTTTATTTCCTGACGTCAACAAATAACAAACATTCTTATTTTTGTGGGTTTTTTTCCATTTCTTTGAATAAAGAGTTTCCATATGAAATTCACAAGATAGGTGATACCACCGCCAAGACCTCCATGAGCCTTCAAGTGGAGATCCTAAATCCCCTGTTTGTCTTCAAGTTCATAACCATAGGAGTTGGAAGTGATCAGTGATCGAGCCTACCACTCTAGATCATATCTGATCCCTGGGACCCCTACAGACCACTAGAGCATGTGTCCAGTTCCTCCCTTTTAGTATGACTACAGAAAGAAGAAGCAATGGTGCAATAATGGTGGAACAGTGGGCAACAACTAAGGCAACAGTTAATACACCTAATCATTACCCTTACCTGATCTGCGTTACTCCTTCCAGCTGTGCCGCACTGCTACGTCATTTCCGGGCCTCTTGTGATCTTGTAGGACTAATCACGTGACCGGATCAAACAGCCAATCACGTACGCTCAGAAGATAAGATGTGGCCCTGAAGTGATGCAGCGCCGCGGGACACCAAGACAGAAGAACGTCTACCCAGTAAGTATATTAGGTGTATTAACTGTTGCATTACTTTAACAGAGCAACCAAGGTCATGAACCCAGTCAAATCCGCTGGCACCTGTGATTGGTTGCCATATATATTAGTTTATTGGCCACAAACTTGTCATGTGACGTGTGTAAAAATAAATACTTTCAAAAAATTATGTGGCAATCCCCCGTATTTTTGATTCTCAGCACAGATAAAGCAGCCAGCTGCAGGCTGCCGCAGACAGCTGACTTGTTTTACCTTGGCTGGCAATCAAAAATACAAGGGAGCTCATTATGTATTCATTTTTTTAAAAGGTCCCCAAACAACTGGATAGCAATTATTGTCGAGCGAGCACTACCATGCTTGGGTGCACAGTACTCTTAACCAGGGCTGTGGAGTCGGAGTTGTGGAGTCAGAGGCGGTGGTCCATTTTGGGTGGAGTTGGATTCAGTGAAATTGAGGACTCAAGAGTCTGATGTTTGCTTACTGACTTCACAGCCCTGGTTGTGGAGTCGGAGTAGTAGAGTCGGAGTTGGTGTTCATTTTGGTGGAG
Organism: Allobates femoralis; assembly: GCA_033576535.1. Lineage (NCBI taxonomy): Eukaryota > Metazoa > Chordata > Amphibia > Anura > Aromobatidae > Allobates > Allobates femoralis. Next base: position 722,401,774 of record JARQOC010000002.1, read on the forward strand.
TTGCAGTCGCAGTCGGATTCAGGAAAATTGAAGAGTTAGAGTCGGATGTTTGGCTTACCGACTCCACAGCCCTGCCGTTAACAAGTATTTGGACGCTTGGTTTGGCGCGACTCTAGTATAAAGTATAATGGAAGTCAATGGGAAACCTGAGCATTTTTCTAGGAACTTGTCCGGAAAAATACTGGAGTTCCCCACAGACTTCCATTATACTTGGTACTCGTGTTGCACCGATCCAGGCGTCCAGCCGGTTGTGAAGAATACCAAGCACCCGAGCATAAATACAAAAAAGGGGGGAGACAAGAGGCGCAATAGTGCCCTATCACTAGTGACAGTTTGTGTGAGTGTATCAATAGGTGTACACTCACCTGGTCCAGTTGTGTGACCCACAACTGGTTTATAAGCATTCGGTTTAAAGCTGCTGCAGGACCTCCACCAGCCACTCGTACGTGGAAAAACGTTCCTGTATAGGGAAGATGGTGTGTCACGGTCCGCTCTGCTGCCTCAATGGAATCACAAGGAATAGATGTCTCCAAGAAATCACAAGGAGGCAAGATTCCAAAGTAATGATCTCCTTTATTCACCAAGGCGTTTCGGCACCTATCCTGGCACCTTCATCAGGGTAATACATGTACAGCAAGAGACAAGGTTTTTATAGCCCACAAAATAAGTTCCTTGATTATTAAAAGGGGAGTGTCTGTTTACCATGATGTCAAATTCGTCATCAAAAGGGCGGGGCTACTGGCTATAAGCACCCGAGCATGGTAGTGCTCGCTCATCACTAATTGTAATAAATGAGCAAAGAAGACTTTGGTTCCCCTCCTCTGTAGAGGTCTTTGTGGTCTGGCTGTAGCAGTGATGTGGCACCCCAGAGTCCGAATGCCACAATGTCATTGCCACCCTCAGGGGGTAGTGTCATAGCTGAGAGGAACAGAAGGTATTCACACCATGTGAGCCAAGCACACAACACCTTTCTGCCTCCAGGCCTGCAGGGGGAGCTCTAAAACCCAGGCTCAGGGCAGCTTCCCTATAAATTCTGGTCTGGGGCGGAGTTAGGGAGTTCAGTTCCTAGGGGGACTGAGGAAGACATCCGTTGAACTTGAGCAATGCTAAGCTCGTCCCAGGATAGCTGAAGCCTAGCGTAAGCGACCCATAGGCAAGGGTCTGAGGAAGTTGAGGAGAGCCTGGGGAATGGAGCAATGTTGAGCTCACCCCAATGCAGAGCACCAGAACCGGACACCGGAGTCTGAGGCTGTGCAGGGCCTAATGTCCCGGCAGCCAACACTGGAGGGTGGGGGATTCCAAGTCCCCTAGCCACCCCACAGTGTCTGCAGGTAAAGCAGCATAGAGAGCCCAGGAGCAGCCGCCAGAGAAGTGGGGCTGGAGAAGGGTTCAAGCTGCCTGCCATACCGGCACCATGCAGGAAGAGAGAGAGAGGACCACAGCCCAGCTTAAGCAGCAGCAGGGACCGGCAGAGAGCACAGCAGAGAGGCCTCAGAACTTGCAGGGTGAGGAGAACCCTGAGTTGCTCTCAGGTTGCATGGACTCCAAGTAACATCACCTGTCAGTGTCCCGGCTTGCACCAGTACCATCAATAAAGGACCTGAGGAACCAACAACCGTGAGTCTGTCTGTTACTTTGCGCCCTCTGTCTTGCACCCCAACGACCTTCCAACATCCACTGCCCTGGGGACCCGCTCCACCCGTGGGGAGCCACTCCATCCTAGCTGCCCGTCCATCATCCCCAGAGGTTCTGCAGCAGTGGCGGCACCCATAGCCGCAAACCACAGGTGGTGCCACGATCCAGTATCCCTAAATCATTTCCTGATGTAGTGATGTAAACTGGGAATATCACAAAACAGTCGAGGCTGGACCTGGAGAGGGTGAGTAACGTCTTTTTTTTTGCACTTCTAGAATCGCCTTGTTCTAGAATCTGGAACATCCCTTTAAGGCTTCGAAAACAACAAATTCTGCTCAATCTGTATCCTTATTTCTTTTTTTGTTTTACAGCACAAAAACAGCAAAAAAGTCATTCCTGTGGCTTGAGCCAAGTCAATAAAAGTACAGCCAAGTGGTGTGGGATTAATTGATGCATAAAATAGATGAATAATGAAGACGATGAGATCATTACTGGTATTATTGACGGAGAGGAGCGCGGAATATCATCGTATCCTCCTACGGTTATTAAATCAATTACCGACCCTCTTATCCATCCGCAACTACAAGGAATCAAGGCTGAAGAGGACCGGGCTGCAGAGTCATATATAAGAACATTATATACAGGGCGTACAATGCATTAATAGGATGACGACCTGCGCATCTCATTCTTGTCCGAACTGATTGACATATTCCCTCATGTTCTGTTATTTTCTTTCCTACCCCACACTATAGTATTAAATACTCTATTATCCTTAAAGAGGTATTCCTATATAGGTAAATAATGGCTGATACCCAGTGATCCAGAGAACGAAAGGGCAGCTGCACAGAATGAGATGCCCAGTCACTAATTTTAGGCTTGTGGCGGCCACAATCTTTGATCCCATCGATATAATTGAGGTATCGCAAAGGTGGTTATCCTCTGAGAGGTAAGCCTGGGCGCAGCTCTAGTATGCTTAGTACTAAAAGAGTTATAAGGGCGTGTAAGGACCGGGTTAACGAGCAGCCAGAGAGATGGGCAGGTCTGGCTGCTTATATACCCCCACCAAAGTGAGTGGTACATGTGTAAAAATAGAGACCGTTTGTCTCACATTGTCTATGTGTTGAGGTTGTTACACCTCCAGTGGGAGACCTGTACAAGAAGAGAGTCTTATTCTAAGCAGGTGAGCCCGCAGACAAAACTTATATTCCTCGGTCCTAGGTGAGTGATAGAGATTTGTTTACTGCACTTCTTATTAATCCACCTTTACGATGCTCAGATCAGCGCCACATTTTTTCTCCTTTTTTCCTTGTTAGGAGGATTTTTTGTGCCTTTTTCATCTGGACATGAAGCTTTCACAGTTGAGCACACCTTGTACTTTACTATATTGTCTAATTATCTAATTAAATGTAAAATGAGATAAAAATGTCTGGAGGTAAGTACCATTTTATCACTACAATGTAGCGAGTAGAACATTTACTTTCGCAGTGTATCTATACTGTATACACTGCAAAAGTGAAATAAAAGTTAATAAAAGGTGTTAAAAATATAAAAAAATAACATACTCACCTATCCGACAGCTGTCCCAGGACGTCACACACCACCTGTTCGCTACTGGCCATCTGATTGGCCATCAGACTTAAGGTCCTGGCAGGCCATCGAATGTGTTCTTTCGGGTCCGTCGGATACGAGAGTATGTTATTTTGTTTATTCTTAACACCTTTTATTAACTTTTATTTCACTTTCGCAGTGTATATAGATACACTGTGAAAGTACTCGCATTTCCCATTGACTTCCATTGGACTCACTACTCGTAATGAGTACCCGAGTATTAGGACCTACTCATTATGATATAGCGAGTCCCAATATTTCACTACTCGCTCATCCCTATTTACAATGTAAAGTTTTTACATGAGAATTGAGGGTTTAATAGGAGGAGCTATTCTAGTTTCCACCTAGTCTAGACCAGGCAGAGCAGGGAAATCCCCAGTCTGAGACAAGATGCCACAGAGAGCAGAGCACAGGTTGAGACTCCCTTACCACAAGATCTCCTGGCAAGCCATAAAGCCTGTACTTCTTCTCTAGCTTACACACACAGTATGCTAAAAGCTTTCTACCCTGGGTACTTGCTGTCCGGACCTATATGTGCTTCTACAGAAGTATTTCTGCATGTGCCACGACATGCTGTGAAATTATCTTAGGACTCCCAGGTAGGTGAAATAGTCTTGCTATATGTAATCTTCTGCTTAAAGCTACAAAAAGACTCTGAACCTCTCTATAATGACTTATAAGCACTACATCTAAAGAATCAGGTTGTTAAAGCTCCAGAACCTCAATTCCATGTTGAAATCTAACTCTGAACTGTATCTGCCGTGGGCTACCCACATTAATGGTGAAGTCTTTCCTACATGTTATATTTGCCCGTAATACCATTAGAGTTCCAAATTTATTGTGACCCAAATATCCAGCCAATGTCATTAGGAACAATCCTCAGTGTAAAGGAGAACAGGGAGTCCTGGAAGTGATGATCCACCCCCACAGAACGCTGATCTCATCATCCAGTCTGTCTGGGATCACATGAAGGATCTGCACAAGCCTCATACACAGAAGATCTGGGGTCGCTTCTACAAGATGTTTGAAACAATGAGACAAGTAGAAATTACACTGATTATCCTAAAATCATCCAAAAACTGTGGAGTTAAGGTGGCTACAGAAAGCAGGAGGTATCCAGCAGTGACCCAGGGATGCTGGGTAGGAGTGTGTTTTTGTCTCTCTGCAAAACAAGGAGCAGTGCTCGAAAAGACTAGTGTGGGAATTCTACGCAAGGTAAAACCACTGAGGTCAGCCAGTCCAGGAAAGAGACTGTCAGGAGTGAAGAATAGTCAGGACAGTTCAGGAGTAAATATTAATGTACAGCAAAAGGACAGTGGATGGAATTGACCGAGTACAGGATTCACCCTCCTCCTCCTCACCTTACAGCATGATAAGGTACAGTGTGCTGCTCTGTGTACATACATGGTGTAAAGAGAAAGACCCTGTAAAAGGAGAAGATATTGTCCCATGTAGACTGCTCTGCAGTAGTAAAATAGAGTTAATTTTCTTTTGTATCTTTAGGGTTAACATCTATGGCTCCTTTGGTATTAGCTGGCTGTGGCTCTCAAGTACTAGATGCTGTTGCTGTTTGTTTCAGGTGATACAGTTGTCCACTCTCCCAGCCCTTAAGTAGACCCATGATCCACCAGCTGGTGTCCCTGAAAGAGTTCTTTCACTATTTGACTTGTGATGCTGTGTGCAGTTTCTGCTGGAGCTTTCAGAAGCAGTATTTTCCTTGGAGTTGCTGTCCTATCCCTGAGTGGAGTTCCTGTGTTTATTCCAGTCCCTAGGTAGAGGTGAGAGGGTTAAAGCCTAGGGCTTGTGAGGAGCAGGGAAAGGGTGGCAGCCCAGACATCCTCACCGTTAGAAGAACTTCTGGAAACAAGGTCAGCTAGGGACCCCCAGTCTAAGGGTCAGACTAGTTACCCTGATTGCCTTTAGGTTGTCACTATACTCCTACGTCTGTTATAGTCACCCGTAACAGCTGTTCTGTGAACAGAATTTCATGTATGTTATACTGAAAGCCTTGTGTGAAGATTATTAAAGCCTTACCATCTACGACTGCCTGGAACAGTTAGATAGCAGGGTTCTTGCTGGAAACTGTTACATTACCTTATGTATGGAAGATGCTGGTTAAGCATGCCCTGATTTAATCCTCCAAAATCCAAAGAATTTATGTTTACTTTGCCCAGCCTCCCGATACAGATTGGTAGACATGCAACAACCTCCCTGTTGAGTTCCTTGGTAAACTATGTGTAAGTGACCAAGAAATGATGCAGGTAAAGCATGGTCACCAAATATTGAACTATTAACACTTCTATTTTGAAAGCTTCTTACTGTGCAGCATTATTTCTACACCTGCCTGAAACGTTTGCACAGTACGGTATGTGGTTAGCCAGACCCGCCCAGCTCTTTCTGCTAACCTGTAAAATCCAGCCCACAATATTACAACAGATTTCTGGAACAACAAGTCCCAGTAAAACTAGTCGCTACCTCACTATATGTGTACAATGTTAATGTGCCCTAAATGTACCTTATTATGACTAAGGCTCTATGGTTGGACTAATCTCAGCTCTTCGTCATTCTCCATGTTGTATGTTGCAGGTAATTTTCCTCATTTGATACGGAGAAATTCTCATAGCATTCGGTCGATGGCGTCTTTGCGAGATGACAAAGAGTCGCCTGGCGCTGAGTATGTTTACATCAGCTCTTCTCAGCTATATCAAAGCTGAAATTGCATTTTGTGAATCTATTGACGTCGTAAATCAAATCACGGTCTGATTGTGCCGTCCGCCAACTCGGCTGATATTGTAGGTGAAGACAAAAAGCCAATACAGAGAGCAATTGTTTTATAATAGGGCTTGATTCGAAGAGGGAAGAAGAGAGGAAATGGGCATCATGTGACTGATCAACATTGTAAATGACCAATTAATATAGGTACAAAGGTCTCATTTTCCTCATCCTTTGAGGATTTCTTCCTATTTAGTTAGGATGCAGAAATGCTTAGTGACTCATGGTAACCGCATTGTCTACCGGAGTGTGTGGTAGTCTCAAACCCAACCTCATCAGAAGCTCTGGTAACATCAGCACAAACACTGCGCCCGCCTGGAGCTTCATGGTCGAGCAGCTGCAGCCGTACATCACCAAGCACAATGCCAAGCAGCCAGGGGAGCAACCAGAGCCCGATGGTTTGGCCCCCTCCTCCCCCTGCATGTTGGTCAGATGTAGAGTCTCTTATAGTGTTCTAAAGACACATGTGTTGCCCTCCCTCCCCCATTATATAGTAATATCCCCCATCCTGTACTAATGTCCCCATTCTGCAACCATCCTGATATATATTTCCCCATCCTGTTATATATGTCCCGCATCCTTGTATAAATGCCCTCCATCCGGGTATATATGTCCTAAATCTTGGGCTGATCCTGTTATATATCTCCCAAATTCGGATATATATATATATATGTCCGCCATCCTGGGTTCCTTCCTGGTATATGTGTCCCCTATTCTGCAGCTGTTCTAAATTTCTATGCACCTTCCTCCACTCCATGGCATCCTGCTTTATGGTTGGCGCAGGAGCAGTCAGCTTACATTGGCATGCACACCGGGCCACATGACAACACTGGCATGTGCTCCCAACCATGGGCATACTGATGTAAGCTGTCAACTTCTGATTGGCCGGTGGCATGCAGTGCATCGCAGGGACCCAACTGATACAGCTAAGTAGACACTGAGGTCAGTAAGCCTAACTGCAACATAGGACCGGTCGCATTTGAGTTCTCTGTAACGTCAATCGTTATGGCCCTGCATGCAGCCATACATCACCAAGCACAATGCCGAGCGTCGGATGAGTGGTGTAAAGCCGCCAGCACTGGACTCTGAAGGAGACGTGTTCTGTGCAGCTGTACATCACCAAGCACAATGCCGAGCATCGGATGGAGCAGGTTAAAGCTGCCACCACTGGAATCTGAAAGAGACATGGTCTGAAGTGATTGATCACACTGCTCTATCTGCGCCTGATGAATAATTTTGAGTTTGGTGATTCGAGAAGGGCGTTCCCCTGACTGCATTGTGCTGTACAGATGATGGAGGAGGATAATGCTCCGGGATGTTATCAGGGGGCGACCTTAAACCATCAGTTCCATTCAAGGGAAATCTTAATTCTTCAACACAAGACATTGTGAACAATTCTCGCTTCCATCTTTGTGGGAACAGTTTGGGGATGGCTGTTTTCTGTTTCCCATGACCGTGCCCAGTGCACAAGGTCCATACAGACAAGGAAGGGGGAGAACATGACAAGAGACTGGACCCCAGCCTAATCCATAATGGAGATTGTGAGCCTGACCTCTCCATATCTATAATGGAGATTGTGAGCCTGACCTCTCCATATCTATAATGGAGATTGTGAGCCTGACCTCTCCCCATCTATAATGGAGATTGTGAGCCTGACCTCTCCCTGAGCCTGACCTCTCCCTATCTATAATGGAGATTGTGAGCCTGACCTCTCCCCATCTATAATGGAGATTGTGAGCCTGACCTCTCCCTGTCTATAATGGAGATTGTGAGCCTGACCTCTCCCTGAGCCTGACCTCTCCCTATCTATAATGGAGATTGTGAGCCTGACCTCTCCCTTTCTATAATGGAGATTGTGAGCCTGACCTCTCCCTATCTATAATGGAGATTGTGAGCCTGATCTCTTCATATATATAATGTAGATTGTGAGCCTGATCTCTCCCTATCTATAATGGAGATTGTGAGCCTGACCTCTCCCTATCTATAATGGAGATTGTGAGCCTGACCTCTCCCTATCTATAATGGAGATTGTGAGCCTGACCTCTTCCTATCTATAGTGGAGATTGTGAGCCTGACCTCTCCCCATCTATAATGGAGATTGTGAGCCTGACCTCTCCCTGTCTATAATGGAGATTGTGAGCCTGACCTCTCCCTGAGCCTGACCTATCCCTATCTATAATGGAGATTGTGAGCCTGACCTCTCCCTTTCTATAATGGAGATTGTGAGCCTGACCTCTCCCTATCTATAATGGAGATTGTGAGCCTGATCTCTTCATATATATAATGTAGATTGTGAGCCTGATCTCTCCCTATCTATAATGGAGATTGTGAGCCTGACCTCTCCCTATCTATAATGGAGATTGTGAGCCTGACCTCTCCCTATCTATAATGGAGATTGTGAGCCTGACCTCTTCCTATCTATAGTGGAGATTGTGAGCCTGACCTCTCCCTATCTATAATGGAGATTGTGAGCCTGACCTCTCCATATCTATAATGGAGATTGTGAGCCTGACCTCTCCCCATCTATAATGGAGATTGTGAGCCTGACCTCTCCTTATCTATAATGGAGATTGTGAGCCTGACCTCTTCCTATCTATAATGGAGATTGTGAGCCCGACCTCTCCCCATCTATAATGGAGATTGTGAGCCTGACCTCTTCCTATCTATAATGGAGATTGTGAGCCTGACCTCTCCCTATTTATAATGGAGATTGTGAGCCTGACCTCTCCCTATCTATAATGGAGATTGTGAGCCCGACCTCTCCCTATCTATAATGGAGATTGTGAGCCTGACCTCTCCTTATCTATAATGGAGATTGTGAGCCCGACCTCTCCTATCTATAATGGAAATTGTGAGCCTGACCTCTCCCTATCTATAATGGAGATTGTGAGCCTGACCTCTCCCTATCTATAATGGAGATTGTGAGCCTGACCTCTCCTTATATATAATGGAGATTGTGAGCCTGATCTCTCCCTATCTATAATGGAGATTGTGAGCCTGACCTCTCCCTATCTATAATGGAGATTGTGAGCCTGACCTCTCCCTATCTATAATGGAGATTGTGAGCCTGACCTCTCCCTATCTATAATGGAGATTGTGACCCTGACCTCTCCCTATCTATAATGGAGATTGTGAGCCTGACCTCTATTTATAATGGAGATTGTGAGCTTGACCTCTCCCTATCTATAATGGAGATTGTGAGCTTGACCTCTCCCTATCTATAATGGAGATTGTGAGCTTGACCTCTCCCTATCTATAATGGAGATTGTGAGCCTGACCTCTCCTTATCTATAATGGAGATTGTGAGCCTGACCTCTATTTATAATGGAGATTGTGAGCCTGACCTCTCCCTATCTATAATGGAGATTGTGAGCCTGACCTCTCCCTATCTATAATGGAGATTGTGAGCCTGACCTCTCCCTATCTATAATGGAGATTGTGAGCCTGACCTCTCCCTTTCTATAATGGAGATTGTGAGCCTGACCTCTCCCCATCTATAATGGAGATTGTGAGCCTGACCAGAGGTTGGTGCAGGTACAACATCATAAGCCATGAAAGTAGTCAAAATGACACAAGGTCAAAATCAGGAACACAAACTAGACACACAGAAGTTCACTGAAACTACTCATGTTATAACTGGCAGTGAACTGCATGTCATGAGGGTCAGTAGATCCCAGCGTTTAATTGATCACAGGTTCTCTATGGAGCTCACTTGACTTTTTTCTTTTGGATGTACCGTATATACTCGTGTATAAGCCGACCCGTGTATAAGCCGACCCCCCTACTTTTGCCCCCAAAACCTGGGAAAATCTATTGACTCGCGTATAAGCCGAGGGTGGACCCCAGCACAGGTATACAGCCCCCAGCAGTGGTATACAGGCCCCAGCAGTATGATATACAGCAGCCCCCATTGGTATATACAGCAGCCCCCAGTGGTATATACAGCAGCCCTAGTGGTATTGCACTCCCTATATACAGCAGCCCCAGTGGTATTGCAGCCCCAGTGGTGTATACAGCAGCCCCTATATACAGCAGCCCAGTGGTATTGCAGCCCCAGTGGTATTGCAGCCCCTATATACAGCAGCCCCAGTGGTATTGCAGCCCTAGTGGTGTATACAGCAGCCCCTATATACAGCAGCCCCAGTGGTATTGCAGCCCCAGTGGTGTATACAGCAGCCCCTATATACAGCAGCCCCAGTGGTATTGCAGCCCCAGTGGTGTATACAGCCCCTATATACAGCAGCCCCAGTGGTATTGCAGCCCCAGTGGTGTATACAGCCCCTATATACAGCAGCCCCAGTGGTATTGCAGCCCCAGTGGTGTATACAGCCCCTATATACAGCAGCCCCAGTGGTATTGCAGCCCCAGTGGTGTATACAGCCCCTATATACAGCAGCCCCAGTGGTATTGCAGCCCCAGTGGTGTATACAGCCCCTATATACAGCAGCCCCAGTGGTATTGCAGCCCCAGTGGTGTATACAGCCCCTATATACAGCAGCCCCAGTGGTATTGCAGCCCCAGTGGTGTATACAGCCCCTATATACAGCAGCCCCAGTGGTATTGCAGCCCCAGTATACAGCAGCCCAGTGGTATTGCAGCCCCAGTGGTATTGCAGCCCCTATATACAGCAGCCCCACACAAATGCTGGCACACGTCCCCTCCTGTTGTAAGGCCCCCCCCCGCTGATTACTTACCATCCCTGGTCTTCAGCAGCACCCCGGCGCCGGTCCTCTGTGCTCCGGTCCTCCGCGATCCCGTCTTCTGTGCTCCGCTCCACGGCTGCATCCGGGTTCCCCGCGCGTCGCAGAAGCAATGACGTCATCGCGTCTGCGACGCGGCTGGTCACATGATACAGCCGGGGAACGGAGCACAGAGGACGGGATCGCGGAGGACCGGAGCACAGAGGACTGGCGCCGGGGTGCTGCTGAAGACCAGGGATGGTAAGTATTCAGCAGGGGGCCTTACAACAGGGGGGACGTGTGCCAGCATTTATGTGGGGCATTATCTACCTATATGCACTGCTCCCTGGCGCTGATTGACAGGGGGATGCAGTGCATATGTAATGAGCGGCCCCACGTGACGGGCCGCTCATACAGCAGCCTCCCCCGCCTCCTCCTGCCTCCCCAGCACACCGGACAGAGCCCCCACCCCACTCACCCGTATAGTGGACTCGTGTATAAGCCGAGGGGGGGACTTTTCAGCCAATTTTTGGGCTGAAAACTCGGCTTATAACGAGTATATACGGTACTTTTCTTTCTATGCTGAAAGAGTTAAGGACTTTCCCTTCTGGCTGAGTTTTCTCTTAGCTGCAGATTCTTGTCATCACTCCCTTTCGCTATATTTACCCACCTCGGACTTCACTCCATGCCATATGTAGATTCTCTATTCTCACCACATTGCAGGAGCTCATTTCTGTTTTTCTGAGGTGTTTGTTTCTGTTGCAGCAGCAGCAACGTTTCCATCTGGAGAAGATTTGGAGTCCTTGTTGTAGTTGTTTCATTGCCTGTTTTGTCTGTGTGTTTCCTTGCTCTTCTGCACCTTCATTCTCTTCTGGGGACATAAAGGTGGGTAGTAGCTAGGAAATAGCAAGGTACGAGAGCCAGGCGTTCCAACTTTAGGGGTAATCTTGGGGCTAGAGATAGCCTAGGGCCTAGTGTGAGGGACAGTTAAGGTGTCCTTTGTCCCTTGCTTACCTATAGTCACAGCATTACTGTTCTGCCTTCTTCCACATGTGGTCATGTGGATATCCAGCATACAGCTTAACCCTCATTCACATTCCCAGTAACCAGACTGTAGGAGTTCATTAGTCTTGATTTATTGAGTGATATGAACTTGATTGATATGTGAACTTGATGTGGCAAAAACAGAATCATCTGACAATAGAGGAGGAAAGTTGTAGAAGAAGGGACAGAAGCCTGAAACACGTGTCTTATCTTCTCAGGAATTCAGGAACATGTCTGCTGTCTCCTTCATCCAGAGAAGCAGGGGGAGGTCCCTTCTAAATGACTTATTCTTAAAGGAGACATTCTTATTTGAGCAGAAACAACATAAATGGTATTTGGTGACTTCCAAGGGTTATAACTGGCATTAACTATGAACATTTTCTTGTTGCATATGAATGGGCAGAACCGTGACACAGCAGGTTTTCAGGAGCTTCAACAGCTTACAGCCCTGCCTAGGCCAAGGTAATATTTAGTTTAATTTTCTCCCAGCCTGGATGGAAGTATAAGTCCAAGAGGACTCATAACTAGAATTATCACCTTGTATCGCCTGTAACAAGACTGCAACGTTGGTACGTTGCCCAGCAAGAGAAACGAACCAGGAAGGGCAAGTAATGATATACATGTCACACCCTAGGTATTTCATATAAAAATGGATCTGATTCTTTGACCTTGACCCTAATAGGCACTGGATTGATTGAATTTTACTGGATAACACAAGGTTACTTCTATTATAGTACTTATATGGAGTTAATATTAAAGTACCCTATAATTTGTTATTAGCGCTGTGCAGGGGCTCTTGATACGACTCGAGCAGCTGTATCCAGATTAAGTATCAACTTCACAATATTACTGCTCTCTAGATACTTATAAATAAAATATGAAAGAAAATACGGGTATGATGTTCTATATTAGGGATGTGCTTGTGGCACTACAACCTCCAGGGGTGCAGCTAACAAGCAATTGAATCCCATAGAAATTTACTAGTACAGATGAAAAAGTGATGTTGAACATATATATTGAGACAAAAATAGAGAGGAAAAAAATTAATGCATTTACATTATTTCACCAAGACAAGGAACTGAATCGTAATTATTGTAGTGTAGGCAAGCTGCTGGCAGACTCCTGGGAGGTGAGGGTTAAATCCTAGCACTGCAGGTCTTGATTAGATGCACCTGCAGTGTTTTAAATAGAACCAGGAGCAGTTTGTTGCTGAACAAAACTGAGCAAAGAGAAGTGCTTAGGCTGGTTTACACTGCAGTTTTTTTCCTGATCAGGTTCGATCCGGTTTGTGTGCCAAATCGGAAGAGGAACTTGCAGGAAAAACTATAATTGAAAGATTGACACCTGTTCTGGGTTTGGAGACACTCCGGTTTTGGCAACAGAACCTGATCAGTGAAACCAGCCTACACGCTGTGTATTTGCTGCAAATTTTTACGCGAGTGCTGTTGCAGTTTTGTAGCCAACACCAGGAGTGGAACAATCAGAGGAAAAGTCTAATAGAAACAAGTGCTCCACTTCTGTATTTAATCACCCACTGTTGGTTTTAATCAGCCAATCCTGGTTTTGGCTACAAAAACTGTAATGGCCACTTTAAACGTCCCAACGTCGGTCTGATATTGGATACAACGCCGCGGGAGCGCGCTTTTTCTGGCAGAATTCCAAGATCGCATAGATGTCGTCACACAGCGCGATATCGGCAGCAACGCCACTACGATGTCTACGCCCCCTTGTACAGCCGACCCAGGAACGACCATTTAACATGGAGAGAATAGGGGACGTTGTACTCCACATCGTTGTTGGGCTTTTACACAGCCCGATCCAGCCACAACATCCATCCAATATCGGTCCGTTGGAGAGCAGGCTCATTTGATGCCCGATATCGGTTTGACATCGTTCGTGCATCGTATTGGACATTTACACCACACAACGCACGAACGATATCGGGTCCAACGCCCGAACCACGTGACTTTTGGTCGGAGTTGGACGCCGATATCGGGAGTGTAAAGTGGCCATAAGAGCACTCGCGTAAAAATAAGCAGCAAATACGCAGTGTGTGAACGCACCCTTAGAATAGAGGCGGAAAGAGCTTTGACGCTAAAGGGGAAAAACCTGATATATACAGTCATGTAGTCAAGTGATGGCACCCTTGAAGTATATCTCCCAAAAAATTATTGCAATTACACATGTTTTGTTCTACATGTTTAGATAATTTGTGTGGAACACACAAAAAGAAAAAATGAGGATAAAAAAAGACAAAAACTGGACATAAAATCACAAAAAAGTGGGCAAGACAATATTTTGACACCTTCAACTTAATTTCTGATTGCTCACCTTAAAGGCCGCTTTACACGTCGCAATATCGTTCCGATATTACATACAACTTCATGGGAGCGCATATGTTTTTGGCATTTGTCCAAAATCACATAGGAGATGTTACACAGGGAGATATCGGCAGGCAAACTAGGATGTTGTACGCCCCTCTTGCACACAGTGTCTGAGCAACTCAGGGAACGACCAGTTAACATTGGAGTGAATAGGGGAAGTTGCGGTCCAAATCGTAGTTGCGCTGTCACACAGCACGATCCTGCCAGATCGTCAATCCAATATTGCACGGTTGAAGAGCATGCACAATTCAAAAACAATATCGTAGTTGCATCGTTTTTGAGTTGCGTTGCCCATTTAAAGCCCCCGTCACACCTGGCGACGAGGCAGGGATTGTTGGTGGTGACTGGTGGGTGTGCGCACGTTTTTGGCGCCCCACCAGCGTCACCATCCCCCATTTACACGAGGCGACACCTCCAGGCCCGCGTCGGCGAAGCTGTCAGGCGGCATCACCGCCGGGGTGTCTGAAAACACCAGCGGCGATGCAGGACAATGGGAGTCTATGGCTCCCATCGCCTGACAGGTCGTCGGCGCCCGGTTACATGGGGCGATGTGCACACTGCTCTGAAACCAGGCGACCGCCCGGCACCGCTGACTTCGCCCCTTCACATGAGGCGACGTAGGAGCGATTTTGGCCCCGTGTGACGGGGGCTTTACGCGACACAACGCACGAATGATATCAACTGCAATGCCCCTAACACGTGACTTTTTATCATAGTTGCGTTGCGATATCGTGATGTGTAAAGCGGCCTTAAGAATAAATAACAGCGCTATTGTTATATTCTTGTACGTAGGGGCAGTATTATAGTAGTTATATTCTTGTACATAGGAGCAGTATTATAGTAGTTATATTCTTGTATATAGAGTTAGTATTATAGTAGTTATATTCTTGTATATAGGAGCAGTATTATAGTAGCTTATATTCTTGTAATAGGGCAGTATTATAGTAGTTTTATTCTTGTACATAGGGTCAGTATTATAGTAGTTATATTCTTGTAATAGGAGCAGTATTATAGTAGCTATATTCTTGTATATAGGGGCAGTATTATAGTAGTTATATTCTTGTACATAGGGGCAGTATTATAGTAGTTATATTCTTGTATATAGGGCAGTATTATAGTAGTTATATTCTTGTATATAGAGTAGTATTATAGTAGTTATATTCTTGTATATAGGAGCAGTATTATAGTAGCTTATATTCTTGTAATAGGGCAGTATTATAGTAGTTATATTCTTGTACATAGGGGCAGTATTATAGTAGTTATATTCTTGTATATAGGAGCAGTATTATAGTAGTTATATTCTTGTATATAGGAGCAGTATTATAGTGTTATATTCTTGTAATAGGGGCAGTATTATAGTAGTTATATTCTTGTATATAGGAGCAGTATTATAGTAGTTATATTCTTTTACATAGGAGTAGTATTATAGTAGTTATATTCTTGTAGATAGGAGCAGTATTATAGTAGTTATATTCTTGTATATAGGGCAGTATTATAGTAGTTATATTCTTGTACATAGGGGCAGTATTATAGTAGTTATATTCTTGTACATAGGGGCAGTATTATAGTAGTTATATTCTTGTACATAGGGGCAGTATTATAGTAGCTATATTCTTGTATATAGGGGCAGTATTATAGTAGTTATATTCTTGTACATAGGGGCAGTATGATAGTAGTTATATTCTTGTACATTGGGGCAGTATTATAGTAGTTATATTCTTGTACATAGGGGGCAGTATGATAGTAGTTATATTCTTGTACATAGGGACAGTATTATAGTAGTTATATTCTTGTACATAGGGAGCAGTATTATAGTAGTTATATTCCTTGTACATAGGGCAGTATTATAGTAGTTATATTCTTGTACATAGGGCAGTATTATAGTAGTTATATTCTTGTACATAGGAGCAGTATTATAGTAGTTATATTCTTGTATATAGGGCAGTATTATAGTAGTTATATTCTTGTATATAGGAGCAGTATTATAGTAGCTATATTCTTGTATATAGCGGCAGTATTATAGAGTTATATTCTTGTACATAGGGCAGTATTATAGTAGTTATATTCTTGTACATAGGGAGCAGTATTATAGCAGTTATATTCTTGTACATAGGGGCAGTATTATAGTAGTTATATTCTTGTATATAGGGGCAGTATTATAGTAGTTATATTCTTGTACATAGGGGGCAGTATGATAGTAGTTATATTCTTGTTCATAGGGGCAGTATTATAGTAGTTATATTATTGTACATAGGGGCAGTATTATAGTAGTTATATTATTGCACATAGGAGCAGTATTATAGTAGTTATATTCTTGTATATAGGAGCAGTATTATAGTAGTTATATTCTTGTACATAGGAGCAGTATTATAGTAGTTATATTCTTGTATATAGGAGCAGTATTATAGTAGCTTATTCTTGTATATAGGGCAGTATATAGTAGTTATATTCTTGTACATAGGGCAGTATTATAGTAGTTATATTCTTGTACATAGGAGCAGTATTATAGTAGTTATATTCTTGTACATAGGGGCAGTATTATAGTAGTTATATTCTTGTACATAGGGGCAGTATTATAGTAGTTATATTCTTGTATATAGGGCAGTATTATAGTAGTTATATTCTTGTATATAGGAGCAGTATTATAGTAGTTATATTATTGTACATAGGGCAGTATTATAGTAGTTATATTCTTGTACATAGGGCAGTATTATAGTTAGTTATATTCTTGTACATAGGAGCAGTATTATAGTAGTTATATTCTTGTACATAGGGGCAGTATTATAGTAGTTATATTCTTGTACATAGGGCAGTATTATATTAGTTATATTCTTGTACATAGGAGCAGTATTATAGTAGTTATATTCTTGTACATAGGGCAGTATTATAGTAGTTATATTCTTGTACATAGGGCAGTATTATAGTAGTTATAGTCTGTATCATAGGGGCAGTATTATAGTAGTTATATTCTTGTACTATAGGGCATATTATAGTAGTTATATTCTTGTATATAGGAGCAGTATTATAGTAGTTATATTCTTGTATATAGGAGCACTATTATAGTAGTTATATTCTTGTACATAGGGCAGTATTATAGTAGTTATATTCTTGTACATAGCGGCAGTATTATAGTAGTTATATTCTTGTACATAGGGGCAGTATTATAGTAGTTATATTCTTGTATATAGGAGCAGTATTATAGTAGTTATATTCTTGTACATAGGGGCAGTTATTATAGTAGTTATATTCTTGTATATACCGTGTTTTCCCGAAAGTAAGCCCCCCCGATTGTAAGGCCACCTAGGGGTAAAGGGGGGGCCTGCTAATGTAAGGCCTCCCCCGAATATAAGGCCTTACAACCGGGGGGGGCTAATGTAAGGCCCCTAGCGGGGGGGGAGAGCGGGAGCGGGTCACACGTCACGTGCGCCCGCTCATTAGATATGCACTGCATCCCCCTGTCAATCAGCGGCAGGGGAAGCAGTGCATTATGTATATGGGCCCCCTCCTGCTGGCACACTACCCCCCAGCCGGTGTTCTGAGGCCCCCCCTGCTGCTGCTGCTCACATCTTACCCTCCAGGGTCTTCTTGCAGCAGCCAGCGCGTCAGTTCTCCGTCCTCAGCTGTCTCCCGGATCATGTGACTGGCCAGTCGCAATAGCGATGACGTCATGCGCTGCGACGGGTCACATGATCCGGGAGACAGCTGAGGACGGGATGGGAGGACCGACGCACTGGCTGCTGACAGAAGACGCTGGAGGGTAAGATGTGAGCAGCAGCAGGGGGGGCCTCAGAACACCAGCTGGGGGGTAGTGTCCCAGCAGGAGGGGGCCTCAGAACACCGGCTGGGGGGTAGTGTCCCAGCAGGAGGGGGCCTCAGAACACTGGCTGAGGGGTAGTGTGCCAGCAGGAGGGGGCCTGTATGCCACACTGGCTGGGGGTTGTATGCCACACTGGCTGGGGGCTGTATACCACATTGGCTTGGGGCTGTATACCTGCTGGGGGCTGCCAATATAAGACCCACCCCCAAAAGTAAGACAGGGGGCCACTTTTGGCCCCCAAAAAAATGTAAGACAGGGTCTTGCTTTCGGGAAAACACGGTAGGAGCCGTATTATAGTAGTTATATTCTTGTACATAAGGCAGTATTATAGTAGTTATATTCTTGCATATAGGGGCAGTATTATAGTAGTTATATTCTTGGACATAGGGGCAGTATTATAGTAGTTATATTCTTGTACATAAGGGCAGTATTATAGTAGTTATATTCTTGTATATATGAGCATTATTATAGTAGTTATATTCTTGTACATAGGGGCAGTATTATAGTAGCTATATTCTTGCACATAGGAGCAGTATTATTAGTAGTTTATATTCTTGTACTTAGGGGCAGTATTATAGTAGTTATATTCTTGTACATAGGGGCAGTATTATAGTAGTTATATTCTTGTACATAGGGGCAGTATTATAGTAGTTACATTCTTGCACATAGGAGCAGTATTATAGTAGTTATATTCTTGTACATAGGGGCAGTATTATAGTAGTTATATTCTTGTACATAGGGCAGTATTATAGTAGTTTTTTATATTTTGTACATAGGGGCAGTATTTATAGTAGTTATATTCTTGTACATAGGGCAGTATTTATATTGTTAGTTATATTCTTGTACATATAAGCAGTATTATAGTAGTTATATTCCTGTATATAGGGGCAGTATTATAGTAGTTATATTCTTGTACATAGGAGCAGTATTATAGTAGTTATATTCTTGTACATAGGAGCAGTATTATAAGTAGTTTATATTCTTGTACATAGGAGCAGTATTATAGTAGTTATATTCTTGTACATAGGAGCAGTATTATAGTAGTTATATTCTTGTACATAGGGGCAGTATTATAGTAGTTATATTCTTGTACATAGGAGCAGTATTTTAGTAGTTATATTCCTGTATATAGGGGCAGTATTATAGTAGTTATAATCTTGTACATAGGAGCAGTATTATAGTAGTTATATTCTTGTACATAGGAGCAGTATTTTAGTAGTTATATTCCTGTATATAGGGGCAGTTTTAAAATACAAATACTTTATTACACTGGATACAAGGAGAAATATATTTGTGTTCTTTGGCGATTTATTGAAGAACATTGCGGCATGTGATATTTGCTGTAACCTATTGTTATACGTCTGTAATGTTTACTGCTCGGTTGTTGTTAATATAGTTCGTGACCGGAATGAAACATTCCTTCGTTGCGTCCGCCCTATTCTTTCCCCAGTAAACGGCTACTTTACAATCTCTAAACACTGCCATGTCATTTATGAAGCGGCATAAAAATCAATTTCCGTAAAGATGGAAATAAACGTTCCTTTAGCCTTTAATCCCATCCGCAAACAAGAAGTGATCGACAGCTCGCTACAAAGCGCTGTTGTAGTTGTCAAACACCTCGGCACAAGTGCCATCAGCCGCGCCTATCAGTGACCATCAGCCGTGTTCTCGCAGAGCGATGGAGATGTAAACGTGGTGACAAGGATTCCCGATCCCCGGCTTTCCAGATTAGACCTTACATCGCCGGCTGAATATTTATCACGGCTCCTTCATAGATAACAAGACAGAAAAATTAATCACATCAAACCCTTTGATATCGGAAAAACCTGGAGGGGAAAAAAAATGATTGTATAAAGAGTAAGGTTGATATTATTTATGATAAAGCTGATGCGGATATTGGTTCGCAGTATGCGGTCTCGTAATGTGGCTCTTACTATGTTAACCGACGTTCGTAACAAGCTGAATAGGCTCAACGCTTTAACTAACACGCTGCGAATAAGGCCGAGAGCGGCAATTACTGTGAATTAGTGGTGGGCAGCCTCAGAAACAACCAGCACTGTGTTATTATCAGCTTGTAAGACTGGAAATCAAGCTTAAAGGAATCTGACGTCAAGATTTTACTACTGTAACTAGTGATATGACTGCATCGTCTTATTTCCACGATAAAAATAATACCTGTCTTATAGTGATCCGATGTACCAGTCTGAGAGATCGAGCTTTAAAGTCACATCAGAATCAAGGAAGTGCATTTTGAGGGCGTGTTCCATACATAGGTAGTCACAGACACGCCCCCATGGCACACTTCCTGGCTAATTTGCATTTTCTTTAAAGCTTGATTTCTCCGGGCTAGATCATTGGATTACTACAAGACAGGTGCCATTTTTATTGTTATTTTTTATACTATCCAGTTATACCACTACTTTAATTAGTAAAAAGTATTCTAACAATGTGCCAACTAATTTCATTTTCACTAGTTAGAACCTGATATATTATTCTTTTAAATCTGTTTTTAATTATTTTTATTCAATGGAAGTCTTTAATGGAAGTTTACAAACAAAGGCTGGACAGACATCTGTCTGGGATGATTTAGTGCAGAGGTCCCCAACTCCAGGCCTCAAGGCCCACCAACAGTGCAGGTTTTCAGGATTTCCTTATTATTGCACAGGTGCTAATGTGATCATCTGCACAGGTAATGACTCCAACCCCTGTGCAATACTAAGGAGATCCTGAAAACCTGCACTGTTGGTGGGCCTTGAGGCCTGGAGTTGGGGACCTCTGATTTAGAGAATCCTGCTTTGAGCAGGGGGTTGGAAATGACCCAGGAGGTCCCTTCACACAATGACCCAGCAGGTCCCTTCACACTATGACCCAGGATGTCCCTTCACACCATGACCCAGGCGGTCCCTTCACACCATGACCCAGGAGGCCCCTTTCACACATACTGAGGTCCCACCAGACAGAGGTTCCTTCGCACACTGACCAGAGGTTCCTTCACACAATGATCCAGGATGTTCCTTCACACAATGATCCAGGAGGTTCCTTCACACAATGATCCAGGAGGTCCCTTCACACCATGACCCAAGAGGTCCCTTCACACAATGACCCATGAGGGCACTTCACACAATGACCCAGGGGTCCCTTCACACAATGACCCAGGCGGTCCCTTCACACCATGACCCAGGAGGTCCCTTCACACCATGACCTAGAAGGTCCCTTCACTTCATGACCCAGGAGGTTCCTTCACACGATGACCCAGGAGGTCCTATCAATATGACCCAGGAGGTCTTTCACATGATGACCCAGAGTTACGTTCCCTTCACATGATGACCCAGGAGGTCCCTTCCAACTCCTCCATTCCATGATTCTATCATGATCTTAAACTTCAAAATGATATTCGATAGTCAGATCAGAAAATCTTTTTGAGGAAGAACTTGGCATTTTTACCAATTTCAGAGACAACACGGAAACTGAATAATCCAAATTATTCTTTTTTTCTAAAGATATTTTGGCAGAACAGTAGACATCGACGTTCTCAGCCTCACAATCCGTTCTTTCCAGAGATCGAGTTGAGATGAGTTTTTCCCTCCTACGCTTGCCCATTAAATTTGTCCAAGGCCGTGTTTGCTGACCTCCGCTCAACGACTGCGAGATGATGGTTCAACTAATGTTACGCATTCAATAACAAGAGCAGCCGGCAATGAGACACAATTAGGTATTTCTCCCTCGTAACTATACGATACATATCCTGATTTAACCTAAAAATGTTTTGTCACTTCAGATAGTTAAAGTCGAGAGATAATTAATTTCTCTGTTCAGGTATTCGCTTCTGCCAGAATCATTATCCTCAAAACAAAACAACTCTTCTTACAATCCATGGAATCAATGGGGCTCCAAATATAGATATTAATAATAAGAATAATATGGAAAACAGCCAAAAAATAATTAGGGGAACAATATTTTTGCACTTGGCTTCAATGTTTTCTATGATGAAGAAATTAGAGACTCATGGTGGTCCTAGTCAGGGGTTTCAATTGTACCCCAAAAGTCCCTTAGGTTTAAGAAAAAGACTTTTGCTATTAAAGATTTGCAATAATTGGGGCCCCGTTGGAGCTTTCCCATGAGCTTCAAGTTACACCACTGGTCCTACTCCCCATTATGGATTTCTATAACTTTTTGAACCAATTTTCCCATAAGGTCCATCCTAATGTTTCTTAGAGGGTCCTTGATTTATGGAGAAACCCAATTATGAACAATATGAAACACAGGTGGTCTGGAACCATCGAGCAACCAGCGATATTGTAAGGCACTCCAATGTGTGGGGGCGATGATGAGGATCCACTGGACCACCGAAGTGGAAGCTGACCCGTGACAGGAACAGGCAGGAGATGCTGGTTGTGATTAAGCAGAACACTTTAATGAAGGATCTTGCCAGTACAGCAGTGAGCGATGCAAACGGATAGTTCAAAGTCTATGAGGAGCTTGCACGGAGCTCAGGGTTGCGAGACAACTCAAGGAGATGAGATGCCGGAGGTGAACACGCAGCACTCGGGACAATGGAATAGGCACTGTAGATGGAGTAACCTCTGGACAGGCTTGTGCAGGTGTAACGGGTTCCAAGGCAATGTGGCGGAGCCACTGCTGGATGGACAGGTGACGTACTGGCGAAATGGTCCACAGGTACACGTGGCAAGCTCTAGGGCAGGGATCTCAAACTCCAGGCCTCGAGGTCCACACACAGTCCAGGTTTTCAGGATTTCCTATGAATTTGACAGTTGGTAATTTGATTACCAACTGTCAAATTCTATGGAAATCCTGAAAGCCTGCACTGTGTGCGGACCTCGAGGCCTGGAGTTGAGACCCCTGCTCTAGGGCAAGATAAGAAAAATAAGCAACAGGGAATTGCAAAGACAAAGTCTAAAGCAGGCATCGGGACAGGGACCTGAGGAAAAGCAACACAACTATGGACAGGCGGTGTTGCTCAGGCACCTCCCTAAAGGGGAGGGTGCCTTATATAGCTGTAGCTAATCAGAAGAGGCAATTAGGTCAAAGGAGCATCAGTTATACTGGGCCTTTAAATCTGAGGAGTAGGCGGAGTGCATCCCCTAAGCACACACCTGGAGGCTCTGCAGGCAGGACGCAGGCCTCGGGAGCAGAAGGAGATGGAGGAAGGTATGGGACTGCTGGCAGGATGAGTAAGGGGAACCGGCAGCTGCATAGGGGAATGAGCAGACAGCAGGGAAGTGTTTAATTGCCACTGGTCTCCCTTATCAGTGGAGACCAGCCCCGCAGTAGTGGGTAGGCAAACGGAGCACCCTGGGCTGCGTGTTGGAGACAGACCTCTCAGCACAGAAGAGGTCGGTCCTGCAGCTCGAGATGTAACAGATCTAGTCATTATAGGGAAACGGTTGAGTAAAATTAGGGGGTTTCTGAAAGTAAAGTTAGAATAAAAAAGCCTAGTTTATATTTTCATGTCCTTCTAGTGAAAATATTTGACATAAAAAGACAAGTAGATCTGAAGTAGGAAAGTGCTGGAAAGACGAATGTGGAGATAGGCTTACAATGGGCATAGGCAGCTGACGGAAGGTGTTGGGTGGAGTGCGTAGAGGCTTGATGGCTGATACCTTTGGGTCTTGTGACCCATTTTTTCAATTTAAATGCAGAAGAGGAAGCTAAAATCATCCAAAATGTTTTTGTTTTTGCAAAATACAGTATATGTTTGTACACTTTGCGGTATAGACTTGAACATAATGAGCAGACTCATCTCTGTGGAGAAAAATATGTACCATATTTTTTGCTTTATAAGACGCACCTGATTATAAGACGCACCCCCAAATTTGGTGAAGGAAAAGAGAAAAAAAATATTTCTTTTAATTTTAAATGGGGTCCATCTTATAATGCCAGTGTCTGTCTTACAATCCCTATATATGTCCCCCTCATCCTTGTACATGACCACCCACCCTGCTATATATGTCTCCATAGTCGTATATATATGTCCACATCTTGGTATATATGTCTGCTATCCTGGTATATATGACCCACATCCTGGTATATATGTCCCCATTCTGTTATGTCTGTGCCCCATCCTGGTATATATATGTGCACTCTCCTGATATATATGTCCCCCATCCTGATATATACCAGGATGGGGGAAATACAGTGTATATGCCAGAATGGGGCACAGAGATAACAGAATGGGGACATATATACCAGCATAAGGGACATACAGTGTATATATGCCCCCCCAATCCTGATACATATATTCCCCCATCTGTGCACATAGCCCTCCATGGCTTACTGGGGGGGAGTATTGCGGGAGTACACGTGGTGGCTTCAAATGTCCACGGGGAAAGGGGGGAAAGCCGGAGCAGCAGGGGAGTCGCGGCACCTTTCCAGTGGACGTCGCTATTGTTATTTCCCAGCATGCATTGCCGAGAGGTTTTGCATGCTTGGTCTTGTTTCCAGACTGCCAGAAAATGGCCGCGGATGCGAAGCATGCGCAGAGTGTGACCAACAGCCATTTCGTTTAAGTCTGCCATAACTCCCCCACAGCAACGGGCTTTGCCCCCAGGCCTGTTGAGCTGTGAAAAAACCACATGCATTCCTGCACCATATGCACCCCCCCCCCCCCAACCCACAATAACATTTATTTTAGAATTATTTTTTTAATTTCGGGTTTTAAGATGAACCCCCATATCCCCCACCCCCAATTTGGGGGAAACAGAAGTACCGTACATCTTAAAATCCGAAAATTAAGGTATTTGTAGGGGAATGTATGGCCACAGCAGTAAATTAACATTGGTTCAAATTCTGTATCTGTACACAAAAGAGGGACAGCCTGTAATTATCCTGATTACAGGAACTGAAAACCGAGGGGGTCTCCATAAGAACAAGGAGGTGGAAATTTCTCACACCTCTGCAAACTGCAAAAGCATTGTCCAAATAGTCATTTGTGGCAGGGCCTCACATGCTCTATTTGCTATAGGAAGGGGGGTTCTTGTAAAACACAAGGTATTTAGTATGCAACGTATTAATTACTAAATTATCCATGGCCCAGTCACAGAGCTGGGATTAGAATATTAAATTGTAGAGTGTCCTGACAATCTGAGCAAGGCTAAAACATAAAAATCTAGGCAGATGGGCAAACTTACAGAGTCAGCAAGGGATCTAATACTTATTTCCCCCAATGTATGTACAGGGTCCTCTCTCTCCTGTAGAATGTCAGCTCTTATGTGTAGGGTCCGCTCTCTCCTGTAGAGTGTCAGCTCTTATGTGCAGGGTCCTCTCTCCTGTAGAGTGTCAGCTCTTATGAGCAGGGTTCTCGCTCTCCAGTAGAGTGTCAGCACTTATATGCAGGGTCCTCTCTCTCCTGTAGAGTGTCAGCTCTTATGTGCTGGGTCCTCTCTCTCCTGTAGAGTGTCAGCTCTTATGTGCAGGGTCCTCTCTCTCTCCTGTAGAGTGTCAGCTCTTATGTGCAGGGTCCTCTTTCCTCTATAGTGTCAGCTCTTATGTGCAGGGTCTTCTCTCCTGTAGAGTGTCAGCTCTTATGTTCAGGGTCCTCTCTTTCCTGTACAGTGTCAGCCTTTATGTGCGGTGTCCTCTCTTTCCTGTAGAGTGTCAGCTCTTATGTGCAGGGTCCTCTTTCCTCTTAAGTGTCAGCTCTTATGTGCAGGGTCCTCTCTCTCCTGTAGAGTCTCAGCTCTTATGTGCAGGGTCTTCTCTCCTGTAGAGTGTCGGCTCTTATGTGTAGGGTCCGCTCTCTCCTATAAAGTGTCAGCTCTTATGTGCAGGGTCCTCTCTTTCCTGTACAGTGTCAGCTCTTATGTGCAGGGTCCTCTCTCTCTCCTGTAGAGTGTCAGCTCTTATGTGCAGGGTCCTCTCTCCTGTAGAGTGTCAGCTCTTATGTGCAGGGTCCTCTCTCTCTTGTAGCGTGTCAGCTCTTATGTGCAGGGTCCTCTCTCTCTTGTACAAGGTCAGCTCTTATGTACAGGGTCCTGTCTCTCCTGTAGAGTGTCAGCTCTTATGTGCAGGGTCCTCTCTCTCTTGTAGCGTGTCAGCTCTTATGTGCAGGGTCCTCTCTCTCTTGTACAAGGTCAGCTCTTATGTACAGGGTCCTGTCTCTCCTGTAGAGTGTCAGCTCTTATGTGCAGAGTCCTCTCTCTCCTGTAGAGTGTCAGCTCTTATGTGCAGGGTCCTCTCTCTCTTGTAGCGTGTCAGCTCTTATGTGCAGGGTCCTCTCTCTCTTGTACAAGGTCAGCTCTTATGTACAGGGTCCTGTCTCTCCTGTAGAGTGTCAGCTCTTATGTGCAGAGTCCTCTCTCTCCTGTAGAGTGTCAACTCTTATGTACAGGGTCCTCTCTCTATATATGACACAGTCAGACCTGCTCCCTGTATAAGAAGCCTTTTAGTTCTATTTTCCGTCAGTCTCTTTGCCCTTTATTCTCCCGTCTCCTTCGCTGCTCTACATTTCCCGGGAATCACTTACTTTCTTTGTATCGCACTTTAGGGAACCATTAGAGAGGATTGAAGTAAATGACTTTAAGCCATGAAATAAGAGAAAAGCCGCACAATCTGCAGCGAGAAACAGACCATGAGCGCGGGATGGTGGAAAATCTGATTTTATGTCCTCGCAGTCCTAGATGCCGACCTCCCGTGGTATAATATCTCCAGGACATGACACCATTAGCGGAGCTCAGTGCTGGCATTGTTGGATCTGATGGGGTTATAGCTATTAATGGCATTTACCAACATGTATTGTGTACGGGGATAACACAGGAATAATATAAGGAGTTGGTCTTACTGATTTGTTACCCTGGGATATAGGTGCAGTCATATTGCGGGCTTACACAGCAATTTTGCAATGTGTAAATACAGTCTCCAGGTGATTGTAATACTTAATCTAGATAAAGAAATTCACTGCAGCTGCTAATATTATAGGCGCACTATGGCTAGATACAATTAGGGCTCTATAGTAGGCACCTGTTAGTGCTGATAAGGGCGCACTGAATTGTGGATTGGGCTTGGTAATAGTAAGCACATGAGTATTGTAACATGGATAAATAAAGCTTATCGCCTATAAACTGAATCCAGCCCAACTGCTTCCTGTACAGACTTGTATCCCTAACCACAACACTAGGAAACCACAACCCAGACCTGGCTGCCTGAAGGGCTGTTGAGTAGTTCTTCGAACTTCCTTAGGGACTAGAAGGAAAAAAGTAGAGTATTACAATACAGGATAGGGAAAGTGTGCAGAGATAAACAAGGACCCAAGATGTGGAAACATAAAACACATGCACTAATGGAAAAAGGTGAAGTAGCTACTGTCAGTAAGAATCACCTCCTACAACCTAACTACAAACAGGAGGAGGTAAGATAAGTGAGGAAGCAAAGAGATGATATTGACCTGGTCTCTATCTGACAGCAAAATCCTCAGCAGTGGGGCTGGAGCACACTAGCAGGATCCACATAGGAATGTAGCCAGCAGAGAAGACCAGCATAAGGAGGGTATAAATAGTCACACACAAAATGTGATAGGACAGAGGAAGTAAAAACACATGCTGATCACAAACCAAAATGCTCGAAGCAAAGGTAGATAGAAACCCATCAGAACTTGGATGAGGATTGACCATGATGTAGCTCAGCAGAGAAGGAAACCGACCAAGGTCACCGGATCGAATCTCGAGGTATGGCAGGCACTCTTATGGACAACTGAAATGAAGCTACTGTGACTCTGTAATGTAAATATTAGACTTGAACCTGTCATGAGGTTGCAAATCAAATCTTGATGAGCTGGTTCACTCCTGTTTTTCAGCCTAAAAGGTGTCAGACAACCTTCCCCCGAATGACATTCAATAATCAGAAAACTGCGTTGCCCCATTAACCACATTCAAGTACATCTCATATGTTTCGCCATGCATAATGACTTCCTCAGGGGTTATGTACCTTTTTAATTCCATGACTATAAACGCGTCTAGTTGTATTGCATCTTCCACTTTTTTGCATTCACTCGCTGTTATTGCTTTGCCTTTGGCAGACTTGCATCCCCTTTGTGTGTCCTCCTCAGACCTCAGGATCCAAGGGCTTCTGTTACTTTTGCACCCCCAACAATTACACCCCTGAACTCTTGTATTCTGCAACGTCAACCTAGATATCGTAAACAGAATCCTTTCAATTGCAGAATGAATTTTAACACAAAAAAATAAAATTAGTCCAGGAATACCATAGACGCCGCATAACCAGGGAACAACTGAACGAGCAGTAATTATGTGTATAATTGCTCTCATTTTGCAGCAGTGCGGAGCAATCACCCAGGTGCGCGGTGTTCAGGACCATGGACAAGTACTTGCGTTTCGCCATCTAGTGGTAGAATTACGGTATGACATGGTCACGTCATTGCTGCATTTTTCACCCAGAAAAACAGGGAAAAAAAATGAACTTTAAACATACGATTCCTCTGAGAACCCAAACTAGGCCTATTTTTACGACTCTAGATCAACAGGGGGGCCCCTACGGTTATTACTGTTAACCCTTTGGGCCCTGCAGACCATCCTCATTCCTAAGGGGACCACCAATGGTTACTGAAATTAACCCTTTCAACCTCTACAGACCATCCTCCTTCCTCAAGGGGCCCCTATAGTTATTACCATTAACCCTTTCATCCTCTACAGACCATCCTCATTCCTCAAGGGTTCCCCGATCGGTATTACCATTAACCCTTTCAATTCCACAGACCATCTTCATTCCTCATTATCGCCTTTAAACCTTTCAAACCTACAAACAATGTTATCCTTACTACCCTAGCCACCATAGAATTACTCTGATTAACCCTTATGCTGCCTTAAAACACCACCAACTCTCCATATTAATATATACATATCATCCCTTGGGCATATGGAAGTATAAGGTACTAACCCTTAAGTAGAAGCATAACTATAGTGGGAAAATGAGCTGTAAATTAAAGTACCCCAAAAGGTCTCAATGGACGATGTAAACCCCCCAATACTATTATAGATCTGCGGTAGCTGGAGATTTGGCATTGACGCCCACGCGTTTCAAGCTATGACACTGCCCTTAGGTCTTCTTTACGTTTTTATACAAAGCAAATTAATGCTATAGAAAACCCTTGAAGAATAGAGTTCTTATATCACACTCTGTAACAAAAAATATATTTTTTTAAACTAAAATGCCCCCAAAATGAAAGAATTAGCAAATAATAACCGTTTCATAGTAAATATTTTGGATCGTTGCTGCCCTCTAGTGATGAATAACTAAAAGCACTGGTGCTAATTAGCATAGAACAGTGATCTGCGGGCGATGGTCTGACAAGATATTGCGTGTTTTTACCCAACGGTCCAAGATCACCGCCCCGGAGACCAATTATACACAGCGCCGAAAATAGGAATCCTTTCAATTATCTCAGATAATCAGATCACAGACGAAGTCTCCGGAGGTGCAATCTTCACCATAGACACATTCATTTCATTTTTTTTCTTTGATAATTGCACACATATTTTTTTGGGAACTTTCAGTAAAACTGTCTTTAAGATGCACAATAATAATTGACGCGACCTCATTGTAATAATACTGAAGTAACCCTACTCGTTAGATTATTTCTTATTATTTC
The DNA here is from genome assembly GCA_033576535.1 of Allobates femoralis. Lineage (NCBI taxonomy): Eukaryota > Metazoa > Chordata > Amphibia > Anura > Aromobatidae > Allobates > Allobates femoralis. The sequence continues at coordinate 722,431,333 of JARQOC010000002.1, forward strand.
TTCATTTAACAAACTTTCCATGAAACAATAAGAAAAATGAATATAAGAAACTTTGTAATACATCATAGCTGAAAACTCTGCTTTTATAAATATAATCATTCCCCTATGTACAAGAATATAACTACTATAATACTGTCCCTATGTACAAGAATATAACTACTATAATACTGCCCCTATGTACAAGAATATAACTACTATAATACTGCTCCTATATACAAGAATATAACAACTATAATACTGCCCCTATGTACAAGAATATAACTACTATAATACTGCTCCTATGTACAAGAATATAACTACTATAATACTGTCCCTATATACAAGAATATAACTACTATAATACTGCCCCCTATGTACAAGAATATAACTACTATAATACTGCCCCTATGTACAAGAATATAATTACTATAATACTGCCCCTATATACAAGAATATAACTACTATAATACTGCCCCTATGTACAAGAATATAACTATTATAATACTGCTCCTATGTACAAGAATATAGCTACTATAATACTGTCCCTATGTACAATAATATAACTACTATAATACTGCCCCTATGTACAAGAATATAATTACTATAATACTGCCCCCAATGTACAAGATTATAACTACTATAATACTGCTCATATGTACAAGAATATAACTACTATAATACTGCCCCTATGTACAAGAATATAACTACTATAATACTGCCCCTATATACAAGAATATAACTACTATAATACTGCTCCTATGTACAAGAATATAACTACTATAATACTGCCCCTATGTACAAGAATATAACTACTATAATACTGCCCCTATATACAAGAATATAACTACTATAATACTGCCCCTATATACAAGAATATAACTACTATAATACAGCTCCTATGTACAAGAATATAACTACTATAATACTGCCCCTATATACAAGAATATAACTACTATAATACTGCTCATATATACAAGAATATAACTACTATAACACTGCCCCTATGTACAAGAATATAACTACTATAATACTGCCCCTATATACAAGAATATAACTACTATAATACTGCTCCTATGTACAAGAATATAACTACTATATTACTGCCCCTATGTTCAAGAATATAACTACTATAATACTGCTCCTATGTACAAGAATATAACTACTATAATACTGCTCCTATGTACAAGAATATAACTACTATAATACAGCTCCTATGTACAAGAATATAACTACTATAATACTGCTCCTATATGCAAGAATATAACTACTATATATACTGCCCCTATTACAAGAATATAACTACTATAATACTGCCCCTATGTTCAAGAATATAACTACTATATATCTGTCCTATGTACAAGAATATAACTACTACATACTCATGTACAGTAATATAAATAGTTATTAAAAATATACTTATATAATAGTGGCAATATTATAGTAGTTATATTCTTGTACATAGGAGCAGTATTATAGTAGTTATATCTTGTTCATAGGAGTAGTATTATTGTAGTTATATTCTTGTACATAGGAGCAGTATTATAGTAGTTATATTCTTGTACCTAGGGGACATATTATAGTAGTTATATTCTTGTACATAGGAGCAGTATTATAGTAGTTATATTCTTGTACATAGGAGCAGTATTATAGTAGTTATAATTCTTGTACATAGGGCAGTATTATAGTAGTTATATTCTTGTATCTAGGGGACACTATTATAGTAGTTATATTCTTGTACATAGGAGCAGTATTAGAGTAGTTATATTTTTTTATATAGGAGCAGTATTACAGTAGTTATATTCTTGTATATAGGAGCAGTATTATAGTAGTTATATTCCTGTATATAGGAGCAGTATTATAGTAGTTATATTCTTTTATATAGGAGCAGTATTATAGTAGTTATATTCTTGTATATAGGAGCAGTATTATAGTACTTATATTCTTGTACATAGGAGCAGTATTATAGTAGTTATATTCCTGTATATAGGAGCAGTATTATAGTAGTTATATTCTTGAACATAGGAGCAGTATTATAGTAGTTATATTCTTGTATATAGGAGCAGTATTATAGTAGTTATATTCTTGTATATAAGAGCAGTATTATAGTAGTTATATTCTTGTACATAGGAGGCAGTATTATAGTAGTTATATTCTTGTACATAGGAGCAGTATTATAGTAGTTATATTCTTGTACATAGAGAGGCAGTATTATAATAGTTATATTCTTGTACATAGGAGCAGTATTAGAGTAGTTATATTCTTGTACATAGGGGCAGTATTATAGTAGTTACATTCTTGTACATAGGAGCAGTATTATAGTAGTTATATTCTTGTACATAGAGGCAGTATTATAATAGTTATATTCTTGTACATAGGAGCAGTATTAGAGTAGTTATATTCTTGTACATAGGGCAGTATTAGAGTAGTTATATTCTTGTACATAGGGGCAGTATTATAGTAGTTATATTCTTGTATCTAGGGTACACTATTATAGTAGTTATATTCTTGTGCATAGGAGCAGTATTAGAGTAGTTATATTTTTTTTATATAGGAGCAGTATTACAGTAGTTATATTCTTGTATATAGGAGCAGTATTATAGTAGTTATATTCTTTTATATAGGAGCAGTATTATAGTAGTTATATTACTGTATATAGGAGCAGTATTATAGTAGTTATATTCTTTTATATAGGAGCAGTATTATAGTAGTTATATTCTTGTATATAGGAGCAGTAGTATAGTACTTATATTCTTGTACATAGGAGCAGTATTATAGTAGTTATATTCCTGTATATAGGAGCAGTATTATAGTAGTTATATTCTTGAACATAGGAGCAGTATTATAGTAGTTTATTCTTGTACATAGGAGCAGTATTATAGTAGTTATGTTCTTGTACATAGGAGCAGTATTATAGTAGTTATATCTTTTATATAGGAGCAGTATTATAGTACTTATATTCTTGTACATAGGAGCAGTATTATAGTACTTATATTCTTGTATATAGGAGCAGTATTATAGTAGTTATATTCTTGTACATAGGAGCAGTATTATAGTAGTTTATATTTTGAACATAGGAGCAGTATTATAGTAGTTATATTCTTGTATATAGGGGACACTATTATAGTAGTTATATTCTTGTACATGTTAAAAGTGTAAGGGGTTAGGTGGCACTAGTAGGCGATCAACATGTCACACACTAAGAATAATGTAGCAAAAGTGAAGAAACAGTAGTGTGTATGGATGACAGTGATCAGAAACACAACAATTTACAAAGTGATTATCACTAGAAATTCAATTTTTATTAATCAAACAGACAAAGCAGATGACATGCAATATGCCAAGTATACAGGTTTAAAAACAATTAAAAATGTGGTGGGTAAAGCACCATCACACGAGAGCTGTGTGCTCAAAGACAAGGTTTAAATAACTCTAATAGCATTCTATCTGAATAGGATGCAAGAAATAGATCATTTTAATGCCAGGTGACAAGAGAAATCAGGTACCTCAGATGGATGAAAGGCTCAATATAATAAGAGAACCTGGTTAAACAAAGCCCTAGGTGTATATGGGCATAACCAGGTTCTCTTATTATATTGAGCCTTTCATCCATCTGAGGTACCTGATTTCTCTTGTCACCTGGCATTAAAATGATCTATTTCTTGCATCCTATTCAGATAGAATGCTATTAGAGTTATTTAAACCTTGTCTTTGAGCACACAGCTCTCGTGTGATGGTGCTTTACCCACCACATTTTTAATTGTTTTTAAACCTGTATACTTGGCATATTGCATGTCATCTGCTTTGTCTGTTTGATTAATAAAAATTGAATTTCTAGTGATAATCACTTTGTAAATTGTTGTGTTTCTGATCACTGTCATCCATACACACTACTGTTTCTTCACTTTTGCTATATTCTTGTACATAGGAGCAGTATTATAGTAGTTATGTTCTTGTACATAGGAGCAGTATTATAGTAGTTATGTTCTTGTACATAGGAGCAGTATTATAGTAGTTATGTTCTTGTACATAGGAGCAGTATTATAGTAGTTATATTCTTATACATAGGAGCAGTATTATAGTAGTTGTATTCTTGTACATAGGAGCAGTATTATAGTAGTTATATTCTTGTACATAGGAGCAGTATTATAGTAGTTATATTCTTGTACATAGGAGCAGTATTATAGTAGTTATATTCTTGTATATAGGGGCAGTATTATAGTAGTTATATTCTTATACATAGGAGCAGTATTATAGTAGTTATATTCTTGTACATAGGAGCAGTATTATAGTAGTTATATTCTTATACATAGGAGCAGTATTATAGTAGTTGTATTCTTGTACATAGGAGCAGTATTATAGTAGTTATATTCTTATACATAGAAGCAGTATTATAGTAGTTGTATTCTTGTACATAGGAGCAGTATTATAGTAGTTATATTCTTATACATAGGAGCAGTATTATAGTAGTTATATTCTTGTACATAGGAGCAGTATATATAGTAGTTATGTTCTTGTACATAGGAGCAGTATTATAGTAGTTATATTCTTGTACATAGGAGCAGTATTATAGTAGATATATTCTTGTACATAGGAGCAGTATTATAGTAGTTATATTCTTGTACATAGGAGCAGTATTATAGTAGTTATATTCTTGTACATAGGGGCAGTATTATAGTAGTTATATTCTTGTATATAGGAGCAGTATTATAGTAGTTATATTCTTGTACATAGGAGCAGTATTATAGTAGTTATATTCTTGTACATAGGAGCAGTATTATAGCCAACCAAAGTAAAGCCAGGCAACTGGAGGTGGCAGCCTGCAGCTATTGCTTTATCTGTGCTAGGAATCAAAAATACAGCAAAGATCTACGTCATTTTTTAAAAATTATTTATCTTTACAATCCTATGACGTCAGGTTCATTGCCAATGGCAACCAATCACAGACCCCAACACGGCACAATGGGTGGGGGCGCAACAACCAATACCATATGCTGTCACAGAGGGTGGACATCTGTGATTGGCTGTTGGAGCCAGTGTAGTGTATAACCAGAAAGTTAATGAGCGGCACTCTAGTACAAGTGCGCGGACCTGGTAAGTATAATGCTGATGTTTATTCAGTGTTATGCTTATTTTTTAAAGCCCTCAGCCCCCTTAGTCACCATTTTAGGACTTTAAAGACAGGGTTAGGGATTCGGGTTCAAATTTGGGTCAAGTCTGGTCCCAAACCTGGACTGTAAAAAAAAGCCTGTTTAAATCCCCTAAGCCCAAACATCAGCAGTGGCGCCCATCACTAACAATAATTTATAGCAAAAAACAATGGGAGTGAAAAATAGGAAAACCTAAAGCTGCTGTGAGTCGGGTATTGGCCCCATTATATTACATTAATATGGAAACACATTTTGACTCACCTGCAGTATATCACAAATGAGAATCACCTGTGATAAATTGTCAGTGCCCATGTGACAGGAATTATCCAATGAATGATGACATCAATGTTTTAAAAAGCCACATGTTAGGCACTGTTCCTTTGCCACAATGGTGAAGACAAAAGAGCTGTCTGAGGACATTACAACAGCTATTATTAGCAAACACAAGACTTCCAAAGGGTATAAGGTCACCTCCAAAGACCTTGGTATCGCAGGTTCAACAGTGAGCAATGGTGTTAAGAAGTTTGCCAAGCATGGAACCGTCAAGAGCCTCCCTGAACGTGGGGGAATGAACACCACGTCAAACATTCAAAGACCTGAAGGCCAACCTGGAAATAATAATTTCCCTTGTTTGATGATTTTATAGGGCTGTAGAGAAAGCAACACAATTTTCATATCATACCCTCCATGAGTCAGGTTACAGCTGGTTCTCCTTCCACCGGTCATTGAGGAGTTTTCTATAGTACCCCCTTCAATACACAGTGATTTTTAGCTTTTTTGTTTTTTTTTCTCCCTTTCCTCCAAGAGCCATAACTTTTTTTTTTGTCAATATAGACATACTAGCTGTAGTACCCGGCTACGCCCGGGTTAATAAATAACTGATGTTAGCTATAACAAAATAGAATTTGAATATGTCATATTAATTACCTGTAAGAAAATAGAAGCTGAGCTGTGATTGGTTGCTATAGGCAGCCTAATAAATCTCCAGCCAACAGTAAACCCTCCCCCTGGCCGGGCAGTATATGTTACCTCACACATACACATAATAGACAGCTCATGTGACTGACATCTGCCTTAATTCCCTATATGTCACATGTGTTGCACATTGGCTGTTTTTAATCAGTTGTTTATGTTTGGAAATTAAAGATCGCAGACGTATGAGGCGAGTTGTGTGAGGTGATTTGTGCACATCTGTGTCTGTCTGTGTGGTGTGTGGTGTGTGTGTCCCTGGGGTGTGTGTGTGTCCCTGTGGGGTGAGTGCATGTGTCCCTATAGGGTGTGTATGTCCCTGTGGGGGGGGTCTGTGTGGTGTGTGTTTCTGTTGTGTGTGTCTCCTTGTGGTGTGTGTGTGTCCCTGTGGGGTGTGTATGTATGTGTGTCCCTGTGGAGGGGGTCTGTGTGATGTGTGTGTATCTGTGTTGTGTGTGTCTCTTTGTGGTGTGTGTGTGTGTCCCTGTGGGGTGAGTGCATGTGTCCCTATAGGGTGTGTATGTGTGTGTGTCCCAGTGGGGGGGGTGTCTCTGTGTTGTGTGTGTCTCTTTGTGGTGTGAGTGTGTGTGTCCCTGTGGGGTGAGTGCATGTGTCCCCATAGGGTGTGTATGTGTGTGTGTCCCAGTGGGGGGGTGTCTCTGTGTTGTGTGTGTCTCTTTGTGGTGTGAGTGTGTGTGTCCCTGTGGGGTGAGTGCATGTGTCCCTATTGGGTGTGTATGTGTGTGTGTCCCAGTGGGGGGGGGGGTGTCTCTATGTTGTGTGTGTCTCTTTGTGGTGTGTGTTTGTTTGGGTGCGTGGTGAGTATCCAATGTTGGGGCTGCACCTTAGCGACTATACACTTGCTGTTACTCTTTGTGTGCGTGTGGTGTGTATACATGTCCCCGTGCGTGATGAATATCTCATTTTGGGGCCCCACCTTAGTGACTATATGATGGTATGTGCTGTTAGTCTTTGGCGCTATCATTAAGCTCCTCTCATTCACAACTGTCACCTGGTAACTGTCACTTTTTCCCCATTATGTAGATAGGGGCAAAATTGTTTGGTGAACTGGAACGCGCAGGGTTAAAATTTCGCCTCACAACATAGCCTATGACGCTCTCGGGGTCCAGACGTGTGACTGTGCAAAATTTTGTGGCTGTAGTTGCGACGGTGTAGATGCCAATCCCGGACATACATACACACATACATACATACATACATACTGACACACATTGTCAAGTTGTATTTCAGATGAAATCATTTATTTTACCATATAACATACAAGAAAATGGGAAAAAATCTAACTGTGGTGAAATTGCAAAATAAGTGCAATTATACGTATGTTTTTGTTTTTTTTTATTCATCATGTAACACTGACGTGTCAATATGATATCTGGGGTCAGTACTATATAGTAACATTGACATGTCAGTATGATGCCTCTGGTCAGTACTATATGGTAACACTGACATATCGGTATGATGTCTGGGGTCAGTACTATATGGTAACACTGACATGTCGGTATGATGTCTCGGGTCAGTACTATATGGTAACACTGATGTGTTGGTATGATGTCTGGGTTCAGTACTATATGGTAACACTGACATGTCGGTATGATGTCTGGGGTCAGTACTATATGGTAACACTGAGGTGTCGGTATGATGCCTCGGGTCAGTACTATATGGTAACACTGACATGTCGGTATGATGACTCGGGTCAGTACTATATGGTAACACTGATGTGTCGGTATGATGACTCGGGTGAGTACTATATGGTAACACTGACAGGACGGTATGATGTCTCGAGTCAGTTCTATATGGTAACACTGAGGTGTCAGTATGATGTCTCGGGGCTGTACTATATGGTAACACTGTGTGTCGGTATGATGCCTTGGGTCAGTACTATATGGTAACACTGACATGTCGGTATGATGACTCGGGTCAGTACTACATGGTAACACTGATGTGTCGGTATGATGTCTCGGGTCAGTACTATATGGTAACACTGACATGTCAGTGTGATGTCTCGGGTCAGTACTATATGGTAACACTGACAGGACGGTATGATGTCTCGAGTCAGTTCTATATGGTAACACTGAGGTGTCGGTATGATGTCTCGGGTCAGTACTATATGGTAACACTGACATGTCGGTATGATGCCTCAGGTCAGTACTATATGGTAACACTGATGTGTAGGTATGATGCCTCGGATCAGTACTATATGGTAACACTGACGTGTCGGTATGATGCCTCGGGTCAGTACTATATGGTAACACTGACATGTCGGTATGATGTCTGGTGTCAGTACTATATGGTAACACTGATGTGTCAGTATGATGTCTCGGGTCTGTACTATATGGTAACACTGTGTGTCGGTATGATGCCTTGGGTCAGTACTATATGGTAACACTGACATGTCGGTATGATGACTCGGGTCAGTACTACATGGTAACACTGATGTGTCGGTATGATGTCTCGGGTCAGTACTATATGGTAACACTGACATGTCAGTGTGATGTCTCGGGTCAGTACTATATGGTAACACTGACATGTCGGTATGATGTCTGGGGTCAGTACTATATGGTAACACTGACATGTCGGTATGATGCCTCAGGTCAGTACTATATGGTAACACTGATGTGTAGGTATGATGCCTCGGATCAGTACTATATGGTAACACTGACGTGTCGGTATGATGCCTCGGGTCAGTACTATATGGTAACACTGACATGTCGGTATGATGTCTCGGGTCAGTACTATATGGTAACACTGATGTGTCGGTATGATGTCTGGGGTCAGTACTATATGGTAACACTGACGTGTCGGTATGATGCCTCGGGTCAGTACTATATGGTAACACTGACGTGTCGGTATGATGTCTGGGGTCAGTACTATATGGTAACACTGACATGTCGGTATGATGTCTCGGGTCAGTACTATATGGTAACACTGAGGTGACGGTATGATGTCTCGGGTCAGTACTATATGATAACACTGACATGTCGGTATGATGTCTGAGGTCAGTACTATATGGTAACACTGACATGTCGGTATGATGTCTGGGGTCAGTACTATATGGTAACACTGACATGTCGGTATGATGTCTGGGGTCAGTACTATATGGTAACACTGACATGTCGGTATGATGTCTGGGGTCAGTACTATATGGTAACACTGACATGTCGGTATGATGTCTCGGGTCAGTACTATATGGTAACACTGACATGTCGGTATGACGTCTGGGGTCAGTACTATATGGTAACACTGACATGTCAGTATGATGTCTGGTGTCAGTACTATATGGTAACACTGAGGTGTCGGTATGATGCCTCGGGTCAGTACTATATGGTAACACTGAGGTGTCGGTATGAAGCCTCGGGTCAGTACTATATGGTAACACTGACGTGTCGGTATGATGTCTCGGGTCAGTACTATATAGTAACACTGAGGTGTCGGTATGAAGCCTCGGGTCAGTACTATATGGTAACACTGAGGTGTCGGTATGAAGCCTCGGGTCAGTACTATATGGTAACACTGACGTGTCGGTATGATGCCTCGGGTCAGTACTATATGGTAACACTGACATGTCGGTATGATGTCTCGGGTCAGTACTATATGGTAACACTGAGGTGTCGGTATGATGCCTCGGGTCAGTACTGTATGGTAACACTGACGTGTCGGTATGAAGCCTCGGGTCAGTACTATATGGTAACACTGACGTGTCGGTATGATGTCTCGGGTCAGTACAAGTTCGTAGATACCAAACATGTTAATTTTACTGTTATCTAAATGGTGAAAAAAAATTCACAAATTTAAAAAAAAAAAAAAAAAAAGAATTGCGCTTTTGTTGCCATTTTCCGCACCCCATACCATTCTCATTTTTCTGGATCTGGGGCTGTGTCACAGCTTATTTTTTGTCAAAAGGGAAGAATCTGGGCACTAGAGGACTGGATTTAATTTTAGTCTGGTCTCAGCTCCCTGCAGTCAGGTGTTGCACAAGTCTGAGCAGAGCTTTAGTCAAATATTTAGAAGAAAAGACGGCATTCACCATTCATAGAAGGTTTCTTTAATCCATTACTTTGTTAGAAAGTGTAGGTTACATACGTTTACGTGGTGGGGAGGGAGGTGCGGGGAGGACGACGGGCGCACGTTTCGCCTGGTTAGGCTTCCACGGGTCCAATCAATTGGAAAGAAATGGATTAAAGAAACCTTCTATCAATGGTGAGCGCCGTCTTTTCTTTTAAATATTTAACTAAGCTTATTTTTTGTGTTTTGAGCTGACGTTTCTAATGATACCATTCTTGGGTGGATGTGATGTTTTAATCGCCCGTTATTGCATTTTATTACAATGTTGCAGTGACCAAAATAACATCATTTTGTCGTTTGGACTTTGTTTTCCATTACGCAGTTTACAGATCTGATTAACTGATTTTATATATTTATTGATCGTGCGTTTATGAATGCGGCGATACCAAATATGTGTATTTTTTTATTTTTTTAATACTTTTATTTTGAATGGAGCAAAAGGGGGGTGATCTGAACTTTTGTGTGTTTTTTTTTTTTCATATTTTTAAAAACTTTTTTTTTTATTTATTCTTTATTTTACACAGCCCCATAGGGCGCCACAGTGCTGCAGTGTCTGATCGCTTATGCCATGTCCCAATGAGCTGCAGCTCATCGGGACATAGCACAAATGATCACTGTGTGTGGTTGGCAGCGCTTGCCAACCACTCACAGGAAGTGATCAGTGATAGCATCCGGGGTCACCACAGGAACCCGGGCTACCAGGTGACACATCTTATTGCGGGATCTTTGATCTCGGCGGGGAGCGGTGCGGTCCCCACCTCAGCACTTTTGGATCCAAAGGGTTAACAGCGCTGATCGGATCGTACATCTGATTGGTGGTGTTAGATACACATCTCGGCTGAGATGTCAAGGGAATGATGTGAGCTCACCGCGGAGTGACGGAGCTGAACCATGACGTACATGTACGTCATGGGCTGTAAAGGGGTTAATCTAATATAGAAAGCTGAGTGTGTGTGTATGTATCATAGCCTCGCCCCTTCATATAGCCACACCCACTTAATGACCCACCCCTCCACATATCCCCACCCACTCAATATAGCCCTGAATGAAGAGGTGGAGCTATGTGTAAGGGTGAGATTATAAAGGGGCAGGGATACCTGGAGGGGGTGGAGCTATGATACATACATACACACATATACATAACCATATATGGGCGATATTACCATATATGGGCATTACGCCTGGGCAACGCTGGGCTCTACAGCTAGTAGTGATATAAATCCCAACTGCTCCTCGTTTTCTGGCCGCCATTTACAGGACTGGTCATCAGCGCCATCATTTCACATGAGCTGGCGTTGGACCCCGGAGGGGTCAGAACAGTCTGTTTTTTTTCCCACTAGCATCCAAACGTATGGGGAGCACATTTTTGAAACAGGAAAGTTCCTATAAGTTTGTGTATGTCAGCTGTGATGGGTTAAAGGGAATCTGTCAGCAGGTTTATGCCCCCTAATCTGAGAGTAGCATAATGTAGGGTCAGAGATCCTGATTCCAGTGATGTGTCACTTACTGGGATGCTCAGTGTAGTTTTGATAAAATCACTTTTTAATCAGCTGGAGATCATTGTTACAGGACTAATTGGCCTGCTGCCAGGTAGTCCAGCATATTCATGAACTGCTAAATCTTGAGCAGAAGAAAACAGTAATTTTATCAAAAAGACAGCAAGCAGCTCAGTAAGTGACACATCGCTGGAATCAGGTCTCTATCTGTACATTATGTTACTTTCAGATGAGGTAGCAAAATTCTTATAACAGATTCCCTTTAAGTCTGGATTTGCCGTCACAAACATTTTATTTTTGTGCTTCCAGTTTACTTTAAAAGAACTTTGCAAATTGACTGCATTAACCCCTTCAATCCATAGCCAATTTTCCTTTTTTTTGGCTTTTCTTTTTTCTTCCTCTTCTCCAAAAAGCCATAAATTTAAAAAAAAAAAAAAAAGCTATATCCCATTGACTTATCCATGTGAGGGCTCGTCTATCACAGGACGAGTCAGAGTTTTGGTTGACCACATTCAGTTTACCATATTATGTATGGAACAATAGGGAAACAATCCAAGTGCAGTAAAATGAAGGGAAAAAAAACAATTCCAACTTTATATTTTGGGTTTTGTTTTTACAATGTTAATTTTTGGAAAATATGGCAAAATGACGACTTTGTAAAAATGCAAAAAAAAGTGAAAGAAAAGTTCTCTGTCGTCATTCTCTTACTTTTCTATTCATCTATGAAGACGTCTGGAATCTGGACTTGTTATTTTGCAAACTGAATTATTGATTTTATTGGTGTAACTTGGGTTAAATAATTTTATGTTTTGATACAACGGGCTGTCACCGATGGTAAGTCTGCTAATAGTTTTATTTTTATTTAAATTTCTTTTTTATTTGTCCTCATGTAGAAGTTGAACCTGTGATTATTAATTTGCTTGCAGCAAAAACTATGATACTTCAGTAATATACAGTAAAGTAAATAAGAATGCCAACTGCTTTGTTTGCATGATAACACAGTACAAACAAACTCCAGGGAGGGAGGGAAGGAAGGAGGGAAGGAAGGAGAGAAGGAAGGAAGGAAGGAAGGAAGGAAGGAAGGAAGGAAGGAAGGAAAGGAAGGAAAGGAGGGAAGGAAGGAAAGGAAGGAAGGGAGGGAAGGAAGAGATGGAAGAGGAAGGAAGGAAGAGAGGGAAAGAGAAGAAGAAAGAAAAGAAAGAAAGAAAGAAAGAAAGAAAGAAAGAAAGAAAGAAAGAGGAAAAGAAAGAAGGAAGGAAGGGAGGAAGGAAAAAAGGAAGGGAAGGAAGGAAGGGAAGTGAGGGAAGGAATGAAAAGAAGAAGGTAGAAAGGACGGAAGGAAGGAAAGGTAGGAAGGAAGGAAGGAAGGAAAGGAAGAAAGGAAGTAAGGGAGGGAAGGAAGGAAGGAAGGAAGGAAGGAGGAAGGAAGGAAGGAAGGAAGGAAGGGAAGGGAGGAAGGAAGGAAAGGAACGAAAAGAAGAAGGACGGAAAGGAAGGAAGGAAGGAAGGAGAAGGAAGGAAGGAAACGAAAGAAAGGTAATGAAAAGAAGAAGGAAGAAAGGATAGAAGGAAGAAAGGAAGGAAGAAAGGAAGGAAGGAAGGGAAGGACAGAAGGAAGGAAGGGAGAGACGGAAGGAAGGAAGGAAGGAAGGAAGGAAGGAAGGGAAGGACAGAAGGAAGGAAGGAAGGAAGGAAGGAAGGAAGGGAGAGACGGAAGGAAGGAAGGAAGGAAGGAAGGAAGGAAGGAAGGAAGCATAGGAAGGAAGGATGGGTGGGAGAGAAGGAAGGAAGGTAAGAAGGAAGGGACAGAAGGAAGGAAGGAAGGGAGAGACGGAAGGGAGGGAGGGAAGGAAGGAAGGAAGTGGAGAAGGAAGGAAAGGAAAGGAGGGAGAAGGAAGGAGGGAAGGGAGGGAAGGAAGAAAGGTAGGAAGGAAGGAAGGAAGGAAAGGAAGAAAGGAAGTAAGGGAGGGAAGGAAGGAAGGAAGGAAGGAAGGAAGGGAGGGAAGGAAGGAAAGAAACGAAAAGAAGAAGGACGGAAGGAAGGAAGGAAGGAAGGAAGGAAGGAAGGAAGGAAGGAAGAAGGAGAAGAAGTAATGAAAAGAAGAAGGAAGAAAGGATAGAAGGAAGAAAGGAAGGAAGAAAGGAAGGAAGGAAGGGAAGGACAGAAGGAAGGAAGGGAGAGACGGAAGGAAGGAAGGAAGGAAGGAGAAGGAAGGAAGGAAGGAAGGAAGGAAGGAAGGGAAGGACAGAAGGAAGGAGGAAGGAAGGAAGGAAGGAAGGAAGGAAGGAAGGAAGGAAGGAGGAACGGAAGGAAGGAAGGAAGGAAGGAAGGAAGGAAGGAAGGAAGCATAGGAAGGAAGGATGGGTGGGAGAGAAGGAAGGAAGGTAAGAAGGAAGGGACAGAAGGAAGGAAGGAAGGGAGAGACGGAAGGGGGGAGGGAGGAAGGAAGGAAGTGGAGAAGGAAGGAAAGGAAAGGAGGGAGAAGGAAGGAGGGAAGGGAGGGAAGGAAGAAAGGTAGGAAGGAAGGAAGGGAAGGAAGGAAGGGAAGGAAGGATCCCCATCAACCACATACCAGGATGTCACTTTTTCCCAGCATACACTCAACTGCCTGAATATCTATGATGTAATTGTCCGTCTAATACAATCATTCTTTCATTTTCAGACATCCGTCCAAGTCCAGATTTCCCGGGCACAGACCCCGCATGTGATTACTAATGTGCACACAATCTACCAAGACTTGTATGCCATCATCTTATCAGCACCAGCTTGCTGATGGTTTCCCATTATCATTTTTGTCTATTTTTTTCAAAGTACATGAAAAGTCACCCCTCCAGTGTTAGGACGCAACTGTCAAAGTAGCACATTTGTAAAAATGTGTCATTCCAGAAAGAGTGACAAATTCAAGGAGGCCCACAGCAATGTGCTAATTGTATAATACTGTAATAGATTCTTAGCAGGATAAGGTATCCTTTTCTATTCTGTTCCAAAGCTCCAAATCCTTTGCATAGACCTAAAATGCAATTATAAATGTCTACCTGCAGCCAACACTAGAGGGAGCTCAAGAAAGAACAGTATTCAGTATTATAATTAAATGTCTGCAGTGAGCTCCCCCTAGTGGTGGCTGCATGTAGCCACATTCTTATTATATCACTATGTCTATGTAGGAAATTTGGAGACCTAAATTAGAAATTCATGGTAAATGCATGAGTCCTACCTTTAGAGGTGATATATGTGATTGCATCACGTAGCCATGGACATTTTCTATTTGGGACAAGTTCTTCTCAGACACGTGGACGAGCTCAGGACCTTTCATATCATGGGTTAGTCTTGGCAAGGAATGGTCATGTGGAGGGGTGTCCTCATCTTGATAACGATATTTCTGTTGAGGGAATAAAAGAACAATATAAGCTTAACACCCACTTTGATGAATCAGTTACAAATGATATTACAATGGCCAAGGTCTGGTATCACAACTACAATACTATTATTTTGTTTGTTTCTCCAATTGCAGAGAATACATACAATATCAGACATAGTAAAGTCATATATAATACTGCTGTAGCGCACAGACTAAAGGATATCCAACAGGATGTAAATGGAGAGAATGACCCTGACGATAAGGAGCGGGGGATGTTACACCTCCTGACACTAATCTGTATTTAGCCCCTGAGCTCCCCTAATGTCCCTAAGTGGGTCCTTCCCCTGTGCCTAGTCCCTGAATGTCCCTCCACTCACCCTGGTTCGTGCAAAGACCCGAGAGTGCACCAGAGGTCACCAATGAAGTAATATCACATATGGGAAGGTAGACAGACGGGAACATAGACAATAAAGGATACAACACAATCTTGTTAGCTGCAGCCAAATACCACAGGCTGCAGATGAGAAAGCTCCAAGCAGCAGATCTCCAGCAGCCACAAGACTCCTCCTCACTCCATGGTGGTCTGTATAGAAAGATTCTTTTGCAGGCATTGGGTGATGGATCATGTAACTATTTAAAGAGGGGGAGAGTGGTCATAAACATCTGCAGCTGACATGAACTAACCTAGAGCTACCAGCAAGGAAAGAATCCTTAACCCTTGCTGATCCAAAAGAAATTAAATCACATTTAAAATGCAGAGCTGTTATAAGTCACCAAATGACTGGAGATACTCGTGACAAGCACACTGCTTATGGTTCATTATGGCTCTGGTTGAGAGAGGTTCATTAGTTACCAAATTTGTTTCATATAAGGGAAAAATTACAGGAAATACAGGTGCAATAGGATGTAAAGGGAGAGCAAGATCCTGATGATAGGGAGTGGGGAATAGGACACCTAAGCTCCCCTAACATCCCTAAGCGGATCCTTACCCCCCACCTCTGTCATGTACGTAACATAGTTTTTTAGGTTGAAGGAAGACTTTAAGTCCATCTAGTTCAACCCATAGCCTAACATGTTGATCCAGAGGAAGGCAAAAAAAAACCATGTGGCAACACTAAGCTCCACATTGGGGGGAAAAATTCCTTCCTGACTCCAGATACGACAATCAGACTAATTCCCTGGATCAACGCCCTATCAAAGAATCTAGTATGTATAACTGGTAATATTATAGTTTTCAAGAAAGGCATCCAGGCCCTTCTTAAATGTTAGTAGTGACTCCCTCATTACACCATCATGTGGCAGAGAGTTCCATAGTCTCACTGCTCTTACAGTAAAGAATCCGCGTCTGTGATTATGATTAAACCTTCTTCCCTCCAGACGTAGAGGATGCCCCCTTGTCCCAGTCTCAGGCCTCAGAGTAAAGAGATCATTAGAAAGGTCTCTGTACTGTCCCCTCATATATTTATACATTATTATAAGATCACCCCTAAGCCTTCGTTTTTCCAAGCTAAATAACCCCAAGTTTAATAACCTGTCTTGGTATTGCAGACCCCTTAGTCCTCTAATGACTTTTGTCGCTCTTCTCTGGACCCGCTCTAGTTCAGCTATGTCTTTCTTATACACCGGAGACCAGAATTGTACACAGTATTCTAAGTGTGGTCGCACTAGTGACTTGTATAGAGGTAAAATTATGTTCTCCTCATGAGCATCTATGCCTATTTTAATGCATCGCATTATTTTATTTGCCTTTGCAGCAGCTGCCTGACACTGGGCACTAAATGTGAGTTTGTCATCTACCCATACACCCAGGTCTTTTTCAGTGACAGTTTTGCCCAGTGTTTTACAATTAAGCACATAATTATACCTTTTGTTTCCTCTGCCCAAGTGCATGACTTTACATTTATCCCCATTAAAGTGCATTTGCCATTTAGCAGCCCAAGCTTCTAATTTACATAAATCCTCCTGTAATATAAGATTGTCCTCCTCTGTATTGATTACCCTGCAGAGTTTAGTGTCATCTGCAAATATTGAGATTCTACTCTGTATGCCCCTACAAGGTCATTAATAAATATATTAAATAGAAGTGGGCCCAACACTGACCTCTGTGGTACCCCACTGTTAACTGTGACCCATTCTGAGTGTGTTCCATTAATAACCACCCTTTGTTTCCTATCACTAAGCCAGTTCTTAACCCACTTACACATATTTTCCCCTATCCCCATTGCCCTCATTTTATGTATCAACCTTTTGTGTGGCACCGTATCAAAAGTTTTTGAAAAGTCCATATACACCACATCCACTGCATTTCTTTGGTCCAGTCCAGAACTTACTTCTTCATAGAAGCTTATCAGATTAGTTTGACAGGAACGGTCCCTCGTAAAACCATGTTGATAATGGGTCATGAGGTTATTTTTCTTCAGATACTCCAGTATAGCATCTCTTAGAAAACCCTCTAGGATTTTACCCACAGTAGAGGTTAAGCTTACTGGCCTATAATTTCCAAGTTCAGTTTTTGTCCCCTTTTTGAATATTGGCACCACATTTGCTATACGCCAGTCCTGTGGTACAGACCCTGTTATTATGGAATATTTAAATATTAAAAATAATGGTCTATCTATGACAGTAATTAATTCCTGCAGCACTCTGGGGTGTATCCCATCCGGGCCCGGGGATTTGTCAATTTTAGTGATTTTTAGACGATGCCGTACTTCCTCTTGGGTTAAGCAGGTGACATTTAATTGAGACTTTTTGTTATCACTGATCATATTGTCTGTCATGGGATTTTCTTGTGTAAATACTGTTGAAAAAAAGTCATTTAGCATATTGGCTTTTTCCTCATCCTCATCCACCATTTCACCCACACTATTTTTAAAGGGGCCAACACTATCATTTTTTAGTTTCTTTCTATTTATGTAGTTAAAAAATATTTTGGGATTCTTTTTACTTTCTCTGGCAATGAGTCTCTCTGTCTCAATCTTTGCTGCCTTGATTTGCTTTTTACAAATGTTATTTAATTTTCTGTATTTATTTAATGCTTCATCACTACCTACTTGCTTTAATTCCCTAAATGCTTTCTTTTTGTCACTTATTGCACTTCTTACCGCTTTATTTAGCCATAGTGGTTTCCTCCTATTTCTAGCATGCTTATTCCCATAGGGTATATATTGTGCACAGGTCCTATTCAGGATGCTAATAAACATCTCCCATTTGTGTTGTGTACTTTTATGTCTCAGGACATCGTCCCAGTTTATTGCACTAAGATCATCTCTCAACCGTTGGAAATTTGCCTTCCTGAAGTTTAGTGTCCTTGTAGCCCCTCTACTACACGTCTTAGTAAAGGATACTTGAAAGGTTATTAAGTTATGATCACTATTACCCAAGTGACCTCCAATATTTGATATGCGGTCCGGCCTGTTGGTTAATATTAGGTCCAGCAGTGCCCCCCTTCTTGTTGGTTCCTGAACCAGTTGTGAAAGGTAATTGTCTCTCATAGTTTTCAAAAACTTATTACCTTTGCTGGAACTGCAGGTTTCTGATCCCCAATGTATTTCAGGGTAGTTGAAGTCCCCCATAATAATGACTTCTCCCTGAGTCGCTGCTTCATCTATTTGCTTTATGAGGATATTCTCCTCCACTTCCATCATTGTTGGGGACTTATAACAAACCCCTATCAGGAATGTCCCTCCATTCACCCTGTATAGTACAAAACCTTTTTCTTATAGGGAAATATTGAGTTTGTGAGTGGGAAATGCTAATACTGCAATTACATGGGCAAGTCTAAGACATCAAGAAGATCGAACAACAGCTTTGCAAGATCACATCCACCGATCAATCTGATTGTCGTAAAAATCTGAATTGTGACCTTTCCACAATGTACGTTAACTGCAATTATTATGGAGATTTGGTTTATATTTATATGGGTTTTTTAAGAAATTAATGATGATGCTACACAGCAAATTGTGTACCCTAAAACTAATAACTGTATTTATTTGTATTGTGAACAGTTCTTCATCTTACCACTAGATGGCGACCTATTCAACTACAGTTTTTCTAGCTGGTAAATGAATATCATGTATTGAGCAATCATGTTGGCGGTATTATGAATGTGCATCACTTTGTTTTTTTTTTTCATAAGGCAAAAAAAATTAGGATGGACAGCATATACATTAAATAAATACATACATATATACACATACAGTGTATGACATTATTTTTAAATATTCTATTATACCTGTACATGAGGATCTAACACGGTGATACAATGTCAGTAGGCAGCTTATATGAAAGTGTAAATTTGGTGCCCTCCAATTAACTCGACACACACTGGAAACAAAAGTGAGTACACCCCTGTGTGAAAATGGCCAACCTGAGGGGTGTACTCATTAATATGATATACTTTCTATATACATATGTTCACCATCAAATGCACCTTTGTAAATATACAATAAACACAAAGCGAAAGATAGTAAGATTACAAAATCCTAAGAAAAATATTAAAAATGGAAATTATTGCAACCACTAGATGGAATAAAACATTAATGTTACAGCACATCGTGTGGCGAGGAAAGGTACTGCAAGACTTTTTTTTATTTTTTAATTCTAAAATAAGAAGACAAAATTATTGCTTAATTGATTTTTTCAATTAATAGACAGGATGTCCAGAGGGAAGGGGGGGTGATAAATGTATAATGGATGGGCGATTTTGACCAATAGCACACCCATATAGAGAGCGAGACTCTCGAAGTTCCTGTGTAAATGAGCAATAGTGCGTAAACGTCTTCAATAATCTATTATCATTCACATACAAGAGGATATCTGGTACATGGTGCAATGCAAAGGTTACGACGGAGATGGGAAAGAGTAGGAAGGCCCTAACGGTGTCAGCAACCTACCCTCCCTAACATCCCTAAGTGAGTCCTTCCTCCATCGCTGTCACATGCCCAGTCCCTGTACTGTCCCTCCATTCATCCAGGCTAGTGTGAAGGCCGCTGAGTGCACTAGACCCACACATGCAGGTTTTAATTGCACTCAGAGGCATATAAACACCCATTCATACAGTTTTTTACTGCAAGCAGGGCACAAGGTTAGGGACCCAATAAGATGAGAACACCTTGACATTGGTTATCGGGCTCTCATGAATTGGCCAATGCATAAGCTAAGTTTCTCAGGTTTTTCTGTATTCCTAAGCAGTTTCTGCTATGTCCTTTATTCCCTCATACACATTTGTATTAGCTTTACACATTTGCCTTGCCATTTATTTGTTAGCCATTATGCTAGATCATAGCCATCACCTTTTCTGTAAAAAGACACAGGGGAAGGAGTTGAGAAAGGATATACCTACTTCAAAGATGTGGCTACACACCAATTATGATATTCTATAGCTGGCAACAGGTGATGGAACATGTGATTATTTAAGGTGGAGGGGAGTGATCACAAACCTGCAGCACCTGAGATAGGAGTAGCAAGGAACAAGCAGAAAGGAAAGAGTCCTTGACTCTTGCTGTGTTAAGGATAAGATTCTAAAATCTGTTAAACATTCTGAAACACTGATATGTATATTGTACTAAATATCTATACCTATATTCTGCTATATTTTACGAAAACTTAATATATGTATTTATAAGTTATATTAATTATCTATGTCTGCATTTTGATGAACAGTATATATTATGAAAACCATGATATACACATTGTATGGTGTCTGCACTCGTGTGTTGCTTCATATCCTGTGTGAACCAGGTAAAGCTTGTTATACAGTATAATGAACAAAAGAACATCTCTTGGAAAAGCTGTGGAATTTAAGAAGAAGGAAGACAATCATATATGGACAGGACTGTTATCTGTACCTGGACTCTGGAAATTGCTATGATTGGCCAAATCCTATAGAGGTTACGCCTTGATACCTCCCTCCTTTGTGCTGTGTAAAGCTGATGTTGATAATAATAAAGGCACTTCTGCGCCATTTCTCTTCAAAAGAAGTTCTCAATTTCTGACTTTGTCTGATATTATTACTTCATGCATGCACTTAAGTTAACTTGACAAGGGATAGGCAAATAAGTTGGGGTGCATGGAATTCCACCCTAATGGTGGGTTTACACGCCGCGATATCGTTTCGATATCGCAACTCAATGGCGCGGGAGCGCGCAATTAGTGCACGTTCCTCCCGCATCGCATTGAATGTTTACACGCTGCGATATTGTATTACAACGTCCGTGCGATGTCTCCGCCTCCCAACCCAGGATCGCATAGTTAACATGGGAGTGAATGGGTGACGTATGAAATCGCATCGTAATTGGGCGTTTACACAGCACGATCCGGCTTCAATCGCTATGCAATATCGGGGCATTGAATAGCACGCTCATTCGATCCCCGATATCGCATTGACATCGTTCCTGCATCGTATTGGACGTTCACACCATACAACGCAAGAACGATATCGGGACCAACGATCGAACCACGTGACTTTTGATTGAAATTGTACTGCGATATCGCGACGTGTAAACCCGCCATAAGAGCTGCATGAGAAAGCAACTACTGTACATTTAAAACACAGAGTCTCACAAGACCGCGTGAATCTCAGATCCCAAAATTTTAAAAAGTCTCCCAAGGACAACAGACATTCCTGACGTCTATTCACATTTTCCAGGATTCTCTATCAGTCTCTGAGAAAAGAGTGGAATTGATAACATTCACACCTCTGCTCCATTCACACAGAGGATTTCTGAATCCTCTTCTAAGGATCAGTATGGATCTTATTGGATTTATCCAAAAACAGCCCATAAACCATCAGGAAGGATTAGAGTACCATCAGCAAAATTCAGAGTGCAGCTCTGGATGTGACTGGAATATAAATATAAATCCATGACCAATAAAGAAAAATGCACATGTTAAATGAAACATAGTACAGTAATAATACAGCAAGTGATACATACAGTAAAAGATACTGTAAATGAAACATACAGCAAATGATGCATATAGTAAATAAAACATGCAGCAAATAATACATATAGGAGATGATACAATAAATGAAGCATACAGCAAATGATACATATAGGAGATGATACAGTACATGAAACATACAGCAAATGATACATACAGTAAATGAAACATACAGCAAATGATACATACAGTTAATAATACAGTAAATGAAACATACAGCAAATGATGCATATAGTAAATGATACAGTAAATAAAACATACAGCAAATAATACATATAGGAAATGATACAATAAATGAAACATACAGCAAATGATGTATATAGTAAATGATACAGTAAATAAAGCATACAGCAAATGATACATATAGATGATACAGTAAATGAACCATACAGTAAAGATGCATACAGCAAATAATGCAGCAAATGAAACACACAGTAAATAATACATATAGTAAATGATACAGTAAATGAAACATACAGCAAATGATACATATAGTAAATAATACAGTAAATGAAACATATAGCAAATGATACATACAGTTAATAATACAGCAAATGAAACATAGAGTAAATGAAACATAATGACAAAATATTTGCATGGTGCTCTCACTTCTGGTAAAATATAGAAAATAATCCATTTTAGTTATAATTTAATTTGAAGAAAAAAAAGATATATTGTTTTTAAATACAGCTAAATATAATTTTCAGAGGTGTTGTGCCACCCTATGGCCACTAGATGGCGCTCTAAGTGCATGAGATCTAATATAGCAGAGCTAAAGTTTAAAATTTGGCTATAAAATACATTAAAAATCTATCCTGGCTGAGATCTGTCCTGGACTCAGGACAGTGATACATTATTGTGTGTAGTAACGTAAAAACAAAAGTTCAGCATCATTAAACAGAATCATACATAAGTGATCCAATGAATGGCTCATATAAGTGTTCTGGGTTTAGGGATGGCCTTATTTATGTCTGACGGTGCCCTGTGCATTCCTTTATATGGTGGTCTGCCATATAGTGCAGAAAAAAGTGTCCAATGGTATCATACACTCAATGTGGGCATAGATTTTACTAAATATCAAGGGTATATACTGCTGCCACCAGCATACATTGAATATATAATACACCGTACAGTGCCTAAGTGTCAGCTACAGTACATACATTGATCAAATAAAAAACACAGTGTTCTACTAATACCGCCACATAGTGACCAAATACTAGAAAACTAATATAAGTGCAATACAATAAAGAAATTCAACTTGTATACACTTAGTATTAAGAATCATGGAGTTCTCAAGCATCATGTGACCGGCCATATGTAGCGCCCACATCAGCAGAAGCAGCAATGGTCACTTTACACTAAGGATGACGTCGTATGGGTTGAAGACAATAAAAAATGTAAGTTTTATAATCCCGAAAAATAAGAATGTACCGTGTTTCCCCGAAAGTAAGACACTGTCTTACATTTTTTTTACCCCGAAAAGTCCCACTATGTCTTACTTTCGGGGTATGTCTTATATTGGGAAAATAAATGTCGATTTTTGTTTTAACCATAAAATACAGCCCCCAGCAGTGTGGTATACAGCAACCTCCCCAGTGGTATATACAGGCCCCAGTGGTGTATACAGCTGCAGCCCCCAGTGGTGTATACAGCTGCAGCCCCCAGTGGTGTATACAGCTGCAGCCCCAGTGGTTAATACAGCACAGACCCATGGTGTATACAGCTGCAGGCCCCAGTTATGTGTATACGCAGCAGCCAATGTGTACACAGCTGCAGCCCAGTGGTGTAATACAGCAGCCCCCAGTGTGTACACAGCTGCAGCCCCAGTGGTGTACATGCTGCAGCCCCCAGTGTGTATACAGCAGCCCCCAGTGGTGTACACAGCTGCAAGTCCCAGTGGTGTATACAGCAGCCCAGTGGTTACACAGCTGCAGTACCAGTGGTGTAAAGCTCAGTCCCCAGTGGTGTACACACTGCAGCCCCAGTGGTGTATACAGCAGCCCCCAGTGGTGTACACAGCTGCAGTCCCAGTGGGTAATACAGCAGCCCAGTGGTGTACACAGCTGCAGTCCAGTGTTACACAGCTGCAGTCCCCAGTGGTGTACACAGCTGCAGCCCCATGGTGTATACAGCAGCCCCAGGGTGTACACAGCTGCAGCCTCAGTGGTGTATACAGCAGCCCCCAGTGGTGTACACAGCTGCAGCCCCCAGTGGTGTATACAGCAGCCCCCAGTGGTGTAAAAGCTGCAGCCCCCAGTGGTGTCATACAGCAGCCCCGTGGTGTACACAGCAACAGCCCCAGTGGTGATATACAGCTGCAGCCCCCCCATGAGTATACAGGCACCCCTGTAAGTAAATATCATTTACTTATCCCGCGGTGTCCGTGGTGTCCCGCTGCCGTCACAGCTCCTTCCCACTTCATCTGTCTTCCATCTCCGCGCCACAGACAATGACGTCAGTCTGTGCGCGGAGAAGAAGTCGATAAAGGTGCATAGACGAAGAGCGTGATGGCGGCGGACAAGCAGCGGACACGGCGGATAAGTAGAATGTATTTACTTTACAGGTTGGCGGCAGCGCGGGGGGGGGGGCGCTGTATACCATGGGGGAGCTGCACTGTATATACCAGTAGGCGCCCCGAAAGTAAGACAGTGTCTTACTTTTGGGGTATGTCTTACATTAACCGACCACCTAAAACCGCACCATGCCTTACTTTCGAGGGCGCCCTACTTTCGGGGAAACACGGTTGTGATAAAAATAATGTCTAAATAATATAATATAAGATGAACATAATGAAATAAAGTAACAAGTGATGTATCTGTTCCAAGGACGTGTGTACAGCATAAAACACATAAGGATCATGTTATCCAGGTATAGGACCAATTAAAGGGGCATTTTTCAACTTCATAGATGGGTATTTTCAGATAGAGCTTATAAAAATAAGCAGTTGTGTCATTTACTGTCTGTTAAAATTTTTAGCCGTTCTTGAGATATTAACACTTTTCTTTTGTTTACATCTCGTTGCCTTGGAGACCGACCACCGCTGCTGTCTGGCTTCTAAAGAAAAGTGTTAATATCTCAAGAACAGTTGGAAATTTTAAGCAGTAGTAAATGAACAAATTGTTAGTATTTACAAGCTCTATCCAACAACGCCCATTTATTAAGATGGGAAAATCCTTTTAAATCACGGGAAACCCAGCAACAGTTCAGGATCCCTCTTTATTAAGCCCACCTAGCAACAATAAATGATGGTGGTGTCATATGGGAATTAAATAGCAATATTAACCCCTTCATGAACAGGTACATTTTTGCTAAATAAAATAACTCCATGCTTATATTTTAGTAATTAAAATTAAAAAAAGAATAGATTTGTGTTGTCAAACACTGAGACCTGTAGCATTGTTATTTTTCCATCAGTGATGATGTGTGAGGCCCACACCACGATATCAGTTTTGTGTATGTTCGACAAAATTATCGTTTATTCAATAAAATATTTGCAGGCTCAGGGCGCATCAGTGTCAGCACAAACTATCGGTCCACCTGTGAATGGTGTCTACATAGTATCTAGTATCACATCATGCCTGCCTGTTCCAGCTGCCTTGCCTGCACCTGAGCCTGCTTCTGCCTCCCCGACCCCTGGGGTCAGCTGGTATGGTGCCGAGCGCTCCCCTGGAGTGGTACCTGGCGGTTACCTTCCAGCACAGGCCTATCCTCACCATCAGAGGCGCTAGTGATGATGAAGTAGTCGCCTAGTTATGCTCTTGCAGGACGAGGTCGGTTCCGTCGTGTAGTGGGTCCACACTCACCAGAGTGATAGATGGTTTTAGGAAGTGATTGATTGCAGTTATTTATTCCACAGGGGGTGAAATAATATTAAGTTGAGGCCGACAATTTTGCCCGGACCATTTTGGGGGGGTTTATGTGAAATTTTGGCCAATTTGCCTTTTTTCTGTGTTTTTGTGTTGTTCCAATACACACAAAGGAAATCAACATAACGTGTGTAATTGCAATTATTTTCTGGGAGAAATACTTCATTTTCTGGAACATTTTCAAGTGGCCGACACTTTCATCCATGTATATACTGAGGCTGGTACATCAGGAATGTTTGGTTGGTCATTGCTGTGGACTGCCTGGCCTGCAGATGGTGGAGGCTCCAGGGTATTTGCCCTCTGTTATGGTAGATATAGCGTCAGTTCCCATCCTCGGTGGGTCCTACATGCTTCTCGGTTTCTGCATTATTCTACTGGCTTCACACTCCTATTCTATGAGAGCAGAAGCCCAATAACGAGGAGTAAACAGTAACCGGAGCATAAAGTTACCCGAGCGATGGAAAAGCGCTTATCTCAGCAGCCGTCGCCTCCAAAGTAACTGTGACATAACCGTTCCCAGCAGACGCCTGTTAGTGTCTCCACTGGATTCTACCATGAGTAACCCAAGATGAACCTCCGATCTGCAGTCATGACCTCGGCCACTCTACATGTACTGGTAGGGTTTTGCAACACCATGGGGTCCATTGGCTCCAAGAAAGATGCAGGACAGATATTGACACCAGGAAAACCTGACTACATTTGAGGGTCCTCAAGGACTTGGCATCATATCTAGTGGACCCTCAGATCTACCAAGGCTTGTTGGCCAATGGTGGTCTACATGGCGACTGCAGGATTATGTATTACCATGAAGGTAATAGCAGCAAGAGCAGTCAGTTTTATATAGGCTGGTTGGAATAGTTGCCACGTTTTCCTGGAGGGGAATATTTTCTTAAGGGTTCCGGGTTCTCCATTGTATAAATTCTTAGGGCCCTATCTACGTAGAGATTAAACTTTTTTCCCATCCCACAAGACCCCAACAGTCTAAACACCTTACAAGTGTTGTGTGGGGCTAGAAGACTTTCTAGACTAGGGGCTTCATGTTCTACTAATAAATTGAACACATTATTATTACTTTACGGCCTTCAGCTTGATCTCAAGCAATAGTGGCTTGATGGATGAACGCTGTGTAGGAAGATCAATCTTGTGCAGCCTAGATAGGCCCACCAGGGTCTTCTTCAAGCCTATATAGGTCCACCAGGGTCTTCTCCAAGCCTAGATAGGTTCACCAGGGTCTTCTCCAAGCCTAGATAGTCCACCAGGGTCTTCCCAAGCCTAGATAGGTCCACCAGGGTCTTCCCCAAGCCTATATAAGTCCACCAGGGTCTTCTCCAAGCCTAGATAGCTCCACCAGGGTCTTCTCCAAGTCTAGATAGGCCCATCAGGGTATTCTCCAAACCTATATAAGTCCACCAGGGTCTTCCCCAAGCCTAGGTAGTTCCACCAGGGTCTTCCCAAGCCTAGGTAGGCCCATCAGGGTCTTCTCCAACCCTATATAGGTCCACCAGGGTCTTCCCCAAGCCTAGATAGTTCCACCAGGGTCTTCTCCAATCATATTTAGGGCTACAAGCGTCTTCTCCAAGCCTAGATATATCCACCAGGGTCTTCTCCAAGTCATCAGGTTGCTGGTCTTCCTCTTCGCCTTGTTCCTTCTATTCTTCCAACCATGATGTCCTTCTCCAGTGATTGCTCTCTTCGTATGATGTGTAGACAAGTCGTAACTTGGTCATCCTTCCTTCCAGTGACATGTCTGGCTACAATGGTTCCAGAATTGATTTGTGTGTTCTTCTTGCTTCTTCATGGTATTGATAATATCCTTCTCCAGTTCCACAAAATGAAGGGGTTGAGTCTTCTTCTATCTTGTTCTTTATTGTCCAGGTGTCTCATCCATATGTTACTACAGAAAAGACCAGACTATGGTCCTTTTGTTCTTCCAACCATTAGGTCACTGGAGAAGAAATTGAACACTGCCTGATGGAATTCCAGAATTCTAGAAGTCATGAATCCAAAACCAATGGCCCAGACCTTACACCTCTATGGTACATGCTGAATCATTGGTGTGCGTATTGGGAAATGAACTACTATAAGAGCAGACTTAGTCACAGATAGTCAGCTAATTGATGAGACTATACAGTAAAGTTAGTTAAAATGTTTCTTTTGGGCTGAACACAAATTTCTGAAGTGACTCTATGTAACTATAAATGGAAGAATCTTGACACTGTGCAATACACACACTGTCAGGATTCATCACTATTGCAAGCGATCATCAAAAGACGGCAACTATGTGATGTATATATACAAGCCACAACGTGGCACAAGAAGGCAAAGGGCAGATCATGTCAGAAAAGGGGGATCCTGACTTTGTGCATATTGCACACAGGATTCAGCACTTACATAAGTGACTACATAAATTCATATTCAGCCTGGGGAATACCTTTTATGTGGCATCCCGGTTTCTAAGACTGGAAATTCTTATAATCCTGGAAATCTTAAATGATTATAAATAAAAGTAGTTTTTTTCCTTATTTTTTACTTTTCTGAACTGGCACGGTGACAAATGTATTTTTACTCCGCTCAGTGTTTGTCTCAAGTGGTTTTATGAGTATCTCTCGAGGATGAGTCAATGTCATTTATCTTGAGTTATGTATGAGCTAAATCAGAGACACAGATGGATTTAATATGAGGACGCCATAGGAGAGGTGTTGTTTGTTTTAATGAATATAGTGCTGCAAACTAATAGACTGGAATGAAACACATCCAGGTAGAAAGACATGATATGGTATATTAGCATCTGATTTTTGGTTGTAAGACCTGAACCATTGAGTGAACAGTATGGACTATAGAGCCAGACCATGGCAACGTGAACAGAAGAGCTCTGTCACATCCACTGAGTCTGTTCCTGCAACTTCTGCATCTGCCACCAGGTGCCGCTGTGTTCACTCTGAAGGTGTGGCTGGTGATGTCTGACTTGTGGATGTGTTGTATGGCTGCCCAGCTGCAGTCATTAACTCTGACTTCAGCCAATTAGGAAATACTGTGGTCTATTTGAATCCTCTGTGTCTTTCTGCTAGTTGCAAGATATATTCCCTGACTCACATGGTATTCCTGCTTGGTATTATTGACTTTCTGGATTGACCTCTGCCTGATTTTGTACTATTCTCCAGCCTGACGATTTTGTCCTTTTCGTAACCTCTCGGCTTTGACCCTGCTTTGTTACTTTTCTATTCCTGGACTGCAACCCATCTATTGGCAGCACCCCTGGACCCCCCTGAAGCCAGATCCCTGTTTAGAGGTTAAAGGGGGTCTGGGTATCTCAGGGTTCTGCCTGATGGTGCGGTTTGTAAAGAGTCTGTCCGAGATTCCCCTTTTTACTTGTAACTCGGACGGATGTCACAAGTTCCTCCTGGTTCTTTGAGACCTTATACAGCCCTCATGTCTCCAGAGAAACTTGTCCCTCTTGTGCTGGGTGGTAAATTATGGAACCGTAATGGGTGACCCAATAAGGCCTTTACATTAGGGTGCAATCTTTTCTGTGTATGCCACTGCTTTCTCTTCCCAAACAAAACCCTGGTTTGGGTCTACAATCACATGCACGTTTTGCTCTTCTGACTCTCCTAATTTCTGGCACCGTAATGGGGGTCCCAGTAAGGCCCTTGTCTTTATTTAAACACCACCTCTTTTTGGGTCCAAGACTCCTGAATTTGCTGGACTTTATTACAATTCTGGTCAATTCAAGACTGTTATCAACTGTCGTGTGTTCACTGCTCTGTAATCCATATAAAGCTCTGCTGTAGTTTAAACTATTACTCTTTCCTTACACTAGACCACCAGGGATCATAACATTAATCTCTTCCCAACCATAAACCACAAAGTATATTTCCCCCTTCACAACATTACATCACCAGGAATGCTTTTATTATTCCTTACTTTCACTAGACCACCAGGGATACTTACTAAACTAGACCACCAGGGATCTTTTAAATAATGAAAAATATAACAGCTAGATCACCAGGGATGATATATTTTGCCCGTAGACCACCGGTTATCCTTGTATGTACTCCTTCACCACATTACACCACCAGAAATGCTTTTATTACTCTTTCCTTGCACTAGACCACCAGGGATGATAACATTAATCTCTTCTCAGCTGCAGACCACCAAGTATACTGATATATACACCTTCCTCACACTGTATTGCCAGGAATGCTTTTATTTCTCCTACCTTGCACTAGACCACTAGGGATACTTACTGTACTAGACCAACGGGGAACTTTTAATTGATGAAAAATATAATAGCTAGACCACCAGGGATGATAACATTAATCTCTTCCCGGCCATAGACCACCAGGTATGCTGATATTTACTCCTCCTCCACACAACACCAGGAATGCTTGTATTATTCCTTACACTAGATCACCAAGAATCTATTAATTGATGAATATAGTCACTAGACCACCAGGGATGATAACATGTATCTTTTCCCATCCATAGACCACCAGGTATGCTAATATTTACTCCTTCTGCACACTGCAACACCAGGAATGCTTTTATTATCCCTTACACTAGATCACCAGGGATCTATTAATTGATTAATCTAGTCACTAGACCACCAGGGATCTAATAATTGATGAATATAGTCACTAGACCACCAGGGATACTAACATGTATCTTTTCCCGTTCATAGACCACCAGGTATGCTGATATTTACTCCTTCTCCACATTACAACACCAGGAATGCCTTTATTATTCCTTACACTAGATCACCAGGGATCTATTAATTGATGAATATAGTCACTAGACCACCAGGGATGATAACATGTATCTTTTCCCATCCATAGACCACCAGGTATGGTGATATTTACTCCTTCTGCACACTGCAACACCAGGAATGCTTTTATTATCCCTTACACTAGATCACCAGGGATCTATTGATGAATCTAGTCACTAGACCACCAGGGAAGTTGACATCGTGTATGTAGATGTGGATTTTGGCATAAACACTTTTACTTCTTTAGACCATAGGTGTTTATTGTACGTTATCTGTATGAAGAGCAGGTAACCCTAGCGGAAGGGTTGAGGTTCTAGAGCTCCTATGTCTGTATGGAGGTCTACCTGTGATTTCACATTACTATAGGAGAGTTTGAGGAACTCATGCAGGGTTCAGTAATTTTGGCAAAAATGAACTTTCCCATTAATGGATTTGAGATCCCACGTGACCCCTGTAAAGTCACCGAGCAGCGGCGGAGCACACGTGCACACTGGACCAGCTGGGGACCTGCTGCGAGCCGAGGACTACGAGCTCTTAGAAGGAACCAGCCAGCGATATAACAAAATATTTAATTGGAAGTTTGTGGGTGAAGTACATCCATCACTCCTACACAAAATACTCTTAGCCTCAGATCCTGCATGGGTGAATAGAAGACAGCTGTGAATAATGAAAAAAATCCATTAAAGTAAACTAAAGGGAACCAACCACCCCCAATGACCCCCCCGGACTATTAATATCAGTGCCTACACACAGCACATACATGTGCTGCACTGATTTTGGCTAAAAAAACTGTTTTTTTAAAACTAAAGATAATGATTTTTAAAGTTTAAACCGGAGCGACGGATGGGCGGTACTTATCTGTGGAAACCGACGATATCTGATGCCAATCATCCCCCCGTCTCCCCTCGCAGCAGTTATGGCCAGCCCTTTGTGCAGCGTCACAGCCCTGTGCACGGGCTCGCATGCCCGTGCACACGTCATCATCTGCAGCCGGGAAGCGAGCGCGCGCTCTGTCTTCCATAGCCGAGCGCAGGAAGACAGAGCGCGCGCTCGCTTCCCGGCTGCAGATGATGACGTGTGCACGGGCATGCGAGCCCGTGCACAGGGCTGTGACGCTGCACAAAGGGGTGGCCATAACTGCTGCGAGGGGAGACGGGGGGATGATTGGCATCAGATATCGTCGGTTTCCACAGATAAGTACCGCCCATCCGTCGCTCCGGTTTAAACTTTAAAAATCATTATCTTTAGTTTTAAAAAACAGTTTTTTTTAGCCAAAATCAGTGCAGCACATGTATGTGCTGTGTGTAGGCACTGATATTAATAGTCCGGGGGGGTCATTGGGGGTGGTTGGTTCCCTTAAAGACTTATGTTGTTTTTTTAGCTATTAGAAATTAGCACTTTCCATTGGAAAAAAAAAATCTAAATGTTTCATTTTGAGCTTTGCCTGCTGGTTTCTGAAAGCAGAGGATTAGGAAAACCATTAAATCTTTCAGGTGGTTGCAGCTGACGGAAATGGGAAATGTCGCTCATAAGGTCAAACCTGCAATGATCATAAATGACAGAATTCAGCTTACAGACGGTCACCACTAGGGGGAGCTCACCGCATTGAGGTTTATTCAACCCTTAAGGAGGTTGTGCTGCGAACAATTAATGGATCTTAGAATAAAAATAAGTTCCACAATAGGATGTGTTAAAAAATAATGTTTTTGTCCCGATATATTCTTGTAAATGTGCCCCTGTGTAATGTATGGATGTAATGTCGAATATACCACAACTAGAAAGTAAGAGGGTATACATACATTACAGCCCAGGTATCAAAGAATATACGAGTATACAGACATTACAGCTAGGGATCACAGAATATAAGAGTATACAGACATTACAGCTGGGGATCACAGAATATAAGAGTATACAGACATTACAGCTGGAGATCACAGAATATAAGAGTATACAGACATTACATCCGGGGATCACAGAATATAAGAGTATACAGACATTACAGCTGGGGTCACAGAATATAAGAGTATACAGACATTACAGCTGGGGATCACAGAATATAAGACTATACAGACATTACAGCCGGGGATCACAGAATATAAGAGTATACAGACATTACAGGCAGGGATCACAGAATATAAGAGTATACAGACATTCAAGCTGGAGATCACAGAATATAAGAGTATACAGACATTACAGCCAGGGATCACAGAATATAAGAGTATACAGACATTACAGCTGGGGATCACAGAATATAAGAGTATACAGACTTTACAGCCGGGGATCACAGAATATAAGAGTATACAGACATTACAGCCGGGGATCACAGAATATAAGAGTATACAGACATTACAGCCGGGATCACAGAATATAAGAGTATACAGACATTACAGCCGGGGATCACAGAATATAAGAGTATACAGACATTACAGCTGGGGATCCTAGAATATAAGCGTATACAGACATTACAGCCAGGGATCACAGAATATATGATATACCAGGATGGAGAACAAATAGACATGCATGGGGACACATATACCATGGTGGGGAGGTATACCAAAATGGGGGACATACGTACCAGAAAGACCCAATATGAGGATATATACCAGGATGCGTGATCATATATACCAGGTTAGGGGATTATATATACCAGGATGGGAAACATATACTAGGATGGGCCAGGATGGGGACATATATACCAGCATGGGGGATCATATATCCCAAGATGGGGAACATATATCCCAGGATGGCCCAAGTTGATGACTAATATACTAGGATGTGGGGGCATATATACCAAAATGACCCAGAATGGGGACATATATGCCAGGATAGGAATGTCTATACCAGGACGGGAGACATTAGCACAAGATGGAGGACATATACACCAGGATAGGGGACATAATCACATTATAAAGGGAGATGGGTAGCAACTTGTATGTCTTTATAGGATTTAGAATGCTACAAGGGCCCAGATAACTGACCAACATGTGGGGCGGGGGCATCCAAGAGGTTCAACTGTTACAGTCGGAGCTGGCTGTAATCAGAGCAGTAACTCTCTGGTGCAGGTCGTATAATACAGCCGACACATGTGTCTTATAGAGCATGCTCAGATCCATACAGTAACTGTGTATGTCACCAAGGGGTTAGAAATTGACACAAAATCAATAATAAAATACACTACTAATAAAACACATCAGAGACTTGTGACCTTTGTGGTACAGATCCATAACATTGGACAGACAGAACGGATGCTGTAACTATTCTGTTCCATCACAATGATTCTACATTACCTTCCCTGATACATTGTAACAAAATATCAACTATCAGGGCAGTAAAGAAATCTGTGTTTAGATCACGGAGCGTTGTTTAGACCGGATACAATTGTAACAAACCCTCCTTTACGAACATCTTAAAAAATTAATCAAATCACCCTATGCGAGCCAAAGTCAGCGAGAGCTGTCCTTCGCTTAATGCAGCTCATGAAGTGGTACTTGAGGTGAATAATTCCTCATTGTGCGTGATACAAAGGATTATTCTTTACGGCTCCGATTAGCCTTGGCGCGCTTCCTCGGCGCAGGTTTCTCCATGGCTTTGTTTTCACAAACACTTTTGCTTCTAATTAGATAAAAGGATAAGAAGCTTTTCTACAACTCCGACCATGAATGGAAGGCAAATCACATGAAAGAGGGAAAGTGGAAGTGGAAAGTGATCCAATGGGTCTCTGAAAAATCCGCCATATCTGTCTAGCCCTGGGCAAGGTAGAAGACTTACAGTTATACATTCAGACTTTGGTAGGATTGGTCGCCCCCCTTAGTATATGACCGTCCACCCACATGTGATGTAGGGTCCGACATGTTGGATGGGAATGACCTTTGGTTCCTGTTCTACTCATGCATACTCAGCCCAAATGAGCATGCATGTAAATGGGGAAAGTGACGGGGAATAAGAGCAAGCGGGATCAGTGATGAGCGAGCACTACCATGCTCAGGTGCTCGGTACTCAAAATGAGCAGGTCGGATGCTCAGACAGGTTCGACTCGAGTATCGACAATAATGGAAGTCAATGGGAAACTTCTAAAAAATGCATGAGTTTCCCATTGACTTCCAGCATTCATCCGAGTGTCTGACCTGGTTGTTTTGAGTACCGAGCATTGAGCATAGTGCTCGTTCATCACTAGTAGGGAACCTTAAGTTGTATGGCAACTTGGGGTTGTCCAGGACTATTTTATTCTTATTTAATTAGGCTTAAAACTAACAGACAGGTAGTTTGAAACTACCTGCATGTTCTACCTGGTGCCAGCTTTGATTGGTCAGCGACTGGTCCTGCCGGTGATTCTGCCACTCTACATCAACTGAGCAACTCATCCTCTTCTAGGTTGCTTGTGTGATTGTCAATGTCATACTGATTGACATCCAGATCCCCGCAGTTAGGCAGCAGGGAGCTGGCTGTCAATCAACAGGACGTCAGCAGTCAGATATCATTAATAGAGTAGAAAGGAGGAGAAGCTGGGCATGGTCAACATGACATCAGCGGAAGCCGTTGAATCGCCGGCAGGAGCAGTCTGTGGCGGAACATAGGCAGATACGGTCGTTAGCGACTAGTTTCCTGTTTTAGGCATTTACTTAAAAAGTTAACTAGTCCAGTAACACCCTTTTAAAGGGGTTGTCCACTATTTGGATAAACCCTTCTCATTCCCTCGTCATACGCCGGCTAGAGTTTACATTGAATAGTGCCCTATGGACTACCTTCTGTTTGTGCCTCTTTTCCTAGTAATATGGTCATACGGTGAACAAAAAACCATAGCAAACAGTTTAAAGTACTGCATAAGTGCCATGCATTATGGCTCCCAAATAACACTTTCATACAGTTGCCACCACAATTCAGTTACAAGGGGGACGCGATGTGTCATTTATACTGATGGACTGTCAAGATTTGTCTTTGTCACGAGCCTCGGGTGCACATCTACATGGGTTACACAATTCTGGGTCCTGCCCAGTTATTGGACATCCCCAAAAACAGCTATGCAGTGCCAACTGTAACACCGGTGGGTTTGTACCTTGGTTCCCTGGCGTTACTGTGTGTTACTGTGCTTTTTCCCAATGCTCCTTCCCCCTAACCAGCTGGGATACTGTAGTACGTTACCTGTATAGGATTCCGCTCAGTTCCCTGCTCTGCTACGTACCCGCATGCGTGTTGTAGGGTCATTGCTGCGCTGCACGACCACTCGCGTGTCTGGCCCCTGGCTGCCTCTGTGGAAGCTATCCATGGGATTGTGAGGTCCTCTGCAGCTTGTGCATGACTTTCCACGTGTGTCTAGGCTTGCAGCCGCTGCCAGGTGCCCTGGGACAGTTCCTGTGCTGGCAATGCTGTACTAGTGACTGTGCTTAGGGTGCTCAGGAGGCCACACCTTCCCCGCTTTTATCAACTGGAGTGTGTGCGCCTCAATTGCTTCTTCTGGAGATGGAGTCTGGTGTTCCTGTGGAGCGTCTACTATGCTGTGCTCATGCTACCATGTGGTGCTAGCTCTGTCCAGCTTTGATCCACTCCTGCGGTGTATGTGTTTCTCAGCTCCAGTCCTTGCTGGGTGTGTTTGCACTGTTCTGTTGTGCTTGCAATACTTGCTTGGGTCTGATTCTGTGGCACCCATGTCATGCAGCTGTGGTCCGATCCTGCAGTGTTTGCATCAGACCGCTTGAGTTCCTTTGTAGGTCGTGTCCAGAGCCTGATGACTGCTACCTGGTGCCTGGAACTCGTGTCCGATGTCCAGAGTCTAATGAATGCTACCTGGTGCCTGGAGCTCGTGTCTGGTGTCTGAGATGGCCCTGGGGCCCAGACCACTTGAGTTCCTTTTCAGGTCGTGTTCTTGGTGTTCTGAGTCCTTGATGTTCCGAGTCCTTGATGTTCCGAGTCCTTGATGTTCCGAGTCCTGATGTCTTGCCTGTGTCCAGATGTTATGTCCGTGATCCTAGTGGTCCAGTCCATGTTCTCAGAGTCAGTCCTGCTCGTGTTCCTGGACCGGCTTCTCCTTCGTGGTTCTGGGGAGTCTCCGGTCTTGATCCCCATTGACGGCTGTGCCTGAGGTTCCTGGATCTGACCAGCTGAGTTCCTGGACCTGTGCTCTCCATGTTCCGCCTGTGTCCCAATGTCCGGCCTGTTCCCTGGGGTCCATCCTGTGATGACGTCTGTCCGAGGTCGGTGTTTGATGTTTTCCTGCTGTGCCAGTGCTATGCCTGAGGCTTGTGTGTGAGGTTCTCCTGATATGCCCATGCCAGATGACCCTGGACTGCATCAACCCATGAGGACCTCCTGCCACACCATCGCCAGCCTTCCTGAGATGTGCCCCATGTCTGATGTGCAGAATCGGGAGCCTGGCTCAATGTCTTGTACCTTGTACTGTGCTCTTGTCTAAGTAAACTCTGTTTCTCTATACCTGAAGTGTGCGGTGTCCTACATGTTACCACCTTGCCTTCATGCTCAGCTGCCACAGACCCCGGTCTCTGCCCTTCCCTAGTCTGGGCAGGCCCGGGTTCCCCTTGTGGTCAAGTGGGTCCACATACATCTACCACTTGGGACGCATGCCCCATATCGCCGTGGCCTGGCAGCTTGGGAGCGTAAGCAAGCAAGTCGCGTCCTGTAACAACAACATATTGCCATAGTGTGATCATGTAATGTCAAACTCCAGGAGGACACATGAAAAACAGGTCACAAGGATGCAATGGCGCAGGAAAAAGTAACACAATGGTGAATGATTCACAACAAAACTATTTTTACACAAATCACAGGATAAAATGATGACGTTCAACAAGGGAACAGTACAATGAATTATAAGGAAATTAGGATGAACATTTAATATGTGCTACAAAAGTTCTAAATACAAGTCAATACACTTGGCTTCCTATAAAATTAAGTAACAGATATGTCTATGTCTAGCATTAACTTTAGTCAGAGTCTTTCTGTCTCAGAAGTGTTATGGTCACCCTGGCGTCAGTCACAATCCCAATGATCTAATAATTCAACCTGTTAACACCCTGAAGGTAACAGGACTATAGGGTAACTTGTGCAACAGTAAGTCCAACATTAGTGAATAAATGTCTCCCTCTAAGCACCGTACGTCTGGACAGGAAGCAACGGCCTGGTTCACATAGAAAATCAACTGGCAGCATTGTTTGATTTTCAGGTTCCTTTTGGAGTCAATGTTCAATATTCAGTCTTCGTGTTGCATCTGTAGTCAATGTTTGGTAGTCGATCTACGGGTTCCTTCGGGAGTCCATGTTTAATGTTCGGTCTTCAGGTTCCTTCTGGAGTCGACAGTCAATCTTTGGGTTCCTTCTGGAGTCCATGTTTGATGTTCGGTCTTCAGGTTCCTTCTGGAGTCGACAATCGATCTTCGGGTTCCTTCTCGAGTCCATGTTTGATGTTCGGTCTTCAGGTTCCTTCTGGAGTCGACAGTCAATCTTCGGGTAACTTCTGGAGTCCATGTTTGATCTTTAGGTTCCTTCTGTAGTCGACGTTCAGTCTCCGGGTCATTCTGGAGGCCATGTTTGGTTTTCGGTCTTGAACTTCCTTCCGTAGTCAATGTTTAGTGTTCAGTTTTCAGGTTCAGGTGGAGTTGATGTTCGGTGCTTGGTATTTCGTGTTCAGGTTCTTTCTAGAGTCAATTATGCTTCAGGCTTTCAAAGAGGTCTGGTCCCTTACAGGAACTTCTCCAGTAAAGGTAGCTGTGGGCTCAATCTACTGTTCAAGGCCCAGTCCACAATGCACCCATCTGCTTCCTTCCAGGTCTTGGCACCAACTCCTCTCCTCCTCTGACATCTCGATCTTTTATATTTAGTAGCTGCACCACAACACTACCACCTGACTCAGCGTCCCTCCGAATCTCTAACCTTGTGGAAACAGTTGTGTTCTTAGTGAGTTCCTAGTGGCCCCTTTTACCAGCAGATAGTGATGCCCTCCCACAAACTGTATCAGATCTAGTTAAGTTCATCTTCTGATGTTTCCAGTCCCTTACACACAAATAACTAAACTGATCGCGTGTAAGAAATAAAATCAGCATTAATATCTCGTGGTGGATTTTAGGCGAGGTTCTTTTAAAGTTTAACTGTATATGCCAAAATGTAGCGGTTTAATCCACCTGGAACATTTTGATGAGCGCCACATTCCGTCTTTCTAGACGTGTTTAAAGCCAATTACATTTGCTTCCAATCCTTCTTCTCCCTTCCCAGTTATAATCACTTCTCCTGGGGTTCTGTCTTTGTCATCTGTACAAAAGACTCCCATGTGTCCTATTTTCCCAGTAGGGTTTCTGTCTTTGCCTGTGGAAATCCTTAAATTGGAGTGTTTGTCTTCTCGAATTCAATCTGGTGACACAACTAAAGATGGAGCACACTTGAATAACCATGCATTATGGGATGCTGCTCGCCTGCAATTCCTGTTGATACCCATGTATAATGTGTTCAGGTTTTCACACACAGTGTTCATTTTCCATTAACATGAATTACTGAAATTTGCCT
This sequence comes from Allobates femoralis, assembly GCA_033576535.1. Taxonomy (NCBI): domain Eukaryota; kingdom Metazoa; phylum Chordata; class Amphibia; order Anura; family Aromobatidae; genus Allobates; species Allobates femoralis. Next base: position 722,470,443 of record JARQOC010000002.1, read on the forward strand.
GAAAACACATTTGTGGCTCATAATGATTTCAAAGGGAAATTGCTCATCATGGAAGCTGTGGCTGGTTTCTCTTTCTATTTAAGGATAAGCTTGCTTGTGTTATGCTCTTATAGTAACTCACAAGGGAAACTAGTGCCTATCTCCACACAAACAAGGTTCCTTGTGGCCCCTGCATAGACTGGAATAACCCAAACCACATGAATAAGAGATGACAACTGGAACCTGGCTTCCTAATCAGCCGTCGAGTGTTTCTCATACCACCTTAGGAACCAGGGGAAATGGGAAGAGCAATATAACCCTATAGCTAAAGAAAGCAGAAAGCAGTAGGACAGACAGAAGAAACAGCACAGAATAATAATCTAGCTGATCTCTATCTGACTTTCAGAAATTCAAAGGCTGTACAGCTGTAACTAAGTAGAATCCACAAGGAATATCACCACCAGGAAAGATCAACCAGAGGAAGGTATAAATATGAACCAGGGCAAAAGGGTAGAGCACTATTACCTTGAATCAGGAAGGTTTTTAGAAATAGAAATGATCCCTGAGAGAGGAAAAAACAAAACAAAAACAAAGTGAAAAGTGAAGTACTACTGGTAGAAAGAAATGCCTCGTACCTCCTAGTTAAAGAAAGCAGAAAGGACCAGGACAGATAGAAGAAACAGCAGAGAATTATAATCTAGTTGATCTCCATTTGACTGACAAATCTAAAGGCAGCATGGCTTTAACTCCAAGCAGAATCCACAAAAAATATCACCAGCTGGAAAGATCAGCCAGGGGAAGGTTTAAATTGGAACCAGTGCATATAGAAAGTATATAACCTTGAATCAGGAAGGTTTGCAGAGATAGAAAGGATCCTTGAGTGAAAAAACAAAAAAACACAAAAATAATGTGAAAAAGTGAAGTACTACTGCTAGAAAGAAAGGCCTCCTATTTCCTAGCTAAAGAAAGCAGAAAAGAGTAGGACAGACAGAAGAAAACAGCTGAGATCAACGATGTAGTTGATCTGTATCTGACTGGCAGCAATCCAAATTCATTATGGCTGTAACTCTAAAGGTTACACACCTTACACACGTTACTCCACACGGGGAGATATCGCCGGCGACGTTGCGGCGATCTCATGAACGCGCACATCGCTTCAGCATCGCTCGTGAGACGTCACACGTAGCAATACCGCCGGCAACCCAGGGCGATCAGGCGATTCCGGAATCGCCTGAAACAACCTTGAAGCGATGTGTGCTTTTCAGATCGCCGTGTCACACAGCACCACCTCACTGGCAATGTGGCAAAGAGAATGATCGCCTGAACACAGACATCGCCTGTGCCATTGTTATCGCCGCGTCAGACGGCAGTAGGCATACGGATCGCTCAAGCTACATCGCCTGATTTCCCGACACTGTTGGGAAATCTCTGAACTCAGAAACAGAGATTTATCGCCGTTCAGTCGCCTCGTTACACGCGGCGATGCACAGGCGATGTCGCTTTAACATCGCCTGAATAGGAAGATCTCGGCGACATCGCCGGCGATATCTCCCCGTGTGACGGTACCTTTAGTAGAATCCACAAAGAATTTCACCAGCAGGAAAGATCAGACAGGGGAAGGTTGAAATAGGATCCAGGGCAAATGGGAATACCATTATATACCTCAATCAAGAAGGTGTGCAGAGATAGAAAGGATCCCTGAGTGAGAAAACAAAAAGGCCACAAAAACAAAGCGAAAAAGTGAAGTACTACTGCTAGAAAGATATGCCTCATAGCTAAAGAAAGCAAAAGGTAGCAGGACAAATAGAAGAAACAGTAGAGATAAATAACCTAACTGATCTCCATCTGACTTTCAGGAATCCAAAAGTAGTAAGTATGGCTGTAACTCCAAGTAGAATCCACAAAGAATATCACTAGAAGGAAAGATCAGCCAGGGGAAGGTTTAAATGGAAACCATGGCAAATGGGAAGAGTACTATAATCTTGAATCAGAAAGGTGTAGAGGAATAGAAAAGTAAAACTATGAAAATATAGTGAAAAAGTGAAGCATTACAGTTAAACAGAAATGCCTCCTACCTCCTAGCTAAAGAAAGCAGAAAAGAGTAGGACAGACAGAAGAAACAGCAGAAATAAATACCCTAGCTGATCTCCATGTGATGGCAGAAATCCAACTTCAGTATGGCTATAAATCTAAGTAGAATCCACAAAGAATTTCACCAGCAAGAAAGACCAGACAGGGAAGGTTAAAATAGGAACCAGGGCAAATGGGAAGGCCATTATATACCTCAATCAGGAAGGTGTGCAGAGATAGAAAGGATCCTGAGTGAGAAAACAAAAAGCCACAAAAACAAAGTGAAAAAGTGAAGTGCTACTGCTAGAAAGAAATGCCTCATAGTTAAAGAAAGCAAAAGGTAGCAGGACAAATAGAAGAAACAGCAGAGATAAATAACCTAACTGATCTCCATCTGACTTTCAGGAATCCAAAGGAAAAGAGCTTTAACTCCAAGTAGAATCCACAAAAAACACACCAGCAGGAAAGATCAGTCAGGGAAAAGTTTAAATGAAAACCAGGGCAAATGGGAAAATCACTATAACTCTAAATCAGGAAGGTGTGTAGCAATAGAAAGGATCCCTGAAAGAGAAAGCATAAAACCACAAAATCATAGTGAAAAAGTGAAGTACTACTGCTAAACAGAAATGCTCCTACTAGCTAAAGAAAGCAGAAAAGAGTAGGACAGACAGAAGAAACAGCAGAGATAAATACCCTAGCTGATCTCTATGTGAGTGGCAGAAATCCAAATTCAGTAAGACGAAATTCTAAGAAAGAATACACAAAGAGTATCACCAGCAGGAAAGATCAGCCAGGGGAAGATTTAAATAGCCGCACACAAAAAGTAACAGGACAGAATAAATAACAAATGAAAACACCTGTTGTCCAAAGAGGAATGAAATAAGGACAACAGATAATAATAATGCGGAAAGAAACAGAACCCACTGTGGCTCAGAGGAAAACAAGCAAATCAATTAGGAATGCAAAGACTTGCTAAGTGCTCTGCCACACCCAGAGCACTTAACACTTCATTTGCAAATAAACAAAACCACTAATTTCTTGTGAACACACCAACAAGTAGAAGCAACAAAGGTGTCGATGAATTTGCATTTTGAAGATTTGCATGTGCATATATGCAGCTTGGAGGAGGGGGGAGCTCCGGTGATTTTACTAAGCAAGTCCCTTTAACAAAAGCATAAAAAGAATATCTTCACTCATAGTGAAGAAGGAAGAAAGATTCTTATTAATCTAATGGTTAATTGATGTATCACTTTAAGAGGGCTGGATTCATGGGGAGTGTAACAACAATAGGTGCAGGGGATGCAACCGCCCTTGGGCCCAGGAGCCTAGGGCCCAAAAAGCCTTTTTGGGCCCTATAGAAAAGATATTGCTATTAAAGATTTGCATCGGGGTCCATGAGCTTTCAGTTATGCCACTATGGATACAGGACCTGCAAACGGCTAGCGGGCAGATCACTCATGTCCTATTAGGATTACGTTAAGCAAAGAGAATGGCAAAGGTAAGCATTGTGCAGGAAGTGTAAAAATGTTCTAAAATGTGAATTGTTCTTTATTGTTTTTTATGAAGTTTTTATTATTCTGCATGTATAGAAAACACTTCCCCAAAAGCGAATAACCAGACAAGCAATGCCCAGCCAGACACTGAATCAGCAGGGCATCAGAAGGGGAAGGCGGACAGCAACGGTGATGAGAATTGTAGACTAGTAATATAATCGAATTTATTAAAGTCAATTTTGAAAGGGCTTTTTTTAAAAAAAAAACAACAAAAACTTAGCCCAGTGTTAGAAAACTCAGTAGTCGCCTGTTATTCTACCGCTAATCTGGTGATCTACACCAACCCAGCTAAGATTGGAACCTTGTCTTCAAGTGTAAATGAACACTGCATGAAACTTAACTTTCCATGCTAGACAAAATTATTAAAAAACAAATAAAAGTTTATTTACTCTTTAAATGAGGCTAAGAGAACAGAAATATGTTACAGGTTCTCTGAATCTCACTTAAGCTTTGCCGATAGAATAGGACTGAATCAACAGAGCCATCTCATGAGTTTCCTTCACAGGTCCTTATGATGAGTATACAAACATCATAAGAGCTGTAGAGAAAACTCATAAATGACTCTACTAGTTCCATCCAAGTCTAAATGAGAAGAATCAGAAACACTATTTTCTTATGCTGATTATACAAAATGTGTAACATTATAATGGTGGGTTTACACGTCCCAATATCGGGCCGATATCGTAGCCAACGACGCGGGAGCGCGCTTTTTGAGCGCGCTTTTCCCTACATCGCATTGCCGGTTTAGACAGTCCGATATCGGGATACAACGTCCCGACGATGTGTACCCCCCCAACCCAGGAACGACCATTTAACATGGGAGTGAATGGGTGACGTGGCAGTACACATCGGAGTTGGCCTGTCAGACGGGACTATGCGGCTACAACTGGCATCCGATATCGGGCGGTTGAATAGCACGCTCATTCGACCCCCGATATCGGTTTGCCATCGTTTCTGCATCGCGTTGTATGTTCACGCCGTACAACGCACGAACGATATCGGCTCCAACGCCCGAACCAGTGACTTTTGGTCGGAGTTGGGTCGGAGTTGGACGCCGATATCGCAACGTGTAAACCCACCATAAGAGCTGTGGAGGAAACTAATGAAATGACTCCGCTGATTCTGTCCTAGTCTATCAGTAAAGATTAGGTGAGAATCAGAAAACAAAAATGTGTGCAGATGCAAAGGTTTTAGCTAAATGATATATTCCTTGTGAAAAAGCCCTGTGTCACATAACGATATCGTTAGAGAGATCGATGTAAATGTGACGTTACAACGATCTCTCCAGCGATGTCGTTCTGTGTGACACTTAGCAGCGATCAGGCCCCTGCTGTGAGGTCACTGATCGCTGCAAAGTGCTGCGGATCATTTTCTGATCATTGGTTTACCGCTGGTCAGCACGCATCACTGCGTGTGACAGCGAGAAGCCAGCGATCAGTGACCTCACAGGGCTGGTAACCATGGTAAACACCGGGTATTTAGGCAGCGTGTGCTGCCTAGATACCCGGTGTTTACAATGGTTACCAGAGTGCTCCCTGCTTAGCACTGCCTGTAAGCAGGGAGAATGCTGGTAACTATGATAAACAGCGGGTATCCAGGCAGCACGCGCTGCCTGGAAAGCCGCTGTTTATCATAGTTACCAGTGTTCTCCCTGCTTAGGCAGCGCTAAGCAGGGAGGACGCTGACATCGCCTTCATCGATGTGGGAGGTGGCTCCCATGGCCCTGATCCCTAGGTCTGCCTGTTTAACAGCTCCCCAGCGATCAGGTAACGACGCTCCAGCGGTCCTGGCAGGTCGTCATCGCTGTCGGGATCGCTGGAGCAGGTCATTATGTGAGACAGGGCCTAAAGACTTTTATCTTATGCTGACTATATAAACTGTGTAACATTATAAGAGCTGTGGAGAAAACTCATGAACTGACTCAGCTGTTTTTGTCCTAGTATATCAGTAAAGATTAGGTGAGAATCAGAACACAAAAATGTGTGCAAGTGCAAAGATCTCAACTAACTGATATATTCCTTACATGTAATGTTATTATCTTATGATGAGTATGCCAACTGGGTAACAACATTATAGGAGCTGTGGAGGAAACTCAAGAAATGACTCTGCTGATTCTGTCCCAGTCTATCAGAAAAGCTTAAGGGTAAGTGCACATCAGTCGTTTTGTGGGCTGCTTTTGGACGTTTTACGTCGGCGTTTTCCGCTCCGTTTTATGTTAATTTATGTTAATCCAACCCTGCGTTTGGATTAACATGCTAGTCAATGGATTTTAGAAAACTCTGTCTTCACTAGAACGTTTTTCTTCTGGTCGTTTTCAGTCAAAACTGAGTTTTCTCAGTCAAAACTGAGTTTTATCACCGTTTTCCAAAAATAGAGCAAGTGACTTCTTTCCTCCGTTTTTCCACCGCTTTCAGCTGAACAAGTGCAGTAAAAACTCAGTTTTCAAAACAGCCGAGAAAAACGCCGAGAAAAACGCTGGAAAACCCGGCGTAAAACGAGCAAAAAACGAGGGACACTGCTGAGCACAGAAAACTCAGTTTCTGCTAAAAAAAACCCAGGTTTTTGGACGTTCTGCAGAGATGCACAAACGTCAGATGTGCACATACCCTTAGTGTGAATTAGAAAACAGAAATGTGTGCAGGTGAGAAGGTTTTAGCTTAATTATATATTCCTTGTGTAAGGGCCCTTTCACATCAGCGTTTTTTTTCAAATCGCGGCAGATGCGGTGAAAAAACCGCATCTGCTGCGATTACCGCATACCGGCTGCACTTGCGGCGCGGTTGCGGTTTTTTGCCATGCAAAGTATAGGCAGACTTGCGGCAGGTGCGGCAAGTGCGGTTTTGCACTTGCGGCAGGTGCGGCCGCGAAAAAAAACACGGCTGACCGCGGTTTTTTCGCGGCCGCACCTGCCGCAAGTGCAAAACCGCACTTGCCGCACCTGCCGCAAGTCCGCCTATACTTTGCATGGCAAAAACCGCAACCGCGCCGCAAGTGCAGCCGGTATGCGGTAATCCGCGGCAGATGCGTTTTTTTCACCGCATCGGCCGCGATTTGAAAAAAACGCTGATGTGAAAGGGCCCTAAGACTATTATTTTATGCTGAGTATATAAACTGTGTAACAATATAAGAGCTGTGGAGGAAAGTAATGAAATGGCTTGGCTGACTCTGTCTGATGGTGGGTTTACACGTCCCGATATCGGGACCAACAATGCGGGAGCGCGCTTTTTGAGCGCGCTTTTCCCGCTATCGCATCGCCGTTTTACACACAGCCTGATATCGGGATACAACGTCCCGACGATGTGTACGCCCACCAACCCAGGAACGACCATTTAACATGGGAGTGAATGGGTGACGTGAACGTACACATCGTAGTTGGGCTGTTACACGGGACGATGCGGCTACAACGGCCATGCGATATCGGGCGGTTGAATAGCACGCTCATTCAACCCCGATATTGTTTTGGCATCGCTCCAGCATCGTGTTGTACGTTCAAACCGTACAATGCGCGAACGATATCGGGTCCAACTCCCGAACCACGTGACTTTTGGTCGGAGTTGGGTCGAAGTTGGACGACGATATCGCGACGTGTAAACCCGCCATAAGTCTATCAGCAAAGCTTGAGTGAGAATCCGAACAAAGAAATGTGTACAAGTGTGAAGATTCTAGATAAATGATATATTCCATGTGTAAGAATTTTATCTTTTGATGACTATATGAACTGTTATAAGAGCCGTAGAGGAAACTAATGAAATGACTCCGCTGATTGTGTCCAAGTCTAAGTGAGAATCAGAACACAGAAATATGTGCAACGGTGAAGATATTAGCAAATATTCCTTGTGTAGGACTATTATCCTTTGCTGTGTATATAAACTGTGTAACATTATAAGAGCTGTGGAGGAAACTAATGAAATGACTCCGCTGATTCTGTCCAAGTCTAAGTTAGAATCAGAAAAGAAAAATGTGTGCAAGTGTGGAGATTCTAGTTAAATACGGTAATATATTTCTTGTGTAAGACTATTATCTTATGCTGAGTATATAAACTGTGTAACATTATAAGAGCTGTGGAAGAAACTAATGAAATGACTACACTGATTCTGTCTAAGTCTAAATGAGAACCAGAACACAAAAATGTGTGCAAGTGCAAAGATTTTAACTAAATGATATATTCCTTGTGAAAGATTATTATCTTATGCTGATTATGCAAACTTCAACATTATAAGAGCTGTGCAGGAAACTAATGAAATGACTCTGCTGGTTCTGTCCAAGTCTAATGGCCGCTTTTCACGTCCCAACATCGTTTCGATATTGTATACAATGGCACGGGAGCGCGCACCTTTTTGGCTGACATCCAAGATCGCATAGGAGCTGTCACACAGGTAGATATCGGAAGGCAATACAACTGCGATGTCTACGCCCCCTGGTACGAGCGACCCAAGAACGGCCATTTAACATGGGAGTGAATAGGGGAAGTTGTTCTCCAAATCGTTGTCGCGCTGTCACACAAAACGATCCAGCCAGATCGTCCATCCCAATATCAGCCAGTTGGAGAGCCTGCACAATTCCCCAACGATATCGTTTTGACATCGTTCTTGCATCGCATTGCACATTCACACCATACAACGCACGAACGATATCGGCGCCAACGCACGAACCACGTGACTTTTTATCGAAGTTGGACGACGATATCGGGATGTGTAAAGCGGCCATAAGAGATAATCATAACACAGAAATGTGTGCAGGGCAAGTGAGAAGATTTTAAATGATATATTCCAAATGTAAAGCCATTATCTTATGCCGAGTATATAAACTATGTAACATTATAAGAGCTGTGGAGGAAACTAATGAAATGACTCCGCTGATTCTGTCCAAGTCTAAGTGAGAATCAGAACATAGAAATGTGTTCAAGTGTGAAGATTCTAGTTAAATGATAGAATCCTTGTGCAGACTATTATCTTGCTAACTGTGTAACATTACAGGAGGAAACTTCATAGGAAATGAAGGTTGGATTTCCCGATGACGTAATCTTAAGAGCGTCACAGAAGACCTCAGTCACTATTAAAAGTTTCTCGACATCTTCCTGCGTTACTGTAATTTCGGAGCTTTTCTTTCCCTGACACTCATGACTCCGTACACATGCACAACCCAGACATTTACGGAAGAGGTTACTATGGAAACCGTCTCCTTGGAAACTAAGATTATTCTTTAAAAAAAAAAAAAAAAAATTGCCCAAAGCGAGGACAGAAATTCACCCACATTTGCTAAAAGTGAGCAATGAGGCAGGAAGTGCGGGTAATGATAATCCTGCCGGATATAACACAAGATCACCCGCTTTACAAATGGAGACGCCGCCTCATTAACCTCCACAATTTTGGGGCAAAACATGACAGATCCTTCAACGTCAGCTTGCCTGAATGTGACACTGACCTAGATTGCAAGCCATTATCTTATATCAGCTTTGTGCAGAAATCTGCTCACCAAGTGCTGACGAGCGCGTTCTCCACTGTCCACCATGAATAACAGGATTAACCCTCCAAGACCTGAACTACAGGGTGCACTAACTATTATCTGTGACTTTAAACTCGAATTCTAAGGAAAGATGTGTAGTAGGATTCAGTATTATAATAGTTGTACATAGGAGCAGTATTATAGTAGTTATATTCTTGTACAAAGGGGCAGTATTATAGCAGTTATATTCTTGTACATAGGGGGCAGTATTATAGTAGTTATATTCTTGTACATAGGGGCAGTATTATAGTAGTTATATTCTTGTATATAGAGGCAGTATTATAGTAGTTATATTCTTGTACAAAGGGGCAGTATTATAGTAGTTTATATTCTTGTACATAGGAGCAGTATTATAGTAGTTATATTCTTGTATATAGGAGCAGTATTATAGTAGTTATATTCTTGTACATAGGAGCAGTATTATAGTAGTTATATTCTTGTACATAGGAGCAGTATTATTGTAGTTATTTCTTGTACATAGGAGCAGTATTATAGTAGTTATATTCTTGTACATAGGGGCAGTATTAAAGTAGTTATATTCTTGTACATAGGGGCAGTATTATAGTAGTTATATTCTTGTACATAGGGGCAGTATTATAGTAGTTATATTCTTGTATATAGCAGCAGTATTATAGTAGTTATATTCTTGTACATAGGAGCAGTATTATAGTAGTTACATTCTTGTACATAGGGGCAGTATTATAGTAGTTATATTCTTGTACATAGGAGCAGTATTATAGTAGTTATATTCTTGTACATAGGGGCAGTATTATAGTAGTTATATTCTTGTACATAGGGGCAGTATTATAGTAGTTATATTCTTGTACATAGGAGCAGTATTATAGTAGTTATATTCTTGTATATAGGAGCAGTATTATAGCAGTTATATTCTTGTACATAGGAGCAGTATTATAGTAGTTACATTCTTGTACATAGGGGCAGTATTATAGCAGTTATATTCTTGTACATAGGAGCAGTATTATAGTAGTTATATTCTTGTATATAGGGGCAGTATTATAGTAGTTATATTCTTGTACATAGGAGCAGTATTATAGTAGTTATATTCCTGTATATAGGGGCAGTATTATAGTAGTTATATTCTTGTATATAGGAGCAGTATTATAGCAGTTATATTCTTGTACATAGGAGCAGTATTATATAGTTATATTCTTGTACATAGAAGCAGTATTATAGTAGTTATATTCTTGTAATAGGGGCAGTATTATAGTAGTTATATTCTTGTATATAGGAGCAGTATTATAGAGTTATATTCTTGTATATAGGGGCAGTATTATAGTAGTTATATTCTTGTACATAGGGCAGTATTATAGTAGTTATATTCTGTATATAGGGGCAGTATTATATAGTTATATTCTTGTATATAGGAGCAGTATTATAGAGTTATATTCTTGTACATAGGGCAGTATTATACTAGTTATATTCTTGTACATAGAAGCAGTATTATAGTAGTTATATTCTTGTAATAGCAGCAGTATTATAGTAGTTATATTCTTGTACATAGGGCAGTATTATAGTAGTTACATTCTTGTATATAGGGCAGTATTATAGTAGTTATATTCTTGTAATAGGAGCAGTATTATAGTAGTTATATTCCTGTATATAGGGGCAGTATTATAGTAGTTATATTCTTGTATATAGGAGCAGTATTATAGCAGTTATATTCTTGTACATAGGAGCAGTATTATATAGTTATATTCTTGTACATAGGAGCAGTATTATAGTAGTTATATTCTTGTATATAGGAGCAGTATTATAGTAGTTATATTCTTGTACATAGGAGCAGTATTATAGTAGTTAATTCTTGTATATAGGGGCAGTATTATAGTAGTTATATTCTTGTATATAGGAGCAGTATTATAGAGTTATATTCTTGTACATAGGAGCAGTATTATAGTAGTTAATTCTTGTACATAGGGGCAGTATTATAGTAGTTATATTCTTGTACATAGGAGCAGTATTATAGTAGTTATATTCTTGTACATAGGGCAGTATTATAGTAGTTATATTCTGTATATAGGGGCAGTATTATAGTAGTTATATTCTTGTACATAGGGCAGTATTATAGTAGTTATATTCTTGTACATAGGAGCAGTATTATAGTAGTTATATTCTTGTATATAGGAGCAGTATTATAGAGTTATATTCTTGTACATAGAGCAGTATTATAGTAGTTATATTCTTGTACATAGGAGCAGTATTATAGTAGTTATATTCTGTATATAGGGGCAGTATTATAGTAGTTATATTCTTGTATATAGGGCATTTATACATTATATTCTTGTACATAGGAGCAGATTATACTAGTTATTTCTTGTACATAGAGCATATTATAGTAGTTATTCTTGTAAAGGCAGTTTATAGCGTTATTCTTGTATATAGGAGCAGTATTATGTAGTTATATTCTTGTATATAGCAGCATATTATAGTAGTTATATTTTGTACATAGGGCATGTATTATAGTAGTTACATTCTTGTAATGGGGCAGTATTATGTAGTTATATCTTGAATAGGAGCAGTATTATAGTAGTATATTCTGAATAGGGCAGTATTTAGGTTATATTCTTGTATAAGGACATATTATAGCATTATATTCTTGTACATGGAGCAGTATTATATAGTTCATTCTGTACATAGGGCAGTATTATAGTAGTTTATTTTTACATAGAGCAGTATTATAGTAGTTATATTCTTTACATAGGGCAGTATTATAGTAGTTATATTTTGTAATAGGCAGTATTATAGTATTATATTCTTGTACATAGGGGCAGTATTATAGTAGTTTATTCTTGTACATAGGAGCAGTATTATAGTAGTTATATTCTTGATATAGGAGCAGTATTATAGCAGTTATATTCTTGTACATAGAGCAGTATTATAGTAGTTATATTCTTGTACATAGAGCAGTATTATAGTAGTTATATTCTGTAATAGGGGCAGTATATAGTAGTTATATTCTTGAATAGGGCAGTATTATAGAGTTATATTCTTGTACATAGGACAGTATTATATAGTTATATTCTTTACATAGAGCGTATTATATATTATATTCTTGTATAAGATATTAAGCAGTATGTTTTGTAATAGGAGCGTATATAAGTTATCTGTATAAGGACAGTATAAGTAATATTCTTGTCATAGGATATATTAGTATATTCTGACATGACATATTCAGTAGTTATATTTGTATATAGGGCAGTATTATGGTTTATTCTGTATAGGAGCAGTATTATAGCATAATCTTGAATAGGCAGTATTAAAATATTCTTGTACATAGGAGCAGTATTATAGTAGTTATTCTGTATATAGGGGAGTATTATGTAGTTATATTCTTGTATATAGGAGCAGTATTATAGCAGTTATATTCTTGTACATGGAGCAGTTAACTAGTTTATTTGTACTAGAAGCAGTATATAGTAGTTATTTTGTATATAGGGGCGTATTATAGCAGTTATGTTCTTGTATATAGGAGCAGTATTATAGTAGTTATGTTCTTGTACATAGGGGCAGTATTATAGTAGTTATATTCTTGTACATAGGGGGCAGTATTATAGCAGTTATATTCTTGTACATAGGAGCAGTATTATAGTAGTTATATTCTTGTACATAGGGGCAGTATTATAGTAGTTATATTCTTGTACATAGGGGCAGTATTATAGCAGTTATATTCTTGTACATAGGAGCAGTATTATAGTAGTTATATTCTTGTACATAGGAGCAGTATTATAGTAGTTATATTCTTGTACATAGGAGCAGTATTATAGTAGTTATATTCTTGTACATAGGAGCAGTATTATAGTAGTTATATTCTTGTACATAGGAGCAGTATTATAGTAGTTATATTCTTGTACATAGGAGCAGTATTATAGTAGTTATATTCTTGTACATAGGGGCAGTATTATAGTAGTTATATTCTTGTACATAGGGGCAGTATTATAGTAGTTATATTCCTGTACATAGGAGCATTATTATAGTAGTTATATTCTTGTACATAGGAGCGGTATTATAGTAGTTATATTCTTGTACATAGGGGCAGTATTATATAGTTATATTCTTGTACATAGGGGCAGTATTATAGTAGTTATATTCTTGTACATAGGAGCAGTATTATAGGAGTTATATTCTTGTACATAGGGGCAGTATTATAGGAGTTATATTCTTGTACATAGGGGCAGTATTATAGTAGTTATATTCTTGTATATAGGAGCAGTATTATGGTAGTTATATTGTTGTACATAGGGGCAGTATTATAGTAGTTATATTCTTGTACATAGGAGCAGTATTATAGTAGTTATATTCCTATATATAGGGGCAGTATTATAGTAGTTATATTCTTGTACATAGGGGCAGTATTATAGTAGTTATATTCTTGTACATAGGAGCAGTATTATAGTAGTTATATTCTTGTACATAGAAGCAGTATTATAGTAGTTATTTTCTTATATATAGGTGCAGTATTATAGTAGTTATATTCTTGTACATAGAAGCAGTATTATAGTAGTTATATTCTTTATATATAGGGGGAGTATTATAGTAGTTATATTCTTGTACATAGGGGCAGTATTATAGTAGTTATATTCTTGTACATAGGGGCAGTATTATAGTAGTTATATTCTTGTACATAGGAGCAGTATTATAGTAGTTATATTCTTATATATAGGAGCAGTATTATAGCAGTTATATTCTTGTACATAGGGGCAGTATTATAGTAGTTATATTCTTGTACATAGGGGCAGTATTATAGTAGTTATGTTCTTGTACATAGGGGCAGTATTATAGTAGCTATATTCTTGCACGTAGGGGCAGTATTATAGTAGTTATATTCTTGTATATAGGAACAGTGCTTTAGTAGTTTTATTTTTATTTCAGCACTTTAAAACAGTGTCCTTACTCTGACATATTCTGTTTAAAAGATTCAGCCACCTTTGCTTGTTGTACCGTAGGTATCATCAACTTTTGAGCTCTGAGACAACATTACAAGCCTCGACAAAACAGCCAGTCAAGTGTGAAACACCTCAACATTCAGGCGATTACCACTTTATTCAGCGTGATGGCATTTTTATCTGACTTGGCGCTTTATCTCGGCAGATGTCAGAGTTTATATAACACATTAACAAATGGCAGAACTGCAAAATACATGTGTGCTTGCTGCATCAGGATCCGCATCACTGTGGAATTGGCTGCTGTCTCATAAATGCTTTGAAGTGATTTTCGGAAATAGTCTGCAAAATCACGATATGACCAATATGGTTAGTCATGCAATGGTAGCACTGGGAGCATTGTCAAAAGCATTATTATAGAAAGTCTGTCTGACATTGCTATGGGACACTGTGGCCGGTCATTCAATTTTCATAAGTCGAGAATTATGTATCAGTCACCAATGTTCTTACACAAAAACCCGGTACTATAATGTAAAAAAAAAAACAAAAGAAATGTAATTAAAAAGAATATATATCATTCACAAGGCAGGATGATTTGGGGAATAAAGAGGTGCTGTAAAAAAAAAATCAAGATAAAAGATAGGTGATGAAAAGAGCATATTTAAATAACATTGGGTTATTAGAAGCTCCTCAGGGGATGGGCCGATTAATTTATTTCCAAATATTTGCCAAATATAAAGAAATATATGAAGAAAATGTGGTAGGGGAGGCGGGGGGACTAAGCTGCAGATAGAAGATAGGTGCTAGTAAGAGAATATTGCTTTCATTGTAATGGAATAATAAGTAATATTGGGTTACAGAAGCTCCTCAGGGGTGTGGCCAATTAATTTACTTCCAAATTATTTGCCAAATATAAAAAAATATAGTGAAGAAAATGTGGCAGGGTGAGGCGGGGGGATTAAGCTGCAGATAGAAGATAGGTGCTAATAAGAAAATATTGCTTTCATATAATAATTGGGTTACAGAAGCTCCAATTTCCAATAGATTTTTTCAGTATAAAGAGATTTAGCAATGTAAGGGGGCTAACAAGGAGCAGAAGGAGAGAGACACCACTTAAGCATAACAAGAAAAAGTCTGATTTAAAAAAAAAAAACAGATAAAATATAGATGCCAATAAGATGCTTTTTTTTGTTGTAAAGCAATACCAAGTAACATTGGGTTACAGAAACTCCTCAGGGCGATGGCCAATTTATTTATTCACAAATGATTTGTCCAGTGTAAAGAAATAAAGCAAAGAAAATGTAGTAGGGGGAGAGGGGATGGCAGTTGTAGTTTTATTCTCACTATCTGTGAGATTGTTTGCTGTAAGGGGGCTGTCAAGAAGTGGAAGTAGAGAGATATCTGCACCTGTCCACTTAAGTATAAGGGAAAAAGTCAGTTTTTTAAAATCAAGATATAAGATAGGTGCCAGTAATAGAATTTTTTTTTTTATTGTAAAGGAATAACAAGTAGCATTGGGTTATTGAAGCTCCTCGGGGGTGTGGCCAATTTATTTACAATTATGAAGAAATATAGCAAAGAAAATATGGTGAGGGAGGAGGGGAAAGTAGCTGCAGTTTAATTCTCACTGTCTGTGAGATTGCATTTTCTAAGAGGGCTGACAAGAAGCAGAAGTAGAGAGACACCTTCCCTTGTCCACTTAAGCATGGAAAGAAAATGTTCAAATAAAAAAAAAATGATGATAAGAGCTGATTAGAATTTTTTTTCATTGTAAATGATTAACAAGTAACATTGAGTACAGAGACTCCTCGGGGCGTGGCCAATTAGTAGTTAATTAATTAATTTATTCCCAAAAATTTTTCCAGTATAAAGAAATATAGAAAAGAGAATGTGGAAGTAGAGGAGGAGCTACATTTGTAGCTGAAGTTTTATTGCATATTGTAAAGGGAATGACAAGAAGCGGGAGCAGAGAGAGACACCAGCACCTGTCCACTTCAGCATGGAAAATGAATGTCTGTCAAAAAAATATCAAGACAAAAGATAGGTGCTAATAAGATATTTTTTTAATTATTGTGAAGGAATAACAAATAACATTATGTTTCAGCTCATTGGGGCAAGGCCAATTAAGTTATTTATTCACAAAAGATTTGTCCAGTATAAAGAAATACTGCAAAGAACATGTGGCAGGTGGATGAGGGGAATAACAAGTCACATTGTGTTTTGGAAGCTCCTCGGGGGCGTGGTCAGTTAATTAAATGTATTATACTAATGTGACTTTCTTGACTCAGTGGCTCCTCCCTCAGGTCAGTTTCTCATAATGTGACTTGTTAAAACTTTTACATTTGATGAGCTCCTTCACTAAAAATTACAATTCTGGCAGATGAGCAACACTCGTTCTGAGGATTGTACACAATTCCAATTATGCTAAACATTACAGCAGGATACAGCCTGGCAGCGTTTGCTTATTTTTATTTTCAGCATGTCATTGTATTTCATGAATGTGTGTAGCTTTTTCTCTTAACCGCTGCCTCCAGGAGTTACAGAAAATTGAAATATTAAGTGTTTAAGATTAAGATTCATGTTTCCTTAGAGCCTAAAGAATTCTATTGGGTTTCCATAGCAAACATAAAGATAAAAAAAAAGATTTGCAAAAACAAGAAAATATGTAGTATAAATGAACATATCATGTGTTAGGCTGCTTTCACATTGCGATTTAGTTAAATCCGATGCTGTCCAATAAAAATCGGACAGCATCGGATTCAAACTGATCCCTGCAATCGGGTGCCAAATAGGCATCCGATTCCGACATTTTGCCAAGATCAGTTTGGTCTCCTGTCACCTCGCTCCCCCTCCTCTCTGCCTCCTGTCATCTCGTGGTCCCCCTGTTGTCCCCTGCTATCTCCTCGTTGTCCCCTGTTGTCCCCTCGTTGTCCCCTGCTGTCCCCCTGCTTGTCCCCTGCTGTCCCCCTGCTCTCCTCTGCTTCCCCCTGTGTCCCCTGCTTCCCCCTGTTGTCCCCTGTGTCCCCCTGCTTCCCCCTGTCTCCCCCTGTCTGTCCCCTGTTTCTCCCCCTGCTGTCCCCCTGTCTCCCCTCTTGTCCCCACCTGTATTCCCCATAAACTTTTCTCCCCTGACACACTCCTCCCCCCTTGTCATTAAAATCTTATCCGACGTTACAGGCTCCCTGCGATGATGTCATAGCCGTCAGTGTGACCGCGATGATGTCAATAGCGGGCTGTGACATCACTATCACCTGGTCCTGTTACCGAGCGGGGAGCTGATGGAGATACCGGGGAGCGCTGGAAGGTGAGAATAAAGATTTTTTATTTTAAACACTTGATTTTAGTTATATTTCACTTCCGCAATGTATGTATATACATTACGGAAGTTAAATTGGGCAGCACACAATAGTTTTAGTGTCCTGAGCATGTACTGAGCATGGGGTACTCAGAGCAAGGCCTTGCTCGATGTCCTCGAGCGTCAGGGGGCTGTCACGGTGGCGTGACCCGGTCTGTGGTCACCCAGGATGGGCGGTCAGTAAAAAGGAGAAAAGAGTTTTTAGATTAAGGCATTTGGTGGGGATGTTGTCGTGACGCCACCCGTGGAATGCAGACCGGGACCTCTGGGGATGATGGGATGGCAGCAGTGATGGTATTGTTCCCCACGGGTGGAGCAGGTCCCCAGATCATCCGGAGTTAAGGGGTTTTGGAGTTCCAACTACCTGGGTTCACCCGCTCTCCCTGGAACCGTTGTTTTGGGTATGTTTTGGGTGACTGAACTTCCAAACCTGGTTGACGCAGACGGGAAATACTACCCCCAGGTGTGGGTGCAGTACCCCTTAGTGATGACCAGACATGCTGGGGCGCCACACTATTCCCAAAAGATTTGTCCAGTATAAATAAACATTGTAAAGAAAATGTGGTAGGGGGAGAAGTTGGATGCAGCTGCAATTTTATTCTCACTGTCTGTGAGGTTGCATGTTGTAAGGGAGCGGATAAGAAGTGGAAGAAGAGAGACATCTGCCCTTGTCCACTTAAACAAAACAAAAAAAGCCAAGGTATGGTGCATACCCCTTTATCAGATTGCGCGATGAGATGAAGATTGTCAGCACTGGATATTGAATTTCTCAAAATGTAATTTATTTTTAAAGTTAAATTGACCATCAATGTCGGCTTGTAAAGTAGAGGTTGAAATGTTCCTGAAAATAGCATAATTTACTGAACGTCACGAACAGGATGGCTGGACTACCAAGATGCGATATAAGAACTGTAAAGTCTCTGGCTTTCAGATAAGAAAAGAGTGAATCCCCCAATTTTAGGTTTCCGTTAGCTGACATCCCGATCGTATAATTCTACCCCATGGTCCCATAATATTTCCAGAAGTCCAACATCTCACATAATCCATCTCCAGCTCCACTCCAGTTTCATCTTCAAGCCTTTGGGCTGTATTGAGTCTGCATGGAGCAATTTAGATGCATAAAGACCCACCATGGAAGGTCAGTTTCTCAGGACCCCTCTACACTCTAATTCCTGCCAACCTCCAGGGTCTACACCCAGCATTAGAAACAAGTCTCAGCATGGTCTATGGTGCCTCCAGCACAAGAACTGTGTCACTAAATCATATTTCCACCATCTTGTCTTTAAAGGGGAAGATTTGCTATTCTGTAAAAGATACTGCACAAGAATAAGAGTTTCAGCAATTGTTATGCACACACAGCTTCTAAAATGGCAGGTATGGATCATTTTGGCTAATGTATATGCACTGTGACGCAAGCCATCAGGCAGAGTAGTCAAATGTTCCGGGGTCGGATACCAAGAGAGCATGTCGCAAACTAAGGGAATAGACAAAGGCGTAGTCAGGTCATCCAAACATCATACTGGGAGCAGGGAAGGGGATAAGTGATGCCTCCCCAGAATCCAGATGAACACAGGTGTCAAGAACAACTGGCTGGATACCACTCATTAAATAGCAAAGGAAAAAGTTCCAGTGTGGCGCCCCTATGGCAGGGCACCACAGGGAGGTATTACATCCTAATTAGAGATGTGATGCTCTGTAACGTGGACGTTGGGGAATCTTCAAGTCTGCACCCCAACACCCATACACAGGCCACATTAATACATGGGACTGATATTTAGTAGGTCCCAGGGGATGGAGCCTAGAGAGCAGGAGTAGGGGAGTGACAGCACAGTCAGACAGTTGGTTGAGGAGAGCAAGGAAGGCAGACGCAGGGGACCCTGCGGCTGCATCAGGAGGGAGCCCTTTGGAGAGCGCAACCCAGACCCTGGAAGGGGGTTACCTGGCCTGGTTGGAGCCAGCTGGGAACCCAGGTCGACACCGGCATACCGGATCGAGGTAGCTAGATGCAAGGTTCATCCCTAACTACAGACTGGCAAGCTGAGGGCCTGACACACACAGGAGCCGAAGCACCCCTAAAGCAGCCCAACATCAGTCCCGCAGCTGGGTTCACGACACCGACAAGTGAAAGACTTTTAGGTAACAGACCCCATGGACTAGAGACTTGGCTCAAGAGGGGTAAGAGAGAGAAAGAGAGTAACAAGACCACGAGTGCCTTATTGAGGGCATCACTGTTAGACTCTGAGGAAACCTTCACAACCCACGGTTACAATACCCGTTAACCCAGACTGTATTTGTAACTGTTTCCATCTGGTGCAAGTAAAGAACCGTTTGAGCTGAAGTGCTGTCTGTCCTCCTTTCATTTGGCCCGGAGGCCACAGCATCATCACTGGAGTGAGGACTACTACTCCCCTCATCCCTCCCCACTGCCCTTAGGTAAAGCTCCACCCGTGAGGAGCTGTACTACCAAAGTGCCTTTCCATCACCTCAGCGGCCGAGCCGCAGCACTGGTAACATCATTACCAGGTACTCACAGGTGGAGTCATGTTATCATTCCCCATCCTTATCCCCCCCACCATCCCCCGCCATTGAGGTCCAGGAGCACAGAACCGGGAACCGACCAGCCGTGATCCCCCACCAAAGTAACCCCCTGTCCCGTATCCGAGTACCCCTACCCTGTCGACCGACTCACCAGCACCAGGCGTCTCTTCATTAAAATATTCAGTATTTTATTTCCATGTCAAGATAAAAACATCATGCAGGGACGCAGCCCCTAGTCAGGTCATGATCCTGGGTTACAATACCAGGAGGATAGCCAATCATAGCAAAGGGAAAAGGCAAAAGGATGGTTGGGTCCGATCCACGGTCTGGCAGAAATAGATCAAAACACAGGTGAACAAAGCCAACATGCACCAATGAGCAAAATGCTACAACTGGCAAAGATCTGGGACTCACTGCTCAGCTAAGTAGCTGGGCAATCACAGACAACAGGAATAATGTCTTGCACCTCCCAGTATAAGCTTGGATGGCTGAGCTGTCAATAAACACCCTGACAGTTCAGCATGCCCTAGCACCAGATTGGGTGACTGAACTGTCATTCACTAAACTGACAGCTCATCACAGCCCTGATTCCATAGAGCAGCAAAACTGTCCCTCATTACATCAAAGACACAATGAGTGGAGGAATTGGGACATGCACACCTTGAAAGATGAGGTTTGGGGTTGAGGGGGTTGCATAAAGGTTTTTGATGGACATAACCGTTCCATTAGTGACCCCGAGTCCTCTGCATTGCTCTATGATGACACCACCTTTCACCATCCAAACACTCGGCAGATGTAAGTCACGTAATAACAAAAGGTTTTGGTAAAAGCAAAAAACACTTTAATATCTTTAGTGCTTAATGCCTAACCGGGAAAATCCTAAATACCTTTACTTTGTAAAAGATGAAGATTGCCTCTCCATCACATTGAGTGACAGCTCTACCCGTCTGACCTACAATACTCTGACTCCAGAGGACGAGATATAACTGTTGAGCCAAGGGAAATTTTAATTGCTCTTTTTTTTTGCACATCTTTTTTACTAGAGGATTTTCTCAGAGTTTATGACATTGTATCTGGATGAAAGCCACAATTATCTCTGTTCAGTTTTAAGGGGCAGCTGTAAAATTTGTCAAAAAGATGCTAAGTTGAGTAACTGTGTTATAAAAAGCAGAAATATCCCAGAGACGGCAGAAATATGTATATTCCCGTTCGTAATCCTCTAAAGGGCAAAACTTTCAAAAGTTCAGACAGGACTGACCCTGGAAAGAACATTGTCCCAGAAATGATAAAGTCATTGACTTGCCCTCTTCTGTCATGATTTGTTGGATGTCAACCAATGTGCTGATGCATACAGCTCCCGATAAGGCTGATATCTAGACGCTCTAATGGCACACCTCAAGGTCACAGTGAATAAAGCATTGGTCACTGACCACTGGACCCATCCCAATAACATTAGCTGTGAAATTCAAGGAGGGAAAAATGTCCTAAATCAGAGGTCTCCAACCATTCTGACCTAGAGGGCCACACTCAGGTCTCAAAGAGGGTCATGTGCCACATTGAACTCTGACAAAGGTCCGCGATCCACATCCAGCTCTGAGAGAGGGTCACAAGTCACATCCAGCTCTGAGAGAGGGCCACAAGTCACATCCAGCTCTGAGAGAGGGTCACAACCCACATCCAGCTCTGAGAGAAGTCACAAGTCACATGAGCTCTGAGAGAGGGTCACAAGCCACATCCAGCTCTGAGAGAAGGTTGCGAGCCACATCAGCTCTGTGAGAGGGTCACCAGCCACATCCAGCTCTGAGAGAGGGTCACAAGCCACATCCAGCTCTGAGAGAGGATCACAAGCCACATCCAGCTCTGAGAGATTGTCACGACCCACATCCAGCTCTGAGAGAGGGTCACAAGCCACATCCAGCTCTGAGAGAGGGTTGCGAGCCCCATTCAGCTCTGAGAGAGGTCACCAGTCACATCCAGCTCTGAGAGAGGGTCACGAGTCACATCCAGCTCTGAGAGAGGGTCACCAGTCACATCCAGCTCTGAGAGAGGGTCACCAGTCACATCCAGCTCTGAGAGAGGGTCACCAGTCACATCCAGCTCTGAGAGAGGGTTGTGAGCCACATCCAGCTCTGAGAGAGGGTCACAAGCCACATGCAGCTCTGACAGAGGGTCACAAGCCACATGCAGCTCTTGAGAGAAGGTTGTGAGCCAACATTTGCTCTGAGAGAGGGTCATGAGCCACAATGAGCTCTCAGAGAGTTCCAAGCCACATTGAGCCCTGAGAGAGTGGTCACAAGCCACAATGAGCTCTGAGAGAGGATCGCAAGCCACAATGAGCTCTAGAGAGAGTTGCAAGCCACATTGGCTCTGAGAGAGGGTCGCAAGCCACACTCAGCTCTAAAGATGTCGTGAGCACATCCACTCTGAGAGAGGCTTGTGAGCCACATTCAGCTCTGAGAGGGGTTGAGAGCCACAATGAACTCTGGGAGGGAGTCGTGAGCCACACTGAACTCTGAGAGAAGGTTGGAGGAACATCCAACTCCTGCCCCCTCACATTAGTGACACCAAGAGTCGACATTAGCGGTATATTTAGATCCAGGGGTTCCGATCATACCCACATTTAGATCTGTAAAAATATAAAAGGGTGGGGGACAAGAGGCGCAATAGTGCCCCATCACTAGTGACACTGATGTAATGGGGTGATGCCGAGAAGCCACTCACCTGGTGCAGTTGTGATCCCCACAACTGGTTTGAAGGCGTTTTGGAAATATTATTCCAAGCTGCTGCAGGACCTCCACCGACCACTGAACAGTGGTTTAATCCAGAAAGATGATGGGAGAGTAGGTGTGCCACGGTCCGCGCTGCTCCAGGGCTTAAAAAACTCACCAAAGAGACGTCAGATTTCCATCCTTTATTCTCCTCCTCCTACGTGTTTCGGCGCCTGGCCTGGCACCTTCATCAGGGATCAAATCTCTGATGAAGGTGCCAGATAGGCGCCGAAACGCGTAGGAGGAGGAGAATAAAGGATGGAAATCTGACAGTCTCTTTGGTGAGTTTTTTAAGCCCTGGAGCAGCGCGGACCGTGGCACACCTACACTCCCATCATCTTTCCACATTTAGATCTGGTCTTCTATGTGTGGCTACTGTCACTCTGTAAAATATAACTCCAAGCACGTGGCGCAACACAAAGGGTACAACAGGGGATGAGAAAGGAAAGGAAGGCCCTGACAGTAGGGAGTGGGGGGTGGGACACCTCCTACCACAGGGTCATTTAGATGTTTTTGGTTGTCATTATGATTTAAAAAGAGAAAACACAGTAGTGTGACATTAAATGGCTCAAGGACCATTAATTGTGAGGAGATTGAGGATATGCTGACCACATTATGTCCATCTTGTCCAGAGGAGACCCAGGCAGGCTCCGATAAATCCAAGTCCCCCTAAAAAACCTTTGTAATGAAATATCTACATCAATAAAGGGAAGTCAACAAATTGATTTTGGTTTAAACAGGTTATTGAATATAACATCTACCCAAAACTCTACTAGAATGGATAGTTCCATCTTAACCATTCATTCTGACTCTCAAATAGCCAGTGGGGGACTGGGCTGGGGGACAGGGGGGAAATTGTCCCCCAGGCCCCTCTCCCACCAGCTATACAGGGCCGGCACTGCACTCTGCCACATGTCCGTTCATATTAGAAATGGCCGCGCACAGCAAACCGCTCACGGTCCTCTTTGCTGTACAATGATGCGGACGGGCTGTGCTGCGCAAGTAAATGTGTCAGTGTGCCAGGATGTCCTCATCACTGTACAACAGAAAGGACCGTGAGCAGTTTGCTCTGTGCATATTTCTAATATGGACAGTCTTGTAGTAGAGTGCAATGCCGGCCCTGTACAGCTGCTGGGAGAGCGGCCTAGGGGACAATTGCTCTCTGCCACCCGGCCCAGCCCGCCACTGCAAATACCTCTAACTCAGGTAAGAGAACCATTAATGGAAGCTCCTGTATCTACTATAAAAACCTCCGCAGAAAGTATGACCAAAATTAATACTATCAAAAAATGTAAACCCCCCCCATTGAAATATTGCCAGTGGAAGTATCTATACCTTTATCTACCACATAGACTCATGCTTAAAATGTAGCTATATTAATACCACCGCAAAATATAAATTCTTTCATAGAATTAATTTCGCCAGCGTTAGAATCTTGCAATAAAACTGTTCCACCACTCACAGGTAAAGAAACATCGCCAATATTACATCATGCAAAAAATCCACTGTTTTTTCAGTTGGCCAAGCCCGCTAACCAAAGAGAAAAAGAAACATAGGGGGATGTAGAGGAAGGGGCAGAGGGGCCACAAATTGTAGTGGAACCACAGGATCAATAAATGAGACAACAAGATCAATTATGATAAAAAAATGGATAGCGAGCACCAAAAAACAGAAGGAATTTTTTATTTATCAAGCCATACTTGGACGGCGGGAGGAGCATCATTGTAGCAGGGCTATCATTATGCCCTAACTCACCCCTCAAAGTTTTTGATCTATACCTAGATTTGGATGATTAGTTTTGAAAATTGACGCTGAAATACCATTTCCTCATAGAAGAGAGTCGTAAACCGGTAGAAAACAGCAACACCGCAGTTGAGACTAAAACTGATGTAATGGGGGAGAATTATCAGCATGTTGAGATTACAGGGAAATCTAATCAAACCAGAATTCATCATCTTTCCCCCATCTCACTCTATCAGACCTATCATTAAAGTCAATGGCTGCTCACTTTCCCCAGTCCTGCATGCTCGGTGTCTCGGGGTGATCCTCAACTCTGCCCCTCTTTCAAGCCACATATCAAGCCTGCCACCTCCTGCTGACTCCAACTCAAAAATATTTCCCGGATCCGTACATTCCTTGTCGAAGAAACGAAAAAAACACTTGTGCACGCTCTAATCTTCTCCCACCTCGACTATTGCAACCTCCTGCTCTCTGGCCTCCCCTCTAGCACTCTTGCACCACTCCAATCTATCCTAAACTCTGCTGCCCGACTAATCCACCTGTCTTCCCTCTATTTCCCAGCCTAATCTCTCTGCCAAGCCGTTCACTGGCTTCCTATTGTCCAGAGGCTCCAGTTCTAAACCCTAACTATATCATACAAAGCCATCCACAATCTGTCCCCTCCATACATCTCTGACATGGTCTCCTGGAACTTACCTACATAACCTTCAATTCTCTCAAGATCTCCTTCTCTCCTCTCCTCTTATCTCTTCTTCACACAACCGCATGCAAGACTTCTCTCCTGTTTCCCGCATACTCTGGGACTCTCTACCACAACACATCAGACTCTCGTCTACTGTGGAAAACGTCAAAAGTAACTTGAAGACCCACGTCTTCTGACACCCAATAATCCCCCCAAAAAAGATGTGGAGCCTCCACGGACCCTATTTGCATACAGAGGCATCATACCAACACATCAGTGTTATTATATAGTACCGACCTCAGACATCATACCGACATGTCAGTGTTACCATATAGTACTGATCCGAGCATCATACTGACACCTCAGTGTTACCATATAGTACTGACCCGAGACATCATACCGACATGTCAGTGTTACCATATAGTACTGACCCCAGACATCATACCGACACCTCAGTGTTAACATATAGTACTGACCCAGACATCATACCGACACATCAGTGTTATCATATAGTACTGACCTGAGGCATCATACAGACATGTCAGTGTTACCATATAGTACTGACCCGAGACATCATACCAACATGTCAGTGTTACCATATAGTACTGACCCGAGACATCATACCGACATGTCAGTGTTACCATATAGTACTGACCCGAGACATCATACCGACACGTCAGTTTTACTATATAGTACTGACCCGAGACATCATACCGACACGTCAGTGTTACCATATAGTACTGACCCCAGACATCATACCGACACGTCAGTGTTACCATATAGTACTGACCTGAGGCATCATACAGACATGTCAGTGTTACCATATAGTACTGACCCGAGGCATTATACCGACACTCAGTGTTACCATATAGTACTGACCCCAGACATCATACCGACATGTCAGTGTTACCATATAGTACTGACCCGAGACATCATACCGACATGTCAGTGTTACCATATAGTACTGACCCGAGACATCATACCGACACGTCAGTTTTACTATATAGTACTGACCCGAGACATCATACCGACACCTCAGTGTTACCATATAGTACTGACCCCAGACATCATACTGACACCTCAGTGTTACCATATAGTACTGACCCGAGACATCATACCGACACGTCAGTGTTACCATATAGTACTGACCCCAGACATCATACTGACACCTCAGTGTTACCATATAGTACTGACCCCAGACATCATACTGACATGTCAGTGTTACCATATAGTACTGACCCAGACATCATACCGACACGTCAGTGTTACCATATAATACTGACCCGAGTCATCATATCGACAAGTCAGTGTTACCATATAGTACTGACCCGAGGCATCATACCGACACTCAGTGTTACCATATAATACTGACCGAGTCATCATATCGACAAGTCAGTGTTACCATATAGTACTGACCCAAGACATCATACGACACCTCAGTGTTACCATATAGTACTGATCCGAGGCATCATACCGACACCTCAGTGTTACCATATAGTACTGACCTCAGACATCATACCGACACCTCAGTGTTACCATATAGTACTGACCCGAGACATCATACCGACATGTCATTTTTACCATATAGTACTGACCCGAGACATCATACCGACACCTCAGTGTTACCATATAGTACTGACCTGAGTCATCATACCGACACCTCAGTGTTACCATATAATGAACATGGTGACTAAAAAACCCAAAAAACAAACATGGAATTACACTTTTTTTTGTAATTTCATCACACTTGGAATTTGTTTTCCCATTTTCCTGTACACTACATGGTAAAATAAATGATTTCATCTGAAAATACAACTCGTCCAGCAAAAAACAAGCCTCATATGTCTATATTGTCAGGAAAAATAAAAAAAATAATGGCTCTTGGAAGACGGGGAGCAGAAAATGAAAAATGAAAAATTGCGAAGTCATGAAGGGGTTAAGAAGAGGTGAACAAGTTTGACTCATTTGGGGAGTTTTGTGTGATATTATGTCCAATTTGCCTTTTTCTCTCTTTTTTTTGCGTTCTTCCAATAAACACAAAGGAAATAATCATTTGTATAACAAAACATGGGGAATTACAGTAGTTTAGTGGGATAAATAGTTAATTTTCTGGAACAATTTCGATGAGTGAACACTTCCGCCATGACTGTATGTTGCGTTCTCCAGACTTCACCCCTTTGGTGACCCCACCATAATAATCACCTAAGTCTATTCACTATTCTGGACGTTTTGTTCCTAGTACTGTCAGTACATTGCAATTAGGATACATTAAGTCTATATTGAGCGTACAGCCGTCTGTCCCTGAAGTACCTATGAGCCCAGTGGTCAGTATAAGCTCATACCGGAACTGCCTGCTAACTAACAGGCTTTGAGCAGATGGCGGCACCGGTCCTGGCACCGCCCTGGCACCGGCCCTCGGCAATAAACACAATTATGTCATGTTCTACTTTTCCTTGGAATCAACATTTTCCCGAGGAGCCTCATGGAGCTGGAACGTTTCTAGATGATAATAAGACAATTAAATGACATCAGCTTTGTGACTCAAGAAATAATGTATTCCTGTATTTGGAACTTGACTTTACTTCTATATAGAGACTGTCTACGGCAGAGCAAGGGGCCATGGTTGTGTCTCTCTTCAACCCAACCTCAAACTCCCAATTCCAACATCAACAGTTGAGGAATGGTTCATTGTCCGTGTGACGATCTGAAGTTGTGGGTTGTAATAATCACATAGGAAGTTTAGTGATGTAATTATTTTTATTTGTATCCATACATGGTATTAGATCAACTCCGGGTAGATGACCACAATCCGATGCCCCCAGTCCACAAGATCAGAAACCAGCTGGCAATAATAGTCTTTAAGTTCCTCCAGATGATGGATATCACAACCGTATCACGTGTTTCCAGGTCCAGTCGGCAAGAACAGTCCTTAGGATAGTTCCTACCAGGGGCGGCTGGTTCAGCTGCACCAGGGCCCCAACCGGCTAGGGGGCCCCTCAAGCCTGCAGGGGGCCTCCAGCTGACCCCTATGACCCTGTGTCAGAGGAGAGGAGGTTAACTGAGGGAAGCTTCTTGGCTGATCCCGCCCCTCCTCTCCTCTGCCGCCCCGGCTCCCAGGACTGCAGGACTGCAATGCGCGGCTCGGCGTCATCTGTCCACCGCCCCTCTCCTCTCGCTCACATCCGCTAGCACCCCCCCCCCTTGGCTCCACACCAGCAGCTGCTGCACCAGGGCCCTCCAGGCTCAAGGTCTGCCACTGGTTCCTACAATCCAGAAGGTAGACACCATGACTGTGGCACGTGTATCCAGCTCCAGTTTCTATCCATGCGTTTCAGGACATGGCCTAGCAAAAGATCCTCTAGCTTCCAATTCACATCACCAACTGACTAACATGTGACTCCTGCCCTGTCTGCAACATGGGTACTGGGGAAACCCTCTCCAGAGAGGAGAAAAATGCACCCCCCCACCAAATGCAGCACATTGAATGGTAATGAAGTAAAAGAGACAAGGGGTGATAATGGGTGGTCCAGTGGGGCAGGTGAGGGGTTTAAGGTGTAAGCTCACCTCAATGGGTTGTGCACCCCTGCACAACCCTGGTAGAAGCCTCGGTGTCCGGGAGCCGCCGAGAATGCTGGAGTCGGGCGGTCACTTAAGTGGAAATGATGTCACCGCAGGTCTTCACTGACCTGGACTTGAAACCTCTGATTCCGTAAGGCTGCTCCTGCCGCAGAACCCTCAGAGAGGGACAAAGGCCAGGAGGTTAATGAAGTGCGGTCTGTGGAACACCGGGTGGTCGGAGGAGTGGAAAGTTTAGGAGGACAACCGATCCTATTTTACAAACCTTTATTATGGGTTAGGAATCAATGCGTTTCAGCATTGCATTACTGCCTTCTTCAGGTGATAGAAGAAGGCAGTAATCCACAGCCAAAACACATTGTCCATCCTTAGCTTTCCCTTCCTCTGACCACCCGGCGCTCCACAGACTGCACTTTAATTAACCTCCCAACAGGCTGGAAGTGGCGCTCTGGAACATCCCCTTCCCCCTTCACCTCTGTACAATAAAATCAAGGTAATAGCGATCTGTGCTAGGAAAGTCTGATAGTCTTTAGTCCATTGCCAGCTCCTCACAGTCTGGTTACCCCCCATTGAGTTGGGAGGGATAAACAAGGACCAAGTCCCAGAACCCAATAGTAAGTCCTATTTTCTTTTCTACTGAACGTAGCCTTACACACCCTTACTGCAAATTCCAAAAATCATTGTTATTGGAATTACTAACAAGACACCACCGCCATCACTGTCCTTGTTCTTCATTGACCTTTGTTTTTCTACAAATCAATGTTGTGAGACTTCAGCTTCATTTTAATACGGTGAGGAACAGATAGGAGATTTGTTCTTGTAAACTCTTATCTATGGTTTGAGCATTTTTTTGACCTTTATGGCCCCCTCCTCTGAGGACCGGGACTGTAGACAGACCTGAAGGACGTTTCGCTTGAGCGCTTGTGACCTTTTTTTGCAATCTTCATGCTGTTACGATCACAAATTGTGAAACTCCTTTGGCCTAGATGGGAAATTAAAGAAATATTCCAGATACATTGTTATAAACGTGTTTAGTAAAAAGATTTCAAGGAATAATAGATCTTATATAGAGTTTAGAGACTATGGCATCAGGCTGATAATGACACAAATTCTGAAGACACACATATATATTCCAATACAGGGTGGGATAATGCAGTAAAACAGACAGGTGACGTGAAGCAGAGAATAGAGATCAGTCTTAGAAGGGGGGAGCCTGGGAAGTAAATTCAGAGTTCTGAGATAAGAGTTTTATTGTCCTTTGATTAGTGGTTGGTCTGAGACCATCTTTTCAGTTACCAGAGACTCATCAATCTACAGCTGGAGCTAGCAGGGGTGGGATGAAGCTAGGGAGACACACTCCTATGACTAGCCTACCCATTTCAGACTCCTGCTCCCATTTTCCCGGTCCACTAAACTTTCTTGTTCTCCATGAGCTTCCTCGTCCTATATATGATCTCCCAACACAGGCATAACTATAACGGGTGCAGGGGTTGCAAAAGCCTATAGAAAAATACTAATACTAGTGAAGATTTGCAATAATTGGGGGTCTCATTGGAGCTTTCGCATCAGGACCCATGAGCTTCAAGTTACGCTCCTGCCTCCCAAGACTCACATCTGTGTCTTAGTAGTAGTTGTTTGTGCATCACAACCAGTCTGTGATCTCCAGGATGTTTCCCGTCTGCCTACAGCCTCTCCTGATTCCTGACTTCAAGGACCTCTAATACTGTCTGTGGTCTCCAAGATGTCTCCTGTCTGCCTGCGGTCTCCAGTACCTCTGCTGTTTCCAGTCTTCCGGGACCTCTGCTATCTGTCTGCAGTCTCCAGAATGACTCCTGTCTACCTACAGCCGTCAGTACCTCTTCTGTTTCCAGTCTTAAAGGACCTTGGCTACAAGTCTGTGGTCTCCAGGGCGTCTCCTGTCTGCCTGCAGCCTAAAGTACTCTGCTGTTTCCGGTATTCAGGGACCTCAGCTACCTGTCTGTGGTCTCCAGGATGTCTTTTCTTTGCCTCGACCTGCAAGTACCTCTGCTGTTCCAGTCTTCAGGAACCTCTAGTACTGTCTGTGGTCTCCAGATGCTCCTGTCTGCCTGCGTCTCAGTACCTCTGCTATTTCCAGTCTTCCAGGACCTCTGCTACTTGCTGCAGTCTCACAATGCTCCTGTTCACTGCGCTCAGTACCTCTGCTGTTTCCTAAGGTCTTTACAATGGTCTCAGTCTACCTGTCTGCAGCCTTAGTACCTTCTGCTGTTTCCGTCATTCAAGGACCTCAGCTACCTGTCTGTGGTCCCAGGATGTCTTTCTTTGCCTGCAGCCTGCAAGTACCTCTGCTGTTTCCAGTCTTCAGGGACCTCAGCTACCTGTCTGTGGTCTCCAGGATGTCTTCTCTTTGCCTGCAGTCTGCAAGTACCTCTGCTGTTACCAGTCTTCCAGGCCCTCTGTTACTTGTCCTGCGGTCTCCCAAGACATCCCCTGACTGTCTGCGGCCTTCAGTACCTCTGCTATTTCCAGTCTTCCAGACCTCTGCTACTGACGCAGTCTCTACAATGTCTCCTTGTCCACCTGCGATCTCTAGTACCTCTGCTGTTTCCTGTCTTTCAGGGCCTCAGATACCTGTCTGCAGCTTCAGTATTTTTGTTTCGTCTCAGGACTCACTACCTGTCTGTGTCCCTAGGATGTCTTCTCTTTGCCTGCACTGCTAGTACCTCTGCTGTTTCCAGTCTTCAGGGACCTCAGCTACCTGTCTGTGGTCTCCAGGATGTCTTCTCTTTGCCTGCAGCCTGCAAGTACCTCTGCTGTTACCAGTCTTCCAGACCCTCAGTTACTTGCCTGCGGTCTCAAAGACATCCCCTGACTGTCTGCGGCCTTCAGTACCTCTGCTATTTCCAGTCTTCCAGAAACTCAGCTACCTGCCTGCGTCTTCAGAATGTCTCCTTCTACCTGCGGCCTCCATACCTCTGCTGTTTCTTGTCTTTCAGGGCCTCTGCTACCTGCCTGCAGTCTTCAGTATGTCCCTTGTTGTCTCTGGCTCCCTTCCAGCTAATTCTCTGTACACATGTTTCTTTCTAGGATGTCTCCTGTCTACCTGTGGCCTCCACTACCTCTGCTGGTTTTGCTCGTCCAGGACCTCTGCTACCTGTTAGTGGTCTCTGGGACTTCTGCTACCTGTTTCCCACATTCCCCAAAGTACGTGCTGTACCAACACCCATGGCCCATGTGCCCACTTGGACCTTGAGATTTGTGGATGCATCTCTCCTGATGAGCCTAACAACATGACAGGATCCCTTTAGTAATTTTTCAGATTTTTTTAACCCTTTCCGAGGATTTTCTGTCAAGTTAAATTACATTATATGCTTATTATTACTACTATTATTATTAATAATAATAATAATAA
The DNA here is from genome assembly GCA_033576535.1 of Allobates femoralis. Lineage (NCBI taxonomy): Eukaryota > Metazoa > Chordata > Amphibia > Anura > Aromobatidae > Allobates > Allobates femoralis. Next base: position 722,502,498 of record JARQOC010000002.1, read on the forward strand.
TAATATTAATCCATTATTTATTCATTTCTTTTTAAGTTAAAAAATAAAACAGGAAAGAGTTTTTATTCTAACACTATATTAAAAAATATTTTTGGATCAATTATAAAAAAAGAGTTTATCCTTATAATTTTGATGAGCAATGATAAATTTCACAACAAAGACCTCAGTAAATAAAGAGAATAAAAACATTATAATATAATTAAATCACATAATAAAATAAATATTTTTATGAATTCTACTTTATTCTTTATCTCTTTGCAGCTCAGATTTGATGACATTTTATATCTTAATCTGTATTGGGTAAAATAGAGAGCGCAGCCTTCCTTCGTGTCCTGCCGGTTCAGTGTACCGCGGCAACATCGCAACGTCAATATTGATCAATAACCGGCACAGGTCATTAAGGATTGCTGCATCTCATCCACTGAAGCATATTCTGACGTTACGGCTCAAAATCTCCTTCTATATACACTACCGTTCAAACGTTTGGGGTCACCCAGACAATTTTGTGGCCACTCCATTACAGATAGAATACCAGCTGCCTGCTTCTTCCCTGAATAGTTCATGCATAATTTGCTTTGCTTTGCTTTGGGTCATTTTCCTATTGTAGGATGAAATTGGCTCCGATCAAGCGCTGTCCACAGGGTATAGCATGGCGTGGTAAAATGGAGTGATAGCCTTCCTTATTCAAAATCCCTTTTACCTTGTACAAATCTCCCACTTTACCAGCTCCAAAGTAACCCCAGGCCATCACATGACCTCCACCATGCTTGACAGATGGCGTCCGGCCTCTTTCAGCATCTTTTCAGTTGTTCTGTGTCTTACAAATGTTCTTCTGTGTGATCCAAACACCTCAAACTTTGATTTATCTGTCCATAACACTTTGTTCCAATCTTCCTCTGTCCAATATCTGTGTTCTTTTGCCATATTAATCTTTTCCTTTTATTAGCCAGTCTCAGATATGGCTTTTTCTTTGTCTCTCTGCCCTGAAGGCCAGCATCCCGGAGTCGCCTCTTCACTGTAGACGTTGACACTGGCGTTTGGCGGGTACTATTTAATGAAGTTGCCAGATGAGGAGCTGTGAGGTGTCGATTTCTCAAACTAGAGACTCTAATGTACTTGTCTTGTTGCTCAGTTGTGCAGCGGGGCCTCCCACTTCTCTTTCTACTCTGGTTAGAGCCTGTTTGTGCTCTCCTCTGATGGGAGTAGGACACACCGTTGTAGGAAGTCTTCAGTTTCTTGGCAATTTCTCGCATGGAATAGCCTTCATTTCTAAGAACAAGAATAGACGGTCGAGTTTCACATGAAAGATCTCTTTTTCTGATCATTTTGAGAGTTTCATAGAACAAACAAATGTAATGTTCCAGATTCTCAACTACATAGCTCAAAGAAAGGTCAATTTTATAGCTTCTCTAATCAGACAAACCGTTTTCAGCTGTGCTAACATACGTGTGCGAGGGTTTTCTAGGATTTTCTAAACATCCATTAGCCTTCTTACACAATGTACCATTAAAACACTGGAGTGGTGGTTGTTGGAAATGGGCCTTTATACAACTATGTAGATATTGCATTAAAAACCAGACGTTTGCAGTTAGAATAGTCATTTACCACATTAACAATGTATACAGTGTATTTCTGATTCATTTAATGTTAGCTTCATTGAAAAAAAATGTGCTTTTCTATCAAAAATAAGGACATTTCTAAATGATCCCAAACGTCTGAATGGTAGTGTATAACCTGGGGCTACTGGTGTAGAACAAGGAATTTGTGCCCCTACCCTTCTTCTGATTTATATTTTTTATTATTTTTTGACAGAAACAGCAAAAGAGTTATAAAAATGCATCATGGGGTTGTACCCAGGGAAAAACAACAACAGGTGCAGGGGTTGCAATCACACCCGTGATCCTGGAGCCTGAGGGGCCCCAAAAGTCCCTTTGGCCTTTAGAAAAAGACTATTGTGGCGCCCCTACGGATCCAGTTGCCACAAAGGTACTGCACCCTTGTTAGGGTGTAGTATCGCACTCACTGTTAGAGGGGGGTACAGAACGGTACAGGGACACACAGATCACACTAGGAACGATTGTAGTGGGGTTGGGTGGTGAAGGAAGTAGTTAGAGGGAGCACCTGGGAGGAGTCAGGTCAGAAAGAACACACATAGATGACGTGGGACACGTGACAAGGGGTATAAAAAGGGCGAGAAATATCTAGAACACAGGAGATGACAGTGAGAAGAGAGACAATTGAACAGAAAGAGAGTGACCTGCTGAGTAGAGACCGTTGAACACCAAGGTCGAGTTGGAGGGCAGCTAGAGAATAAACGCCTGAGAAGTGTCCAGAGGACTGGATCAAGTGGGAGCTTGTCCTAAGGCCGAACCCTAGAGCAGAACATCACTCAAGTGGCTTTGGGAGAAGGAGGGAGTCCCAGAGGCATGGGAAGTGAGCAATCCACCTGTGGGTCTCGTATCCATTGTCAGGCACAGGCAAGTGGAGGGACTAGGCGGCAGGGGACACCGGAACCCAAAAGACTAGTGGAGAAGACCAGGCTCAGCTAGAAACCCAGAGGCTGTGTGACACTTTCATGGTGACTCAACTGCGCACATCAGCTGAAAAGATGGCAACCATAGGGCTAAGGGGAGACACTGCAGGGGAACGCCTAGGAAAAGCCCACAGTCACTGGCTCAGAGCTCTGTGAAGCGAGGCGCAAGGTAGGACAGGCAAGGCAAGCGACGTGTGAGACGACCTGGAAAGGACAGAGAAGGGGTGCTGGTTATGTACCATCATACTATTCGGGAGTAGCTGGATCCCTGCCTCCAAGAACCCAGTACATAGCGGGCTGCTGCACAAAGACTGTGTGTAATACAACTAAAGACTGCAGCCCGCTGTGTCTGTGAACTGTCTTACACGTCAAAAGCACCAGAAACACAACTACCAACTCACTCAGGTACCTTCAGCTACCCTAGGGGTCATCCCTACCCATACATTGCTGCCTCCCAACCATCGGCCTCTAGGAAGACTGTCGAGCGGCGGAGGCCATCTATAGCTGCAACCTGCGCATAGCGTCACATATAAACTAACAAGTATCCCCAGGTCCAGTTATCCCTGCCCAGAATGAACCCTCCACGCCAGATCCCTACCCCTAAGAGAGTGAACCATCCACACCGAAATTTTAATGACACCGCCAGGGTCACGGAGCCGGGTCTCGGTCCCTGTGATCCCTGTGATGAAGCATCAAGAAGGCCCGGTTCCGAGTATCCTAAGGCACTGGAGGGACGTGTCTCTATTGTGATTAAAGATTTGCAATAATTTGGGGCCCCAGTTGAGCTTTCACATTGGGGCCCATGAGCTTCAAGTTACACCACTGGTTGCAGCAGATGTTGCAGACTATATGGATGTGTATACGATTAAATCAGCCATCATGCAGGGAAAGATACGGGCTCACCATTTGAACCCGCACCAAAGGCAAGGTGTCACGCGCTTAGATGGCACTGACATTGCTGGATGCTGCTGTGTATGTGGTTTGTCTTTAAGAGCTGCATGGTTGATGGTTGTGAAGGTCTTTGCCTCCTGTGGTGTGCTTCAGAACTGCAGTCACTATTATGCTCAACTGCTGGTTCAGTATTTAATGTGTGACTCACCTGGAATCCCCTCCCACGGGCTTTAAATAGCCTTCCCTCTCCTCTGTCAGGTGCTGCTGATAGCTATGTGCTCTAGGTCTTGGTGCTGTGCTGATGCTTAGCTGCTGGGCTAAAGTCTTTCCTTGGGAGAAGCTGTGATTCCTGACCTGTGGGTGGAGGTAGGGGCCCTCAGCCTAGGGCTAATCAGGAGTTTTAGGGTACAGGGTGGCAGCTCAGAACTCCTCACCATCAGAGGTACCTCCGAGATCAGGGCGAGCCAGGGACCCCTGCATCAGGGTCAGATTAGGCTCTCCTAACCCCCTTTTGCCAATTTCACCTACCTGTTACCTGATTCCCTTACCTCCCAAGCGTGACACAAGGAGAACACGTAAATATACATCAGATGTCGTGAAAAGGTTAATAAACCAATTAGGTTTTCCAAGCACACAAATCCATATTTTTACCCCCTTTTCCCACCCATCATTTAATGTCTATTTTGAAATCATCTCTTCTTTCATTATCTGCTGTTTCTGTAGTTTTGGACAGAGCTGGTGGCTCCAAACCCTAATGAGATGAGACATGGCCCCGAGTCTCTCATGTACTTTCCTAAAACACAATTGCCATTAGAGGAAATTAAATAAAAAAAAAAAACGTAGGCGCTTTGAAGTAATGAAAGAAAAACTAAACAGAAAATGTACGAAGACTGGAGAAAAGCAAAAAAAGCACTGGCAAATGTTATGTTAAACAGAACTGGACATAGAAATATGGGATATTTTTTTAACCTGGAGTAAATGCCGCCGCACTCCTGAATCCGGCGTTGTTTTCCTTTTGTTTCTACGCCTCTCCGTTCCTGAGATATGGCTGTTTTCCCCCTGTATATAAATCTACTCTTGTTAGCCAAGCAGGCGTATTCTTCAGGATAACCATTTAAGCCACTCCCTCTTGGCTGACAAGGTCAGATTTATATACAAGCTACCGTCACGTGTTGACTGCTCTGCAGTCCGTGTGTACTTTACATGGAAGCATAAATCCATTGGCACATTTAGTGTTAATGTCAGCAGCTGATGCTGTTTATGGTCTATCCCCAGCCATTCCCTGCCAACAGGTGTCGCTGATAGAGTTTAGTCTTTGCAAGACCTGGAGCTAAGAAGACATATGTGCTTCATGCTGAAGCCTTGGTGTTTTCCTTCTGTTGGAAGTTGATATGCTTCCCGATCAGAGGATGGGGGTGAGGGTGTCTTAGCCTAAGGCTGATTAGGAGCAAAGGGCAAGGGTGGCGGCCCGGGCGTCCTCACCATTAGAGGTAATTCTCGGAACAGGTTGAGTTACGGAACCCCAGTTTAAGGGTCAGACTAGCTCCCATGATCACCTTTCACCTGTCTTACCATCCTGCTTCCTTTAATGTTGTACCACCCTGTGTGACAGCTACCTACTGCTAACCAATGTCATCAATCCTCACCGTCCTCCACCTTCAACTTTGCATTGGATTTTGGAAATATAAATACTCATATTGGAGCAGATGTCTCTGTCTCTCTCATAGCAGAAAAAAATAATATAAAGCCAGATTTTGTCTTTAATATGTATTCTTTCTCCTAAACGCTGCTGTTGTCCTGAATCCTACGTTGTTTTTTTTTTGTCTCTACGCCTCTCCCTTCCTGAGATATGGCCTTTTTTCACCTGTATAAAAATTCTGGTCTTGTCAGCCAAGTGGGCGTGGCATTCAAAGGTTCTGCCTCCTTGGCTAACAAGAGTAGATTTATATACAGCGGAAAAGGGGCTATATCTCCAGAAGGGAGAGGCGTAGAAACAAAAGAAAAACTACGATGGATTCAGGAGAACGGCGGCATTTAGGATAAAAAACATATTAAGGGCAAAATCTATCTGGATTTATTTTGTTGTTTCTCTGCTGTGAGAGACAGAAACATCTACTCCAATCTGAGTACGGACAAAGAGTATTAATACTTACAAAACCCAATAGAAGGTGGAGGATGGCGAGAATTGATGACACCAGAAAGCAGTAGGTAGCCTGTATAGAAATTGGATCTTGTTAGCCAAGAGGGCGTGGCTTAAATGTTTTATATACAGGGGAAAAGGGCAATATCTCAGGAAGGGAGAGGCGTAGAAACAAAAGAAAAACAACGCCGGATTCAGGAGAACAGCAGCATTTGAGTGAAAATAAGAAACATATAAAAGGCAAAATCCGGCTTTATATTATTTTTTCTCTGGTGTGAGAGTATTTATACATAAAAATCCCAATGGAAGGGAAAAGGCATAGGATGGCGAGGATTGATGACACCAGAAAGTATAGGTATCTTGTATATAAATCTGGTCTTGTTGGCCAAGAGGGAGTGGCATCAAATGCTTATCCTGAGGGATACGCCTCCTTGGCTAACAAGAGCAGATTTTAATGCAGAGTTTAAAACAGTGAACATGTGAACAGTGGACGTGACAGTTTATTTCCCTTGCTGCGTGGTTGTCGTATGTAAATGAGTAGTGATAATTACATAGATTATAGGATGATCATCCGGGTATTAGGTCGCGGCGTGCGGTAGGGTATTATTAAATATCCATTGCCCGCCGGAAGGTGACATTTTACAGAGGCCGTAAAGAGGTTTTAATGCTTTTATGATATTCCAGTAAATATAATCGGCGTCAATCACAATACAATGAAGCAATAAGGAAAATCAGAATGCAGAGACGGGTTGTTCTCAGTGATTAATATGTGTTCAATGCAGAGAATGCAGAGAACACAATGTTACTCCAGAGGCAGGCAGGATTCCTGAATATTCATCTACACGGCACAACATTACTTATTCCTTTATGTATTCGTGTAGTATATGTAAATGTCAAAAACAGCCTGACTTTGTTGTCCACCAGAGGGCGCTAGTTTGCATTTTCCTTTGCAAGTCCTCAGTCAGAGGGGGATCATGGGTGTCGGGCAAGGAATTATGGGTTGTGGCAGAAGTCGGGGGGCACTACTGCTGCTGGAATCACCAAGGGGCAATAATAGAAGTGCTTTGGCTTGTTTGGTCTGCTGTGGTGAACAATAAGAATGTTATAATTGTGGTGGCCAGGGCGTACATAGCAATGTATCATCACCTGGGGGATTTGGGGCTGCGGCCGTGTTCTGTGTGCACTGCGGATGGCGGCACAGGTCTTACCTGCAGTGGGCCCACCGGGGGTCTGCCCGGAGCCCCGGCAGGCCAGACCAACACTAATGATACCCCTACAGTGAATTCTTTCACAGTGCGCTCCACACACAGTATGATGACCCAACTGTACCTCCCTCTTCTATCCCGGCAATAAATGGTGACCCCAACACAGTATGATCCCCAGCTGTGACCCCCACACAGCCCTCCATGCAGTACAATGGCCCCTACTATCCCTCCAAATAGTATAATGGCCTCCACACAGTCCTCCGTACAGTATAATGCCTCTCAAATAGCCCTGCAAACAGTATAATGAACCCCACACAGCTCTCTGCACAGTATAATGGCCTCCACACAGTATGATAGATCCCTCACAGCCCTCCATACAGTATGATGGACATCACACAGTCCTTTAACAGTATAATGGCCCGCACACAGCCCTCTATACAGTATGATGGACATCACACAGTCCTTAAACAGTATAATGGCCCACACACAGCCCTCTTACAGTATGATGGACACCACACAACCTCCACACTGTATAATTGTTTGCATACAGTATAATGCACATCAAACAGCCTTTCAGAAAGTATAAAAGCCTCCACAAAGCCTTCTATATAGTACAATAGCCCCCATAGTCCTCCATATACAATAAAAGCCTCCACAAAGCCTTCTATATAGTACAATAGCCCCCATAGTCCTCCATATACAATAAAAGCCTCCACAAAGCCTTATATATAGTACAATAGCCCCCATAGTCCTCCATATACAATAAAAGCCTCCACAAAGCCTTCTATATAGTACAATAGCCCCCATAGTCCTCCATATACAATAAAAGCCTCCACAAAGCCTTCTATATAGTACAATAGCCCCCATAGTCCTCCATATACAATAAAAGCCTCCACAAAGCCTTCTATATAGTACAATAGCCCCCATAGTCCTCCATATACAATAAAAGCCTCCACAAAGCCTTATATATAGTACAATAGCCCCCATAGTCCTCCATATACAATAAAAGCCTCCACAAAGCCTTCTATATAGTACAATAGCCCCCATAGTCCTCCATATACAATAAAAGCCTCCACAAAGCCTTCTATATAGTACAATAGCCCCCATAGTCCTCCATATACAATAAAAGCCTCCACAAAGCCTTCTATATAGTACAATAGCCCCCATAGTCCTCCATATACAATAAAAGCCTCCACAAAGCCTTCTATATAGTACAATAGCCCCCATAGTCCTCCATATACAATAAAAGCCTCCACAAAGCCTTCTATATAGTACAATAGCCCCCATAGTCCTCCATATACAATAAAAGCCTCCACAAAGCCTTCTATATAGTACAATAGCCCCCATAGTCCTCCATATACAATAAAAGCCTCCACAAAGCCTTCTATATAGTACAATAGCCCCCATAGTCCTCCATATACAATAAAAGCCTCCACATTGCCTTCCATAAAGGGTACTGCACTCTCCATAGTGCTCTATATAGTATAATCCATTCTGCATAGTCCTCTATATATTATAGTCCACCCCATTGTCCTCCGTATATTATAATATGCCCTCTATAGTCCTCCATATATTATAATATACCCCCATGGTCCTCCATATACAATAAAGGCCTCCACATTGCCTTCCATAAAGGGTACTGCACTCTCCATAGTCCTCCATATAGTATACTCCACTCTGCATAGTCCTCTATATATTAAAGTGCAGCCCATAGTCCTCCATATATTATAATGCACCCCATAGTCCTCCATATAGTAAAGAGCACCCCATAGCCCTCCATATAGCAAAATGCAACCCTCATAGTCCTTAACATAGTATAACTTTGTACTCACTCATTTGAAAATAAATACATAATATAAATACTCACCTCTCCTTGGTCCCCCGCTGCTCTGGTTTCGGCAGCAACCATTCTGCAGCTGTGCAGCTGACATCAATGTGCCCTGTTGTACTGATATGTCAGATCTCACAAAGCAAGAAAATGATGGAGGAGGGAGCGGACAACAGACAACTCCCTCTTTCATCACTGCTTTCAACTGTATTAGTGGCCGCAATCCTGATACAGTTGAAAGTGTGATGGTCGGACTGGACTTCCCTCGACTCACGGACCTTACCTACCGCCATTGACATTACGGCTGTTACAGGGCATTTTGGACATTACTGTTATTTGAGGTATTATAGGAATAAGTAAAAGAAAGACAGCGCAGAATAGGGTCTTATCTGTGGATAAAATATTTCTATCACAGGGGATGCTCTAACCTGTTAGGGTTGTGAGAGCCACAACCACTTTGCTGCCGCGAACCACCAAGACCATAGAATGGACATGTGGAAAGGAAGTGCTTGAAATTTTACCACCGTCTTCACTCCTTTCCACGTGTCCATTTGAGGTATTATGACTGATGACACTGTAGTAACATGGCAGTCTAATGGCAACCACTGTGGGGGCCAATTATCTTCTATGCCAGACTACTAGATTAAAGGATTATTCTCAAAATAATTATCCCCTATCTCTTAGGATATAGAATAACTTGCTGATCACTGGGGACCCCAATTAATCTTAATAATGGGGATCTTGAATCATGAAAAGGGATCTCGGTATCGTCAACCAGAATGTTGAACATGTTTATCCGCCACTCCATTCATTGTCTATGGAGTTGTCAAAAATAGGCACATACAGTGCACCAACAGTTCCATAGACCATTTTCAGGATGGTTTGTGGTTCCAGCGGTTGGGTTATTTTTACGAATAACCCTTCAATCACACCAACCGACTATGTTGTAAGGGGCCGGTTTATGTTGCAGAGGCAGTGGCCTGCTGCAGTGTAAAACCAGATAGTTTCTCTGGGACTTGTAGTTTCTGAAATCTTATGTATTATATCGAGGGCTGGTTTTACAGGTTAGTCAGAGGGTTGGGCGGGTCTGACCATCCACATACCTCCCATGGGTGTGTCTCAGCAGATATCAGGTGATTGATTCTGGGTCACATGTCTGTGATGTAAGCAAGGTCCTGCAAGTGTGCTGGACATGCTGTGAAGTCCATGTGTGTTTGGAGCATGCCAGAGCTGAAAACCATGTATGGAGCTGTGAATGGTAATGGACTTTATATGGACTAGGTGATCATGTTGCAGAATAGACAATGAAAGGCTCATACATCTGATGTAAGTCTATGGAGCATAATGAACTTCTGCTATCTCGACGACTGGTAACCTGAGTGAGTCTCCTATCATAAAGCGTTTACCGCACCCTTTAAGGCATATTCTGTTTTTCGACATCCTTACAATTCTAGAAATACAGAGTTTCCCCTATTTCTTTCATTCTGACCACAGTCAGAAGCTTAACAGGAAAGAATGGCGGTAAGTAACTCAGAAGGGAGTAATGAAGAAAACCAAGAACGGGACGTCTACGATAAATAGAAATGTGTCACCGAACCTCACGCACATCACAATAATAGACTTCAGAGCAGATGGGAAGAAATAATCGCCATCCACACGGTATACTGTAACTGCAGCCCGGGGAAGTTAACACCGCGCCATTATATATTCATCTGCAGCTCTTACATCTTATTTCACAGAAAAGACTGAGTGAGCGGCGTCTATTCAGGTCAATACTCCACCGAGGTGCATGAAAGGCTCTATTCACTGCATAGCGCTTTTTTTTTCATGTGTATTACTGTTCTTCAGCCTTTACATGCTCCATTAATGTTACATTATTTATAAACAGGAGAACAGAAAACTCTGAGTCACCACCGCGCATTCAGCAATGGCAGGAGAGACTACCATAACCCAAATCCGGGTGAACTCCTAAATAGTCCAGGTGTCTCCCTACAATAAAGAAGCGCTCAAGGACGGCAGTCATTACACCTAGAGAAGAGCAATTGGCGTGAGTTATATTGTGGTCCTCCATATAGTATAATGCACTCCCATAGTCCTCCATATAGTATAATGCACTCCCATAGTCTCCCATATAGTATAATACACTCCCATAGTCCCCCATAAAGTATAATGCACTCCCATAGTCCTCCATATAGTATAATGCACTCCCATAGTCCTCCATATAGTATAATGCACTCCCATAGTACCCCATATAGTATAATACACTCCCATAGTCCCCCATAAAGTATAATACACTCCCATAGTCCCCCATAAAGTATAATGCACCTGATAGTCCTCCATATAGTATAATTCACTCCCATAGTACCCCATATAGTATAATACACTCCCATAGTCCTCCATATAGTATAATGCACCCCATAGTCCCCCATAAAGTATAATGCACCCCATAGTCACCCATATAGTATAATGCACTCCCATAGTCCCCCATATAGTATAATACACTCCCATAGTCCCCCATAAAGTATAATGCACCTGATAGTCCTCCATATAGTATAATGCACTCCCATAGTCCCCCATATAGTATAATGCACCCCATAGTCATCCATAAACTATAATGCACCCCATAGTCCTGCATAAAGTATAATGCACCACATAGTCCTCCATATAGTATAATGCACTCCCATAGTCCTCCATATAGTATAACTAGGAAAAAGGCCCGATGCTATCGCATCGGGAGTCTGGTCATATAAAGATGGGGGGGCGGGGTATTGGCATTGGGGGCATTAGGTGTGACTTGAGCCTGTGGGGTGTGAGCAGGGGCAGTGTGGGGAGTGAGGGCATGTGGGGGGGGGGTAAGAGGGGTGAGCAGGGGCAGTGTGGGCAGGTGAAAGGGATAAATAGCAGCAGTGTGGGGTGAGTGGGGGCATGAGGAGGGGCAGTGTGTGTGATTGGGGTTAAGCAGGGGCAGTGTGTCCTCTTCTTCATTGTAGTAACGTCAGTTGTGGAGGGGGGGGGTGGTGGTAGCAGACTGCAGGGCGGCGGGCCTGCAGGCTGGAATAAGAGTGCGGCGGTGGCAGCGGCGGCGGCCTGAGAGTGACGGGCGCAGCGGCAGTGAGGTGTGATGAAGGGGGGCGCTGATGGTGCCGGCGGCCCCTTCAGTAATAGTGCTCCCCCGGGCTGCGGCGGGCGGCGGGTGGCAGGCGGAGGGCGGTGGGCACACATGGTGGCTTACCGTGCCTGCGGCGGGGCTGGAGGCTGGAAAGCGAGTGCGGCGGCGGCATCAGAGCGGTGGTGGAGGCAGCAGCGTGCAGGGGTGTGCAGAGAGGCGCCGCCAGTCAGCTGGGAGCCGAAATATGGCGGCGCTTCTGGGGTAGGCAGCCATAATCATCAGTTTAGCGCAGGCGCCCTTGGCCCATAGCGGCACAGTGGCCGGAAGCGCTAAACTGATGATTATGTATAGAGATGCACTCCCATAGTCCTCCATATAGTATAATGCACTCCCATAGTCCCCCATAAAGTATAATGCACCCCATAGTCCTCCATATAGTACAATGCACTCCCATAGTCCCCCATAAAGTAGAATGCACCCCATAGTCCTCCATATAGTATAATGCACTTCCACAGTCCTTCATATAGTATAATGCACTCCCATAGTCCTCCATATAGTATAATGCACTCCCATAGTCCCCCATAAAGTATAATGCACCCCATAGTCCTCCATATAGTACAATGCACTCCCATAGTCCCCCATAAAGTAGAATGCACCCCATAGTCCTCCATATAGTATAATGCACTTCCACAGTCCTTCATATAGTATAATGCACTCCCATAGTCCTCCATATAGTATAATGCACTCCCATAGTCCCCCATAAAGTATAATGCACCCCATAGTCCTCCATATAGTACAATGCACTCCCATAGTCCCCCATAAAGTAGAATGCACCCCATAGTCCTCCATATAGTATAATGCACTTCCACAGTCCTTCATATAGTATAATGCACTCCCATAGTCCTCCATATAGTATAATGCACTCCCATAGTCCCCCATAAAGTATAATGCACCCCATAGTCATCCATATAGTATAATGCACCCCCTTAGTCCTCTATATAGTATAATGCACCCCTTTAGTCCTCTATATAGTATATTAAGTCAGCACAGGCAAAGTAGCGGTCAGAGTGTCGCTGTATAACACAGGTCTTCCAAAGACTCCTGGCTGTGCCACAGTAGTGTAGGACTTACTCCTATAATTCAGCCTGCCAAATCCTGCATGACTCTGATGAATATATTCAGTGCAAATTGAATACGGTAATTGAATTGATCAGTAAGGGGCTCTCCCAAAAAAGATTGTCTCCCCCCAGCTTGCCCCCCATCTCTCTCCAGCCACTGCCTGTGCTCAGATTAGCTCTTCTGTCTCCTATCCTCTTTTGTTTCCAAGACTCCAGTGCTGTCTTTTACCAACAGGTAGCACACAGTCACATGAAATGCAACACACAGATTAATGTCAAAGACATATGTTGGCCCCCGCGTGGGACCTAACGAAGAAAGGTAGAACCAGAAGGCCGGAAACAGTTACCAGAATCCAGCAAAATTGTGGTTGGCTGGGTGCTACTTTTCTGGAATTTATGTTAAAAGAATTGCAATGTAATGTAATTCTGGCAAATCCAAACTTTTCAGTAAGTTTGAAATCAATTTTAGTGTCATTATTAGTTACGAGTGAGCACTACTACGCTCGGGTGCTCAGTACCCGTAATGAGCAGTTGGACATCCGGACCGGAGTGACTCAAGTAGCCGTGTATAATGGAAATCAATCAGAAACTCAAGCATTTTTCTGAGTACAAATGTATTAATCTCCATCCACTGAGATTGACTGACAGCTGCAGCTTGTAGTGAGCAGCGTGAGATCTCAGTAGCAGCTTGGAGGAGGAAAACTGAGAATATGTCAATCAGTATTGGTAGGTAAGACTGAGCAACAGGGAGGAGGAACACTGAAGAGCTATCAATCAGGCTAGGTGGGGTAATATTTAGCTGCAGAAGGGAGGAGGAACACTGAGGAGCTGTCAATCATGATAGGTAGGCAGGGAATTAGCAGGAGGGAGGAGGAACACTGAGGAGCTGTCAATCATGTGGGATAGGAAGAGATTCAGAAACAGGTTGGAGGAGAAAAACTGAGAATCTGTCAATCAAGCTTGGTAGGTGAAATTCAGCAGCAGGTAGGAGGGGCAATGAGGAGCTGGCAATCATGGTAGGTAGGCAGAACTTTTGCAGCAGGGAGGAGGGACACTGAGGAACTGATAATCATGTTAGGTAGGCAAGGATTTAGCAGCAGGGAGGAGGTACACTGAGGAACTGATAATTATGATAGGCAGGCAGGGATTTAGCAGCAGGGAGGAGCCATTGGCTAGGGGGGTAAGAATTAGCAGCAGCAGAGAGGAGGAACACTGAGGAGTAGTCAATCAAGCTAGGTGGGAGGAAATTGAATGTACGTAGTCAGAAGGATCATACAGTCATTCTGACATTGATTTCAAGTACATCTTCCTCGTTCAGACTAAGATCTATGTATTAATGTTTGCAGGTTATATCCCTGTTGCACGAAAAAGGAGTGACCTGTGGTGAAACAAGCTCTTTGGCCCTCACTACTCATTCACTTTCCCTAAGTCCAGCATTATTATTGTGGAATTGCGCTTGCAGATATCAGTCACCGGCACGATCCCAGTGGTTGAGATGATGGTGAATCTTATCAGAGCTTTTAGACCACTTTTCTCTACTTGCAACAGAGTAATAGTCTGATGATAGTGTGCTGATGACCTTAAAGGGGTTGTCCTGGATTATAATACATTGCTATGTCCACAGCCATTTAATTCAATCAGATGAAGCTGCGATACCAGACACAACCTATGAACCAGGGTGGCGCTATTTTCAGATTATTTGTGACGTTCTAGTTCTTGACTATTAATTTTCTATCTGCAGAGTAATATCCAGTTTTATTTGCCTTCTTCGTGTGCCTCACGACACCTCAGTCTTCAGTTTTTGGCTTGTTTCAGTTTCTCCTTTGTTATAAGCTGTTTGCATAGTTAATTTGACACATTTAAGTTTCAGAACCTCTGCAATGATAAAGACTCCAATTAAGTAACTAATCGCGGTCCCCCGCGGGTCCTATTAATTGTTCATTGATATCGTACATGCCAGGATGGAGTCTACACAGTGACGCTCCACCGGGGGAAATCCTTGTGCCTTAACTAGATAAGATGGATTCAGATATCACCCGGAAAGAGAAGATCCACACACCACTGCAGAATAATGAAACTCATCACTGTAAAATCCTGTACCTTCCAGTGATAAAGTCTGATTGACAGCTCCTCAGTGTCCCTCCTCCCTAATGGTAAATCTCCACCCATCTAGTCTGATTGACAGCTCCTCAGTGTCCCTCCTCCCTGATGGTGAATCTCCACCCATCTAGTCTGATTGACAGCTCCTCAGTGTCCCTCCTCCCTAATGGTGAATCTCCACTCATCTAGTCTGATTGACAGCTCCTCAGTGTCCCTCCTCCCTGATGGTGAATCTCCACTCATCTAGTCTGATTGACAGCTCCTCAGTGTCCCTCCTCCCTAATGGTGAATCTCCACTCATCTAGTCTGATTGACAGCTCCTCAGTGTCCCTCCTCCCTAATGGTGAATCTCCACTCATCTAGTCTGATTGACAGCTCCTCAGTGTCCCTCCTCCCTAATGGTGAATCTCCGCTCATCTAGTCTGATTGACAGCTCCTCAGTGTCCCTCCTCCCTAATGGTGAATCTCCACTCATCTAGTCTGATTGACAGCTCCTCAGTGTCCCTCCTCCCTAATGCTGAATCTCCACTCATCTAGTCTGATTGACAGCTCCTCAGTGTCCCTCCTCCCTAATGGTGAATCTCCACTCATCTAGTCTGATTGACAGCTCCTCAGTGTCCCTCCTCCCTAATGCTGAATCTCCACTCATCTAGTCTGATTGACAGCTCCTCAGTGTCCCTCCTCCCTAATGGTGAATCTCCACTCATCTAGTCTGACTGACAGCTCCTCAGTGTCCCTCTTCCCTAATGGTGAATCTCCACCCATCTAGTCTGATTGACAGCTCCTCAGTGTCCCTCCTCCCCGATGCTGAATCTTCGCTCATCTAGTCTGATTGACAGCTCCTAAATGTCCTTCCTCCCCGATGCTGAATCTCTGCTCATCTAGTCTGATTGACAGCTCCTCAGTGTCCCTCCTCCCCGATGCTGAATCTCCACTCATCTAGTCTGATTGACAGCTGCTCAGTGTCCCTCCTCCCCGATGCTGAATCTCTGCTCATCTAGTCTGATTGACAGCTCCTCAGTGTCCCTCCTCCCTAATGGTGAATCTCCACCCATCTAGTCTGATTGACGACAGCTCCTCAGTGTCCCTCCTCCCTAATGGTGAATCTCCACTCATCTAGTCTGATTGACAGCTCCTCAGTGTCCCTCCTCCCTGATGGTGAATCTCCACTCATCTAGTCTGATTGACAGCTCCTCAGTGTCCCTCCTCCCTAATGGTGAATCTCCACTCATCTAGTCTGACTGACAGCTCCTCAGTGTCCCTCTTCCCTAATGGTGAATCTCCACCCATCTAGTCTGATTGACAGCTCCTCAGTGTCCCTCCTCCCCGATGCTGAATCTTCGCTCATCTAGTCTGATTGACAGCTCCTAAATGTCCTTCCTCCCCGATGCTGAATCTCTGCTCATCTAGTCTGATTGACAGCTCCTCAGTGTCCCTCCTCCCCGATGCTGAATCTCCACTCATCTAGTCTGATTGACAGCTGCTCAGTGTCCCTCCTCCCCGATGCTGAATCTCTGCTCATCTAGTCTGATTGACAGCTCCTCAGTGTCCCTCCTCCCTAATGGTGAATCTCCACCCATCTAGTCTGATTGACGACAGCTCCTCAGTGTCCCTCCTCCCTAATGGTGAATCTCCACTCATCTAGTCTGATTGACAGCTCCTCAGTGTCCCTCCTCCCTGATGGTGAATCTCCACTCATCTAGTCTGATTGACAGCTCCTCAGTGTCCCTCCTCCCTAATGGTGAATCTCCACTCATCTAGTCTGATTGACAGCTCCTCAGTGTCCCTCCTCCCTGATGGTGAATCTCCACTCATCTAGTCTGATTGACAGCTCCTCAGTGTCCCTCCTCCCTAATGGTGAATCTCCACTCATCTAGTCTGATCGACAGCTCCTCAGTGTCCCTCCTCCCTAATGGTGAATCTCCACTCATCTAGTCTGATTGACAGCTCCTCAGTGTCCCTCCTCCCTAATGGTGAATCTCCACTCATCTACTCTGATTGACAGCTCCTCAGTGTCCCTCCTCCCTAATGCTGAATCTCCACTCATCTAGTCTGATTGACAGCTCCTCAGTGTCCCTCCTCCCTAATGGTGAATCTCCACCCATCTAGTCTGATTGACAGCTCCTCAGTGTCCCTCCTCCCTGATGGTGAATCTCCACTCATCTAGTCTGATTGACAGCTCCTCAGTGTCCCTCCTCCCTAATGGTGAATCTCCACTCATCTAGTCTGATTGACAGCTCCTCAGTGTCCCTCCTCCCTAATGGTGAATCTCCACTCATCTAGTCTGATTGACAGCTCCTCAGTGTCCCTCCTCCCTGATGGTGAATCTCCACTCATATAGTCTGATTGACAGCTCCTCAGTGTCACTCCTCCCCGATGCTGAATCTACGCTCATCTAGTCTGATTGACAGCTCCTCAGTGTCCCTCCTCCCTAATGGTGAATCTCCACTCATCTAGTCTGATTGACAGCTCCTCAGTGTCCCTCCTCCCTAATGGTGAATCTCCACTCATCTAGTCTGATTGACAGCTCCTCAGTGTCCCTCCTCCCTAATGGTGAATCTCCACTCATCTAGTCTGATTGACAGCTCCTCAGTGTCCCTCCTCCCTGATGGTGAATCTCCACTCATCTAGTCTGATTGACAGCTCCTCAGTGTCACTCCTCCCCGATGCTGAATCTACGCTCATCTAGTCTGATTGACAGCTCCTCAGTGTCCCTCCTCCCTGATGGTGAATCTCCACTCATCTAGTCTGATTGACAGCTCCTCAGTGTCCCTCCTCCCTAATGGTGAATCTCCACTCATCTAGTCTGACTGACAGCTCCTCAGTGTCCCTCCTCCCTAATGGTGAATCTCCACTCATCTAGTCTGATTGACAGCTCCTCAGTGTCCCTCTTCCCTAATGGTGAATCTCCACCCATCTAGTCTGATTGACAGCTCCTCAGTGTCCCTCCTCCCCGATGCTGAATCTCTGCTCATCTAGTCTGATTGACAGCTCCTCAGTGTCACTCCTCCCCGATGCTGAATCTACGCTCATCTAGTCTGATTGACAGCTCCTCAGTATCCCTCCTCCCCGATGCTGAATCTACGCTCATCTAGTCTGATTGACAGCTCCTCAGGGTCCCTCCTCCCTGCTGCTGTTGAGATGTCACACTAACAGAACAACCAGAACCCAAAGTTCAGCTGTCAGTTTTGTTGGGTGAGTGGAGACTAAATACAGTCGGTCTCATGAGACCTTTCACTCTTCAAATGAATAATGTTAAGATGAGATACAATGCTCCTCTCAATGTGAGGACTATACAACCACGTTCGACTTTATTTGCATAGTAAGTACACCGGCTTCATCTAGAAATGTTTGCAGTCTGTAATGTAAAGTCTGCTGGCAGATCCACCTTAAGTAAGGTCATTCAAGAGTGAACCACAAAGGGGGCTAATATGGGGTGTCAAACATGTCGTAGCCCATTCATCTCCATTTAGTCTCCATACACCAAAGTACACTAAGAGAATGTAAAACTCCACCAGAAAGGACACAGGACTGAAGGTTCATGGTGACCTGCGACATTCTAAGAATGATTAATTTGACTTTATAATTTACCCTTTTTCGGCAATAACCTGCCATTAATCCGAGGCTCCACTGGGGCCGAAGAACGAACTGTTCCCACCTCAAATTTCTACATAATAATGTCAAAAGTGGGAAAAAGCGATTAAAGATGTCGAAAGCATTTTAGTTTTTTCCCCTCTAAATTTTTGCTAAAGAGGTTTTCTATATTTCTTTGCTTGCATTCTTGGTGTTGTTTGGCTACAATACATGTTTAATAAAGTTAGTTTCATTCACAACAACTGTTATTGATGTTCTAGCTTTAATCCTTCTGGTCTGCAGACCGGAATCGGACCAACTGAGCAGGGCACGTCACTGGTGGGGGTGGGGCTGCCTCTCGGTGAGTGACAGCTGTCTGGGCACACATGACCAGATCACACTTCACTCTTATCTCAGCCCCCAACAGTGATGTGCCCTGCTCAGTTGGTCCAATTCCGGTCTCCAGACAAAAACAATAAAAGGTATTTATGAGCCTCTTAGAGATCAGCTTACATGAGCAGAGTAGATAGCAGAAGTATATTGGGAAAGTGTTAGATAGGCAAAAGAAAGGGAATCGCAATAGTAGTGGAAAGCCCTTTAAGGGTATAATTTTGCCGGTTTGTTGCTGTTACACCCCAGACTAGGGTGCGCCCGGATACAGTGCATGACCGTGACCAGATCAACGGTGCTTCGCGCACAACGTCAAAATACTAAACAGGGGGAACACAGGGGAGACAAATACAACTGGAAAGGCCCTGCTTCTATTGGAAGGGGGAAAAAGGAGACCTCCTGCACTTACCTGAGGCTGTGCCTGATCTCCCTACTGTTCCTATATGGGTTCTTTCACCTTGTTGCCAAACATGATACCTAGTCCCTTGTTGACCCTGATGTTAACACTCACTAGGGAGATGGTCAGTGGGCGCACTAGTCCCAACAACTGCACTAAAATCAACAAGATGGTGAGGAAAATAGACATGGGAAACAACCAATACGAGTTCATAGCTGCTGCCACTCTCCTAGGCAGCAGACAGCTTGGCAACAGTCAGCTCTCCAGAATAGCTCCTTCCACCAAGGGAGCATGGCTATGAATAAAGTTCAATCACCAGCAAGGAATGCTGGATCATGTGACCATATATAGGAGATGGGAGTGGACACAAAGTGGCGTCACCAGACTAGAGCACCCAGGAGCCTTGCTAGCAACAGAAACTGACATTGACTCCTACATTGCCAAAGGAAAGAAACATGTTTAATATAAAGTGTCAGTAAAGGAATGAGACACAGGTCCCAAACTTGTCACAAGTCTCCAAGGCACGGGAGACAAATGGTGAGAGTTGCATTCTGTTTGGTACATAAACAGTGAAACAGCAAAGAAAAATGTAAAATCAAAAAGGGAAAAAAACCTCATCCCAACCACTGAGTGAAATGACTGTAATTGTCAGATGCATGAAACACAGGACGGATTAATTCCCGGCCGCCTCGTCTACAAATTAATGCCTTTGTTTCATTGTAATGGGCGAGTTCTGACAGCAAAAGAAAAAAAAAGAAAATTAATTGCAAACGCAAAGACGTGGCTCCTTTCATGCAGAACTGTGATGGAGAGAGGCCTCCTGATACCCTGAGCCGGAACAGGCAGAAGCATCGCCCTTTCTACCGCGAGGACCCGAATCAAGGGGGGGTGATATATCTGTAGTGCCACCACCGGGGAGATGAACATGCAGATTTTAGCAGGGGTCGCCCATTCATTTAGTGGGTCCTACAGCCCCACACTGTACACAGACGCTCTCATCCATAATTCTATAAGCTTTTAATAACTCCTTCATGTTAATTAAAAAAAAAAGTATGAAGAGATACTTCTTTTATCTCTATATAGTAAAACAAGTGTATGTCACTGTGGAGCGGACGAGGGGAATGGAGCAGGAAGGGAGTACGGGCAAGGGAGACTGGGAGGCTAGTCTGGCCCTGGGGTCCCTGACTAGCCCTGTTCCGAAAGTACCTTTAAAGGTGAGGAGGTTCAGGCCACCACCCTATCCCTCAAATCCTCAACTTGTCCTCAGCTTAACAGCCCCTACCTCCACCCACGGACCAGGAAAAGAACACGACTCCAAAGGAAGGGGATGCCAGCAGCTGAGCCAGCAGCACGTCTGCACAGCAGGGTCCTGGATTAGAATAACTGAATCTGCACATTTGGTGGAGGGAAGCAGAACTACTTAAGGCTGAAGAGGTGGAGAGCAGAAAGCTCAGTCACACCCCTGCACCTTTACCTCCATCTGCAGTGCCGCTTAGCAGGCTAAGGAATAAAAAAACAATTATATAGCACATCAGCAACACTCCAGGACTGTAAGGAATACATGACAGTGTATTTTGCCAACTACTAAGCATGTTTGGGGGTGTAAGTGAAATATTACTGCAAAGAGGCCCACCGGAGGATTCCCGATGCTCCTGCCGACCAGTCTGAGCATAGTTGTACTTAGTAATCCTGCTATTTAACTTACCATTTTATCTATTAAAAAATAACCAACTGATTGTACACAGGATCAAAAAACAAACAAAAAATAATCAATTCACTTTTTGGAGAGTGTGTGGGGGGGGGGGGGAGGATTATGGCATTGTCACTGTTCAGTATAAACATGGTCATTTTACACTGAGGCTCAGTGCAGAACTTCTTTCAATAGACTTTTATGCTACTTTTAAAACATTAAAAATAAAAAAAATCATATTTTTTAGTATTTCTTTTTTTCCTTATTTTATTTGTTTCACTAATTTTTTTTCTCTAGCACCAAAGTCTTTGCAAATATGACAAAACATATCAAGAAAAAACTGCAGCACTTCTTCATGCAATGTATATAGGTGCAACAAAAAGACAGCAGCACTGAAACACTATGATGTGCTATCTTGAATATAGAACTACATTATAGCTAAGACAATATGAAAAAAATGAGAAGCTTAGTTTATAAATATGGCCATATCGATAACCGCTCAGTAGCCACGTCGAGGCGTCTCTTTACTAGGTCCTAATCTACTTTTGTACCTGCACTATCAGTCTCAGCCTCTCTCTAGATTAAAAACCTCTCTGTGCATGGGCGAGTAGGAACCTGCTAACAGGGAAAAATAGCATCTTTGGCTAGCGAATGAAGGGTGTGACCCCATAATCTGAACAAGAAAAAACGGAGGCATTTCATCATACAATGTATATAGGTGCAACGCTGAACACGACAGTGCCGTTGTCTTTTTGTTACAATGTGTTGTGTTCAGTGTTGCAACTATATACATTGCATAATGGAGTGCCACATTTTTTTCTTCATTAGATTATGGGGTCACACCCTCTGCAGTGCCCCTTCCCCATTAGCCAAAGGTGCTATTATTCTCTGTTAGCAGGTTCCTACTCGCCCATTCAAAAAGAGTTTTTAATCCAGAGAGAGGCTGTGACTGAAAGTGCAGGTACAAAGGTAGATTAGGGCCCAGTAAGGAACTCACCTCTACATGGCTACTGAGTGGTTATCGATATGGCCATATTTATAAGCTAAGTGTCTCATTTTTTTCATCTTTCCTTAGCTATAAGTCCGTTCTATAGTCAAGATAGCATGTCATAGCGTTTGAGTCTTTTGGTACAATATGGCAAATTTATTATTGTTTCTGTAGACCTCTATGCTGCTTTTAAAACAAGGTCCAAACCCCCACGGATCAGCTGTTATCAGCTTAGGTGCCCAGATGTCGACAGTGTTCAGAGCTAAACAGCATTGCTCCATACACCGCATAGTGGCCACTCCTGGGTACTGCAGTTCAGAACTTAGTCACTTAAATAGGGGCAGAGCAATGTCAATGTCCACTGCACAGCGGACGGAGCTGTTTCATTATATCTGAAAACAGTTGATCGCTGGTTTGGGTGTCAACCCGTCACTGACCTGACACTATAAGCCTAGGCTACCACCTTTAGATCATTACCACCTCCCCACCTAATTGGTAGAGCCTAATTCTTTAGGTCTATGCATGAGATTTGGAGGTATCGCACAGAATAATGGACAATAGCACAAACAAGACGTGATATCTACTAATGCATGGAAATCTGAGACTGCCCTAAATCCTGAGTTGGATCCTTTCCTTCCGGTTGAGTCCATGTGCTATAAAGCAGCAGAACAGCAGCTGTAAAGTCCTACAACTCCCCCATAAGTCGCTCCATTGTGCCTGAGCAGACCGGCTGGCTACATTTGTAGACACAATACAGTCTTTCCAAGCAACCGGGAAGCTGCCAGCAAAGGGCAGACGACGATACACCGGCAGATGTTTGGAGGATAAGAGCCAGGACAACATGAGCGGTCTGACAACAGCAGGTGCCAACGTACAGGTGCACGGGCGAAACACCACATATCTGCAGGTTATAGCGTTCCCTTTAACTCACCTTTTGGGCAGAGGAAATAATATGTATAATCATGTACTAAACTGTAAAACACTGGGTCAAAGCGAGGAGACACCCGGCGTGCTGTGCAAATGAAGGGAGAACGAGGGAAAAGGGAGCCCTGAATACAGGGAGAGTGGTGACCCCTAAATACTCACTGGAAACTGAACCCTGCACTCCCTATGATCCCCAAACAGTCCCTTCTCCCATGCCTGATAAACCCTGGCTGACACTGGTTCTACCCTGGCTAGTGAGTAGAGCAGCAAGGCACTAGTCTTACTACTAGAATGAAAGCAAACAATAAAAACTCCATAGTTTTCCACAAGGACAACTTCTCCTGGGAGGTCAGCATACAAGAACTATAACGGGCATATGGCAGAGTAAGGAATGAGTTTAAATAATGAAAGGGAGTGGCAGCAAGAGGAAGCAGCTGATATCAGAGCTACATGGAATCTAAGAAGGATCAAAAAGGAACGCTTAACCCAGAAACTTAATCTGCTCAACTCATGTTAATCGCTGGGCAGAATCCAAAGAGGACCTGCGATCTGCTAATTGCCGTGACCATCTAATCCCAGATGCCACTTAGGTCTTACCCTAACATGACACACTTGTGACAGTAAAAAGACCTGGGTGTATGGGTGGACAGCAAACTAAACTTTAGTGGCCAGTCATGTGCTCATGACGAGAACATAATTTTACCTCTATACAAGTCACTAGTGCGACCACACTTAGAATACTGTGTACAATTCTGGTCTCCGGTGTATAAGAAAGACATAGCTGAACTAGAGCGGGTCCAGAGAAGAGCGACCAAGGTTATTAGAGGACTGAGGGGGTCTGCAATACCAAGACAGGTTATTAGAGGACTGAGGGGTCTGCAATACCAAGACAGGTTATTAGAGAACTGAGGGGTCTGCAATACCAAGACAGGTTATTAGAGGACTGAGGGGTCTGCAATACCAAGACAGGTTATTAGAGGACTGAGGGGTCTGCAATACCAAGACAGGTTATTAGAGGACTGAGGGGTCTGCAATACCAAGACAGGTTATTAGAGGTCTGAGGGGTCTGCAATACCAAGACAGGTTATTAGAGGACTGAGGGGTCTGCAATACCAAGACAGGTTATTAGAGGACTGAGGGGTCTGCAATACCAAGACAGGTTATTAGAGGACTGAGGGGTCTGCAATACCAAGACAGGCTACTAGAGGACTGAAGGGTCTGCAATACCAAGACAGGTTATTAGAGGACTGAGGGGTCTGCAATACCAAGACAGGTTATTAGAGGACTGAGGGGTCTGCAATACCAAGACAGGTTATTAGAGGACTGAGGGGTCTGCAATACCAAGACAGGTTATTAGAGGACTGAGGGGTCTGCAATACCAAGACAGGTTATTAGAGGACTGAGGGGTCTGCAATACCAAGACAGGTTATTAGAGGTCTGAGGGGTCTGCAATACCAAGACAGGTTATTAGAGGACTGGGGGGTCTGCAATACCAAGACAGGTTATTAGAGGACTGAGGGGTCTGCAATACCAAGACAGGTTATTATGGACTGAGGGGTCTGCAATACCAAGACAGGTTATTAGAGGACTGAGGGGTCTGCAATACAAAGACAGGTTATTAGAGGACTGAAGGGTCTGCAATACCAAGACAGGTCATTAGAGGACTGGGGGGTCTGCAATACCAAGACAGGTTATTAGAGGACTGAGGGGTCTGCAATACCAAGACAGGTTATTAGAGGACTGGGGGTCTGCAATACCAAGACAGGTTATTAGAGGACTGAGGGGTCTGCAATACCAAGACAGGTTATTGGAGGACTGAGGGGTCTGCAATACCAAGACAGGTTATTAGAGGACTGAGGGGTCTGCAATACCAAGACAGGTTATTAGAGGACTGGGAAGGAGGAGGTCTGCAGAATATGAGTTGTCAGACAGAGCTAGAATTAGCTAGAAAAACAAAGGCTTAGCGGTGATCTTATTACAATGTATAAATATATGAGGGGACAGTACAGAGACCTGTATAATGATCTATTTACACACGTATAGACGTGCAGAAAACAATAAGTATTTTTTAGGCAAATGCGTATCTGCTGCAGTGGCCAGAATGAGAAATAAAATATTTCACGATATCTTAAAAAAATTGAAAATAATGATGAGATGACTTTTTTCAGTTAGATAGCTCTTCTCAATGAGATGACTCTACTCAATGAGCTCACTCTTTTCAATGAGATCACTCTTTTCAATGAGATGACTCTTTTCAATGAGATGACTCTACTCAATGAGATCACTCTTTCAATGAGATGACTCTACTCAATGAGATGACTCTACCTAATGAGATGACTCTACTCAATGAGATGACTCTTCACAATGAGATGACTCTACTCAATGAGATGACTCTACTCAATGAGATCACTCTTCACAATGAGATCACTCTTTTCAATGAGATCACTCTTTTCAATGAGATCACTCTTTCAATGAGATCACTCTTTTCAATGAGATCACTCTTTCAATGAGATGACTCTACTCAATGAGATGACTCTACTCAATGAGATGACTCTACTCAATGAGATGACTCTTCACAATAAGTGGACTCTACTCAATGGGATCACTCTTTTCAATGGGATCACTCTTTTCAATGAAATCACTCTTTTCAATGAGATGACTCTACTCAATGAGATGACTCTACTCAATGAGATGACTCTACTCAATGACATGACTCTACTCAATGACATGACTCTACTCAATGACATAACTACTCAATGACATGACTCTTCAAAATAAGATGACTCTTCACAATGAGATGATTCTTCACAATGAGATGACTCTAGTCAATGAGATGACTCTAGTCAATGAGATCGCTCTTTTCAATGAGATGACTCTTCACAATGAGATGACTCTACTCAATGACATGACTTCTACTCAATGACATGACTCGTCACAATAAGATGACTCTTCACAATGAGATGACTCTAGTCAATGAGATGACCCTTCACAATGAGATGACTCTACTCAATGAAATGACTCTACTCACTCATCCCAGTCTATCCAACAAAGCTGGCATTTGAGAAATGGAAGCATCATCTTATTGTGATAAGTCTAATGTAAAAATGTCAAAATATCAAGATTTCTTTATGCGACTAGTCATAGAATTAGAAACCACACCAGCATTCTAAAATAGAGACGAGATGCACTTTAGATGACTGACAGAGAAGCAAATCCGACCCACCATGTGTTGCATATTTATAGGAAAATAAAAATAGATTCCTTATTCTTTCGGGTAGGAGGTAAAAATAACGAGCCTCGCATAAATAGGACCGACTGGCAAGAGAGATTTGGAAAGACGTAGAGGAGCTCAGTGAGACTGATGGTGAAACATTACAATGTGCGTGATAGATCTTCTCGCAAAGTGGTTTGAGCGTCAGATGTGTCCATCCAGACGTGCACGCCGTAATTGCTCCAGTAATTGCTGCTGATTGCAAGTAAACAATGTGTTTGAGAGAAAATCATTATCTCACACAAATGAGGGAGCGGAGAGGCCTTCTCCGAGCCAAATGATTTGGTGTCATCAATGAGATAACAGATCCAGATGCAAATGTGTCAGTCACGAGTCAAGACACTTCCTAAAGCCACCCATGGGACCTGTCAAAGCTCCTCGCTGGCTGGAAACTCTATGACAGGAGCTTGTAATCCCACTTTTCTATCTAGTTAGCCTTGATACGGCTGTCGAGGGGCTTCTGCATGGAAAGCACAATTTTGCCCTTTTTGATGAGCTGTCTCATATTGCATCTCAGTCATATTATTTGAATGAGGTTTAGCAGCATTTTCAGACACGACAAATTTTAAATAATGGCCTTCAGCTTGACCTGGAGCCATGGTGATCTGATGGATGAACATTAGGAAGAATAATCTTGTGCAACCTAGATAGGTCCATCAGGGTCTTCTCCAAGCCTAGATAAGTCCACCAGGGTCTTCTTCAATTCTAGGCAAGTCCACCATGGTCTTCTCCAAGCCTAGATAGGTCCATCAGGGTCTTCTCCAAGCCTAGATAGGCCCATCAGGGTCTTCTTGAAGTCTAGACAAATCTACCAGGGTCTTCTCCAAGCCTCAATAGGGTCCAGCAGGTCATGTATCCTCCTTTGCCATTGGTGAGTTGCGTGTTATAGGACCTGCAGGCCATGTATCCTCTTTGCCATAGGTGAGTTGCCTATTATAAGACCTACAGGTCATGTATCCTGCTTTGCCATTTTTGAGGAGATTGTTATAGGACCTGCAGGTCCTGTGTCCCCCTTTGTTATTGGTAAGTTGCCTATTATAGGAGCTGTAGGTCATGTATCCTCCCTTTCCATTGGTGATGTGCCTGTTATTGGACTGCAGGTCATATATCCTCCTTTGTCATTGGTGATGTGCCTGTTATTGGACCTGCAGGTATACAGTGTCTTGTGAAAGTATTCGGCCCCCTATATACAGTGCCTTGTGAAAGTATTTGACCCCCTTGAACTTTTCATCCTTTTGCCACATTTCAGGCTTCAAACATAAAGATATAAAATTCTATTTTTTTGTGAAGAATCAACAACAAGTGGGACACAATCGTGAGGTGGAACCAAATTTATTGGATGTTTTAAACTTTTTTAACAAATAAACTGAACAGTGGGGCGTGCAATATTATTTGGCCCCTTTACTTTCAGTGCAGCAAACTCACTCCAGAAGTTCAGTGAGGATCTCTGAATGATCCAATGTTGTCCTAAATGACTGGTAATGATAACTAGAATCCACCTGTGTGTAATCAAGTCTCTGTATAAATGCACCTGCTCTGTGATAGTCTCAGGGGTCTGTTTCAGGTGCAGAGAGCATCATGAAGACCAAGGAACACACCAGGCAGGCCCGAGATACTGTTGTGGGTAAGTTTAAAGCCAGATTTGGATACAATAAGATTTCCCAAATTTGAAGCATCTCAAGGAGCACTGTGCAAGTGATCATATGAAATAGGAGTATCAGACCACTGCAAATCTACCAAGACCCGGCCGTCCCTCTAAACTGTCATCTCTAACAAGGAGAAGATTGATCAGACATGAGGCCAAAAGGCCCATGATCACTCTGGATGAACTGCAGAGATCTACAGCTGAGGTGGGAGAGTCTGTCCATAGGACAACAATCAGTCGTACACTGCACAAATCTGGCCTTTATGGAAGAGTGGCAGGAAGAAGCCATTTCTCACAGATATCCATAAAAAGTCTGGTTTGAAGTTTGCCACAAGACACCTGGGAGACACCAAACATGTGGAATAAGGGGCTCTGCTCAGAGGAAACCAAAATCAAACTTTTTGGCCACAATGCAAAACGATATGTTTGGCGTAAAAGCAACAAAGCTCATCACCCTCAAAACACCATCCCCACTGTCACACATGGTGGTGGCCTGAAAACACCATCCCACTGTCACACATGGTGGTGGCAGCATCATGGTTTGGGCTTTTCTTCAGCAGGGACAGGGAAGATGGTTAAAATTGATGGGAAGATGGACAGAGCCAAATACAGGACCATTCTGGAAGAAAACCTGCTGGAGTCTGCAAAAGACCTGAGACTGGGGCGGAGATTTATCTTCCAACAAGACAATGATCCCAAACATAAAGCAAAATCTACAATGGAATGGATCAAACAAACATATCCAGGTGTTAGAATGGACAAGTCACATCCAGACCTGAATCCAATGGAGAATCTGTGGAAAGAGCTGAAAACTGCTGTTCACAAACGCCTCAATCCAACCTCACTGAGCTCCAGCTGTTCTGCAAGGAAGAATGAGACAAACCCCAAGAGACTGCAGCTGTAATCACAGAAAAAGGTCGCGCTACAAAGTATTACCTCAAGGGGCCGAATAATATAGCACGCCTCACTTTACAGTTTATTATTTGTTAAAAATGTGTAAAATATCCAATAAATTTGGTTCCACCTCACGATTGTGTCCCACTTGTTGTTGATTCTTCACAAAAGAATTAGAATTTTTATCTTTATGTTTGAAGCCTGAAATGTGGCAAAAGGTTGAAAAGTTCAAGGGGGTCGAATACTTTCACAAGGCACTGTATATCCTCCTTTGTCACTACTGAGGTGCACTTTGCAGAATCTAATAAAATGTATACTCTTTTGCTAGTAGTGGAGTGCCTGTTACAGGACTTGCTTATAATATACTAGCTGGGTGCCCGATGCACATGCATCGGGATTCTAGCAGAGCGAGTCTCTGACTCGCAATGGCCGCTTCGCGGCCAATGCTTCGCGCTGCTAAGGCGACTCGCCATGCCCGCTGCGCGGGCATAGCGAGACGCCTTAGAACTGCTCGCAATGGCCGCTGCGCGGCCAATGCTTCGGGCGTATCCACATGACCACGCTGACTCGCAGCGTGAGCGGACTCAAAAGGGGCAAAAAACCCATTCGTGATTATATAATAGATAATGTGGTACCAGTTATATGAGTTATATGATCTATTATCTTTTGCAAGTAGTGAGGTGCCTACAAGTAATTTTTCCCTTTTGCCAGCACATCATCTATGTATCTATCATCTATCTTGTGGAATAGTGACAAATGTTGTTTTTCAGAAGAATCTCCTGGACCTAAGAAGTACTGTTCCTTTTTTTCTTTCTCAGTTAATTTCTGCTTTAAATAATGGAGCTGGCGCCTACAACACATATGGACGTGAGTCACCGCTTTTTCCAATGAACCCTCCTGACAGCGGGAACCAGAGACAAACACAACTTTCTCAACCCGTTTGTGGGACGCAGGAATTCCGAGAAACCATGAGGGTCGCCTTCGTAATCCTGGTTAAGGCAGAGAAATCAATCCACTTTAGGTTTTACAGAAACGTATAATTGCAATAATTATGTTTTACGCTTCAGAATCTTCCGCAATACAAGGAAAGATGATGATCGTTACACATTGTAACGCATTCATGTTCCTTAATTAATGGGTTTGTTTGCGGATACCGGGGAAGGTCATCGGAGAAGTTTCACAATGTTCAAGGTGCAAACTCAGGCAGGTGCCATAATTACAGGAGACAAAAAACTAGAAGGAGCTCACATAGGAGGTGAGGTGCGGAACAGCCCATATCAATAACAAATGGAAAATTGAATGTGAGAATTTCACTATTGGGTTAAAATCAGCCAAGAGCCCTAGAAATTCTCTCTGGTCCTGAGCAACACTTACCATACACATAGCCATGGAGATCACTGGTACGAGCATTTATTGCATTGGACAGTCCTTATTTGTTAACAGTAACCAAATTACAATCTATTCTACTGCTCGAACCCCCAGTAATTCATTATAAACTGTGAGAAAACCTGGATGTAAAAGTTCCATTTCCCTGCACTGCCTCCGCAGGAGAAAGAGAGTATTACACATCATTTATTTAAATAAATGCATTGTCTGTGTAATGAAGGGCTGGGCTGAACCCTCAGAGTGAGAGATGCTCTATATAAAGGTCAGCAAATAAAATTTCTTAACAGAAGACTTCCCTATATTAAAGGGGTTGGCCACCTTTCCACAACCCCTCTTAACTGCTAAAGATCACAGTTACCTTTCAAGGACCCGCAGCATTCTTGTGATGTTGACCCTGTGTCTACTGGTGATCACAAAGCATCGTTATGTCATCTAACCACTGCAGCCTTTCATTCTTCGATCAATGCAGACGTGCGGTGCTCATCAGATAGAATAGTAAGCATTTTTTATCTTACATGGGGCACTTTCTCCAAAATTAATAACAGAGTATTATTATTGATTGACCTTTACCTCCATCTCGAGAAATGGTGACTTGATGGATGAATGCTTTGTTGGAAGATTGATCTTGTGCAGCCTAGATAGGTCCACCAGTGTCTTCACCAAGCCTAGACAGCTCCACCAGTGTCTGCTCCAAGCCTAGTTAGGTCCACCAGGGTCCTCTTCAAATCTAGATAGGTCTATCAGGGTCCTCTCTAAGCCTAGAAAGATCTATCAGGATCTTCTCTAATCCTAAATAAATCCACCAGGGTCTTCTCAAAGCCTAGCTAGGTCCACCAGGGTCTGCTCCAAGCCTACATAGGTCCACCAGGGTCCTCTCCAAGCCTAGATAGACCGATCTTGGTTTGGAGAAGACCCTGGTAGATCTATCAGAGTCTTCTCTAAGCCTAGATAGGTTTACCAGGGTCTTCTCCAAGCCTAGATAGGTCCACCAGGGTCTTCTTTGTCATTATCTTGATAGTATCAAGTAATTGGGTTGCTGGTCTTCCTCCCCATGTTCCTTCTATTCCTCTGACCATGATGTCCTTCTCCAGTGATTTCTCTCTTCGTATGATGTGTAGACAAGTCATATCTTGGTGATCTTCCTTCCAGTGACATGTCTGGCTTGATTTGTTCCAGTATTGATGTGTTTGTTCTTCTTGCTATACATAGTATTGATAACATCCTTCTCCAGCTCCACATTCTGAAGGTGTTGATTCTTCTTCTGTCTTGTTTCTTTATTGTCCAGGTGTCTCTTCCATATGTTACTACAGAATAGACCAGACTATGTACGAGCCATGCCTTCATCACCAGTGAAATGTTCCTTCATGTGAAGACCTCGTCCAGTGACTTCATTGTGGATTTGCCCATAGCTTTTCTCCTATTGACTTCGGTGTCATGGCTCCATCTTGAGTGACCATTGATCCGAGTGAAGCCCTTTACCACCTCTAGTTTATCGCCGTCCATCTATCTGGCAGTGGTCAGTATCTTTGTCTTCTTTGTATTGACTTTTTTTACTGTATAGTAAAATGCGTTTTCATAACCAGAGTAATGACTCGGACTAAACTTGTCTCACAAAGTTCTTCAATAAGGTTCTGAGCCTGTGACTCCCGGCCTCTCGCTGTGTCGCGTGGTTGTTTATGGATTCCAGATACATCCATAGAATCACACTCTGCCGCTGATCAGATGAATCCTGTCACTTTCCTCTTCCCGAAAATAAAAAAACAAAGTGTCAGCAGCACCCGGAGATCTCACAGCGTGATACCTAAGAGTGGCAAAGCGAGGATTTAATGACACAGTTGTCTGACAGCGATGTGTCTGCCATCGAGCAGGAATCAAAGAAAATCTCGACTGGAAGACTCCACGACCGTCTAATAGCCAACAGCAACCGGTAACTCATATCTAACGGCTATAAGGAACATAGGCAGAGAAAGTAACAAATGCGTAAAACTGCGGCCAAACAACTCAGGTCAAAAATACTGACGCCTTCCAAGGGCTTTTATTATTTGTGGTGTTTCACTTTCCTTTTTTTTTTGTCTTGTGGTTTTCATCAGCATTTTTTGCACCAAAGTGTTCAAAATGTTGCAAATAATTCACAATTTTGTACAATGTAGAGCAAGGGATTTTAATAAACTTTCAAGTATACTTTATAAGAGAATTCTGGTTGAAAACCATTCATAACCCTTTCACAAAGTGTCCCCACTAGACTGTGTCTGAAGCAGATATATGTACATTCTTACTTAGATCCGTCTTCACACTGAATACGGGGCATGTAACCATATAGGGGTAAAGGGGGTGTGGCTTACACTGTGTGCAAGCTCCTGACTGCAGCTTATGAGGTAACAATGTATCAGATTACCTCAGGCTACAGCACAGTTGCAGAGCAATGTCAGGATCGGTGTAAACTCTTCTTTCCTTGGCACAAGCATCTGATCTGTCATCTGGCTCCACACAGCTCAGTCAAAATCTCTGTAAACCCTTTTTCTGCTGGCACATCACACTGCTTACTATCAGCTGTTGGTTCCCCACACAGCTCGGAATATCTCTTGCCATTTCTCTGCTGTGTATAGTCTTCTATATACAGTGAGCCCCCACATAGCCCCTATATACAGTGAGACCTCACACAGTCTCCTAAATACACTTTGAGTTCCTATATAGCCTCCTAAATACAGTATAAGCCCTCTCATAGTATCCTATATACAGTATGAGCTCCCATATAGTATCCTATATACAGTGTGAGCTCCCACATAACCTCCTATATAAAGTATGAGCTCCCACATAGCCTCCTATACACAGTATGAGCCCCACATAGCATCCTAAATACAGTATGAGCACCCACATAGCCCCCTATCTCCAGTATGAGCCTTCTCATAGCCTCCTATATACAGTATAAGCCCCCACATAACCTCAAATACAGTATGTACCCTTCCATAGCCTCCTAATTTCAGCATGAGCCCTTACGTAGCCTCCTAAATACAGTATGAGACCCTACATAGCCTTCTAAGTACAGTATGAACTCTCACATAGCCTAATACAGTATGAGCCCCCAAATAGCCTTATTAATACAGTAGAAGCCCCTACATAGAATCGTATTTCCATGCAAACATCTCAAACACATGAAAAAAAAACCACACACACACCACATACCTCCCTCTCAGGTTCCACTGAGTCTCCATACAACAGACATGATGAAGTGACGTCTGATGTGTCATATGCTGATTGATGGAAACAGCCGGCGGCTCCATCCTCCACCAATATATTCACTGCAATGTATACATCCTGAGGATGTGGATAGCGGTGATATAGGGACGTGGGCAGCAGTGGATGGGTGAGGGCACGGTGCGGCTCGTGGGCCACTGTTTTCAGGTCCTTGGGCTGAATTGGAGCAGCCAGAGAGCCGGATGTGAATACCGGTGATATCGGGACGCGGGCAGTGGCGTATGGGTGAGGGCACGGTGCGGCTTGTGGGCCACTGTTTTCAGGTCCTTGGGCAGAATTGGAGCAGCCAGAGAGCCGGATGTGGATAGAGGTGATATCAGGACGCGGGCAGTGGCGTATGGGTGAGGGCACGGTGCGGCTTGTGGGCCACTGTTTTCAGGTCCTTGGGCAGAATTGGAGCAGCCAGAGAGCCGGATGTGGATAGAGGTTGTTAGCAGCGCGTTAATCAGCGTGATGTCCACATCGAGCAACAGAGAATGTTCATTTATTGAGAATTAACAACATCCAGCTTACAACATGAGAATAGGATCAATCTGGTTTCTGGAGAGGGAGAGAGAAATCTGCTGTGACCTTCAGCTTCAGTTCCCACTAGAATGTGTGCACAGGGAGCAGGGGGAGGGACATCCTGTCTCTGAATGAGGACCTTTTCTTTTTTTTTTTTTCTTCTATAACTTTGTTGACATCTGAACAAGATGCATGCAGACATAAAATCACATCATATTAAACAAACAATAGTTGTTGCAATACATACAGATCAATATGCATTAGGTCAACAGAGGTGATATCGGGACGCGGGCAGTGGCGTATGGGTGAGGGCACGGTGCGGCTTGTGGGCCACTGTTTTCAGGTCCTTGGGCTGAATTGGAGCAGCAAGAGAGCAGGATGTGGTTAGAGGTGATATCGGGACGCGGGCAGTGGCGTATGGGTGAGGGTGCGGTGCGGCTTGTGGGTCACTGTTTTCAGGTCCTTGGGCTGAATTGGAGCAGCCAGAGAGCCGGATGTGAATACCGGTGATATCGGACGCGGTCAGTGGCGTATGGGTGAGAGCACGGTGCGGCTTGTGGGCCACTGTTTTCAGGTCCTTGGGCTGAACTGGAGCAGCCAGAGAGCCGGAGGTGGATAGCGGTGATATCGGGCGTGGGCAGTGGCATACGGGTGAGGGCACGGTGCGGCTTGTGGGCCACTGTTTTCAGGACCTTGTGCTAAATTGGAGCAGCCAGAGAGCCGGAGGTGGATAGCGGTGATATCGGGACGCGGGCAGTGGCATATGGGTGAGGGCACGGTGCGGCTTGTGGGCCACTGTTTTCATCCCATCGGCTGTCTCGGTCCTTGGACGGGACTGGAGCAGCCAGAGAGCTGCATGTGGCTGGCGGGCTGCACTTTTCCCAGCTCTGACCAATATAAAACTCTTGTGGCTATAAAACCATGAAAAAACAACAGTTCCACCGCGCACTTAGATAAACATATACGGTTAATCACATATGGTTCTCATACATTTAAAGTCTGACAGCGATCTTCTTCTTCTTCTTCTTCTTCTTCTTCCTTGTACAAAACAAAAAAACAATCAGTTCCCAGGACTTAATAATGAACCTGGCTCCTCATCTCACATGTAAATGAGGCTCCGCTCTCCCAGACACAGAACTTTATCCCTTTCCACTGACGACTTTCATTCCCGATTCCCCGGAGAGATTTATCACCTTCATTAACAGTCATTTGATGCGGACAAATAATTGTGTTCTGAGACCGCTGAGTGATTTTGACTAAACGTAATCAGCTGGAAATGCTGGGACAAAGGGAGAGGATGACGGGCGCTGCCGGGATGTCTGCCAGAATGGAGAAAAGCAAGTACTGGACATGGCCCATGTATGGCGGCATACCTCGATCACCCACCGGACAGAACTCCTAGGAATCCCAGGACAGTCGTAAAATTTGTGACCTGTCTGTAATATAAAAATGAAAGGGAACCAGTCAGCAGGATATAGGGCTATAAAGTGAATCAGATGCCTCACAGGCACTGGGATGCTGACTGCAATCATAACTTGACTTAAATGATTCCATGTTTGATTGCAGAGAAAAGTGTCACAAAACTCCTGGAAAACAGGGCAGCAGATGACTCATGTGTGCAGCACTGCGTCACTATTTGGGGTTGTTATTTTTTTTTCCTCCCCTGTGGGCATGGCTTTCGTCTGTAAGCTAAACCATCCCCTTTCCTCCTTTTCATCTCTACTTTCAGTTTTATCAGACACCCTGTGGCTGGAGTATAGTGACAGTGCACAGGAGCCAGAAACTGAAAGTAGAGCTAACAGGGAGGAGGGCAAGTTTGGATTACAGCCAAAAGGCATGTCCACAGGGGAGGAAAAAAAAACAACAACCCCAAATAACGACGCAGTGCTGCACACATCAATCATCTGCTTCCCTGTTTTCCAGGAGTTTTGTGTCACTTTTTTCTGCAATCAACCATGTAATCATTGAAATAAAGGCATGATTGCACTCAGTATTCCAGAGCCTGTAAGGTAGTGGATTCACTTTCTAGCCCTAAATCCGGCTGGTTGGTTTTCTTTAAAGTGAACGTGAATTTTTTGGAGGCTGAAGGAACTTACAGATTATTGTGACTGTATTTTTCAGTTCACAGTGAATGCAGGTGATGTCGTCATATCAGAATTATGGGCTGTAGACTTGGATCACTTACAATCATGAGGATTTACTATGGATTCCCTTCTGTCTAGGATTGGATAAGCTTTCCAGAAAAAAAAAAGTCAAGTTGGCAACCCCTGGGGTCTGCTCTACACACCGATGGGTAAGTGACAATACATAATGACTCTGGGAGGGATAGTACTAGTACCTGATATATGTTATAAGGATGGGCAATTTGATCCACGATGCCCAGGCTTGGCGTCCAGTCCAGGCCTCCACAGCAGATGTTTTTAACTTTTGGGCCCAGTGTCCTCGGCACGGCATCCTGAGTTTATCTAGAGATCACTAGTCCATGATATTGCGTAGAAATAAACCACTGACCGGTACATCTGAACAGACAAATGTAAACAAACTGAAAAATGTAACATACAGCTACAACCTGAAATGCTAAGGTATGAAACATTGCATGTAGGAATTTTGGTTTTCAATTAAAATTTAAAATGGTAGGGTTCATGTGATCCTCCTCTCTGTCTTGTCTTTATAAACCTCAACCTACCGTAGAGCCATTCTTGAGTATTCAGTGGAATTGCTGGCTCCCTGCTTCCTGTGGCTTCAGCTGTACACAGGGCCCCGACCGGCTAGGGGGCCCCTCAAGCCCGCAGGGGGGCCCCCAGCCGACCCCCATGAACCTGTGAAGAGGAGAGAGGAGAGGAGGGGAACGGAGGGAAGCTTCCTGCTTCCCCTGGCTGATCCCGCACCTCCACTCCTCTGCCGCCCCGGCTCCCAGGATTTCAAAGCGCGGCTTGGCGCAGCAGGTAGGAGGCGCATCACTCACTGCACAACGCTCCTCACCAACGCTCAGTAGCACAACCCCCCCCCCCGCTCCTCACCAATGTCCAGTAGCACCCCCATTCCCCCTTCCCCCCCCCCCGGCTCCTCACCAGCAGCTGCTGCACCAGGGCCCTCCGGGGTCAATGTCCGCCACTGCCTCTCATGTACAGTACCATTGAATTAATGGTGCTATATAAATAAATAAATAATAATAACCGCCTCTGGCAATTCCACTCCAGTTTTCCCTGCCTCTGCAGTCCTTCTCCAGCTTCCACACCTGTTCAGTACTCCTGCAAACCTGCTCCTGTGCTGTGTTTCAGACTCTGCTTCAGCCTGTCTGCCCTGTGACATGAAAGCTCCGTGTGCCTGTAAGTTCTACAGCTTCCCTGTTAGTTTTGTGCAGATGTAGTTTCTCT
Source organism: Allobates femoralis (assembly GCA_033576535.1). Lineage (NCBI taxonomy): Eukaryota > Metazoa > Chordata > Amphibia > Anura > Aromobatidae > Allobates > Allobates femoralis. The sequence goes on from JARQOC010000002.1 coordinate 722,539,716, forward strand.
GGACTTTGCGGGACTTTACTTAAATTGCACTGCACAGTTTCCAGGACTTGTTCTAGTGATCACCTTCCCGGACCTTCCTGGGAGTTATCAATCTCATAGACTGTTAGCTTAGCATCTCAAGAGTGCAGCTGTGTATTTCTTTAGAAGTGTATTGCATTTTAAGATTGAACCTGTTCCCATTTGCCTGTTTGGATGTACTGGTCAGTTCTTTATTTCATATTGTACTTCATTCCTTTCTGACTGAGCACTGCTCTCCTCACCCTGAGGAGGTTTTCAATGCCAATTTAAGTAGGTTCCTGCCTGTAGGGACTGTAGACTTTTAACCTGCATAGAGGCATATTAGGTTAGGGACCCAACAAAGAGATACGCCTTGTCACTGACTGTTGGGCTCTCATAAACTGGCCATTTTATGCATTAAGTATCTCATTTTTAAAACTTAATATCAGTATCAGTAATGCAGTTACACAATTCCTATATTCAATATTTCAGAATACAGCTATGTATTTTTCATCAGGACGCAGAACATGTCATGACAATGCCAGAGGTCTATTAAGTGCCGCAGGCGTCAAGGATGTCAGGTGCAAAAGTGAAGGCAGGCGGCCACCGAGGACTGGACCGGAAGACAGATCAGGGCAGAGAAACTCTAATGGCTCATCTATAATATGAAGGTAACATTATCCTCTCCATTTGTGACTCCACAAGGGGCATAGTCTATTACGCTAATGGGTCCGACTAAAAAATAAAACTAAAAAAGGGATAAGAGGACAAACAGAGTCCAAAGTTTAACCTTTCGTACTTCATTTGGCTCATTTATTGTTTTCTTGGATGACTTATCAAATAACCTACTTGACCCCTGTGCTCTCCTACTACAGTCAGAGCAGTGGGGAGGTCGACTGCTCCATCTACCCGACTTACAATCGCAGCACACCTGGAAACAGGCCCAGTTGTAATAGAACAATCCACAAGAATGAGATTATTAGCTTGCGAGCTCCTCGGGGGCGGGGCTTTATTATCCTAATTTCAAAGTTAGAAAGAATGTGACAGTTAGGTCTGGTCTAAGATTTATAAGAAGGAAGGGTGGCAGATCTCCTAGGACAAATGTGCTATAAAATGTATTATATATTTGTATATTTCTCACAGTTAACATTACAATATGAGAAAGGAAAGGAACAAAGGAAGGAGGGACATCACATAACATTTTATTCTACATATGCACTGTTTGTCTGTAACATATAGTAGTGCTCCGGGCTTGGCTAGAATGCAACGTATTGAACTATTCACATTAATTTGCTGCTCCAGGTTTTAATTGCAAATCTACTTTCTATTATATTGTCCTCTGGTTCACAAATGAGTGGAGGGGCGGCCAACATCTTCATTAACCAGTCAAACAGGGACAAGAAAAATGAGGCTAAATTCTATTAATATTCCCAGTCCTACATAGAAATACGACCTAGAATATCCTCAGTACATGTGGAAAGTGTTCAGACTTAAAGGGAAAGTGCCATCAGAAAGTGACCTATTGATTAAATCACATATTTGGGATACATGTATTTTTTATATTATTAAATTGTAATCTTCATTCAAAAATAAAGTGAGTTATTTACAATTTTATAATTGGCAACTGTGTTTTTAAAGGGATCCTGTCACCCCCAAAACGCCTCATAAGCTATGAAAAGCTGTCCCTTGAGCATATTCACACTTATCCTACACTCCTTTTAGCTCCTAAATGCATCTAGTGAAAATGAAGATAAATGTTATTACACTACCTCATTAGCGATGTTAATTAGTGACTATGGTATTCATAGTCACCCTGGCAGGCTCTCCCTCTTCATGATATCACGCCTCAATAGGCGTGAGCTTCAAATCAGATTCAAATGCCCGCCTCCCCGCTCTGTCCTTTTCCGGCCGGGCTGCAGTGGGGCTGGGTGACGCGAATCGCGTCATTTCCGGCGCCGGGTGACGGTGTGTACACCCGCGGCGCTCTGTTAGCTTCAAAACGCACACTGCGCATGCGCAGTGCGGATCTTGAAGCTAACAGCGGCACAGGTGTAATACGTCACCCGGCGCGCCGGAAATGACGCGATTCGCGTCACCCAGCCCCACTGCAGCCCGGCCGGAAAAGGACAGAGCGGGGAGGCGGGCAGGGAGGCGCACATTTGAATCTGATTTGAAGATCACGCGATATCATGAAGAGGGAGAGCCTTCCAGGGTGACTATGAATACAATAGTCACTCATTATCATCCCTAATGAGGTAGTGTAATAACATTTATCTTCATTTTCACTAGATGCATTTAGGAGCTAAAAGGAGTGTAGGGTAAGTGTTACTATGCTCTAGGGACAGCTTTTAATAGCTTTTGAGCTGATTTGGGGGTGACAGGATCCCTTTAAGACTTCTACCTCTTGTCTTTTCAGGAAATGTTTGCAGCAGTCTCATCATCATCAGAGACAGGATTGCAATGACTGATAACATCTCTATGCACAATTTATAACAAAGGATCCTCCGATCACAATAGGTGATATCACAGCTCACCTCCTCCTCCTGTACAATGCCTGATAACACCTCTATATACAGTAGATAACACAGGATCCACCATTCACAATAGATGATATCACAGCTCACCTCCTCCTGTACAATGACTGATAACACCTCTATATACAGTAGATAACACAGGATCCACTATTTACAATAGATGATATCACAGCTCACCTCCTCCTGTACAATGACTGATAACACCTCTATATACAGTAGATAACACAGGATCCACCATTCACAATAGGTGATATCACAGCTCACCTCCTCCTGCACAATGACTGATAACACCTCTATATACAGTAGATCACACAGGGTCCACCATTCACAATAGGTGATATCACAGCTCACCTCCTCCTCCTGTACAATGACTGATAACACCTCTATATACAGTAGATAACACAGAATCCACTATTCACAATAGATGATATCACAGCTCACCTCCTCCTCCTGTACAATGACTGATAACACCTCTATATACAGTAGATAACACAGGATCCACTATTCACAATAGATGATATCACAGCTCACCTCCTCCTCCTGTACAATGACTGATAACACCTCTATATACAGTAGATAACACAGAATCCACCATTCACAATATGTGATATCACAGCTCACCTCCTTCTGTACAATGACTGATAACACCTCTATATACAGTAGATAATACAGGATCCACCATTCACAATAGGTGATATCACAGCTCACCTCCTTCTGTACAATGACTGAAAACATCTCAATATACAGTAGATAACACAGGATCCACCATTCTCAATATATGATATCACAGCTCACCTCCTCCTGTACAATGGCTGATAACACCTCTATATACAGTAGATAACACAGGATCCACCATTCACAATAGGTGATATCACAGCTCACCTCCTCCTGCATAATGACTGATAACATCTCTATATACAGATAATAACACAGGATCCACCATTCCAATAGGTGATATCACAGCTCACCTCCGTCCTGTACAATGACTGATAACACCTCATATACAGTAGATAACAAGGATCCACCATTCACAATAGGTGATATCAAAGCTCACTCTCCTCCTGTACAATGACTGATAACACCTCTATATACAGTAGATAACACAGAATCCACCATTCACAATATGTGATATCACAGCTCACCTCCTTCTGTACAATGACTGATAACACCTCTATATACAGTAGATATACAGGATCCACCATTCACAATAGGTGATATCACAGCTCACCTCCTCTGTACAATGACTGAAACATCTCATATACAGTAGATAACACAGGATCCACCATTCTCAATATATGATATCACAGCTCACCTCCTCCTGTACAATGGCTGATAACACCTCTATATACAGTAGATAACACAGGATCCACCATTCACAATAGGTGATATCACAGCTCACCTCCTCTCTGCATAATGACTGATAACATCTCTATATACAGAATAACACAGGATCCACCATTCACAATAGGTGATATCACAGCTCACCTCGTCCTGTACAATGACTGATAACACCTCATATACAGTAGATAACACAGGATCCACCATTCACAATAGGTGATATCAAAGCTCACCTCCTCCTCCTGTACAATGACTGATAACACCTCTATATACAGTAGATAACACAGGATCCACCATTCACAATAGGTGATGTCACAGCTCACCTCCTCCTGTACAATGACTGATAACATCTCTATATACAGTAGATAACACAGGATCCACCATTCACAATAGGTAATATCACAGCTCACCTCCTTGTACAATGACTGATAACACCTCTATATACAGTAGATAACACAGGATCCACCATTCACAATAGGTGATATCACAGCTCACCTCCTCCTGTACAATGACTGATAACACCTCTATATACAGTAGATAACACAGGATCCACCATTCACAATAGGTGATATCACAGCTCTCTCCTCCTCCTGTATAATGACTGATAACACTCTATATACAGTAGATAACAAGGATCCACCATTCACAATAGGTGATATCACAGCTCACCTCCTCCTCCTGTATAATGACTGATAAACACCTCTATATACAGTAGATAACACAGGATCCACCATTTCACAATAGGTGATATCACAGCTCACCTCTTCCTCCTGTACAATGACTGATATCACCTCTATATACAGTAGATAACAGAGGATTCACCATTCACAATAGGTGATATCACAGCTCACCTCCTCCTGTACAATGACTGATAACACCTCTATATACAATACATAACACAGGATCACCCATTCACAATAGGTGATATCACAGCTCACCTCCTCCTCTGTACAATGACTGATAACACCTCTATATACAGTAGATAACACAGGATCCACCATTCACAATAGGTGATATCACAGCTCACTCCTCCTCCTGTATAATGACTGATAACACCTCTATATACAGTAGATAACATAGGATCCACCATTCACATTAGGTGATATCACAGCTCACCTCCTCCTCCTGTACAATGACTGATAACACCTCTATATACAGTAGATAACAGAGGATTCACCATTCACAATAGGTGATATCACAGCTCACCTCCTCCTCCTGTACAATGACTGATAACACCTCTATATACAGTAGATGACACAGGATCCACCATTCGCAATAGGTGATGTCACGGCTCACTCCTCCTGTACAATGACTGATAACACCTCTATATACAGTAGATCACACAGGATCCACCATTCACAATAGGTGATATCAAGCTCACCTCCTCCTGTACAATGACTGATAACACCTCTATATACAGTAGGTAACACAGGATCCACCATTCACAATAGGTGATATCACAGCTCACCTCCTCCTCCTGTACAATGACTGATAAAATCGCTATATACAGTAGATCACACAGGATCCACCATTCACAATAGGTGATGTCACAGCTCACCTCCTCCTCCTGTACAATGACTGATAACACCTCTATATACACTAGATAACACAGGGTCCACCATTCACAATAGGTGATATCACAGCTCACCTCCTCCTCCTGTACAATGACTGATAACCTCTATATACAGTATATAACACAGGATTCACCATTCGCAATAGGTGATGTCACAGCTCACCTCCTCCTCCTGTACAGTGACTGATAACACCTCTATATACAGTAGATAACACAGGATCCACCATTCACAATAGATGATTATTTCACAGCTCACCTCCTCCTCCTGTACAGTGACTGATAACACCTCTACATACAGTCGATAACAGGATCCACCTTTCACAATAGGTGATATCACAGCTCACCTCCTCCACCTGTACAATGACTGATAACACCTCTATATAGAGTAGATAACACAGGATCCACCATTCACAATAGGTGATATCACAGCTCACCTCCTCCTGTACAATGACTGATAACACCTCTATATACAGTAGATAACACAGGATCCACCATTCACAATAGGTGATATCACAGCTCACCTCCTCCTCCTGTACAATGACTGATAACACCTCTATATACAGTAGATAACACAGGATCCACCATTCACAATAGGTGATATCACAGCTTACCTCCTCCTCCTGTACAATGACTGATAACACCTCTATATACAGTAGATAACACAGAATCCACCATCACATTAGGTGATGTCACAGCTCACCTGCTCCACTTTTCATAATGACCTTTGCACACTCTTATTAGGTGCTGAAATATTGTTTCGGATTGGTTCATTGCTGCTAATGTTCATGTGAAACTCCAAGGCGTTATTAGTGTAATTAAGCTTGTTGTCTCAAACATTGATCTACAGGAATGCACAGTGTCTTCATTAAAAGCAGTTTGCCTGTAACTGCCATCCTGGAACACAGCAGACCACGTGGCCAATGTGGGGCCCTTGAGTCAGACTCTATAAACAACTCCAGCCAGCTGGATACCACATAGTCACCTCTAATCCAATATCCTCCCAAAACCCAGAAAGCCATAATAAAGCAACCCCCCATAGATCCCATGAAGGAGCTTCAGTCGTAACACAGCACAGTAGTTTCAACCATCTTCAAGACCAGAACACCAAGCATTCTTCAGGCTTGAAGACTGTCATGTTACATTTTTTCCTCTCAGAAGTCAATAGTACATATGAAAATAAACAAAGTAACATATTATATCAGTGACATCTGCTTCTTTCTCCTCCTGGAAAGATCTCAAAATACAGCGGTAAAATGTGTCCTCAGTGAACACAGACTTTCCCACTACTGAGATAGGAGATCACAGTTGGTATTCAAAGTTAATTTCAGGAGAATTTACATCAGAATGTCAGTGTCTACCTCTAGGAGAACGTGCAACAGAATGTCTGTGTCTACCTCTAGACGAACGTGCAGCAGAATGTCTGTGTCTACCTCTAGGAGAACGTGCAGCAGAATGTCTGTGTCTACCTCTAGGAGAACTTGCAGCAGAATGTCTGTGTCTACCTTTAGGAGAACGTGCAGCAGAATGTCTGTGTCTACCTCTAGGAGAACTTGCAGCAGAATGTCTGTGTCTATCTCTAGGAGAACTTGCAGCAGAATGTCAGTGTCTACCTCTAGGAGAACGTGCAACAGAATGTCTGTGTCTACCTCTAGACGAACGTGCAGCAGAATGTCTGTGTCTACCTCTAGGAGAACGTGCAGCAGAATGTCTGTGTCTATCTCTAGGAGAACTTGCAGCAGAATGTCTGTGTCTACCTTTAGGAGAACGTGCAGCAGAATGTCTGTGTCTACCTCTAGGAGAACTTGCAGCAGAATGTCTGTGTCTACCTCTAGGAGAACTTGCAGCAGAATGTCAGTGTCTACCTCTAGGAGAACGTGCAGCAGAATGTCTGTGTCTACCTCTAGGAGAACTTGCAGCAGAATGTCTGTGTCTACCTCTAGGAGAACGTGCAGCAGAATGTCTGTGTCTACCTCTAGGAGAACTTGCAGCAGAATGTCTGTGTCTACCTCTAGGAGAACGTGCAGCAGAATGTCTGTGTCTACCTCTAGGAGAACGTGCAGCAGAATGTCTGTCTACCTCTAGGAGAACGTGCAGCAGAATGTCTGTGTCTACCTCTAGGAGAACTTGCAGCAGAATGTCTGTGTCTACCTCTAGGAGAACTTGCAGCAGAATGTCTGTGTCTACCTCTAGGAGAACTTATTCAGAAGAAAACCAGGAGTAAGGACAAGATATAGTGTAATCACAAAACAAACTTTATTGAAAACATAAATCAACTCAAGCAGAGATGTTACGAATAGCAAGCTCACAAGCAGTGACCCAACCAATGTATATCACAATGGTGTAAGGAATCCAACACAGGAATTCTCTAAGCAAAATCGCCCACCTCCATATAACATTGCCACATACCCCAGAATATATACCAAGTGGTACCAATAAAAATAATTACATCAAGGCAATGAATGGGTCAAAGTATCTACCTGCTTGTGGCTGCCTCCCCTGACGCGGTTTCGCATTAGCTTTCTCACAAGGGGGCCTTTTAGGTTTTAAGGTCAAACATATGATTTATATCTCTAGGAGAACTTGCAGCAGAATGTTGGTGTCTACCTCTAGGAGAACTTGCAGCAGAATGTCTGTGTCTACCTCTAGACGAACGTGCAACAGAATGTCTGTGTCTACCTCTAGGAGAACTTGCAGCATAATGTCTGTGCATACCTCTAGGTGAACTTGCAGCAGAATGTCTGAGTCTACCTCTAGGAGAACTTGCAGCAGAATGTCTGTGTCTACCTCTAGGAGAACTTCCAGTAGAATGTCTGTGTCTACCTCTAGGAGAACTTGCAGCAGAATGTGTGTCTACCTCTAGGAGAACTTGCAGCAGAATGTCAGTGTCTACCTCTAGGTGAACTTGCAGCAGAATGTCTGTGTCTACCTCTAGGTGAACTTGCAGCAGAATGTCTGTGTCTACCTCTAGGAGAACTTACAGCAGAATGTCTGTGTCTACCTCTAGGAGAACTTGCAGCAGAATGTCAGTGTCTACCTCTAGGAGAACTTGTAGCAGAATGTCAGTGTCTACCTCTAGAAGAACTTGCAGCAGAATGTCTGTGTCTACCTCTAGACGAACGTGCAACAGAATGTCTGTGTCTACCTCTAGGAGAACTTGCAGCATAATGTCTGTGCATACCTCTAGGTGAACTTGCAGCAGAATGTCTGAGTCTACCTCTAGGAGAACATGCAGCAGAATGTCTGTGTCTACCTCTAGGAGAACTTCCAGTAGAATGTCTGTGTCTACCTCTAGGAGAACTTGCAGCAGAATGTCTGTGTCTACCTCTAGGAGAACTTGCAGCAGAATGTCAGTGTCTACCTCTAGGTGAACTTGCAGCAGAATGTCTGTGTCTACCTCTAGGTGAACTTGCAGCAGAATGTCTGTGTCTACCTCTAGGAGAACTTACAGCAGAATGTCTGTGTCTACCTCTAGGAGAACTTGCAGCAGAATGTCAGTGTCTACCTCTAGGAGAACTTGTAGCAGAATGTCAGTGTCTACCTCTAGAAGAACTTGCAGCAGAATGTCTGTGCATATCTCTAGCTCCTCCCCCTCAATAGAATTTTAGCTTCAACTGTCATCTCTTATCTCAGTAATGGAAAAATCTGTCATCAATATAAATACATACGGTATATAAATATATACACTATATATATATATTATATATGTATATATATAATCCAAAAAACAGGCTGCAGCACTCCTTGTTAGAGGTTGTAGAAGCCTTTAATGAGCCTTCAGGGTAACAGTGTGACGTTTCAGCCCTGAATGGGCTTTTTTCCAGCCTGAAATGTCACACTGTTACTGTGAGGGCCCATTAAAGACTTCTACAACCTCTAACAAGGAGTGCTGCAGCCTGCTTTTTGGATTATAGTACACAGCAAAGAAAAGGTTTGCTTGGATTGATTTGCACCCATTGATATTGCCGTGCTGCTCAAGTTTTGTATATATACTGTATATATATATATATACACAAAAAAAGAAAAGGCTGCAGCACTCCAGATATTGATGATTTATTCCGGCCATGGGTACAGGATGACGACTTTTAAGTCACACACAGCTTTTGTTCAACCATGTGTGGCTGACACATCACTATCCTGTACCCATGGACAGAATAAAGGCTTAAAGAGGACCTGTCACCCCCCCTGGTGCTGTGATAACTGAGCTGACACACTGCATTCAGGGAAGGGGTCCCCCATGTCTCTAGGTCCCCTGTAAGTAGAATGGAGGTAGACCAGAGAGGGCTGGAGGTGGGGGGACGCCAGAAGCAGCGATGACACATACAGGAGGCTGAGCAATAGAGGGCTGGAGGTGGACCAGCGAAAGCTGGAGGTGGACCAGAGAGGGCTGGAGGTGGACCAGAGAGGGCTGGAGGTGGCACAGAGAGGGCTGGAGGTGGACCAGAGGGCTGGAGGTGGACCAGAGAGGGCTGGAGGTGGACCAGAGGGCTGGAGGTGGACCAGAGGGCTGGAGGTGGACCAGAGGGCTGGAGGCGGGGAGGACACCAGCAACAGCGATGACACTTACAGGAGGCTGAACAATAGAGGGCTGGAGGTGGACCAGAGAGGGCTGGAGGTGGACCGGAGAGGGCTGGAGGTGGACCACAGAGGTCTGGAGGTGGCACAGAGAGGGCTGGAGGTGGCACAGAGAGGGCTGGAGGTGGACCAGAGAGGGCTGGAGGTGGACCAGAGAGGGCTGGAAGTGGACCACAGAGGTCTGGAGGTGGCACAGAGAGGGCTGGAGGTGGACCAGAGAGGGCTGGAGGTGGACCAGAGAGGGCTGGAGGTGGACCAGAGAGGTCTGGAGGCGGGGAGGACACCATACAACAGCGATGACTCATTACTGAGTAAGTCCCTACGAACTCATTATCTGTACACTTTATAACGTCTTTTTTACAACTTACAGGGGGGCTAGACACATGGGGGACCCCTTCCCTGAACGCTGAATTCAGTGCTGCATTCAGTTAGCACAGCATCAGGGAAGTGACAGGTCCTCTTTATAGGGTACCTGTCAGCTAGTTTATGCCCCCCCCCCAGCTGTCAGGTAGTTTATGTTCCCCCAGATATCACTGTCTGTACCTGTAGCTTCATAGTCTTATTCTAATCATCCCTGTCTGAGCTCAGAGTGTAATGTGAAAAATGAAAAAAAAGCACCAGGGCCCCTCAAGCCTGCAGGAGGGCCCCCAGCTGACACACATGACCCTGTGGCAGAGGAGAGGGGGTTACCTGAGGGAAGCTTCCTGCTTCCATAGGCTGATCCCGCCCCTCCTCTCCTCTGCTGCCCCGGCTCCCAGGACTGCGCAGCCAGGCGCAGGTAGGAGCCGCAGCACCTATAGCACCCCCTACCCCCTCCCGAACGTCCGCTAGCATCCCCCCAATCCCACCCACCCCCCCATCAGCTGCTGCACCAGGGCCCGCTTGCCACAAGGTCCGCCACTGGTCTACACCTTGGAGGAGGGGACTGTCTGGCGGGTTAATAGTTAACTTACTATTAACTTGCATGTCTAAAGGACCTGTGTGATGTCCCGATCATGTGACCATAGTGGGTGGAGCTAAGCGAGCAAACTCCTATTGTGCTATGGGGACTTAGCTCCGCCTGTTATAGTCACATGATTGTGACATCACATCCGGTCTCCCAGCATGTTCTGACATTCGGCTGAAATGTTAACTATTAACCTGCCAGACAGTCTACCTCCTCCAAGATGTAGACTGACTGCCTCATTTACATAAGGAAATGTCAGTGTATAAATGCTTTTCTTTCACCTTTTACATTACACTGAGCTCAGACAGGGATGATTAGAATAGTATTATGAAGCTGCAGGTACAGACAGTGATAGCTGGGGAGGCATAAACTAGCTGACAGGTTCCCTTTACGTTTGACATCAATATCTGAAGTGCTGCAGCCTTTTCTTTTATCATATGTATAAGGAGCATTGGAGACTGCTTGGTTAATTTGCAATATATATATATATATACTTTACCACTAAATTGAGAATAAAACATCCATCCAGGAGGTAAAAGAAGCAGCTTTCTCTAATAAGATATATTACAAAGTTTCTTACTTTCACGTGTACTATTGATTTAATAAATAATATTTAAGAAGTAGTAGAAGCATATACTCCATGTTAGAGTTTCTGTCCAATCTAATATAAGAAGTGCAGGGTTGCCTGAAGCAGTTGTCTTCTCAGCCAACCCTACGTCATCTCAGGAGCCCCAGAAATGACCTTACGCCCTGAGCCAGTATAACCTTATGACTCCATATGAAAAATGCACTAAACATAATGAATGGGAGAGCGCCACACTGAACATATGGCTGTTCTGTGCTGCTGACTTCGTATTCTTTCTTCTGCTCTATAGTATCTTTCTTCTGCTCAGAAGCTAACAGTTCACTCCTGCAATCTGGTCAATTTCAGAGCCGTACATACAAGCTCTATAGCAATGAGCTTGTAAGCGTTGTGCTCCTTGGCTTGGACAAGCAAACTGTAGACTGTAGAGGAAAGATTAGAATTAATAATCCCTGTGTTCCTGAGAAGGGAGTGGATTTTTATTAAGAAGTAAATTGAAAGTGTTCTCTTTTTTTAAGTGTTTTGCAATTTTAACCAAATACGAGTTTTGCATATCTATATTCTCATTTTTGTGCTGCTTTTTTAGCAGTGAAAACATTATGTCAAAAGCCTGTTTTGCGTTATTTTTGTTGATCCCAAAATACACAATGTTTCGGCCAACACGGGCCTTTTTCAAATCATTAAAAAGGTGTAATGTCTTGATGAAGGCCCTCGGCTGGCCGAAACGTTGCACATTTTGTAATTCATCTGAATTGTATGTTGGGATCAGTTGGAAATAGATGGATGATTGTACCAAGTAGGCTCGAACAGGAGCAGTGGTACCTTCATACCTCGATATACGTTGCATCTTTTTTGGTGCATTATTTTGCAGAGGTTTTTGGGTGCAGATTACATGTGTGCTTCATGTTTACTAAAAATAGGTTTATTTTCCAAAAAAGAATGTATTCATTTCTCTCTGCTTTCTATGGGTGAAAATAAAAAATGAAGAAGACTGAAAAAACTGATGTGCTGTCAAAAGTAGCTTTTAGGGCAATTTCATTTATGTGGTTTTTTTTTGCATTCGGCGAGATGAGGCGTAAACCTTATCTGACCGGATCTGGTTTTTGCCCTTAAACCAGATGAAACCGTACCGGTATTATACCAGATCCATATATCGGTTCCGTTTAAGTACCGGTACAGGTTCATCCGTCATGATTAGGGATGAGCGAGTACAGTGATATGTACTCGCTATACTCGCAACGAGTAGGTACCGGTGCTCGCTACTAATTCGAGTATAGCAAGTACGAATACTTTCACAATGTATCTATAGATACACTGCGAAAGTAGCCTAAAAGTGATTAAAAGTTGTTAAAAACAATAAAAGTACATACTCACCTATCCGACGCCTGCATCGGGACCGTCCCAGAAGACATCCAATCACCTGACAAGGACCTGTGACTGCCAGCCAATCAGATGACCGGTAGCGATCTGGCCAATCAGATGCGCCACGTCACAACCATGTGATCACTCGGGCCACCTGATTGGCTAGATTGCAAGGTCCTAGGTGTACTGTCAGGACCTTGCATTCTGGCCAATTAGGTGGCCGACGATCATGTTGACAGGCGCCATCTGATTGGCCAGATGGCTATCAGCTGTCTGATTGGCTGGTAGTCACAGGTCCTTGTCCGGTGATCAGATGTCTTCTGGGACGGTCCCGGTGCAGGCGTCGGACAGGTGAGTATGTACTTTTATTATTTTTAACAACTTTTATTCACTTTTAGGCTACTTTTGCAGTGTATCTATAGATACACTGTGAAAGTATTAGGACTACTCGCTACTCCCGAGTACACATAAGATACTTGGAGAGTAGCGAGTAGCCGAATACCACTACTATTCGGCGAGTACCGAATAGTAGCGAGTATACTCGCTCATCCCTAGTCATGATCCAGATTCGTTTGCCTGTTTTGGGTCAATACTAAACACATGAGTGTTAGGGCACGGACCCCGAACAGGGGCTTAACCTGATTAAAGCACTATACTCACCTGTGGTCACTTCTGGGTCTGCTGTGCACTACCTGCTGAACAGCCAATCACAGACACCCAGTCTCTGTGACAGCGTCTGTGATTGACTGTTGCGCTCCCCCCATTACATCTGTGATTGATTGCTGGCACAGCGGGTTGGGTGTAACAGCCAATCACAGACGCTGTCACAGACAATGGGCGTCTGTGATTGGCTGTTGAGCAGACGGGGCTGCAGTAGCGAGACAGGTGAGTATAATGCTTTAATTGCGTTAAGTTCCTGTTCAGGGTCAGGTGTTCAGTATGGACCCTGAAATTTACATGTGTGACCTAACCGCGCATGGTCAATAGGCGTGCCGGATCTAGATTTAACAGATCAGGAATGATCTGGTAAAAACGGATGCGGCGCCCACTGACACACATTATAAATCATGCTGCAGTATGACATATCTTGTTGGTAGTGTTTTTTTCATCAAATGCAAAAACCGCTACATATTCCATTTTTTGGGCTTTCTAAAAAAACTGGTTTTGGCTTGATCCGGCAGCAACCGGATGCAAACGAAAGTGCGGGATTGCCCATTAAAAATCAACCTGAGTAAATCCACCTGAGACGTGTTTTAAACATTAATACCGCTCCTTATCTGTGTCCCAGCGCCCCTAGTAAGTAACCTATTATCTCTTAAACTTGTGTACTTCCAACCCTCCTGGGCGTGGGGTTACAGGAGGTGTGGGTGCCGCCGATAATTCCCTGTTGTAGAACGGCCTGAGGAGCGCTAGGACCTGCAGTGACGTCAGATCCCGTGACACGCGGGTCACATACACTGCAAGTCCATGTGACCGGGGCGAGAGTCAGTCACAAACAGCAGTGCAGGCGCCAGGAGACCTCCGGCAACGGCAATTAATGAGGTTGTGCGGAGTCAAACCCCCCCCACTTCCTTCCCGTCCACCTCCCCATCCACCCCCAAATAGATCACCAGGTTCTCCCCACTGGGAACGCTTCCTATTTCTCTTTTGTCTCTTGCATTAAAAATCAATAGGTACAACCCGGATCCAGTTTGCGTTCCGGTTTTAACCCACATAACCTAAGACGTAATGGTACGTTATAGGTCGTGTCCCTCACTTTGATATGAGCTCCGGCAGTGAGCTCACATCATTCCCCCGACATCTCATCAGCTGAGATGTGTGGCTAATAGCAACGATCAGATCCGCAATCCGATCGGCGGTGTTAACCCTTTGTCAGTGAATGACAGCGCAATCCAAAAGTACCGTGGTGTGGATCACGCCGCTCCCCACCGTGATCGGAGACCCCATGATAAGATCGCGGGATCTCCATGTGTCACCTGATAGCCCAGGGTCCTGTGGATGGTTGGCAAGCGCTGCTAACCACAAAAAGATATAATTTGTGCTTTGTCCCGATGTGCTGCAGCTCATCAAGACATGGCACAAGCGATCGGACACTGCAGCACTGTGGCGCCCTATGGGACAGTGTAAAATATAAAATAAAGTTTTTACAAATATGGAAAAAAAACACATAAGTTCAAATCAACCCCCTTTTGCGCCATTCAAAATAAAAGTATTAAAAAATACACATATTTGGTACCGCTGCATTCAGAAATGCCTGATCTATCAAAATATAAAATCATTTAATGAGGCATAATGGTAAAACAGGACCAAACACCAAAATTACGTTATTTTAGTCGCCGCAACATTGCAATAAAATGCAATAACGGGCGATGAAAACGACAGCTCAAGACGTAAAAAAATAAGCCGTCACACAGCCCCAGATCCCGAAAAATGAGAACGCTATGGGTCACAAAACAAGGTGCAAAAAGTGTGATTCTTTTTTTTTTCAAATATCTGAATTATTTTTCACCAGATACCAGTAACATGTTTGGTATATACGAACTCGTACCAACCCGAGACATCATACCGACACGTCAGTGTTACCATATAGTACTGACCCGAGACATCATACCGACATGTCAGTGTTACCATATAGTACTGACCCGAGACATCATACCGACATGTCAGTGTTACCATATAGTACTGACCTGAGGCATCATTATACCGACACCTCAGTGTTACCATATAGTACTGACCCGAGTCATCATACCGACATGTCAGTGTTACCATATAGTACTGACCCGAGGCATCATACCGACACATCAGTGTTACCATATAGTACTGACCCGAGACATCATACTGACATGTCAGTGTTACCATATAGTACTGACCCGAGGCATCATACCGACATGTCAGTGTTACCATATAGTACTGACCCGAGACATCATACCGACACCTCAGTGTTACCATATAGTACTGACCCGAGGCATCATACCGACATGTCAGTGTTACCATATAGTACTGACCTGAGACATCATACCAACACGTCAGTGTTACCATATAGTACTGACCCGAGGCATCATACCATCATGTCAGTGTTACCATATAGTACTGACCCCAGACATCATACCGACATGTCAGTGTTACCATATAGTACTGACCCCAGACATCATACCGACATGTCAGTGTTACCATATAGTACTGACCCCAGATATCATACTGACACGTCAGTGTTACCATATAGTACTGACTCCAGACATCATACCGACACCTCAGTGTTACCATATAGTACTGACCCCAGACATCATACCGACACCTCAGTGTTACCATATAGTACTGACCCGAGACATCATACCGACACATCAGTGTTACCACATAGTACTGACCTGAGGCATAATACCCAGAGAAATTATGGGAGTATGGGTGTGTCATGGTCCGCGCTGCTCCAAGGCTCAAAAAAACTCACCAATGAGTCAGAGATTCATCAGATTTCCATCCTTTTATTTCCTTCCTACAACGCGTTTCGGCACCCCACCTGGCGCCTTCCTCAGGGATATCCCTGAGGAAGGCGCCAGGTGGGGCGCCGAAACGCGTTGGAGGAAGGAAATAAGAGGATGGAAATCTGATTGATGAATCTCTGACTCATTGGTGAGTTTTTTTGAGCCTTGGAGCAGCGCGGACCATGACACACCCATACTCCAATAATTTCTCTGGATATCACCACTGGTTAGTGGTAGGTGGAGGTCCTGCAGCAGCTTGGATTATTTTGTCGCCTTCAAACCAGTTGTGGGGATCACAACTGTACCAGGTGAGTGGCTCCATAGCACCACTCTGATATTCTCAGTGTCACTAGTGATAGGGCACTATTGCGCCTCTTGTCCCCCACCCTCTTATATTTTTGAGGCATAATACCGACACGTCAGTGTTACCATATAGTACTCACCCGAGTCATCATGCCGACATGTCAGTGTTATCATATAGTACCAACGCAAGGCATCATACCGACATGTCAGTGTTACCATATAGTACTGACCCGAGGCATCATAGCGACACCTCAGTGTTACCATATAGTACTGACCCGAGGCATCATAGCGACACCTCAGTGTTACCATATAGTACTGACCCGAGACATCATACCGACACGTCAGTGTTACCATATAGTACTGACCCGAGACATCATACCGACACCTCAGTGCTACCATATAGTACTGACCCGAAACATCATACTGACATGTCAGTGTTACCATATAGTACTCATCCGAGGCATTATACCAACACGTCAGTGTTACCATATAGTACTGACCCGAGACATCATACCAACATGTCAGTGTTACCATATAGTACTGACCCGAGACATCATACCGACACCTCAGTGTTACCATAAAGTACTGACCCGATGCATCATACCAACATGTCAATGTTACCATATAGTACTGACCCCAGACATCATACTGACATGTCAGTGTTACCATATAGTACTGACCCCAGACATCATACCGACACGTCAGTGTTATCATATAGTACTGACCAGAGGCATCATACCGACATGTCAGTGTTACCATATAGTACTGACCCGAGACATCATACCGACACCTCAGTGTTACCATAAAGTACTGACCCGATGCATCATACCAACATGTCAATGTTACCATATAGTACTGACCCCAGACATCATACTGACATGTCAGTGTTACCATATAGTACTGACCCCAGACATCATACCGACATGTCAGTGTTACCATATAGTACTGACCCCAGACATCATACCGACACCTCAGTATTACCATATAGTACTGACCCCAGACATCATACCGACACCTCAGTGTTACCATATAGTACTGACCCGAGACATCATACCGACACCTCAGTGTTACCATATAGTACTGACCCGAAACATCATACTGACATGTCAGTGTTACCATATAGTACTCATCCGAGGCATTATACCAACACGTCAGTGTTACCATATAGTACTGACCCGAGACATCATACCAACATGTCAGTGTTACCATATAGTACTGACCCGAGACATCATACCGACACCTCAGTGTTACCATAAAGTACTGACCCGATGCATCATACCAACATGTCAATGTTACCATATAGTACTGACCCCAGACATCATACTGACATGTCAGTGTTACCATATAGTACTGACCCCAGACATCATACCGACACGTCAGTGTTATCATATAGTACTGACCAGAGGCATCATACCGACATGTCAGTGTTACCATATAGTACTGACCCGAGACATCATACCGACACCTCAGTGTTACCATAAAGTACTGACCCGATGCATCATACCAACATGTCAATGTTACCATATAGTACTGACCCCAGACATCATACTGACATGTCAGTGTTACCATATAGTACTGACCCCAGACATCATACCGACACATCAGTGTTACCATATAGTACTGACCCCAGACATCATACCGACACCTCAGTGTTACCATATAGTACTGACCCGAGACATCATACCGACACGTCAGTGTTACTATATAGTAGTGACCTGAGGCATCATACCGACACCTCAGTGTTACCATATAGTACTGACCCGAGGCATCATACTGACATGTCAGTGTTACCATATAGTGAACATGATGAATGAAAAAAAAACAAAAATCAAACATGGAATTGCACTTTTTTTTTGCAATTTCGCTGCACTTGGAATTTTTTCCCATTTTCCTGTACACTATATGGTAAAACAAATGATTTCATCTGAAAGTACAACTCGTCCAGCAAAAAACAACAACAAACCTCATATGTCAATATTGACGGAAAAAGAAAAAAAATAATGGCTCTTGGAAGACGGGGAGGAAAAAATTAAAACGGAAATCAAAAAATCGCCAGGTGGTGAAGGGGTTAAAAACAGTCGAGTCTCTGCCAGATTAAAAAAAAAGCATATGAAATCACCCATAAAACAAAAAAAAAAGACTTCAATAATGCAACATGTGAACATAGCCATTAGCGCCAAGCCCCATGGACAGCTCGCATCTTAGATCAGCGATGAGGAGACTTTTCTTACACTGGATGATATGAAAATTGGTTTGACGGCAACTCCTCATTTATTTTGCTACAAATGTCAGATGCGTCTACAGTTTTCTTGCTGGAATGAAGCTGTAGCTACAGATTGGATTGGACTGAACCTCTGACACTCGCCGGTGGCTGGAGACGCCGCCTGTGACTCCATTGCAGATGCTTTATTGTGTCCAAAGCTTTCAAAAGTCAACGGTCCCATTATTATTCATTTATTCCTCTGCTGTACCCGATGCAGCAGAAGCCAAACGTGAAGCTAGAGAGGCCGATCCACAGCAAAATGTACAAGAAGGACACTGAACCTAGAAATGAATGAGCAAGAAATCCTGGTGTCTATGTCACAATCATTCACAGAAGGCGGCAGACAAAACCTTGCAGAAAACAAAGGGGTTAATCTGAAGGCTGAGTGTCCCTGATGGGCCTTTTGTTGCCTGGGTTGCCTGTCCCTGATGGCCAGTGGGCCCCCCCCAGCTGTTCAGGGCCCCGGCACTTGCCCGGTCTGAAGCTAATAAATTCTAGTTTTGGCTAAAGTCCTACCTACTTAGTGATCTTTTGGCAGAGCAGTGGGGGGAGGCTCCTGCTGCAGCCAGTTGTCTAATGGCGATACACAACACAGTGAGGTAGAGAGAACAAGGCCCAAGCTCAAATTAAAGGAGAAGTTAAAGGGAAGCAGCGCTCAGATACTATACGTGGATTTTCTGTGCTTGGTGTCATTTTTTGAAGGGTGAAGGCGGCAGAAGAGAACACTTCTGGATAAAGCATCTGTCCACTGTTCTTTAATTCATGATAATGTCTACACTTTCTAATGCTATCTCCTTGTAGTCGTCAAAGCTTCGGCTTCCTAGCAGTGAATGGAAAGTTAATCAGTCTTATAGGCTCGCTATAGGCAATCCTGTGTGAGCGGAACAATGTGGTTGATACATTGTAAAAACTTGAACAATTGAGAATCTGTGCACCTAATGTATTTAGTCCACAGAATATGGAACAGACTGGACACATTGTAGCAAATCCTCTTCTGTGAAAAACATTAGAAGGTTGGTTTCCTTCTCTGGGTGTAAGGTTTCTTTCACATCTGCGTTTCTCAGCATTACCGGCAGATCCGTTAGTTTGCAGCATCTACCGATAGATGGAACACTTGCGGCAAGACTGCATTCAACTTAATTCATTCCCTATGGCACTTACGGTTTTGCCGTGATCTCGCCAATCTTTCACTTGCAGCAATGGACAAAAACCGCTGGTAGCAGTGTTTTTTTGACTCGTCGCACATTCCGCAAGTACAAAACTGCAACTGGCGCACATGTCGGCAAGTCCCATAGGGAATGCATTAGGTCGAATGAAGTCTTGACGCAAGTGTTCCGGCTACCGGCAGATGCGGCAAACTACCAGATGTGAAAGTAGCCTAAGTGCATGGGCACGACTGTTATGGTTAATATTTCATAATAATGTTAACAAGTTGCCTGCCCCTGACCAAATCAATATGGACCAAGTACTGGCGTGAAAAGTATGACACCAGACACACAGAGTCAAATGTACACCCTTCAATGGTCAGTTCCAAGCTCCAAATGTAATTTATTTCAACAAGCATTAGGTCTTTCCTCAATAAGGGGCTCAGTCAGCCCTACTCTGATGTATTCATTGGCTTGTGAATTGGATAATGGGGGGATCCATGAGGTCATCAGGGAGTGTGGCCTTGGTCAGCTATCTTTGGCTGTGGTCACACATAGAAATCCGTTTTTGGAAGTGATTTTCATCACCAATCCGTTTTTTTTCTGGGTGCTTTTTGAGCCTCCTGCACTCCTGAACGTTTTTGGAATTTTCATTAAAAAAACGCATGCGCGAACGCATGCGCAAACGCAAGTGCGCGTTTGCATGCGTTCGCGCATGCGTTTCCCATAGGGCCCCATGTTAAAAAAAACGCATGAAAACGCATGCGTTTTTTAAATGATGCCAAAAACGTTGCATGCAACGTTTTTGACTCAAAAACGGACAGGGCAATGTTTGGAGCTCCATAGAAAAACGGACAGGGTGTTTATTACATCCAATCCGTTTTTCTGTCAGTTTTTGGACTTAGAAAAAAAAATGAGAAAACTGAAGCCAAAAACGGACTGAGGGCTTATGTGGAACCCCAGCCTTTAGATGATGTGTCTTCCTCTGGACTCCAGCTTCTGTGATTGGTCAGTCTTCTCTGAACCTCTCAGAGAGCATGGTGTGATGTGGCAGGAAAGGTCACAACTTATACAATGTAAAATAATACACTCTATGGATCGTTTCTCGCCATGCCCTTATGTCTTAAGGTTAATTAAGTATTTGATCCTATGGCTCTCCTCAACAACAACATCACAGTCCGTTTTACTCAGGGGTATGCCCATACCAATACAGATATGTTCACCCCGGAAGTATCCGAGTGGAGGTGTAGCAGCCTCCACAATTGCTTTGCCTGGTCAGAACAAGCGAATCTTCTCTGTATCTTAGAGGTTCCTTCTGGAGGTATGACAACCCTCACACACTGAGCATGTGCCAAACAACCAGACACCGTTATATGATATGAGACACACTTATGGGTGGAGGTAAGTGCATAGACAGACCCGCTCTCTGGCTATCCAGAAAAACTGGAATGCCCTAATAAATCTCTTAGTACAAGAAGTACGAGAGCAGACATGCAGGTTTACATCACAGAGGACGATGACCTGTATACATACTGTCTACAGTATATATATATATATATAGTTATAATATTCTATTTTCCTTTGTTTTTAATATGACTTTTATTACTCTAGCCCTATCCCTAACTTTACCCTTAGCCCTAATCCTATTTGTAACCCTACACCCTTTTAAAAAATAAATACCTCTGCTTCTTTAACCCCTCACCCCCGGGCGATTTTTCATTTTCTCTATTTCATTTTCGCTCCCCTTATTCCAAGAGCCATAACGTTTTTATTCTTATGTCAATATAGACATGTGAGGGCTTCATTTTTGCAGGACGAGTTGTACTTTTGAATAAAATCATTTATTTTACATATAGTTACTGGAAAGTGGAAAAAAATTAGGCTGTAAAATTGCAAAAAAAAAGTACAACTTCATCGTTGATTTAGTTTTTAATACCAAGTTCACTATATGGTAAACTGAGTCGTATGATGTCTGGGGTCAGTACTATATGGTAA
The DNA here is from genome assembly GCA_033576535.1 of Allobates femoralis. NCBI lineage: Eukaryota > Metazoa > Chordata > Amphibia > Anura > Aromobatidae > Allobates > Allobates femoralis. The sequence goes on from JARQOC010000002.1 coordinate 722,561,806, forward strand.
CACTGACATGTCAGTATGATGTCTGGGTCAGTACTATATGGTAACACTGACATGTCAGTATGATGTCTCGGGTCAGTACTATATGGTAACACTGATGTGTCGTATGATGCCTCAGTCAGTACTATATGGTAACACTGCTGTCGGTATGATGTCTCGGGTCAGTACTATATGGTAACACTGACGTGTCGGTATGATGCCTGGGTCAGTACTATATGGTAACACTGACTGTCGGTATGATGTCTGGGGTCAGTACTATATGGTAACACTGACATGTCGGTATGATGTCTGGGGTCAGTACTATATGGTAAACCTGACGTGTCGGTATGATGTCTCGGTCAGTACTATATGGTAACACTGACATGTCGGTATGATGTCTGGGGTCAGTACTATATGGTAACACTGAGGGTGTCGGTATGATGTCTCGGGTCAGTACTATATGGTAACACTGACGTGTCGGTATGATGCCTCGGGTCAGTACTATATGGTAACACTGACGTGTCGGTATGATGTCTCGGGTCAGTACTATATGGTAACACTGACAGTGTCGGTATGATGCCTCGGTCAGTACTATATGGTAACACTGACGTGTCGGTATGATGTCTCAGGTCAGTACTATATGGTAACACTGACTGTCGGTATGATGTCTGGTTTCAGTACTATATGGTAACACTGACATGCAGTATGATGTCTCGGGTCAGTACTATATGGTAACACTGATGTCGGTATGATGCCTGGTCAGTACTATATGGTAACACTGAGGTGTCGGTATGATGTGTCGGGTCAGTACTATATGGTAACACTGACTGTCGGTATGATGCCTCGGTCATACTATATGGTAACACTGACATGTCGTATGATGTCCTCGGGTCAGTACTATATGGTAACACTGACGTGTCGGTATGATGCCTCGGGTCAGTACTATATAGTAACACTGACGTGTCGGTATGATGTCTGGGGTCAGTACTATATGGTAACACTGACATGTTGGTATGATGTCTGGGTAAAGTATTATATGGTAACACTGATGATTACAAGTTCGTAGATACAAACATGTTACTTTTACTGTTACATAAGTGGAAAAAAATACTCAGAAGTTTTTAAAGAAAAAGAATTGCACTTTTGTCGCCATGTTCTGCACCCGTAGCGTTCTCATTTTTCAGGATCGGGGTTGTGTGATGGTTATTTTAGGTGTCTTGAGCTGATGTTTCTAATGATAACATTTTTGGTAGATGTGATGTTTTGTTCACCCGTTATTGCATTTTCTTGCAATGTTACAGCAACCAAAAAAACTTAATTTTGGTGTTTGGAGTTTTTCTTGTTACACGGTTTCCTGATCTGATTAATTAATTATATTTTGATACATTGGGCATTTCTGAACGCGACAATGCTAAATATTTTTTTTTTTAAGTTTCATTTTTAAGGGGCAGAAGGGGGGTGAGTTGAACTTTTGAGTTTTTTTCATATTTTTTAAAACTTTTTTAACTTTTCCTTGATTTTACATGGCTCCTTAGGGCCCCTTCAACACTGCACAGTCCAGTTGCTTGTTGTATACAGAGATATGCTTCACCATTCCTCTGCACAGCACAAATCATCACTTTCTGCCGGAGACACAGCTCAGGCATCGCCGGCAGGAAGTGCTTCATGACAGCACCCCACGCTGTCATCACAAAGCATTGAGGCAGCGTGATCGCATGACGGGACCTCCAATGCCATGCCGCGGGCTTTGGTTCATACTCAGTGCCGATCAGATCGCTGATCCAATTGATGCTGTTAGCTGCACATGTCGGCTGATCACATCAGCTGATCACGAGTGGGGGATGATGCGAGTTCAGCGCAGGAGCTCGCATCAAAGGGAGGGTGTACTATTACGCCTTTGGTGTGAAGTGGTTAAAGAAACCGTCTAACACGCAATTCTTAACAAAGGAAGATCATTGATTTACACCGAAACCAGTGCATTATGTAATAACTCATTAGCTCCTATTGATTATGCACCATAAAGTTAATGGATGCACCACCGTAGGGCGTACGACACAAACAACGACCTTGGCATTGTTAAGTAGATCTCTACTACAACATGAAACACAGACACAGCAATATAAACCTATAAAAGCGGATGCAGAGCTGTGCAGGGAGGACACACACCAGGATTAGGCTGCTCCAGTCTGGATCCCTGGATCATTCGCTGTTTTTATCGATGTTCCAGGGCTCGAATCCACAAGATGCTGAATGTTGTTCGCTCCACTTGGCAGCGCAGGACGGTTTGGAAAGCGTCGCGTCTGTGTTCAGTGATTGCAGAAATTCAGGTTAATGATGATAAGAAGCCTCCAGCTACAGCACAGACACTATGTGCCCTGCCTGAACATCCAGAAGTTACTTTGTATCCAGTCAACTGATGGAGGAAATGCTCATTTATTATTTTTGCAAATATTGTGATAATTAGCAAAGCAACATAGTTGATGAGGGTGAAAATAACATAAGTCCATCAAATCCAATAAAATCTGAGTCGAGTGCTAATTGCCCCAATTGCCCCATATCCATGACCCATCATTAGATTTTTCAGCCTTAATTCCTCCCCCCAAAATATTCAGCCAATGAGTGTCTCCCTTGCAGTTCACTGCCTGTTGTCAAGTATAATCTGTCTGAGGTAGTAAGATGCCGAGATTGTAAGAGGGGTTTTGTATCTATACAGGAGGTGTGGTGGGCCTATGTCTCTATACCAGAAGTAGACGTGGGTCTTTGTCCCTATACCGGAATTGGCGACAGGTCTTTGTCTCTCTACAGAAAGTGGGGGTGGGTCTTTGTCTCTCTATAGAAAGTGGGGTGGGTCTTTGTCTCTATAAAGGAGGTGGGTCAGCCTTATGAATGGTTCTTGCTCAGAAGGAGGTGGGGTCCTTTGTCTCTATACCAGAAGTGGAGGTGGGTCTTTGTCTCTATACTGGAAGTGGAAGGTGGGTCTTTCTCTCTATACCAGAAGTGGGGGCAGGTCTTTGTCTCTATACAGGAGGTGGGGCGGGCCTTGTCTCTATACCGGAAGTGGTGGTGGGTCTTTGTCGCTATACCAGAAGTGGGGGTAGGTCTTTGTCTCTCAACAGAAAGTGGGGATGACTATTTGTATCTCAACAGAAAGTGTGGGCAGGTCTTTGTCTCTCTAACGGAAGTGTGGGCAGGCCTTTGTTTGTATACCAGAAGTGGGTCTGGGTCTTTGTCTCTATACCAAAAGTTAGGAGAAGTTTTTGTCTCTCTACAGAAAGTGGGGTGGGTCTTTGTCTCTATAACAGAAGTGGGGGCAGGTCTTTGTCTCTATACCAGGAGTGAGGGCAGGTCTTTGTCTCTATACCGGAAGTGGGGGGTGGGTCTTTGTCGCTATACCGGAAGTGGGTGTGGGTCTTTGTCACTATATCGGAAGTTGGGGGGGGTCTTTATCTCTCTACAGTACGTGTGAGCAGGTCTTTGTCTCTCTAAAGGAAGTGTAGGCAGGTCTCTGTTTGTATAACAGATGTGGGGGAGATGTGGGGGTGGGTCTTGTCTCGCTACAGGAAGTGGTGGCGGTCTTTGTCTTTCTACAAAAATTTAGGATGGATATTAGTCTCTTTACATGAAGTGGGGGCAGGTCTTTTTCTATCTATAGGAAGTGTAGGCAGGTCTTTGTTTGTATACCAGATATAGGGGAGATGTGGGGGTGGGTCTTTGTCTCGCTACATGAAGTGGTGGCGGTCTTTGTCTTTCTACAAAAATTTAGGATGGCTATTAGTCTCTTTACATGAAGTGGGGGCAGGTCTTTTTCTATCTACAGGAAGTGGGAGCAGGTCTTTGTCCCAGTACAGGAAGTGGGGGCAAGTCTTTGTCTCTCTACAGAAAGTGGCGGCTGCTATATTTCTCTCTACAGTAATGGGGGAAGGTCTTTGTCTCTTTACAGGAAGTGGGGGCGAGTCCTTAATTCTCTAAGAAAAGTGGTGGTTGGTCTTTATTTCTCTATGAGAAGGTCTGTGTCTATCCAGTAAACAAGGGCAGGTCTTTGTTTGCTCCTGCTCTCCTGCCAAAATACAAATAGTCAAAACAGAGATGTGACTTTTCAGTTAGGGGCAAAAAAGCTATTGGACAATGGCAAGAGCAAAGTAAGCTGGGAAATGAATGTCCAGCACCTACAGTGCTGGCAGAGTGCTGATACAGAGAACCTGTCCACTAATAAAGAGAGGATGGGAAGTTACAGAGAATGAGATATGGGACAGTTCCTGGATACAGTAGATTATTATGTGCACCAAAAGCAATTTTACCTTGTGGAAAACAAGGATAGCAATGCAATGTCATGCTTTTCTACAGGGTTTGGGTTAAATGTCAGATACAGTTCGATTACTTTGATAGTCCTTCCCTTAGTCAATCAATCTCTTCACACAGGTAAATAAAATATGCCAAATTTAGTCTGACTACTGGTTTCTGCAAAAGCAAAACTATGTTCTTGTCATCAGCATCTCTGTCTCTTTTGATGCCATCTACTTGACTTTATTTGCCTTGGCAGCAGCTGCCTGGCACCGGTTGCTAAAGTTTCGTTTACTGCCAACCAACATTCCCTGGATCCTTTCATTGGAGGCTTGACCCAGTGTTACTATTTAATACATATTAGCAAATGTTGATCTCTCTGCCAAATTGCATAATCTTACATGTATCTGCATTAAAGTCCATGTAACACTTCTGAAATCATAAAATAATTATCTATATTAAACAGGGAGGCAGTGGCGTAACTTCAGGCCCAGGGGCCCCGATGCGAAAGCTCCAACGGGGCCCCCAATTATTGCAAATCTTTAATAGTATAAGTCTTTTTCTATAGGCCAAAGGGACTTTTAGGGCCCCCCTAGGCTGCAGGGCCTGGGTGCGATTGCAACCCCTGCACCTATGGTAGTTACGCCCCTGCAGGGAGGCGTTATGTTTCATGTACAATCAAGTAGCAGAAATGGCTTCAGAAATGAAAATGTAAAGAGGGTTAGGAATTTGGGCAAAGGATAAGACAATAATTGTTAGAAGGGAAAAGGGTAGAGAGCAAACTCCGAAAGAAAAGGGAAGAGAATGTGTAATGTATTGTAAGGATTTATTATTATTAATTATTATTATTATTATTATTATTAATAATAATTTATTTACTTATAGAGCACCATTGATTCCATGGTTCTGTACATGAGAAGGGATACATACAAACAAGTTAAAAATACAATGAACAAACTAACAATGACAGACTGATACAGAGGAGAGAGGACCCTGCCCTCGCAGGCTTACATTCTATAGGATGACAAGGAGGAGACAATGGGTTGGGTCAGCTCCGATGGTGGTGGAACATTCACTCTGGTGGCAGTGGGTGCCAGGTCAGGTGGCGATGGGCACCAGGTTAGGTGGCGGTGGGGTCATTGCAGGTTGCAGGCTGTTCTGAAGAGATGGGTTTTCTGGTCCTGCTTGAAAGTTCTGAGTGTAGGGTACAGTAGGACACGTTGGGGTGTAGAATTCCAGAGGATGGGGGATGCTCGGGCGAAGTCTTACAAGTGGTTAGATGAGGAACATACAAGTGTGGAGGGAAGGAGGGGGTCTTGGGCGGATCAAAGGTTACAAGTTGGATGATATCGGGAGATTAGTTCAGAGATATATGGGTTGCAGGTTATATGCTGTTAAGAAGAGTTGGGTTTTCAGGTTCAGAGTGTAGGGGACAGTCGAACATGTTGGGGAGCAGAATTCCAGAGGATGGGAGATACTCGGGCAAAGTCTTGCCGGCGATTGGATGAGGAACGTATACGTGTGGAGTAAAGGAGGAGGTCTTGGGAGGATCGAAGATTACGAGTTGGGTGATATCAGGGGATTACAGTAGTTCAAAGATATATCAGGGAGATAGTTTGTGGATGACTTTGTAAATTAATATACAGTACAGACCAAAAGTTTGGACACACCTTCTCATTCAAATTGTAGATTCACACTGAAGGCATCAAAACTATAAATTAACACATGTGGAAATATATACTTAACAAAAGGTCATCTTGAAGGTCATCAAGAGAATGCCAAGAGTGTGCAAAGCAGTAATCACAGCAAAAGGTGGCTTCTATGAAGAACCTAGAATATAAGACATATTTTAAGTTGTTTCACACTTTTTTATTAAGTATATAATTCCACATGTGATAATCCACAGTTTTGATGCCTCCAGAGTGAATCTACAATTTTCATAGTCATGAAAATACAGAAAACTCTTTGAATGAGAAGGTGTGTCCAAACTTTTGGTTTGTACTTTAAGTAGTTTAAATTGGATATGCTTGGGAATTGGGAGCCAATGGAGGGATTTGCAGAGGATAGAAGTGGAGGAATAGTGAGGAGAGAGGTTGATTCGTTGAGCAGCAGAATTAAGGACAGACTGGAGTGGTGCAAGAGTATTAGCAGGGAGGCCACAGAGGAGGAGGTTGCAGTAGTCGAGACGGGAGATGATGAGGGCATGTACTAGTATTTTAGTAGATTGAGGAAGGGACGGATTCTGCCAATATTTTTAAGCTGGAGGCGGCAGGAGGCGGTAGGATTAGGTGTGTGGTTTGACAGACAGGGCAGAGTCAAGGGTTACTCTGAGGCAGCGTACTTCAAGTACAGGGCAAAGTGTGATGCCATATATTGTGATAGATAGATTGAGTAAGAAAGATGCATGAGATGGAGGAAAGATGGTGACTTCGGTTTTGTCTAAGTTTTAGCTTTAAGAAGCGAGAGGTGAAGGAGGAGGATATGGCTTATAGTAGATCTGAGTGTCGTCAGCGTACAGGTGGTACTGGAAGCCATGGGACTTTATGAGTTGTCCTAGGCCAAGGGTATAGATTGAAAAAAGAAGGGGTCCCAGGACAGAGCCTTGAGGGATCCCAACAGAGAGGGGATGGGGCGAGGAGGTAGTGTGGGAGTGAGAGATGCTAAATGTGCTATTGGAAAGGTATGAGAGGGCAAGGTCAGTGATAACAATGGAAGAGAGGATCTGTAGTAGGAGGGAGTTATCGTCTCATGAATTTAATAGCAATGAGATCAAATACACACTGAGACCTAGTTTTTAAAGGTGAACACATCTGTATTGAACACAAATGGCAGAAAACAAACGTGAGATGCAGCAAAGTGAGCAAGCTTATCAAACATGCAATACACAGAAAAGTCTCTTGAAATAATTCTTTCACAGTGAAGCCAAAAGGAGAAGTCTCTAAGAAGCAGTACACAAAGGAAGATGCAAAAGCAGAAACAGTCTATGTATTTAGTTACACCCAGGACGTCCTGCGAATGGTAGTCACAGAGAACAAGTCCTAAACTTGAAGCAGTGCAGTATAGTTAAAGAAAGTCCAGCACAGTTCAGAGACCTGCTGCACAATATAAACTAAAAGCTGCAAATGCTAACAAGCACACAGGGCTTACGCATCAGAGAGGCAGGCTTGATGTAAAGTTAGAGACAACAGCAGTAGGAGAGAGTTTGCAGGAGAAGCATTGAAGCAGTTGTGGCAGCAGGAGGTGAAACTGCAGACACTGGAAAAGCCAGAGTGGATTTGCAGGAGGAAGAACTCTTGAGAGACACAGAGAGCAGAAAGCCAGGAATTCAAACTGAATACTAATGCAGGGATAGAAGGTAGACTAAGGGTTATAAAGGCAGGGGAGGGGGAATCACATATACAGGAGTGAATCAGCGGAAGCCATCTTGGAAAAGGGCAAGGATGCACAAACGGTCAATAGAAGATCCAGAATCCTGACAGAATGAGAGCAAGGAGAGAAATAGTATGGAGGGTTGGAAAGACAGAGGAAGGAGAAGAGAAATTATACAAAGGGAAGATAAAAAATAGGTAAAAGTGAGAAAGAAAAAGGGAAAGGAAAGAAAGAGAAAAGGAATGGATGAGGATTGGATACGAAATGAAAGAATGGACAAGACATAGGGAAAATGCAAAATTCAATAGAAAAAGGAGAGGAAAAGAATAGGAGCAAGAAGTGAAATAGCAAAGAGGGGTGGAAAAAGAGGAAGGGGAAGGAAAATTATTAAAAAGAAGGTAAAGGGGACAGAAAGTAGAGAAGATAAAAGTGAGAAAGAAGAAGGGGAAGGGAATGGATACAAAAGGAACGTATAGACAGGATAAGGGAAAAGTGCAAAATCCAATAGAAAGGGAAGAGAGAAAGAGTGGGAGCAAAGAGAAGAGAAATAGTGTGAAGGGGTGGAAAGAAAGAGAGGAAGGGGGAGAGACATTATATATAAGGAAGGTAAAGAATAGTTAAAAGTGAGAAAGAAAGGAAAAGGGGAAGGGAAGAAAGAGGAAAGGAATGGATACAAAAGGCAAGAATGCCCAGGATAAGGGGAAAGAGAAAATATTAAGGAAAAGTAAGGAAAAAGGTACTGGAATGGATACAAAGAATAAAAAGTAACTAAAGTTAAAGTAACGGCAAAATAAAAGGGAATGATACTGGGAACAGGGGAGGAAAAATTAATAAAAAAAGTGAAAGGAATGGGAGAGAAAATAAGGTAAAAGAAGAAGTATATATAGAAAAATATCTGTCTATCTATCTATCTATCTATCTATCTATCTATCTATCTATCTATCTATCTATCTATCTATACATATATAAATATATAAAAGGGACTCCAAAAAAACTCAAGGAAACAAAAAAATAAACAGGAGAAAACTAGGGAGAGAAAAATAAAATAGGTAGAGAAAAAAAAAAAGACAAATGAAAAGGAAGTAAGGAAATGGAGAGGCAAAAAATAAACGGTAAAGGGTAGATAAGGTAAACATGAATAGTAGAATAGGGAAAACCAAAAATCAGAAAAGAATGAAGAATAAGAGGAAAGGAAAGGGAAATGGCAAAAGAAAGTGAGAGGGCAACAAATGGTATAAAAGCAAATTTAAAAGAAAGAACAGAAAGGAGAATATACAAGGAGGAAGGAGAAGGAAAAAAGGAAATATGGCAATGAAAGGGCATGCCGCATGATATAAAAGGAAATAAAGGAAGAAAAATAATTATAAAAGGAAAAGGAGGGAAATAAAAGAAGGAGATGAATCATTTAGAGGCCACTACATTGCTCCATCTTTCTTCCCAATTCCCCCAAATACAAAGATCCAGAAAGCTAATATGGTATGTTAGTTGTGAAATCAAAAGAAAAAAAAAAGAACATTTTGTTAGGCCCGCTGGCACCGCTCCCCAGCTCACCTCTCCCGGGTTGGCATCCTCTGCTCCTCTGCTGACCGGGCATTCCGATGTCCAGGCTTGCGGTGTCTCGGAGCCGTCGCCGGGTTCCCTTCCTGTCAGCTGACAACCGGGCTCACACATGAGCACATTGCAATGGTCGTATCCATGTGACCAATCAGCGGCGCACTAGGTGCACTCCTCCCCTGTGACTCTAGGGGCCGGAACGGTCCAATATGACACTCCCCTTGACCAATAGCTGCTCTTCCTCTGGTATATCAGGCCACATCCACTGATGGGAGGTGCCTGATTATTAAGTCAGTTTGCTTCTGCTTTGCTGGCTGTTGGTCAGGCCTTCTTTGTGCTTTGTTACTGGGAATCCTTAGCTGTGTTCTTCCCCAGTAGCACCATTCCTGCACTTGTAGCCAGTTACCTGGAATCCTTAGCTGTGCTCTTCCCCAGTAGCTCCCTTCCTGCACTCCTAGCCTTGTACTCTGTTACCTGAAATCCTTCGCTGTGCCTTAGTATAGGCTAACCTTACGAGCTGCCCCCCTGGTACTAGCAGCTGTGGTACTTAGACCCCCTGGACTTGCCCCTGACAATCCCTGTATAGGGGTTGGGTAAAATAGGATCAGCTCACCCAGGGGAGTTCGGTACCACGGCCCAGTGGGTCCACTCCAGGGCGCCTTCCCCCGGAAGCGAGACACATTTGATGAACGTTATCGGCAGGTGACGGGATTCTGCTTCTTTTGGCTCAATAAGGGACATTCACCATTATGGAACCTTGAGAGACCTTTATCCTTAATAAAATTACTAGATAACGGAATTCTGGCAGGTTTCTATAGATAGAAGTAGGTAACCATGGAAACGAGACAATATCATCTCCATTCAAAAATGAATTCCACATTAATGTAAAACAGAAGCGACATGTACGGTAACTATTAATATAGCAAGTGATGCCCATTCATCTCACCCTACTGTCACTCATCTCACCCAACTATCACTCATCTCACCCTACTATCATTCATCTCACCCTACTCTCACTCATCTCAACCTACGATCATTCATCTCACCCTACTATCATTCATCTCACCCTACTCTCACTCATGTCAACCTACGATCATTCATCTCACCCTGCTATCATTCATCTCACCCTACTATCATTCATCTCACCCTACTCTCACTCATCTCAACCTACGATCATTCATCTCACCCTACTATCTTCATCTCACCCTATTATCATTCATCTCAACCTACGATCACTCATCTCACCCTGCTATCATTCATCTCACCCTACTGTCACTCATCTCACCCTGCTATCATTCATCTCACCCTACTATCATTCATCTCACCCTACTATCATTCATCTCACCCTACTATCATTCATCTCACCCTACTATCACTCATCTCACCCTACTATCATTCATCTCACCCTACTATCACTCATCTCACCCTACTATCACTCATCTCACCCTACTATCATTCATCTCACCCTACTATCATTCATCTCACTCTACTATCACTCATCTCAACCTACGATCACTCATCTCACCCTGCTATCATTTATCTCACCCTACTATCACTCATCTCACCCTACTATCATTCATCTCACCCTACTATCACTCATCTCACTCTACTATCACTCATCTCAACCTACGATCACTCATCTCACCCTGCTATCATTTATCTCACCCTACTATCATCCATCTCACCCTACTATCATTCATCTCACCCTACTGTCACTCATCTAATCCTACTATCAGATATAGGGTCAGCAGACAATATTACATGCAGAGATTTATCTATTACCTTTTCTCTCTAGTTACAACCACCTTAAATCAAATGTAGCATCATGGACTACCCAATATGTGTAGGACCACCCATGTTCTTTCAACTGCTCTTACTCTGAGTGCGTTCCAGTGATTTTTTATTTCCCCAATGACTCTTGAAACCTGCTTTTCATAGGGCTTTAGGTGAATTTGGGGTTGTCTGGGAGATTTGCCAACTCTTAAGGGGGACATCCCTTATTTTGGGAGCCTCTTACATGTTCTGGGAGAAGTTGACCAATATATGTTAACATGAATCTAAATTCTGAATAGTTTTATAATATATAGCTTCATAACAGAGCTCAGTTTAACTGAAATCCCCAAGAAAGTGTTGAAATGTGCAATTCTGGCTTCCTAGAGTGACCACTAGAGGGAGCTGAGGAGCTCAATGCATACAGAGTCATTATTGAGTTCGACATATAAAGAGCAGGCAGTGAGCTCCCCCTAGTGGTGGCTGCAGGCAGAATTTTATCATGAATTTCTATGCAAAGGGGCATTAGGAAAAATGGAGCTCCATCTGATATAAATATATATTAAGCATACACTGTAATTTCATGAATCCATAGTACAAATAAGAAATCTGCTTCTTTCACCACTTCTTCTCTTCCATATATTTCCTCTCCCCACCTCCCAAATGTATCATTCACGCTGAACAACTGCTAAAATCTATTTGGATCATGACATGATAGATGGTCGATTCACTAAGGGTCAGCTGGTTACTGAACTCTATGGAGAGGGAGGAAGAGAGTGAAAACAAGAGAGAAGAATACATATGGAGCTGTTGCTTTCTAGTAAGTGTTATGTCTCACCACAGAGCTGGATTCAGAGCTACACTCCTTAATAATGGTTTACATGGAGCTGAACATGAGCTACATAGTGAAAGGAGAGCAGGAATTCCACATGTCTGTGTGTGTTGGGTGTAGGAGACATCATAGTAACTGGTATCCACTCACTAGCTCAGAGACAACTGAAAATAGGAAATAGAGGCAGCAAATGAAAAATGTGAATGTAGTTACATCTAATAAAATGGCAAAAACTTTAATGTCTTATTTGGAAGATTCACCTGTAATGACAGCTACAGTGCTGTGCAAATTAATTGGAGAAAGGCATTTTTGTAAGTAAAATCATAAGTTGTGGTTACCAGTCAGTGATTCAGACCAGTTTTATCTGCTTTGAACAGATGCGAGTGTACAACCTTGAGTAACAAAATGTGGTTTGATTGGTTTCAGTCAGACAATAACAGCTAGCTGTCCCCTCAGCTTCAGGTGAGAGCTTGTTTCTGGGAGGAGTGGTTTAGTGTACTTTATCTCTCAGTGTAATTCGTGCCTGTAATAATGGATGTTACTCCAAGGAAGATGTCTAGAATTATTACTCTTAATGAACATACAAGTCTAAATCTACCGTTTCAAGAATAATTCCCACACACAATGAAACTGGATCGATTTCTCCAAAACGAAAAGGGAAATGTGGAAGAAAAAGATAAAACACTTATCAGAAACAGTAAAACTAATGCAAGAAAAACAAGCAAAGACTTGCTTTGTCCCAATTAATTTGCACAGCAGTGTATGTTTTAACCCCTTGATGCATATAGTTATAAATATACATTCGCACCAGGGTTAGCATGCAAGAGAGTGGGCTAAAAGTGGAGCTCACTCCAAACATGGAATATTACACAGGCATCTGCCTGCAACTGCAGCAATCAGAGCTAGTTCCGATCACTGCTTCTTACTATGGCTGGTTTCACACTGCACATTTTCAGCATCAGTGTGAATCCGCCACAAACTGGATGCACCCACATCCATTTTCAGCCCCATAGACTTTCTGTGATTGACAGCAGAGGAGACCTGTACAAGAGGTAAGGGGGTGTGGCCCGCAGGTGATTGGCAGGAGGGCGCTCATAAAAGAGGTGAGGGGGCAGGTCCTGGAGGAGATTGTTCCCTGCCCCCTCACCTCTTCTATGGCCCCCTCTCCTGCCAATTACCCCCGGGCCCCACCCCCTCACCTCTTCTACAGGCCCCTCTCCTGCCAATTACCTTCGGGCCCCCCCCTCAACTGTTCTACAGGCCCTCTCTCCTGCCAATCACCTCTGGGCCCCGCCCCCTCAACTGTTCTACAGGCCCTCTCTCCTGCCAATCACCTCTGGGCCCCACCTCCTCACCTCTTCTACAGGCCCCCTCTCTTGCCAATCACCTCCGGGCCCCACCACCACACCTCTTCTATGGGCCCCCTCTCTTGCCAATCACCTCCAGGCTCTTCCCCCTCACCTCTTCTATGGGCCCCCTCTCTTGCCATCACCTCCAGGCCCTACCCCCTCCCCTCTTCTATGGGCCCCCTCTCTTGCCATTCACCTCTGGGCCCTGCTCCCTCACCTCTTCTACAGACCCCCTTTCCTGCCAATCACCTCTGGGCCCTGCCCCCTCGCCTCTTCTATGGGCCCCCTCCCCTGCCAATCACCTCTGGGCCCCACCCCCTCATCTTTTCTACAGGCCCCTCTCCTGCCAATCACCTCTGGGCCCCGCCCCCTAATTTACAAGCCCCTTGTTCATGCCCTGATGGCAGCCCTGTTCCTATAGTTGGTCTTCAAGGGAGATTATCATTTCCACCACCTACTACAATAGTAGTACTATGTACAGTAGTAAACATGGAAAGCGATCGAAAGATCACAGGTTCCAGCCCCCCACGGAAATTTAAAAAAATAAATAAAAAATTAAGTAGAAAAGTAAAAATAAAAAAAGTTTTGAAAAATTGAAAAAAAATATAAAATTAAAAAGAACAAAAAAATCTGGTATCACATGCACCTGTGAAAGTTCAAGTAAGTTACCTGTACTGTTGCCATTTTCAATCAAAATGTCCTAGGTACCCTAAATTGGTACCATAAAAATGCAAAAAAAAACAAGCAAACTCTTACAGAGGTTCAAAAACAAAAACTTTTCTCAGAATCTGGCAACAGGTCAATATAGTGAATGCTGTAAAAATTAAACAACAAAAAAATTGTGAAATTGAATTATTATTATTATGAAGAGCAGCCTAAAGACACGCCCCAGAGGAGCCTGTAAGCCACACCCCCTAATTAAAAACATAACATTAGCACTAAATACAATAGCCCATATCTGTCAAACCATATGGCAGGTTGTACTCAAGAGAGCAGCGGGAATAAAAGAACAGCAAAAATTTAGAATATTTTTCCTTATTTTAATCACATTTTTATGGTTCCATTCATCTCACAACCTATTTCTGACTGGGACTTTTGCAGAATATGTAAGAAATAATGACTTGGGTATATTCATAGGTAGACAGTAAAAGATGGATAGTGAAATATTTATTATGGATACACAGGATCTAAAATATAAAATGAAAAAGAACCTGTCACCAGGTCAAAGGTGTCCAGTTATTGCTCCTATATTATTCCTATTGCTAACCTGCGTATTCAGTTTTTTTCTTAAATGGGCCTTATGGCACCAGAGTTATAGGCCTGTATATATGGGACATTTTTTATTGTCTATACCTAGGGGGCATGACTTACAAGTTAATTATGCAGAAGAATGCAAGTACATGCCCCTGAGGAGCTGTAAATAGTAGCTTTCAATATAAAGATCCACATTTCTGAAACCATATGTAGACTATAAAAAAAAAACACAAGTGGATCACGGTACTTGAGGGAGCAGTGGGGCTAAAATAATGTCACAAGGGATGGTATAAGAGAATTCTGGAAGCAGGAGGGTAAGATGGGCTTATGGCGATCAGGGAAGCTAGTTGGCTCACCCTGTTTCCAGAGGTACCTCTGGAGGTGAGGAGGTCTGGGTCACCATCCTTGCCTATGCTCCTGATAAACCCTAGACTAAGAGCCCCTATCTCCTCCCATGGACTGAGAAACACAGCAACTCCTACAGGTAAGGAAACAGCAGGAAGCACAGCACAAACATCGTGACTACATGGGGCCTTGTAGAGAATAAACTATCAGTTACACCTAGTAAAAGGAAGTGGTAGTATTTAAAGGCTGGGGAGTAAACAACTAAGTCAGCTGACACACACATCAGCATCTCTCCTGCACCTGGAGAGCCGCCTCACATTAATTTTGAATGAACTAAAGGATATAAACTTCCATTAAAACTACAGAGAGCACATACACTGCAACAGTCAACACGTGACAAGAGTAAAAACTGGTTACCTTTCACCCAGTTAAAGGGTTTGTCCAGTCTAAATCCATGAGTCTGCAGTCACTCTATGTGATCTGTAAGGATTCCAGAATTCTTGCCCAGAATTCAAATAGAGGGACAAATTGAGAGTCCTCTATTCAGATTGTGTCTATGAAGTATGCATATATAATTGCAGCCATGAGACCGCTGTTCTCAGCTCTGAAACCGGAGAATCCTCCAGCTCACAGTTTATGCAATGTGAGGATTCATAAGTCTGCAGTCACATAGACTGCAGACTTATAGATTTGTAATGGAACAACCCCTTTAAGACAGTGCTCTTTAAGCTACTTTATCCACGTGTTATTGAACCTTGTGTATACAGCTCTCTCCCAGATCTTTGTGCCTCCATTAATACATAATGTCTGATCCTGCAGTTGTATGAACCTCCAGTCTTTCTATCACTTCTTTTGGGAAAATTCTTGAGACGTAACCATGGAATCGGACTACATGGGATTCACTTGTAGTCTGTAACCATGGCGACGCAGGTTTGCAACAAAGCTGGATACACAAAAAATGGTAGAAGGCTTTTTTTTTTAACATCTTTTTACAACTTTGCTCCATTTCTTGTTTTTATCTTAAATGAGTGACGACTCAGCTATTTTCAATGCATGTCGGGGATTAATGTTCTTAATTTGGCCAGACATATTGGTCTTTTGTTGGTTATCTCAAGTTTGCTAAGACATTGTTTTTTTGCCAGACTATTCAGAGCCTTCCTATGTCCAGAGTTTGTGTATTGCTAATTTAATGTAAATCACCTCACTCCTTCTGTTTACACTACTCAAAGTGAAATTATACATGCGGCTTGAAATCCATCCATTTAGAAACCAGACTTATTTCACCAATCCTGAAGAAAATAATATACCCTGACTTGTAGTCTTGGGATATAAAAAGGACTTTCTTCAATCGTCAGGAATTAGTTCTAAATGCTTTGTGGCCTTAGTTTAGGGACTTCGGCCCCGACTTGAAGATCACATCGCGTCTTCATATGCTACATGGTTTCAATCTAGGGTCTCCGTCCCGATTGGAAGACCATAATCCCAGACTAGGAATTTCGGTCCCAGCTGCCAGGATAACATCGTGTCATCATACCAGAGACTACTTAAGGAAGATACCCAGGTTGGGACAACTTGGTCACCTGGCTCCAAACTTTGTAGTGCTCGGTCAGCTTCCTATGCTTGTTGCTATTCCTTTCTCGGTGGGTGCCCACCAAAGCATTGTGCTGCTGGATTGGAGTGAATGGCCCTGGAAGCCCCGAGTCACAAATATTCTAATCCCTGGTGAGCCAGCAGAAGGGTGAGACTCTGTTGTCTGTTATATTGTGTGTTGTTCTTGGTTATGTGTTATTGCCTTTGCCGTTGGGGTATCCAATAAGGTCTTATCATTGTGTGGTTCCCTCACCCTGTGTTGTCTGAGTGGTGTTCTGTCCATGAGTAAGGAGCTGGGGCGTTCAGTTGGGTTGAGCCCTGGTGCGGTCATTCTGAATGCAGCCAAGAGCACCTTCATTCAGTCTACACACCCTTTATAATTCAAGAAGATTTCATTGGGAAAATAATCAGATCCTACAGGGCATCTACATAGTGTAATGTTATTGAATGACATCATCAACGAAAGTGAACGAGTTGGAGCTAAAGCCAGCAAGGTTACCGGCTAGGGTTGTCATAGAGCCATTCGGAACCACTAAGGCTGATCCTGGTTTCTTATGTGCTGGGATTTCCAATCTGCAGTCAGTGAGCGCGAAGAGACTGCGGGTTGCGGGGGTCACTGAAGCGAAGCCATAAAGCCACTGGGACCGGGAAGACGATGTGAGCGGAATAAGGAAATCATGCTGGAAAAATGTCTCCAAATGCCGAGACCATTATCCACAGGGCTGAAGAATTCATTGTTACATTTGCACCTTTTTTTGTTTAACTTTTGGTGTTTTTTTTCTCCAGTTTTTCTTATTTTAAATTGGGCCTTTATGAAGTCAGTTCTATACGTCTTCACCGGTTTTGGCTTTTTCGAGATTTTTTTTGGTTGATTCAGTTGCACTTGGGTTCCCAAATTGTTGACCAACTGTATTTGTGACATTATTTTATGTACACCTGAATATTTTTTTTGGTCAAAATTTGCTAATTTCATTCAAACATATAATAAAAGAGGTTAAAAAGACAAAATCAAGTGTAATACTGTAATTTCAATAAAGTTTATCTTATCTTATTTTGCCCAAAATACATGAACGGAGCGCGCCTCTTTGGAGAATGTGGTGCCAAAAAAGTCAACAAATCACACAAGACAAAAAAAAAAAATTGACAAAGAAAAAATGCAAAATTGGGGATTTATGTGCAGGAAAATGCAGGTAATTTATGAGCACTCTAGTGCCAGATTATCGGATTTGTGCCAGATTATCAAGTATAATTTTTGACACCAAAAAATCCACGAACACCAAAAGATGAAAAATGACCAAAAACAGCCCAAAAATGATGAACTCTTGCTCGAAATGTGCAGGAAAATCTGAGAGCACTCTGGTGCCAGATTACCAGATTATCAAGTGAAATCCGCTACAGATCTATGCAAGATCTATAAGACTTCAGAACTTTGGGTCTGCACCAAACAAGTAAAGATGCAGGGTAAAGCATGGTGGTGTCAAGCTGTTGACGGTTAGGAACGAAGGGCAGTGTGCACCTGAATTGTCCATTCAGGTAGGGTTCTCTAGGCTAGTCCTTGTCCCCAAGATTACCCCTGAAGGTGGGAATGCTTTTGTCTCATACCTAACTAAACTCCTAGATATGAATGACCTCCACCAAGGGAGTGAAAGGGCAGGAGAGCAAGGAAACACACAAGTATATTAGGCATGTCAACAGGTAAGAAATGGCTCCAAGATTTTCTTCCTCTGGAAGCTGCGCTGCTGCTAAAGTAACAAACAACTCTGCTTAAACAGACACGAGCTCCTCCACCGTGGTCAGAATAGAAATTCTATATCCATCATGGAGTGAGGCTAGGGGTCGGTACATATAGCTGACGGGAGAGATAATTACAAGCTGAAGCTGGAATTAAGGCCTACAGAATACTCAGCCAGCAGGGAAGGGAAATTCTATATCCGGCATACATTGAGGCCAGGGGTAAGTAGATATAGAGGAGGGGAGAGATAATCACAATCTACAGCTGGAATTAAGGCCAAGAGAATACTCAGCCAGCAGGGAAGGGAAATTCTATATCCAGCATAGATTGAGGCCAGAGGTAAGTAGATATAGAGGAAGGGAGAGATAATCACAACCTTCAGCTGCAGTGAAGGCCAAGAGAATACTCAGTCAACAGGGAAGGGAAATTCTATATTCGGCACAGAGTGAGGCCAGGGGTAAGTAAATATACAGGAAGGGAGAGATAATCACAAGCTTCAGCTGCAATGAAGACCAAGAAAATACTCAGCCAGGATGGAAGCAAAAATTCTATATCTGGCATAGAGTGAGGCAAGGGGTAAGTAGATATAGGAAGGGAGAGATAATCACAAGCTACAGCTGCAATGAAGGCCAGGAGAATACTCAGCCACCAAGACAATAGTCCAGTGAGCTCTACTAAAGGCCTGCGATCGATTAAATGCTGAGACCTCCTGACCCCAGGTCCCCCAGAGGATACATCAGGATGCAGTACACTCATGACAATGCTGCCCTCCCCACATAGAAGCCTATAGTCATGAGCCCTAATAGAATGTATGAATAAGGATGGTGTTAACTGAAAAGCCCCTTTCAAGACATCACCTGTGACATGCAGAATGCTGCTGCGCTGGGCACAGTCAGTATACTCCCCTGAGCATTACAGGCAAAGCATCATGGGACATGGTCTGCATAGGCTGCCTGCAGATAGTGAGTGCTACGTTCAAGATGGAAGACCCAAACTGGACTAATCACTCCTGAAAAACAAGTTAGAAGGAACACATGGGAATCCTTGATTATCATAAGGGCTGGATCAGGGGGTGGCGGTAATAATTTCATTCATCTACCGGAGTTCACTTTAAATTGTTTGTGTTAGTGGAGGTCAATAGGGTGCGTCACTGACCCTGTCCTATCAGTAACAGAGCGCCACTATTCACTGTACCACTCAACTGTCAATATGAATGTAGCCCTAAACTCAGCTCTGCTACACCAAACCCGAAGCCACTGAGCCTGCAAGCTCAGCTCTGCTACACCAAACCCGAAGCCACTGAGCCTGCAAACTCAGCTCTGCTACACCAAACCCGAAGCCACTGAGCCTGCAAACTCAGCTCTGCTACACCAAACCCGAAGCCACTGAGCCTGCAAGCTCAGCTCTGCTACACCAAACCCGAAGCCACTGAGCCTGCAAACTCAGCTCTGCTACACCAAACCCGAAGCCACTGAGCCTGCAAACTCAGCTCTGCTACACCAAACCCGAAGCCACTGAGCCTGCAAACTCAGCTCTGCTACACCAAACCCGAAGCCACTGAGCCTGCAAACTCAGCTCTGCTACACCAAACCCGAAGCCACTGAGCCTGCAAACTCAGCTCTGCTACATTGTAAAAAAAAAAACCTAATAAAAACAAGCTCCGCTCTTGTACTTTGACCAGTTGGCAACCTCAGCTCTGCTATGCCGATTCAGTCATCTCCGCTCCACCATGCCGACACACTCAACTCTAAAACATTGTTCGAGGGGTTGTTCACCTTTGGAGATATTGTATTTCCCCTATTATTAGGGTTTAAAAATAATTTTTAAATTTAGGTTTACATTTGCATTACATTTGGGCTTCTTATAACCTCTGTGCTCCATTGACTATTGCTGGCTGCAGAAAGAGTTAACCGAGCAGCCATCAGTGAGCTCCTGTTGCCAGAAGAGTCTTTAACTCTTTAAGGCTGACGTTTTTTGGTATCCACATGAATACAGCTTAAAGGGGTTGTTCAAGATTCTATATACATGGCAGATTTCTTACAAAAACAGCGCCACCACTGTTTCCAGGTGGTGTGTGATAATAGCGGTGCGGGTGCATCCAGTTTGCTCATCCTGGGGGAAATGCCATAAAAATGGTCGTGTGAAACCAGCTCCTCTCATCTGAATGATGCACAGTACAAATGAAAGAAAGTACTGTTTTCTTCAGTCTCCAGAATGAGCTAACTGTAAAGCTGTCAGTGAGCTCATTCTGATAGGAGGGTCTGTAACTCCTTTATTTCTTTTTCTGAGCTCTTCTTAGCTGATTTATGACCACATCAAAGTTGAACGCACAGGGAAACAGAATCGGCAAAAAGCCAAAAGCTTTGTCTATTTCTGTCTCCAGGATGAGCAAACTGAGGAGACGTCAGTGAGCTCCTTCTGACAGAGGAGTCTGTAACTCTTTATCTGTCTTTTTCTGAGCTTCTCTCAGCTGATTTATGACCGCATCAAAGTTGAATGTACAGGGAAACAAAGAATCGGTAAAAAAAAACAAAAGCATGATACCTGTGATTGGAAGCTGTACCTATTTCCTTGTTAAAACCAATAAAGGTTATGTTTTAAAAGTTAAAAAAAAAAAGTCTACTTGCTCCATCTCCACAATGAGCTAACTGAAAAGCGGTCAGTGAGTGTGTAAGTCTGATCTGTTTTTTTATCTTTTTCTGAGCTCTTCTCAGCTGACTTATGACCACATCAAAGTTGAACCCACATGGATACGAAGAATTGATAGAAAGCATTGTCATTCTCTGTCAGTGATCTTCCTATGATGGAAGAGTCTGTAACCCTTATCTGTCTTCTTTTTTTAACCTCTTCTCAGCTACTTTGTGGCCGCAGACCACATCAAAGTTGACTGTACAGGGAAACCAAGAATACATAACAATCCAAAAGCATTGTCAATTTCTGTCTCCAGAATGAGCTAACTGAGAATCTGTCAGTGATCTTCCTCTGATGGAAGAGTCTGTTAGCCTGATCGGTCTTCTTTTTTTAACTTATTCTCAGCTACTTTATGGCCACAGACCACATCAAAGTTCAATGTGCAGACAAACAAAGAGCCTGCAAGAGCCAAACGGTGCAAAATGTTTAATATTTATTGCGAAAATGCATTTTAGTAAAACAAAAGGAATTCCTTTAGATTTGGTTCTGCAATATTGATAAAACTGAGCTACAGGTATCCACATCAGCTCATTCTATAAACTCCAGACCCAGTGTACAATCTGCCTATACAAAATCCCACCCCCCACACTTCAATTATAGATCCCCTACACATCAACCCTATGAGCTCTTCTAAGCTGATTTATGACCACACCAAAGTTGAATGCACAGGGAAACGAAGAATCGATAAAAAACATTGTCATTTTCTGTCTCTACAAACTGTGAGCCCTCGTGTAGACTGTGAGCCCTCGTGTAGACCGTGAGCCCTCGTGTAGACTGTGAGCCCTCGTGTAGACCGTGAGCCCTCGTGTAGACCGTGAGCCCTCGTGTAGACCGTGAGCCCTCGTGTAGACCGTGAGCCCTCGTGTAGACCGTGAGCCCTCGTGTAGACCGTGAGCCCTCGTGTAGACCGTGAGCCCTCGTGTAGACTGTGAGCCCTCGTGTAGACTGTGAGCCCTCGTGTAGACCGTGAGCCCTCGTGTAGACCGTGAGCCCTCGTGTAGACCGTGAGCCCTCGTGTAGACCGTGAGCCCTCGTGTAGACCGTGAGCCCTCGTGTAGACCGTGAGCCCTCGTGTAGACCGTGAGCCCTCGTGTAGACTGTGAGCCCTCGTGTAGACTGTGAGCCCTCGTGTAGACTGTGAGCCCTCGTGTAGACTGTGAGCCCTCGTGTAGACCGTGAGCCCTCGTGTAGACCGTGAGCCCTCGTGTAGACCGTGAGCCCTCGTGTAGACCGTGAGCCCTCGTGTAGACTGTGAGCCCTCGTGTAGACCGTGAGCCCTCGTGTAGACTGTGAGCCCTCGTGTAGACTGTGAGCCCTCGTGTAGACCGTGAGCCCTCGTGTAGACTGTGAGCCCTCGTGGACAGGGTCCCGCCCCTCCTGTACCTGTACGTCCCGATCACCTAGATTTAGTGTACTTGTCTCCATTATCCTCATGTAAAGCGCCATGGAACCTAATGGCGCTATATAAATAAATAAATAATAATAATAATAATAATACAAAATTGAATGTACAGGGAAACAATACATCAATAAAAAAACCAAAAGCATTGTCTATTTCTCCCTCTTGAAAGAGGTAACTGAGAACCAATCAGTGAGCTTCCTCTAATGGAAGAGTCTGGAACCCTTATCTTTCTTCTTTTTTTTAACCTATTCTCAGCTACTTTATGGACACAGACCACATCAAAGCTGATTGTACAGGAAAACAAAGACTATAAAAAACCAAAAGCATTGTCAATTTCTGTCTCCAGAATGAGCTAACTGAGAATCTGTCAGTGAGCTTCCTCTGATGGAAGAGTCTGCAACCCTGATCGGTCTTCTTTTTTAACCTCTTCTCAGCTACTTTATGGCCACAGACCACATCAAAGTTCAATGTGCAGAGAAACAAAGAACTTGGAAGAGCCAAATGGTGCAAAATGTTTAATAAAACCTAATTGCAAAAATGATTTTTAACCACAAATACAAGCATTTAGGGAAAAAAAAAGTCACCCCTTTAAACTTAGTCCTGCAACAAGATTGCAACATTGTTAAACTCAGCTCAGCTACATTTACTCACAGCAGCAAATTATATAAACTTTGATCCAAATTGATAATCCGCCCATACAAATCCCATCCCCCACACTTATATTATAGATCTCTGACACATCAATCCCATGAGCTCTTCAAAACTGATTTATGACCACATCAAATTGAATGTACAGGGAAACAAGAAATCAATAAAAATCCAAAAACATTGTCTACTCCTCCCTCTTGAAAGAGCTAACTGAGAAGCCATCAGTGGCTAATGGAAGAGTCTGTAACCCTTATCTGTCTTTTTTTTTATTTAACCTTCTCAACTACCTTCTGGTCACAGACCACATCAAAGTGTAACGTGCAGTGAAACCCAGGATCATTAATAAGCCAAAAGCACTGTTAATTTCTGTCTCCAGCATGAGCTAAGTGAGAATATGTTAGTGAGCTTCCTCTGATGGAAGAGTCTATAACACTTACCATCTTTTTTTAACCTCTTCTCAGCTACTTTATGGCCACCGACCACATCAAAGTTGAATGCATAGGGAAACCCAAAATCAATAAAAAGCCAAAAGCACTGTCAACTTTTGTTTTCAGAAAGAGCTAACTGAGAAGCCATCAGTGAGCTTCCTCTGATGGAGGAGTCTGCAACACGTATCCATCTTTTTTTAACCTCTTCTCAGCTACTTTGTGGCCGCAGACCACATCAAAGTTGACTGTACAGGGAAACAAAGAATACATAACAATCCAAAAGCATTGTCAAGTCCTGTCTTCAGAAAGAGCTAACTGAGAAACCATGAGTGAGCTTCCTCTGACGGAAGATTCTGTAACTCTTATCTATCTCTTTTAACCTCTTCTCAGCTACTTTATGACCACAGACCGCATCAAAGTTTAACGTCTAGGGAAACAATCGATAATAAACCATTTGCACTGACTATAACTGTCTCCAGAATGAGCTAACTGAGAAGCAGTCAGTGAGCTTCCTCTGACTGAAGCGTCTGTAACTCTTATCTGTCTTTTTTTTAACCTCTTCTCAGCTACTTTATGACCACAGACCACACAAAAGTTTAATGTACAGGAAAACCAAGAATCAATAAAAGGCCAAAAGCATTGTTAATTTCTGTTTTCAGAATGAGCTGATAAGCCGTCAGTGAGCTTCCTCTGAGGGAAGATTCTGTAACTCTTATCTATCTTTTTTAACTTCTTCTCAGCGACTTTATGACCACAGACCGCATCAAAGTTTAACTTGCAGGGAAACAATCAATAATAAACCAAAAGCACTGTCTATAACTGTCTCCAGAATGAGCTAACTGAGACGCCATCAGTGAGCTTCCTCTGATGGGAGATTCTGTAACTCTTATCTGTCTTTTTTAACCTCTTCTCAGCTACTTTATGACTTAGACCACATCAAAGTTTAAAGTGCAGGAGCCAAACGGTGCAAAATGTTTAATAGAACCCAATTGGAAAAATGATTAGCCAAAATACACGCATTTCAGTAAAAAAAAAAAGAAAAGAAAATGATCGACTTCAAACTTAGTTCTGCAACAAGATTGCAACACTGTGAAACTCAGCTCTGCTACATTATGGCCACAGACCACATCAAAGTTTAATGTGCAAGAGACACAAAGAACCTGTAAGAGCCAAACGGTGCAAAATGTTTAATGAATCCCAATTGCAAAAATGATTGTCAGCTGAAAATACATGCATTTCAGTAACAAAACACGTCACCTCTTTAAACTTAGTTCTGCAACACTGTTAAACTCAGCTCTGCTACATGTATCCCCAGCGCACATTCTGTAAACTCCAGTTTATAATCCCTCCATACAAATCCCATCCCACACACTTAAATTATAGATCCCCGACACGTCAATCCCATTAGATTTGACCCCCTTAGGCTGCATCCCCCTTCCTCTTCCTGGGGGGCCGGGCACAATCCTATAATAAACGGTTAATTCTGTTTATAAATAAATTAATAAAAGAAATGCAAGGCATTAACCCTTGACTTACCTTGCAGCCAAACATCAACGACAAAGTGTTGTTGGTGCATGCAACTTTGCAGTGGCAGATCATTGGTGTGCAGCGGGTTTTGACAATGGGGCACATTCCTTTACAGCTGCAGACCCTGCATCCTTCCAGGTATCCCACCCAGGTCCAGGGGGCCGGCTAGCAACATATGTCCATCCCCAGCAGCACAGAGGACCAGCAGCGGATGGATGGATGATGCATCAGTGATGCAGGGATGATAGGATTCCCCCCTTTTTAATTTTTTTGTTTCCAAGAGATGGACAAATTACCATAAGAAAGGCAATGGAGGCGCGTCCCCCCCCTCCTCTCCTATAGGATCCGCAACTGAGAAGGGGCTATGCTATTCCATAGGACTGCAGATCCTGAATTGGTCGGTGGCCAGTGACTTACTGCAAGGCATAGTGAGTGGAGTAGTCTCTGCAGAGAATCCTCAGGATGGGAGGCTTTCCCTCTCTCCCCCCCTCCCAAAAAAAAAGGCTAAAGATGCAAAATCATTGGCATCAGCTTCTTGCAGGATGGAAACGCGCACAGCTGTCCAGCCCCGCAGATGGCGGGCGAAGCGATGGGAATAGTGTGCGCTGCCAGTCACAATCCAGCTTACTCCAGGCATATTCCAGCACATCAAAGTCACAGGAGGAAGCCACGGCGGCGGTGGACGCTTAGGGCAACAGAAATGAGCCTGGATGATGTAGCAGAGCCGAGAAAAACGCAATCAGGGGTTAGGGTCTGTTCACACGGGCATGGTAACGCAGCGACGCCAAAAACATCTGTGTCATATTCTGCCTAACAAATGAACGACCACGCGGAAAATTGGGTAAATACACATCAAATACGCACCAAAAACGCGCTGTGCCGGCAGGGACTGTCATTGGGAACAACCAAGTCATTTCCAGCCGAATCCGTCCTGTTCAGCAGTTTAAAATCCTTTTTGTTTTCATGTTTTTAGTGGATGAACCTGTAATCTCCGTGGTTAAACAGGGGCCACGTAGAGATGATTAGCAGCAGCAGCGCACAGGCAACGCGTTTCCACCGGTTAGGTCTTCATCCCAGTGCTATATCCCCGTTAGTATTACAGAGAGCACCGGCCCCATTAGCCAATAATATGATTTCAATCAAAAATGGGTGTTGGAACCCTTTTTTGCATCAGAAGCTCATACTGAATAAATTGTGGTATCGCTTGTGTGTATGTGAGGCCTCATTCACATGTCCGTGCCTCCGCCACGTAAGCAGTACATGCCGACACGGACATACGGGGACTCATGTTCCCCTATGGGCCGCAAGGCGCCGCGTCTGCTGTACGTTCACAGAGCCAGCCAAAAAGCGTCGACGGCCGGCCCATTTCTGTGGGGGGGGGCCCTGGATGAGGGCTATACCCACCAGCCCAGGGGCACTTGCCCCCCTGCCACCTGGGCCAGCCTATGGGCAAATTCACTCATCCGTGTTTCCGCACGGACCGTGTCTCCGTGTGGAGCACATGCGTGTCTGTGTGCTCCACACGGCGACAAGTCCATTTTTTTGCGGAGTCACGGACCGCATTTTTGTCCAAACGTCCTGCACACGGATGTTCACACTGTGACATCCGTGTGCACGGACCACGGACAAACCAAAAAAGCCTGAAAATAAACAAATTCATGCTCATCGCGGTGTCTGCTCCTCTCACTTCCGGTGCCGCTCATTAGGGCTCATGAATATCACTTCACTAAGCCCAAGAGCGGACCGGAAGTGAGAGGAGCTGCGGCGCTGGAGGGAGGTAAGTATGCGGGTGACAGGCTGTCCGTGTGCTATCCACAGCCCCACGGATAGCACACGGACTGCACACATGTGTCATATGTCCGTGACACATGAGTCTATGCCCCGCCCCCAAACGGCCTTGTTCCACACATCCGTGGTGACACAGATGTGTGAAACTGGCCTTATACTGCTGCTTTGTAGATCAATCATCACATCATAATGTCATTCACAACATAGTATTGGTCATTATATAGATATAACTGTAAATTTTCATATGTGTGCATAATGCAAACAATTCTCCTTATTTATGCCTGTATACAAAAATAGATTCTTTTATAAATCCCAGAGTATCTATCCACCATATCTTCTCCTGTTGCTTCCTAAATCTAAATGTAGACAAATCTGAACTCATCATCTTTCCCCCTCCTACACACCTTCCTTGCCTGATCTGTCTATCACAATAAATGACATCACACTTTGCCCTGTACCTGAAGTCCGCTGCCTCGAAGTAAACTCTGCCTGTCCTTCAAACCGCACATCTAAGCCCTTGCCACCTCCCGCCGCCTCCAACTCAAAAATATTTCCAGAATCCGTCCCTTCCTCAACTCTCAATCTACTAAACTACTAGTGCATGCCCTCATCATCTCCTGTCTCGACTACTGCAACCTCCTCCTTTGTAGCCTCCCTGCTAACACTCTTGCATCTCTCCAATCTGTCCTTATCTCTGCTGCCCGACTAACCCACCTCTCTCCTCGCTGCTTCTCCACTTCTCCTCTCTTCAAATCCCTCCACTGGCTCCCAATTCACCAGTGTATCCAAATCAAACTACTAACATTGACTTACAAAGCCGTCCAAAATCTGTCCCCCCTCCATATATTTCCAAACTAATCTCCTGATATCATCCAACTAGAAATCTTCGATCCTCCCAAGACCTCCTCCTTTCCTCTTCCACACTTGTACATTCCTCATCTAACCGCCTGCAATACTGCCCGAGCATCCCCCATCCTCTGGAATTCTGCACCCCAAAACATCTGACTATCCCCTACACTCGACACCTTCAAGCGGAACCTGACAACCCATTTCTTCAGAACAGCCTACAGTCTGCAATGACCACAGTGCCACCTCACCACCACTGGACCTGGTGCTCCACCACCATTGGACCCAGCCATCCACCACCAATGAACCCAGCGCTTCACAGCCACCAGAGTAGCCCCAACTGTGACAACCATCCGCTGCGAGGCTGAACTACTGGTAAGGCAGCACCCCGAGAAACCCTGAAACCCTTTACCCCTATACAGGTATCTGGAATTACAGCGGAGCCCAGGAGGTAGCTGCATATGATGAGCAGCGGACCGGAGCAGGAAGGTCGCCAGGAAGGTCGAGCAGGAAGGTCGCCAGAAAGGTCGCCAGGAACAAGTCATGTTGAGGGTGTGACACCAAGGACCTCAACTGTTTGCTTACCCCTTGTCAAATTACCTTAATCAAGTGCATGCACAAAGTAATGATATCAGACAGAGTAAGATACAAAATTTCTCTTGATGGGAGGGCGCATACAAGTGCCTTATTTTTCAACTCCAGCAGTTTACAGCACAAAGCACGGCAGCAACAAGGCATAGTTCTGTACCATTCAAGTAATCAGTAGCGTCCGAGTCCTTGCATAGATAAAATCCTAGTCCTGTCTTTATATGGTTCTGACTTCCTTCTCGGACATTCTCATTGCATTCCAGGCTGCTGTTCAAGGAGGTGCCACACCACAGCGTTGTTCACTATATGTAACTGTTGTAACTGGTTTACACAGGATATGGAGTAAAATATGAATGAAGATATCTTATAATATATATGTAAATCAAGGTTTCACAATATATACATCAAAATGCAGGTGTGGATAACTAATACCCCTTTCACATCAGCGCTATTCGCTGATTGCGGCAGATGCTGCCTATGGGGCTTGCGGCAGGTGCGGCAAGTGCGGTATAGCCGTGATTCCGGCACTTACAGCAGTTGCGGTCGCAAAAAAAACGTGGTCAGCAGCAAAAATTCTGCTAAGCTGCACCCTGTGCGATTTTGGTGCATTTTTTTTGTGTTTTTTTGTCTTGCGTTTTTCACTACTGTCAATGGCAGGAAGGGCTGAAAAACTGCTCATACACACCAACAATTGACAAGGCTCATTTTTCTCTCTTGACCACAAACTACACCAAAACTGCAAGGTGAAAAAAGCATTGATGACACAACACTTCAGAATTCCCATAGACTTCGCTGGGGGACGGATACACCTGCGGTTTTGGAACAAAAGGTGACAAAAAAAGTAGCAAAAAACTCACCGCCGGCACATACCCTTAAATTAACATTGTGCACATTAGCTTTACATTACACATTCAGCTCTGCTACATCGATGCAGAAGAGAGTGAGCACTGGCTGTCCTTCTGCAGTCTGCTTATGGGAGCCTGGGTACGGGATGGCGGCATTATTGATCACAGGATGCGGAGAGCGGTAGCTTTCACAGATTTCTTCCCTGGAAAAGGGAACTTTAGATTTCTCAGTGTTGGGGTTTGCAATGTAGGACTCTAAAGAAGTTGAGAACCTAATATGTCTCCTATTATAGATCCCACATAGACCAAGTAAATACTGCAAGAGGTCGGCAGTGAACACCCTACACCTGTATCTGTGATCCAGTCATATGTGGCGGGACTATATCAGTACTAAATAACAGTATGGCGGTATTATATGGGCTGTATATGGGAGGACTATATTGGCACTATAGAGCAGTATGGTGGTATTATGTGGTTTGTATATGGCAGGACTATACTGCCGCTCTATAGCAGTATGGTGGTATTACATGGACTGTATATGGTAGGACTCTATTGGCACTATACAGCAGTATGGCGGTATTACATGGACTGTATATGGGAGGACTATATTGGCAGTATAGAGCAGTATGGTGGTATTATGTGGTTTCTATATGGTAGGACTATACTGCCGCTCTATAGCAGTAGGGTGGCATTATATGGACTGTATATGGTAGGACTCTATTGGCACTATACAGCACTATGGTGGTATTACATGGACTGTATATGGCAGGACTATATTGGCAGTATACAGTAGCGTGCTGGTATTATTTGGATGGTAGATGGCAGGACTATAATGGTACTATATAGCAATATGGGGGTGTTATGTGTACTGTATATGGTAAAACTATATTGGCACTATATAGCACTATGGTGGCATTATGTGGACTATCTTAGCACTATATGGCAGTATGGGGGCATTATCTGAACAATCGTGGCAATATATAGGAGCATGGTAGCATTATTTGCACTGTATATAGGTGGACTACATTGGCACTAGGTGGCAAGATAATGCTACTATGCAGCAATATAGTGTCAACATAGTCAGTTGTCGACACTATATTGCTGCATAGTAGCATTATGTGTACTGTATATAGGTTGACTATCCTGGCACTATATGGCAGTGTTATGTAAACTGTTTTAGCACTATATGGCAGTAAGGCTGTGTTATGTGAACCATCTAGCACTATATAGGATGATGGTAGCATAATGTGGACTGTATATAGGTTGACTATCTCGGTACTATATGGCAGTATGGTGGCATTATCTGGACTATTTAACGCCATACCGCAGTATATTACATGATCGCCAATAGGAAAATGTGATGGGTAATGTCATTAATGTAGGCATAAAGTAAAGCATAAGAGTATAAACATAGAAATTATTAGATATTAGAGTATTGTACACAACCCCATAGTGAAAACACTCTCCTGCCGTAATGACACCAGACCCAACGCGCGTTTCGCCAGATTGTTTTCATCAGGGGGAGGCGACATCCCAGCTGGAGACTGTATTTAAATGGAAAGCCATCAATAGGCCCATCCAGCCACACCATCAGCCAATCAAATATGTAGAGTCACGCCCCTACAGACCCATTATGCCTTAACATAATAATAATAAATACAATAATAACAATAATATTAATACTAGTAATATTATTAATACATAAATACAATAATAATATTAGTAATAGTATTAATAAATAATATAATAATAATAGTAATAATATAAATAATGAGTGTAAATAAAATAATAATTATAATAAATATAATAATATTAGTAATAGTGGCAATAATAAATAATATAATAGTAATAATATCAATAATGATAATAAATATAATTATAATAATATTAATATTATGAAAAATAATAAATATAATAATAAATAAAATTAATAATAATGATCATAAATAAATGCAATAATAATATTAGAAAAAACAATAATAAATAATATAATAATAATGGTAATAATATAAATAATGAGTTAAATAAATAAAATAATATTAATTATAATAAATATAATAATTTAAAGTAATATTGTGGCAATAATAAATAATATAAAAATAATAATATCAAAAATGATAATAAATATAATTATAATAATATTAATTACTAACCATGATAATAAATATAATAATAAAAAAATAATAACATTAATATTAATAATAATGATAATAAATAAATGCAATAATAATATTAGATAATACAATAATAAATAATATAATAATAATGGTAATAATATCAATAATGAGTGTAAATTAATAATAATAATAATATATAATAATAATATCAATAATAAATAATTATAATCATAAATCAAATACTCATAGTAATGATAGTAATGGTAATTCATAATAATAATAATAATAAGTAAATACAATAATAATATTAGTAATAGTATTAATAAATAAATAATAGTAATAATATCAATAATGAGTGTAAATAAATAAAAATAATAATAATTATAAAAAATAATAATATTAGTAATAATGTCAATAATAAATAAATAATATAAATTAGTAATAATCAATAATATAATAATATATAATTATAGTCAATTTTACTAATAATCATGATAATAAATATAATAAAATAAAATAAAAATTTAATATAATACAATAATAATATATATAAATAAATGCAATAATAATATTAGAAATAGCAATAATAAATAATATCATAATGGTAGTAATATCAATAATGAGTGTAAATAAAATAATAATAATAAAATTATATTAGTAATAATAATATCAATGATAAATAAATAATATAATCGTAAATCAAATAATAATAGTAATGATATAATGATAACATCAATAATAATGATAGTAAAAAATAGTATTCATTTATAAAAATGTACATGTACATTGTACAGCACCATGGAATCAACGGTGCTCTATAAAAATAATAAAAATAACAATAGGAGAAGAAAGAGGAAAAAAATAAAAAAGCAAAAATGTAAATGATCTGCATCTATAAGGGGTTAAAGGGGAAACTGCTGAGCACATGTCTGATAAATATGATCAGATATGAGGGCCCTCCCCACCCTGCTGGGGTCTTGCCATGGTGCCCAGTGGTGCAGGATGTATCTGCACCCCTCACTACTTTTCTTACACCCCCCTTTCTTTTCTTACACCCCCTTCTTTTCTTACACCCCCCCTTCTTTTCTTACACACCCCCTTCTTTCTTACCCTCACTTCTTTTCTTACACCCCTTTCTTTTCTTACACCCGCTTCTTTTCTTACACCCCCCTTCTTTCTTACATACTTCTTTCTTCTTTCCTCGCCGTTTCATAGAAACCATTGAAGATAATAATAATAGTTCTCCCTCTCGGATACAGATAATATAGTATATAGTGTAAGGATGGAGGTGGGGGAGGGGCGGCTGTGCAGGCAGGATCTGCAGACACAGCACTTTTATCAATGCAAGCAGCTGTTGCAAGCAAATCATTGCACTTTATGGCGGCGCTCCTGATTGGCTCCTGCAGAGCGGCGGATGATTATAATTACCGGCGAGAACCAAATACATTAAATTCAGGCAACAGTCAAATCAATATGATCAAGAGCTCATCATACATCGTGTATTATAGACTGAAGAAATGGGACGGGGGCGGCTTTGTCTTATATTTATGTGTACCACAAATTTCTAATTTCTACCCCCATATACGATCAATTAATGCTGCCAATAAAACGCCAAACATACAGTAAGTTATTGAATTAAAACCGCCATACACTGTTCAATTAATATAGAATCCATACTTACATATGTTAATTAATACTACAGATAGTATTGAATCTATACATGTATATTGATTTATAATAACAGTCATACAGTCCGTAATTGTCAGATAATTTGTAATGATCAAAATTAACATTACTTAATTAAAACCACCATACTGTTGTCAATTAGTGACCCAGATAATGGTGAATTAATACACACATACTGTATATTGCTCAATTAAAACCACCGTAGAGTGTTCAATTACTACCCCTGATAATACTGAAATAATGAAAACAGCTATATAGTGCTCAATTAATATCAGATAATCCAGAATTAACACTACCTTCATAGATCAAATCCCTATAATAAAACACCGATTCCCGCTCCATCCATGCCTCATATAGTGCTCCAACATCCCCCTCCGCCAAGGCTCCATCTCCCACCTCCATCCTGGCCGCCAACCCCCCCCCCCCCCATCACCATCCTGCCCCCGACAGTTAGCGGTCATGTGACCGATCAGCTGATCATTTTCCCAGGCAACAACAGGTCCTAAAGGCCTGTAGGACCTAGAAGACGGAGGAGGAGCGAGCCGGCGGACAGGTGAGTATCCTCACTGAGGATTTTTTTACTTTTACTGTGGAGGCCGCG
Source organism: Allobates femoralis (assembly GCA_033576535.1). Classification (NCBI taxonomy): domain Eukaryota; kingdom Metazoa; phylum Chordata; class Amphibia; order Anura; family Aromobatidae; genus Allobates; species Allobates femoralis. The sequence goes on from JARQOC010000002.1 coordinate 722,595,025, forward strand.
GGGAGCGAAGTATCGCCATATACCATAGTGCTGCTGTACATGTACTGTAATGTAACGCCATATACTATAGTGCTGCTATACATGTTCTCTAATGTACCGCCATATACCATAGTGCTGCTATACATGAACTGTAATGTACCGCCATATACTATAGTGCTGCTATACATGAACTGTAATGTACCGCCATATACCATAGTGCTGCTATACATGTACTGTAATGTACTGCCATATACTATAGTGCTGCTATACATGTACTCTAATGTACCGCCATATACCATAGTGCTGCTATACATGAACTGTAATGTACCGCCATATACCATAGTGCTGCTATACATTTACTGTAATGTACCGCCATATACTATAGCGCTGCTATACATGTACTGTAATGTAACGCCATATACTATAGTGCTGCTATACATGTACTCTAATGTACCGCCATATACCATAGTGCTGCTATACATGAACTGTAATGTACCGCCATATACCATAGTGCTGCTATACATGTACTGTAATGTAACGCCATATACTATAGTGCTGCTATACATGTACTCTAATGTACCGCCATATACCATAGTGCTGCTATACATGAACTGTAATGTACCGCAATATACTATAGTGCTGCTATACATGTACTGTAATGTACCGCAATATACTATAGTGCTGCTATACATGTACTGTAATGTATCGCCATATACTATAGTGCTGCTATACATGTACTGTAATGTACAGCCATATACTATAGTGCTGCTATACATGTGCTGTAATGTACCACCATATACCATAGTGCTGCTATATATATATATATATGTAGTTCACTCACGTTGACTGCACAAGTTCTGTCAGTCACAGTATGTCAACTACATACATATTCTAGAATACCTGTTGCGTTAGAATCGGGCCACAATCTAGTGAATAATAAATGCATACATTGTTACATTAAAGCCACAGTGCAGAAAATGCTGAATTAATACACACATACAATAATCTATTAAAACTGCTATACAGTGCTCAATTAATAGTGAATTAACACACACATGAAATGCTTAATTAAATCTGACATACGTTGCTTCATTAATATTAGAAACTGCTGAATACACACATATATTCATTAATTACAACTGCTATACAGTGCTCAGTTAATATCCCAGATAATAATGAGTTACGGTAATACGCACATTTTGTTGATCAATTAAATCTGACATATCTTGCTAAATGAATATTAGAGGATCCTGAAGGAATATACACATATATTTATCTATTAAAACTGCCATACAGTGCCCAATCACTACCAGGGGCGTAACTACAACAGATGCAGGGGATGCACACCCGGGCCCTAGAGCCTAGGGGGGCTCCAAAAGACCCTTTGGCCTATAGAAAAAGACTATTGCTAGCAAAGATTTGCAATAATTGGGGAGCCTGTTGGACCGGGGCAATCGGGGTCCATGAGCTTCAGGTTACGCCACTGGTCCTTCCCTATCTTCAGAACGGGGCACCATCTTGCATACTCGCACATCCATGCCATGATATACCGCAATGCTGTCATTAGTGTTTACTATATCCATACAACAGCCTGACAATGGCCAGCGTTGGACCAAGGAGATTAAGAATTACATGTGTCTGTTTTTGGGCCTTGTGGTCTGGAGTAAAAGGGCTTACTCCGGCTTAGTAAAATTGTAACTGGTAGGACAATGTACTGGTAAAATTCAGAAAAAAATGTATATTGTCATTAACCCTGCCCCAAATTAAAAAAAAACACACCCACGCCTAAACAAACACCACACACATGCCTAAATGAACACCACACCCATGCCTAAAGAAACAGCACACCCATGCCTAAAGAAACAGCACACCCATGCCTAAATGAACACCACACCCATGCCTAAATGAACACCACACCCATGCCTAAAGAAACAGCACACCCATGCCTAAAGAAACAGCACACCCATGCCTAAATGAACACCACACCCATGCCTAAAGAAACAGCACACCCATGCCTAAATGAACACCACACCCATGCCTAAAGAAACAGCACACCCATGCCTAAAGAAACAGCACACCCATGCCTAAATGAACACCACACCCATGCCTAAAGAAACAGCACACCCATGCCTAAAGAAACAGCACACCCATGCCTAAATGAACACCACACCCACACCTATACAAACACCACACCCATGCCTAAACAAATAGAACACCCAAGCCTAAACACCACACCTAAACAAACATCACACCTAAACAAAACACCACACCTAAACAAACTCCACACTCATGCCTAAACAAACATCACACCCACGCCTAAACAAACACCACAACCAACACATGTGAAAGCCAAAGCGTTGCCAATTATTGCGGAGGGTGTCCAACAGAGAGAACTATCTGGCACTGGAAAATGTAGAATTAGTGTACCCAGCGGCCATCCTTAAAGTGCAATGGAAAAATAAGATTAAATCAATTTATAAAAGCCTAGATGAAAAGAACATTTTACAAAAATAAGGCAAAACTGGATCCAGTAGGGAAAATTTTTTTAAAAAATGGCTTGGTCCTTAATGGTAATAAGTTGAGGAATTACTTACTTTAACCCCTTCAGAACCCAGCCTATTTTGACCCTAAAGACATTGGCCTTTTTTGCAATTCTGACCAGTGTCCCTTTATGAGGTTATAACTCGGGAACGCTTCAACCGATCCTAGCGATTCTGAGATTGTTTTTTCGTGACATATTGGGCTTCATGCTAGTATTAAATTTAAGTCGATAATTTTTGCGTTTATTTGTGAAAAAATCAGTATGGCAAAAATTTGGAAAATTTCACAATTTTCACATTTTTTATTTTTTTTTCTGATAAACAAGAGAGATATGTGACAGAAAAAAGTTATTAAATAACATTTCCCACATGTCTACTTCACATCAGCACAATTTTGGAAAAAAAATTTTTTTGTTAGGACGTTATAAGGGTTCAAAGTTCAAGAGCAATTTTTCATTTTTCAACCAAAATTTACAAAACCATTTTTTTTAGTGACCACATCACATTTGATCGATACCTCATATGTGGTCATAAACCACTGTTTGGGCGCACGGCAGGGCTCAGAAGGGAAGGAGCGCAATTTGAATTTTGGAGCTAATTTTACATTCAAAAAGTGAAATTGCGCTCCTTCCCTTCTGACCCCTGCCGTGCGCCCAAACAGTGGTTTATGACCACATATGAGGTATCGGTTTACTCAGGAGAAATTGCCCAACAAATTTTAGGATGAATTTTATGCTGTTGCCATGTGAAAACGAAAAAATTTAGGCTAAAAGAAAATTTTTGTGAAAAAAAAAGTACTATTTCATTTTCACAGATCAATTTGTAAAGCACCTGGGGGTTCAATATGCTCACTACCCATCTAGATATGTTCCCTGGGGGGTCTAGTTTCCAAAATGGGGTCACTTGTGGGGGAGCTCCAATGTTTAGGCACACAGGGGCTAACGCGACATGGTGTCCGCTAACAATTTGAATAAAAATCAGCTCAAATTGTTAGCTGTAACCATGTTGTGTTTAGTGAGCCCCTTTGTGCCTAAACATTGGGGCTCCCCCACAAGTGACCCCATTTTGGAAACTAGACCTCCCCAAGGAACGTATCTAGATGCATAGTGAGCACTTTGAACCCCCAGGTGCTTCACAAATTCATCCATAAAAATGAAAAAGCACTTTTTTTTCCACAAAACGTTTCTTTTTTCATTAATTTGTGAAGCACCTGGGGGTTCAATATGCTCACAACCCATCTAGATAAGTTCCCTGGGGGGTCTAGTTTCCAAAATGGGGTCACTTGTAGGGGAGCTCCAATGTTTAGGCACACAGGGGCTCTCCAAACGTGACATGGTGTCCGCTAACAATTTGAGCTGATTTTCCATTCAAATTGTTAGCGGACACCATGTCGCATTTGGAGAGCCCCTGTGTGCCTAAACATTGAAGCTCCCCCACAAGTGATCCCATTTTGGAAACTAGAGCTCCCAGGGAACTTATCTAGATGGGTGGTGAGCATTTTGAACCCCCAGGTGCTTCACAAATTCATCTGTAAAAAGGAAAAAGTACTTTTATTTCTACAAACATTTTCTTTTTTCATTTTTACAGATTAATTTGTGAAGCACTGGGGCATTCAAAATGCTCACCACCCATCTAGATAAGTTCCCTGGGGGGTCTAGTTTCCAAAATGGGGTCACTTGTAGTGGAGCTCCAATGTTTAGGCACACAGGGGCTCTCCAAACGTGACATGGTGTCCGCTAACAATTTGAGGTGATTTTCCATTCAAATTGTTAGCGGACACCATGTCGCGTTTGAAGAGCCCCTGTGTGCCTAAACATTGAAGCTCCCCCACAAGTGACCCCATTTTGGAAACTAGAGCTCCCAGGGAACTTATCTAGATGGGTGGTGAGCATTTTGAAACCCCAGGTGCTTCACAAATTCATCCGTAAAAATGAAAAAGTACTTTGTTTCCACAAAAAATTTATTTTTTCATTTTTACGGATCAATTTGTGAAGCACCTGGAGGTTCAAAGTGCTCACTATGCATCTAGATACGTTCCTTGGGGGGTCTAGTTTCCAAAATATAGTCACTTGTGGGGGAGCTCCAATGTTTAGGCACAGAGGGGTTCTCCATACGCAACATGGAGTCCGCTAACAATTCCAATTGTTAGCGGACACCATGTCGCATATGGAGAGCCCCTGTGTGCCTAAACATTGGAGCTCCCCCACAAGTGACCCCATTTTGGAAACTACACCCCCCATGGAACGTACCTAGATGCATAGTGAGCACTTTGAACCCCCAGGTGCTTCACAAATTGATCCGTAAAAATGAAAAAAAATCATTTTTTTGTGGGAAAAAAAAGTACTTTTTTATTTTTATGGATCAATTTGTGAACCACTTGTCGATTCAAGTGCTCACTATACATCTAGATACATTCCTTGGGGGTGTAGTTTCCAAAATGGGGTCATTTGTGGGGGAGCTCCAATGTTTAGGCACACAGGGGCTCTCCATATGCGACATGGTGTCCGCTAACAATTGGAATTGTTAGCGGACTCCATGTCGCGTATGGAGAACCCCTCTGTGCCACTAGCATTGCCACCAGCACAAGGGCAACTGGAAGAGTTGGGGTACAGCACCAGAAAATGGCACCTCTAATGCACTATTTTCTGGGGTGGCTGTGGGTTTCAATTTGCAGCGTGGGGGGGCCACAACATTTGGGTCTCTCCACGATGAGGATTGCAGCCCCCCAACTGCCAAGTTGTACCTGGCTGGCATCCAAAAATAAGGCAAAGCTCCTTATCATTTTATTGGTAGAAGTAAAAAAAAAAAATGGCATAGGGCTCCGCCATATTTTTGGTCCAGCCAGGTACAACTTGGCAGCTACGGACTGCCACCCAGCCCCAGCTGCCTCGTCATACCTGGCTGGTACCAAAAATACAGCGAAGCCCATTTTTTTTTTAATTTCTGGAACTAATTCTAGAAAAAAAATTACGTGGGGCTCCGCCATATTTTTGGTCCAGCCAGGTACAACTAGGCAGCTGGGGACTGGAATCCTCAGCATAGAGAGGCCCAAGCGTTCTGGGCCCCCCATGCTGCGAATTGCAGCCCGCAGCCGCCCCAGAAAATGGCGCATTCATTGAAGCGCCATTTTTGGGCGCTGTACCCACGCTCTTCCAGTAGCCCTGGTGGCGGTGGCTAACTGGGTAATAAAGGGGTTAATGCCAGCTTTTTATTGGCAGCTGGCACTAAGCCCGAGATTCATAATATAGGGCCAATGTTAGACCCGCCATTAGGAATCTCTAGTATGGTAAATAGTCAATAAATACACACAGAGAAAAATCTTTTCATTTGAAAAAAAAACACAGACACAATTCGGATTCCATCTTTATTATAAAAAGATCCGACGTAGTCCACAACGAAGGTCCCACGACGCTCGATTGCTCCGACGTAGTCCATAACGAAGGTCCCACGACGTTCAATTGTCTCCGACGTAGTCCACAACAAAGGTCCCACGGCGCTCGATCGCCTTTGCTTTCAGATCGCTACTCTGGAGCCCGATCCGCCAGCATGGTGATTGAGCTGCAGAAAGTGATCTGAGACCCCAGGCGCAGTGACCAACTATGTGCATCACTGCGCCTGGGCTGCCAGATCGCTTTCCGCAGCTCGATCCCCATGCATGGGGATCGAGCTGCGGAAAGCGATCTGGCAGCCCAGGCGCATTGACCCACTATGTACATCACTGCGCCTGAGCTGTCAGATCACTTTCTGCAGCTCGATGCCTATGCAGGGAGATCGGGCTGCCGAGCAGCGATCTAAGAGCCTGGGCGCAGTGACCCACTATGCGCATCACTGCGCCCAGGCTGTCAGATTGCTTTCTGCAGCTCGATCCCCCTGCATGGGGATCGAGTTGCGGAAAGCGATCTGGCAGCCCAGGTGCAGTGATGCACATAGTGGGTCACTGCACCCGGGCTGTCAGATCGCTTTCTGCAGCTCGATGCCCATGCAGGGAGATCGGGCTGCCGAGCAGCGATCTAAGAGCCTGGGCGCAGTGGCCCACTATGTGCATCACTGCGCCCAGGCTGTCAGATTGCTTTCTGCAGCTCGATCCCCCTGCATGGGGATCGAGTTGCGGAAGCGATCTGGCAGCCCAGGTGCAGTGATGCACATAGTGGGTCACTGCGCCCGGGGTGTCAGATCACTTTCTGCAGCTCGATGCCCATGCAGGGGGATCGAGCTGCAGAAAGCAATCTGACAGCCTGGGCGCAGTGATGCACATAGTGGGTCACTGCGCCCAGGCTGTTAGTTTGCTGCTCTGCAGCCCGATCTCCCTGCATAGCCATCGAGGTGCAGAAAGCGATCTGACAGCCCAGGCGCAGTGATTCACATAGTGGGTCAATGCGCCTGGGCTGCCAGATCGCTTCTAGCAGCTCGATCCCCATGCATGGGGATCGAGCTGCGGAAAGCGATCTGGCAGCCCAGGCACAGTGATGCACATAGTGGGTCACTGCGCCCGGGGTGTCAGATCACTTTCTGCAGCTCGATGCCCATGCAGGGAGATCGGGCTGTAGAGCAGCGATCTAAGAGCCCGGGCGCAGAGACCCACTATGTGCATCAGTGCGCCCAGGCTGTCAGATTGCTTTCTGCAGCTGGATCCCCAGGATCCAGCTGCAGAAAGTGATCTGACAGCTCCAGCACAGTGATCCACAGTGATCGCATAATGGTCACTGTGGATCACTGTGCTGGATCTGTCAGATCACTTCCTACAGCTGGATCCTCAGGATCCAGCTGTAGAAAGTGATCTGACAGATCCAGCACAGTGATCCACAGTGATCACATAATGGTCACTGTGGATCACTGTGCTGGATCTGTCAGATCACTTCCTACAGCTGGATCCTCAGGATCCAGCTGTAGAAAGTGATCTGACAGATCCAGCACAGTGATCCACAGTGATCACATAATGGTCACTGTGGATCACTGTGCTGGATCTGTCAGATCACTTCCTACAGCTGGATCCTCAGGATCTAGCTGTAGAAAGTGATCTGACAGCTCCAGCACAGGGCTGTCAGATCCAGAGGCGGCGGGAGAGAAGAGGAGGAGGAGCGGGACGCAGCGGTGCAGGATGGAGCGCGATCGCCGGAGGGGTGAGTGGGAGAGGCGATCGCCGCTCCGGTGATTGGGGGGGGGCAGGCAGGGGGAAGAGGGGGGGCAGGCAGGGGATGGGGGCACTTACAGGAAGCGGGGGCAGTGAGGAGGAGGCGGGCGGCAGGAAGAGGAAGCCGGCGGCAGGGACAGGAATCGGGGGGGGTAGAAAGATGAATGGGGGCAGGAAAGAGAGGTGGGGGACAGGGGGGCAGTTGGAGGATGACAGGGGAGAAGATCGGAGGGTAGGGATAGCAGGGGCAGGCAGGAAAGCATTACAGGCGCGGTGATTTTCACTTTCACTTTTGAGTGCCAATCACAGCGACCTTCCCTGGGGTGTTGTACAACTCCCCATGTACCTGCAGGCCGAGTGACAGGTCAGTGAGACCCTCACTCGGCCTGCAGGAGCCCGATAATTCCATGGCCCACCCCTAGGGCCAAGGGTCAGGAATGACTTTGTTTTCATGGCCCAAACGTAGGGCCAAGGGTCGGGAAGGGGTTAACCACTTTAGATGAAAAAAGTAAGCAATCTAGTGCTATTTGCAGATAATGTATGCAGATTTTTAGCCCCGCCCATGAGGAACAGATTGTTATGATTGTAATCAACTCACGCAGGAAGACTAGGTAAAAAATGGCAACCCGGCTCCATGCTACTTCAACAGCAGTCAAGCCCTTCAAGTACCTCCTGAGGAACTGGAGGGTAGAGCAGAGTGCAATATACGAACAGAAAGGAGAGAGTGCTGTGATGAAAAGAGTTCCCAGAGAGTGTAAAAACAAAACACAAAATACCTAAAGGCTAGAGCAAATGCTGCCTACTTCCTAACAAGAAACAGAAGATAGGTGCAGAGTGAAAAGCAAAAACAATAGAGAGATAAACCCCAGCTAGTCTTACACTGACTGGCTTAAACTTTGGTAGTATGGCTGGACATCCACATGAGAATCTCACCAGCAGTAAATACCAGCAGGGGGAAGGTATTTATAGTCTCACCCGAAAGGTGACTGAACAGACAAATGAGTAAATGAAGACACGTTAACCTAAAATACTAAAGCAATCATAACAGATAATAAAAGGTGTATCTGCTGTGGCTCAGTGAACATATAAACCGACTACAAAGCACAGGGTCACAGGTTTGGACCCCGATGCATGACACAGATAGATGCTACGGTCATCCTGTAATACTTGGTCTTCATAAACCATCCCTACAAGTCCTAAGAAACAGCACATTCTGGCTCTTAGGACTTGTAGGGATGATATTATATTATGTCAGGTGCAGGGCCTAACATAGAGAATTTCTTTTTTTTCCTTGAATCCTTATGTCATGCTCTGCCCCCGCAGGGCATTACACAGTTTATTACACAGTATATTACACAGTATTACACAGTATATTTTTTTCCGAAAGTGTCACTTTAAAACCCTAGTACTATCCATTGCTAAGACATGCAACGGTTTATTGGAAACAACTAAACAGCCGTTACAGCTATTCTGAGTCCTATTATTTTTACATAGCTTTTACTTGTTATACAATTAGGTAATTCCATCTCTTCTCTACACACATAGGCCAATATTCTCCACACGTGTTGTTGGCTGAATACAGATGATCCTGGAAATGTGTCTGGAATCAAAAGTGTTGGTATTGAAGAAAAAAGGAAAACCACAAAGCCTGTAAGGTGAATGGTAACTGCAGATGTCGACATGCTGCAGAGCCTGCGGATACTCACCAGGGCAAGCTACTGTACACACAACAGAGAAATGGGCAAACATCATACGATAAGCAACAACATTAGGATGAGGTCTCTCCCTGTTGACTTAAGATCCTGCAATTCGCATTCGCCCCTTTCCACAATATTAACATATAATAAAGTGGTCACTGTCCCCCATAAATCCAACATGCTCTTCTTCTACTGATGTTATTACAGGGGTGAGATATAGATAAAAAAAAGTATGCTGACCTTGGGGAAGACCATGACTTGTGTGTTCATTAGTCTCATGGCTACAAGTGACTGGAGGAGTGTCATCAACAGCAGACAGTTCACTGCTTTCCCCAAATTCAACACACTCTTCTAGTGTCAGTATAGTCCCCCCTGTAAATCGCTATCCTTGGTTTAATATCCTGCAATGAGAATTGTTGAAGATAGCCCTTTGTGAGAGGTATTGTGTAGGAGTTGCTGTTCCTTTCCCTGGGTGAAGGTGAGGGGGTGTTATCCCAGGGCTGGCTGGATAGGAGCAGGGCAAGGTTGGTGGCCCAGACATCTCCACCTTTAGGGGTAATTCTGGAATAAGGGTCAGCTAAAGAACCTTAGTCTACAGGGTCAGACTAGCTTCCCTGATTCCCTCAGCCCATCTCTACATTTTTGCTGCTAATGCGCTATTATCACCCCCGTGACACATCCTTTTTTATTTTTAGGGGCATAAAAGTATTCACATCGACTTCACCTTTTGCAGATTGATAAAAATAAAACACTTCTATGTCAGTCTTCGCACTATGCAATATTTTATCTACACCTGCCTAAACCTTTTAAAAACCATTAAAATCATTGTATATCAACGTGATTACATTGCAGCTTACTACCGTATACTGGGACTAGAAAGATCATATTCTACCTACTTTGCATAATATTTCCCATGGAGCATTGCAGTAGAGGCTGGATCTCCAGTAGTAGACTCACTACTTTCTGAAACATAGGTCTCTCTGGGTATTAACCGGTGACCTTCTCAGCTCCACGTCTAGACGATGTTTTTCTAATGTTCCCGGAGTTCCTCTTTATAACTATGACGGTGTCAGCAGTTTTCACACTCCGGCTCTGATCGTGACGCTACTTGTAGTTTTCTGTGACTTAGTCAGCTTTCTTCTGCATGTAAACTTAGGAAATCCGTAAGGAGCATCCTTCAGACTTCATCTCCTAAGCGCTGGGAATAGCTCTCTATGTAAGTGGGTCAATATGCTGAGAACTTGATTTAGAACATGTTTGATGTTTGGCTAATTATTACTGAACCAAGATTTCATGGGAACAGACAAAACCACCCGATACGTTTCAAGATCTGATAATATAAATGAGTTGATAAGCCCCTTCTGTAAATGAGGACTTGTAGGAGATCGTATCACCAGTGGCTTAACGTGAAGTTCATGGGCACCAATGTAAACGCTCCAACAGAGCCCCCAATTATTGCAGATTTTTAATAGGAAAGTAGGCCCAAGGGACTTTTGGGGCCAACAAGGCTCCAGGGCCTGGGTACAATGCAACCCCTGCACCTGTTGTCGTTACACCCCTGCTTTTCACCATGGATCACAGCAATCACATGATGCAGCAAGAGGACGATGCAGGCGGCCATTACTGGAGAAATTTGGTATTGCATGGTGCACAACTAATTGGAAACCATGGTCTGACCAAACCTTCCAAGGAGCACGAGATACTCTCTGTGCAGAACAAAATTAGAGTTCTGACCCTAATAAACATATACTCCAAAATTAATCAGCACAGAATGTGCTGATAAACATAAGGAGAAGAACAAATACACATAGGCACTTCTTGTGTGTGTCGACTGCAAAGGTCGTAAGCAAAGAAAAGTACTGTGTATAAACCAACTGGGATCAGGCCAAATGTTAGTGAAAAATGACAATCAATTTATTAATTTTACATTTACAGACAAGTGCATACAAGTTACATTAAAAACAATTAAAATTGTGCAATCACAAAAATTGCAGATCAACCAAAGCCAAATTGCAGGTGAAATAGTGAGGAATCACATATCAATGCTGTGCAGTGTGGACTGCAGAGCTTTTTAGTGGGGTATTTGGGGTAACCCAATTCAAGAAGAAATACACAATTACAGCCAAAAAATCAATAATAGAAATATGCTGTTTGGTTCCCCTACCCCCATTAAGCTCTCAATATGTGTGTTAAACCACGAAATGGATCACCAATAAAACAAGGATGCAATCAATTCCTAACAGGCGAAGGCCTTAATGAAAGATCAAGCCAGACAAGATTACTATGCCTAATAAGATTCACACTGTCTCCCTGTGAGGGAGAAGAGGCACGGGTGATTGGAATTCCCCTAATGGCCAGATGAACAGTCTGACCTGTGGAAATAAATGGATTCATATGTAAAGGATTCTACCCATCTTATTTCACAGATAGAAGGAATGACTGTACCGGATAACACTCTACTCATTACAATGGATGTGGAGGGGCTATACACATGCATTCGCCATTCAATCGGGATTTCTGCTGTAGCTTCTTTTTTGGACCAAAGGAGTACAGGGACTAGACTTCATGACTCGTTCATCCTGGATCTCCTCTCTATGGTACTTGAAAACAACTACTTCACGTTCGATCATTCCTTCTATAGACAGATCTCGGGGACCGCCATGGGTGCGAAATGTGCCCCATCCTATGCAAACTTGTTTTTAGGATGGTGGGAGAACATCCACATTCGCACCCTGGCGGTCTTCCGTGAGAAGGTTATGGGATGGCACAGGTATATTGATGATATCCTTCTATTTTGGACAGGTTCCTCTGAGGAATGTGAAACCTTCATTGCAGAGTTGAATGACAATCCTTGGAACATAACTCTAACCTGGCACAGCTCCGCTTCAGAAAATGATTTCTTGGATTTGAAGATCTTATTAAAAGATGGTAAGATCTCTACTGCACTCTTTAGAAAAAGTACTGCCACTAATAGTGTCCACACTGCACAGCATTGATATGTGATTCCTCACTATTTCACCTGCAATTTGGCTTTGGTTGATCTGCAATTTTTGTGATTGCACAATTTTAATTGTTTTTAATGTAACTTGTATGCACTTGTCTGTAAATGTAAAATTAATAAATTGATTGTAATTTTTCACTAACATTTGGCCTGATCCCAGTTGGTTTATACACAGTACTTTTCTTTGCTTACATACTTAATTTATCTGTGTAACTGGTGATCCCACCATGGTGACACCCATACCCAAATTTGTCTAGACTGCAAAGGTCCACACATGTAAAGGGGTGTAGTAATAGGGATAAAGTTTTATTCGTGACGCCTGATGTGGCTGGCACTGCAGACAATGCCTGGGGTTAGGTGGTATAGCAGCGCAAATGGAGAACCCTTTCCAACTAGAGCTGGCCCCAGGGGAGATGATGAGGGTAGTGGTGGTAGATGTAACAGAGAAATGAGACAGCAGGAGACATTCTTTTGCTTTACCTTTTTATGTCTGTACAGGGTCCAGGGTTGTACAACCACTACCGGGTGTGTGGTCCAGCCAGTCTGATGGGAGTTTCAGTTCTCTACTCAGTGGTAATGTGGGGTCTCCAGCTATATAAAATCCCTATCCTGGGACACAGGCTTCTTGAAGCATGAAACTTTCAATACTGCTAAAGCTTCACTTTGTACACTTTCCAACAGTCTGGCTGCGCAGAAGACACATGCTTATAATAGTTATCTTCTGACCTTTCTATGCTACTGAAGATGTGGAATCAGAGCTTCACTGTTGATTGTCCAAATCACACAATCATCTTGCTACCAGACCCTGCAAACCTGGGTGGCCTAGGAGCTGAGATCCTGGTTCCTTTAGCTATGCCTGCACAGAGCAGCACATGTGCTCTCCTCTCAGGCATTATCCATTACTCCCTCTCTTTCTTCACTACACACTCTACTAAACATCTCGTCCCACCTAGGAACTGTATCACACTCAAAACAGGCAAAAGTGTACGGCACCAGTGAGGAGGTGGCTATAAATGTGTGGATGCTTGTTATACAACAGAGAAATAGAAACTCACATCAAAGCTGGGAATACACATATAAAACTTTATATATGAAACTATTTTGTGGCAGCCAGACATAGGGACGCCACATGTGGATGAGTATGTGAAGCAAGGGCATTGATGAATGGAAAGGCTCATCTGAGCAGGTTGTGCAATTCCAGGCACAACTCTAGTTAAACAGGAAAGAGACTGCAGCACACATTACCAATCCCAAACAGGGGACAGAAGATCCAGATAAAATTCGTGAGAAAATGTCAATGAAAGTATTTACTGTCAAACAGAAAAGAATTGTGGGTCAATATGAAAGACAGAAGTCTGAGAACCAAGTTGTTATGTTCTCAAAGGTAAATCACTTTGGGTCTCAACGAGTACCCTACTGCCTCAATCCCCTTACTATGTATCTCGCTTGTGAATTTCATGACAAGGTCATTGATATTGATTTTGAGAATGGATTTATAAAATTCCTTCAACGTCTCAATTCTTAGGATGAAAATATCATCTATATACCTGTTCCATTAGAGGATGTGGGACAGCTATTAGGAATTATCATCACTGAAAATGACATTTTCTTCCCTCAAGCCCAGGAACAAATGAGCATACCATGGGGCACAGGAAGCCCTGTGCTGGTGAAAGTACTAACTGTCAAACAGAAAATAATTTTGGTAGGGATGGGCGAGTCTACTCGCTAGGACTCGTTACTCTGCGAGTAGTAAGGGACTCGCCGGACTCAGTACGCTGCGAGTTTCCCAGCGATTACTCGCACAGTAACGAGTCCAATGCAAATCAAAGGCAATCCTAGTTTTGTCAGAGACTCTGACAAAACTAGGATTGCCATTGACTTGCATTGGACTCATTACTGTGCAACTAATCGCAGGGAAACTCGCACAGTAACGAGTCCGGCTGTCTGCTCTGTGCCGGGCTCGGGTCCTGCGGGCTGCCGCAGCTCCAGCGTCCTAGAGCCCGCCTGCTCTCCCTGTGTACAGACATGAATGTCTGCGCACAGAGATGATGTAGCAGAGCTGAGATTGTTCTCAGTCTGCTCACTCCCTGTGCATAGACATCTATATCTATGCACAGGGATGTAGCAGAGAGGACATCGCGTTTTGGACTACGTCGGACGGAAGAGGATTTTTTAAAATAAAGATGGAGTCCCCAATGGCTTTTTTTTTATTTCTAATAAAATTTTTTCTCTGTATTGTGTTTTTTTTAAAACAATTTAATAGAAATTCATGGCGGTCATGTCTAATATTGGCGTGACCGCCATAAATTTCGGGCTTAGGGCCAGCTGATAATACAAAGCTGGCCCTAACCTCTTTATTACCCAGTGAGCCACCGCCACCAGGGCCACTGGAAGAGCGGGGTTCAGCGCCAGAGGATGGCGCTTCAATGAACGCGCCATCTTCTGGGGTGGCTGCGGGCTGCAATTTGCAGCGGGGGGTGCCCAGAAAGCTTGGGCCTCCCTGCGCTGCGGATTCCAGCCCCCAGCTGCTTAGCTGTACCTGGCTAGCCATAGAAATTGCGCGGAGCCCCACGCATTTTTTTTAAATTATTTCATGAAATTCATGGATTTATGGATTTGTCAGAAAAAAATTTGATGTGGGCTTCGCCGTATTTCTGGAATCAGCCGGATCCAGCAGGCAGTGACGGGCTGCCCCCAACCCCAGGTGCCTATTTGTACCTGGCCAGACACAAGAATATATGGGAGCCCTTTTTTTTTATTATTTCATGAATTTCTTGAAATAATAAAAAAAAAAATGCGTGGGGCTCGGCGCAATTTCTATGTCTAGCCAGGTACAGCTAAGCAGCTGGGGGCTGGAATCCGCAGCGCAGGGAGGCCCAAGCTTTCTGGGCACCCCCGCTGCAAATTGCAGCCCGCACCCGCCCCAGAAGATGAAGCGCCATCCTCTGGCGCTGAACCACGCTCTTCCAGTGGCCCTGGTGGCGGTGGCTCACTGGGTAATAAAGAGGTTAGAACCAGCTTTGTATTATCAGCTGGCCCTAAGCCCGAAATTTATGGCAGTCACGCCAATATTAGACATGACCGCCATGAATTTCTATTAAATTGTTTAAAAAAAAACACAACACAGAAATTTTTTTTTATTAGAAATAAAAAAAAAAAGCCATTAGGGACTCCATCTTTATTTAAAAAAATCCTCTTCCGTCCGACGTAGTCCAAAACGCCATCTCAGCTCTACTACATCCCTGTCTGTGCTTAGACAGACAGGGATGTAGCAGAGCTGAGAACTGACTAAACAGTCAGGGTTCAGCTCAGGTCATTATGACCTGAGCTGAACTCTGCTGTCAGCCAGACTCGCTCTGCTTCGGAGATTCCCGAGCAGTGACGGAAGTTAATTTATTCACTGCTTCTGTCAGTGTTCGGGAATCTCCGGAAAGAGCAGCAGAGACTCGGGGAGTGAGTCTGCAGCCGGCACCGGCGGAGGTAGCGGTAAGTAGCCGGTCCGGTGCACCCCCACCCTCTCCACCCTCTCCAATACCCTCCCCCCTCATCCCCACTACCCCTCCCCCAGTCAATCCTTTATTTTTTTACTATTCTTCAAAAGCCAGCGGCTTTTTGCCGCTGGCTTTAAAAGAATAACATGGGGATTTGCAGGTTTTTCCTCTGCTGCCAGACCCCTTATAGGGTCCGGCAGCAGAGGAATCGCTGCAATACTCGCCTCCCCATTCATTAACATTGGAATTGCTAGACTCGCAATGAGTAGCGAGTCCTGGACTCAGACTCGTCCTAGTCTAGCGATTCCGAGTAGTTTAGGATTCGCCCATCACTAAATTTTGGCTCAATGTGTAAGATAGTAAAATGTGTAAGTTTTAATGTTTACCAAAGTAAATCGCTTTGGGTCTTCAATAGTATCCTACTGCCTCAATCCCCCTACTATGAGGGATATTTCTGTACAGGGAGTCAATATCTATGAATGATAGGAAGGTTCTGTCATCCAAAGTAATCCCCTCTGTTTTAAGAATTTGGTTGGACATCCAAAAAGCCAAAAAGGGCAACAAGGATCATGTATCTCTCTCATGGATTTCATGTCAAAGTCACTGATACTGATCTTGAGAATTAATTTATCAAATTCCTCCAATGTCTCAGTCCATATAATGAAAGTGATAATCTATAAATCTGCCTCAATAGAGGATGAGGGGTAGCTGCCAGAGACTGTCATCACTGAAAATGACAGTTTCCTCCCAGCAGCCAAGGAACAAATTAGCATTCAATGGGGCACAGGAAGTCCCCATTGCGGTGCCCCTGAGCTTTTGAAAGTACTTACTGTCAAGCAGAAAATAGTTGTGGGTCAATATGTAAGAGTTCTGAGAACCAAGTTATGTTCTCAAAGGTAAAATGTTTTGGGTCTTTAATAGTATCCTACTGTCTCAAGCCCCTTACTATGAAGGATAGTGCTATACAGGGAGTCAATGCCTATGAATGCTAGGAAAGTAATGTCATCCAAAGTATGACAAAGTATGACTATGAGAGATATTGATATACATGGATTATTTTATTTATTATTATTACTATTTTAAGAAGTAGATTGGACATCATGTATCTCGCTCATGAATTTCATGTCTAGGTCGTTTATATTGTTCTTGAGCATGAACTTGTCAAATTTCTCCAATGTCTTTAGCCCTTATAATGAAAATATCATCTATATAACTGCTCCAATAGAGGATGAGGGGCAACCACTAAGAAGTGTCATCGCTAAAAATGAGTTTCCTCCCACCAGCCCTTGAACAAATTTGCATATGATTGGGTGCAGGAATTCCTCATTGCGGTGCCCCAGAGCTGGTGGAAGTGCTTAATGTCAAACAGAAAATAATTGTGGTTCAATATGTAAAATAGAAGTCTGAAAACCAAGTTATATTGTTAAAGTTAAATCACTCTGGATCTGAAATAATACCTTACCGCCTCAAGCCCCTTAATATGAGGGATATTGCTATACAGGAATCCAATGTCTATGGATCCTAAGAAAGTACTGTCATCCAAAGTAATCCCCTCTATTTTAAGAAGTAGGTCGGACAATCAAAAAGGGCAACAAGAATCAGGCATTTCATGTCCAGGTCATTGATATTGATCATGAATCAAATTCTTCCAATGTCTTAGCTCATAGGATCAAAATATCTATATTCTTGCTCCAATAGAGGATGAGGGGCAGCCACAAGGAAGTGTCATTACTGAAAATGACAGTTTCCTCCCACCAGCCTTTGAACAAATTAGCATACGATGGGGTGCAGGAATTCCCCATTGTGGTGCCCCTGAGCTGGTTGAAGTACTTACTGTCAAATAGAAAATAATTATGGTGCAATATGTAAGATAGAAGTCTGAGAACCAAGTTGTTATGGTGTTAAAGTTAAATTGCTCTGAATCTTAAATACAACCCTACTGCCTCCAGCCCCATACTATGAGAGATATTGATATACATGGATTATTTCATTTATTATCATTTTTATTTATTTATATAGCGTCATTAGGTTCCATGGCGCTTTACATGAGGGTAAGGGAGACAAGAACAAGTACACTAAATCTAGGCGATTGGGATGTACAGGTACAGGAGGGACAGGGACCCTGTCCACGAGGGCTCACAGTCTACGAGGGGCGGGTGGGGATACAGTAGGATGGGGGAATGTCAGGTATGGGGCGGTCACCTGGGTCTTATGGCAGGTTGTAAACTTGACGGAATAGGTAAGTCTTCAGGTGACACTTGAAGCTTCTCAGGGTAGGAGAGTGTCTGATGTGTTGGGGCAGGGAGTTCCAGAGTCTGGCAGATGCCCGGGAGAAGTCCTGGACGCGGTTGTGCGAAGAGGTGATGAGGGGGGAGCAGAGGAGGAGTTCTTGGGAGGAGCAGAGGTTGCGTGAGGGTAGGTATCGTGAGACCAGGTCGGAGATGTATGGTGGGGCCAGGTTGTGTATGGCCTTGTACACCATGGTTAGTGTTTTGAATTGAGATCTCTTGGAGGCGGGGAGCCAGTGAAGGGCTTGGCAGAGGGGGGAGACAGGGGAGTAGCGGGAGGACAGGTAGATTAGTCAGGCAGTAGAATTGAGGATAGATTGGAGAGGTGTGAGGGAGTTAGCCGGGAGGCCATTGAGAAGGAGGTTGCAGTAGTCAAAGCGGGAGATGATAAGAGCATGAATGTGTGTTTTAGCGGTGTCGTGGGTGAGGAAGGAGCGGATCCGTGAGATGTTCTTGAGCTGGAGCCGGAGGGATGTGGTGAGGGCCTCGATGTGGAGCTTGAAGGATAGGGAGGAGTCAAGGATTACCCCGAGGCACTTGGCTTGGGGGACTGGGGAGAGGGCGCAGTCGTTGACGCAGATGGATAGGTTGGGAAGTGGGGGGGAATATCTATTGATGCTAGGAAGGTACTGTCATCCCAAAGTAGTCCCCTCTGTTTTACGAAGTTGATCAGACATGTGTATGATGTAGGCGGAAAGGGTCAAGATGAACAAGTTCAGTATTTTGTCCAAATAAATATTTATATTTTGACTGATGGAATTTACTTCAGAAACAATGGAATGATCATTTAGGGCAGGGGTAGGGAACTCAAGGCCTCGAGGGCTGCCAACAGGTCATGTTTTCAGGATTGCCTTAATATTAATATAATCACCTGCACTGGTGATGATTCCAACCCCTGGGCAATGCTAAGGAAATGCTGAAAACGTGACCTGTTGGAGGCCCTTGAGGCTTGGAGTTTTCCAACCCTGATTTAGGGGGTTATAGCCTTTGTGCACCTTGGGAACGGCATGGAAGGTTACCACCATTGAATTGTTGGGTATCATAAAATCATATTCATTCTTGGAAATGATACTCATGTGCAATGCCTCCACCAAAATATTAGTAAGTTCTTATAGTATCCTACCACCTCAATCCCCTTATTATGAAGGATATTGCTGTATAGGGAGTCAATGCTTATGAATGCTAAGAAGGTACTGTCATCCAAAGTAATCCCCTTTGTTTTAAGAAGTAGATCGGACCTCCAAAAAGACAACAAGAATCATGTATCTCACTTGTGAATTTATGTCTAGGTCATTGATATTGATCTTGAGCATGAACTTATCAAATTCCTCAGTCTGAGACCTTGGGATGAAAATATCATCTATATACCTGCTCCAACAGAGGATGAGGGAAGCCACCAGAGAACGTCATCAGTGAGAATGAGAGACACCACCAGGTAATGCCCCAAAAAGAACCCAGAATTAAGAATCTGACTAAACCACAGGTCTTTGCGGTTCCAGTGGCAGTAGAGTCCAGTAAATTAGTGCCTGTTGGGGAAAGGTGAGAATTTATTTTAGGTTTTCCTTGATATTTTTTTTTTTAGAAATTTTCAATGTTGAAAGTAAAGGTGAAAAAAATGGTTTTACCGCACTGTATGAACACAACCTTACAAAGCGGGGAATTTGTCTTAATTGGCTGAGTAGTGACTTACAGATCGAACTAAGCAAATTCCATTTCACGTCCTGTCATCCCCATCCATGGGAGTAACTTTAGTGTAGTTTCCATGGAGTCACGTCTCACATTCTCTATCATTAAAACATGAATCAGACTTCTACCTAAACATAAAAGCCGCCACAATAGCAGCGGATAAGCTTTAATTTTCTATGTGGGCGGATGCTCCAATATTTTAAAATAAAAAACTTTAGTAAAAAATGAAATGTCAAGGAAGTTGGGTATGAATTACTGGGACGGCGTCCGCGTGGGTATAAATCAGCTCTGTATGTGCACGATGTGACACAACGTATCACGCTGATCAGAAAACCACTCATTTCACACATTCTGCCCAGATTTTTCACATTTTGACGGCGTTGAGTTGAAGTTTTTTTCCTGCTTTCATCTTTAAAGTAAAGATCAGACTCTGAAATGTCAGATAACAGCGGCTCTCATCCCTCAGCCCTCAAGATTCTTCAACAAACTCACAGACATTTTTGCCTTAATGTAAAAAAATACTTACAACACAAAACAAAACAACCCATGAGCTGATATTGAGAAAATATCTTACTATCCATAGTGGGCAACTTTAGGCCTTATTCAGATAAGTCATCTTCTTGCACATTCAAACCAGTATTATAGTAGTTATATTCTTGTACATAGGGGCAGTATTATAGTAGTTATATTCTTGTACATAGGAGCAGTATTATAGTAGTTATATTCCTGTATATAGGAGCAGTATTATAGTAGTTATATTCTTGTAACAGGGGCAGTATTATAGTAGTTATATTCTTGTATACAGGGGCAGTATTATAGTAGTTATATTCTTGTACATAGGAGCAGTATTATAGTAGTTATATTCTCGTACATAGGAGCAGTATTATAGTAGTTATATTCTTGTACATAGGAGCAGTATTATAGTAGTTATATTCTTGTACATAGGACAGTATTATATTAGTTATAGTCTTGTACATAGGAGCAGTATTATAGTAGTTATATTCTTGTACATAGAGCAGTATTATATTAGTTATAGTCTTGTACATAGGAGCAGTATTATAGTAGTTATATTCTTGTACATAGAGGCAGTATTATAGTAGTTATATTCTTGTACATAGGAGCAGTATTATAGTAGTTATATTCTTGTATATAGGAGCAGTATTATAGTAGTTATATTCTTGTACATAGGAGCAGTATTATAGTAGTTATATTTTGTATATAGGGGCAGTATTATAGTAGTTATATTTTTGTATATAGGGCAGTATTATAGTAGTTATATTCTTGTATATAGGGGCAGTATTATAGTAGTTATATTTTTATATATAGGGGCAGTATTATAGTAGTTATATTCTTGTATATAGGAGCAGTATTATAGTAGTTATATTCTTGTATATAGGAGCAGTATTATAGTAGTTATATTCTTGTATATAGGGACAGTATTATAGTAGTTATATTCTTGTACATAGGAGCAGTATTATAGTAGTTATATTCTTGTACATAGGGCAGTATTATAGTAGTTATATTCTTGTACATAGAGGCAGTATTATAGTAGTTATATTCTTGTACATAGTGGCAGTATTATAGTAGTTATATTCCTTGTACATAGGGGCAGTATTATAGTAGTTATATTCTTGTATATAGGAGCAGTATTATAGTAGTTATAATCTTTATATAGGAGCAGTATTATAGTAGTTATATTCTTTTATATAGAGGGCAGTATTATAGTAGATATATTCTTGTACATAGGGGCAGTATTATAGTAGTTATATTCTTGTACATAGGGGCAGTATTATAGTAGTTATATTCTTGTACATAGGGGCAGTATTATAGTAGTTATATTATTGTGCATAGGAGCAGTATTATAGTAGTTATATTCTTGTACATAGGAGCAGTATTATAGTAGTTATATTCTTGTATATAGGAGCAGTATTATAGTAGTTATAATCTTGTATATAGGAGCAGTATTATAGTAGTTATATTCTTTTATATAGAGGGCAGTATTATAGTAGTTATATTCTTGTACATAGGGGCAGTATTATAGTAGTTATATTCTTGTACATAGGGGCAGTATTATAGTAGTTATATTCTTGTACATAGGGGCAGTATTATAGTAGTTATATTCTTGTACATAGGGAGCAGTATTATAGTAGTTATATTCTTGTACATAGGGGCAGTATTATAGTAGTTATATTCTTGTACATGGGGGCAGTATTATAGTAGTTATATTCTTGTACATAGGGAGCAGTATTATAGTAGTTATATTCTTGTATATAGGGACAGTATTATAGTAGTTATATTCTTGTACATAGGAGCAGTATTATAGTAGTTATATTCTTGTACATAGGAGCAGTATTATAGTAGTTATATTCTTATACATAGGGGCAGTATTATAGTAGTTATATTCTTGTACATAGGGCAGTATTATAGTAGTTATATTCTTGTACATAGTGGCAGTATTATAGTAGTTATATTCTTTATATAGAGGGGAGTATTATAGTAGATATATTCTTGTACATAGGAGCAGTATTATAGGAGTTATATTCTTGTACATAGGGCAGTATTATAGTAGTTATATTCCTGTAAAATAGGGCAGTATTATAGTAGCTATATTCTTGTACATAGAGGCAGTATTATAGTAGTTATATTCTTGTACATAGGGCAGTATTATAGTAGTTA
Organism: Allobates femoralis; assembly: GCA_033576535.1. Classification (NCBI taxonomy): domain Eukaryota; kingdom Metazoa; phylum Chordata; class Amphibia; order Anura; family Aromobatidae; genus Allobates; species Allobates femoralis. The sequence goes on from JARQOC010000002.1 coordinate 722,617,514, forward strand.
TATTCCTGTACATAGGGCAGTATTATAGTAGCTATATTCTTGTACATAGAGGCAGTATTATAGTAGTTTATAATTCTTGTACATAGAGCAGTATTATAATAGTTATATTCTTTACATAGGAGCAGTATTATAGTAGCATATTCTTATACATAGGAGGCAGTATTATAGTAGTTATATTCTTGTACATAGGAGCAGTATTATAGTAGTTATATTCTTGTATATAGGAGCAGTATTATATTAAACAAAAAAGCCAAGAAGCCAGCGCTGCCTGTGGTTAGCACGCAATAAGAAAGTGCATATGCACATATTAATTTCTAACTGTACTTTAAACTGAGACATTTAGCAAACAATTGATGAATTCTTTGAGCTACCCCGCACGCACGCATCCTAGATGGTGCGTCCACTCTACTTTTATATTACGCTGTGCCATTACGGCCTCCTGAATGCACTAAAAGCAGAACCATATTAAATGCACACGTACCTGAAGCATTTCTGAACTACTACCCACGGTGCCAGAAAGGCAGCACAGATAAAGGCAGACGAGGTCCGGACATGACAACCAGACATTATCATATCTGACCCCCACACTGCCAGACCAGCAACCATGGATGAGGGTAGAACAGGCCCAAACACATGTGCAACAATTAAACAGAGCCTATGGGCAAGGTATGGCAAGGTAAGTTTGTACAGCGGCCTAGATCAATCACAAGAAAAACATATAGAATGGCATGCATATCCAAGCGCGCACAGCAAAAAGTGGTGGTCAACCACAAACCAATATCAAATAAAAAAGCCAAGAAGCCAGCGCTGCCTATGATTAGCACGCAATACAAAAAGTGCACAGGAAGTGGCAAAAATATCACCTTAGAATGTGCAAAGCTGGAGAGACTGACCCCAAAAAGGGGTTGAGCCCCTTAGAGAAGAAGGGTCACTTCATCACAACCGACGGGCCTGGTAGGAAGTGGGTTGTACAGGGCAGTGCAAGGATAGTAAGGAGGCCAAGAACAGAGACAGTGAAAGTACTGAAGAAGGAACACCTGAGAGCCTCATAAAAACTTTATTCCCTCCGGTGACTACTCGTTCAGCTACCCGCAAAGACTGTGCGACTGTTTACCTGAACTGCTGAGGAACTGTTGCCAGTAATGTACAGAGTCAGCAAGCGTCCGGTGTCTTATTCTCTTAAGTTAAGAAGTTGCTGCTGCTACACATCGAGCAGCTCAGCAGCAGCACTGCCCCGGGGATCCTGCTCCGCCTGCAGGGAGTATTATCAACTGGCTGCAATACCACCATCCCCGGCGGTCTGACAGAGGCGCTGCTGAGATCACCAGAAACTGCAGGTGGCGTCACGAGACTTTCTTTATTTTTATTTTTCCTCTTTTACAAGTGACCCCAGGGTACAGGTCCAGGCAGGCCACCAGTGACATCCCCCTTTAAAGTAAACACGCAGATACTGAGACCCCAAAGACCCCTGGGCAGGTCATTTGCAAGGCAGTATATTTCTATAAAGATTCAGGTGTTTACATTTTCTGACTATACAGCCAATGATGGAGCAGCAAAGTAAGAGGTTAAAGCGTAGCTTGAATTATACACCAGAACAGCTAAAATGAAGGAATAATGTATAGGATTAATTAAAAATAAATTGTGAGCTGCGAAACATGTAATAACAATATACATTACCGAATACAAAAAGCCTGCGCCTCTCTCAGAGATCACTGCCACCAGATCCTGAGACACACAAACCTCATTTAAAGGTGCAAAAATAACTCAGCAATAACAGAGGCAACATCAAAGGAAGGTCAGTTATATCTCTAAATATTTAAAATGCACAAACACAACAGTCTATATACCTTATATACTTCACCACACATGAGAGCTGACAGATCCTCTATATACTTCACCACACATGAGAGCTGACAGATCCTCTATATACTACACCACACAGGAGAGCTGACAGATCCTCTATATACTACACCACACAAGAGAGCTGACAGATCCTCTATATACTACACCACACAAGGAGAGCCGACAGATCCTCCATATACTACACCACACAGGAGAGCCGACAGATCCTCTATATACTACACCACACAGAGAGCTGACAGATCCTCTATACACTACACCACACAGGAGAGCTGACAGATCCTCTATATACTACACCACACAGAGAGCTGACAGATCCTCTATACACTACACCACACAAGGGGAGCTGACAGATCCTCTATCTACTACACCACACAAGAGATCTGACAGATCCTCTATATACTACACCACACAGGAGATCTGACAGATCCTCCATATACTACACCACACAGGAGAGCTGACAGATCCTCTATATACTACACCACACAAGAGAGCTGACAGATCCTCTATACACTACACCACACAGGAGAGCTGACAGATCCTCTATATACTACACCACACAGGAGAGCTGACAGATCCTCCATACACTACACCACACAGGAGAGCTGACAGATCCTCTATATACTACACCACACAGGAGAGCTGACAGATCCTCTATACACTACACCACACAGGAGAGCTGACAGATCCTCTATATACTACACCACACAGGAGAGCCGACAGATCCTCTATATACTACACCACACAGGAGAGCCGACAGATCCTCTATATACTACATCACACAGGAGAGCTGACAGAGCCTCTATATACTACACCACACAGGAGAGCTGACAGATCCTCTATACACTACACCACACAGGAGAGCTGACAGATCCTCTATATACTACACCACACGGGAGAGCCGACAGATCCTCTATATACTACACCACACAGGAGAGCTGACAGATCCTCTATACACTACACCACACAGGAGAGCTGACAGATCCTCTATACACTACACCACACAGGAGAGCTGACAGATCCTCTATATACTACACCACACAGGACATATCCTATATATTACACCACTGACAGGTTCACAATGGGGCAAAGAAGGATAGCTGATTTAGATATTTTTTACTTCCCAAGATTGAAGGCTTGGGTTGTACACAGACTTAGGCTGCTTTCACATTACGTTTTTTTCCCTGTCCGTGGGATCCTACTTTTTGTAGGACCCCACGGACAGGAAAGGACACCACAGGGGGTGACCTATTCTGAGTCCGGGTCCATGACTATCCCAGATCCGGACACAGCAGGGCACTTTCACTTCCGCAATGTATAATATACATTGCAGAAGTGAAATGAAGTAAAAGAAAGAGTTAAAAATAAAAAATCTGTATGCTCACCTGCCCGCGATCCACCGCTGCCTCCAGCAAGGTCCGGATGCTTATAGGACCTGCGGTGACGTCACAACCCGATCAGCTGATCAGGTCACATGACCGCAGTGGGTCGGTGATCTTTTTTGCATACTGTCATACTTGTTTAATGACTTTCACTGGTCTCTTTATTTTCTTTTGTGTATTGAGTCTCATTAGAGGAATTTGTTCCAATGTTTCCTTGTCTGGATTTGTTTTCATTTTTTAATGGCTATTTTATGTTTTGTTTGTATTAAACATTTCTTGTAAGATAACAGTTATAAGATTGTTTTGAGACTCATTATCCTCCTAATAATATCCGCCTTCATCTAATTAAATTAATTGAGTTGTATTTACCTTGGCGATCTGGAAAATTGTCTGCAATTTTTGTGCTGAAATAATTAATTTATTTATTATATCTGTTGGATTGTTTGTTTTTTTTCGAAAATATGGATATAATGGTTATATTATATTAGGTTGTGGGTGGTAAGCATACATTATAATTATTTTAATTGAGGTCCTGAATTAATTAAGCAGGGAAGCAAAGTCTGACTAATACTGGACAGCTCTCTAGTGTTAGGGCAGGGCAAACTGGGCAGCTGCCCAGGTCCCCCCCATTCCTTTGGGGCTCCAGTGTCTATAGCAAGAGTTACACTGATAATCAGTCTAGCTTTCCATGTAGAGACTTCTTAAGGACCTTTGAAGATATCATGACCATATGAATGGTCATGTGATTGTGATATCACCATCGGAAGGACTGAAGAGGGGATTGAATGGTGTTAAATCCCTTAAAATGTGTGTCTAGAATGTATGAGCTACTAATGTTATATATGTCTAGAATGTATGGATCTCTGGTGGTATATATTAAACACTTCATGACATCCGTCATACATGAACGGTGAAAGTCAGAAGCGGGTGTATGGAGCCAGCTAACTATCACAGTGTAGTGAGAATGCTGATGAGGCATGGGCAGGGTGACCAGGGAAGACTAGTCTGACCCTAGTCTAGGAACCCTGAATGGCCCTGATCCCAAAGGTATCTCTGATGGTGAGAAGGTTTGGGCTTCCAGCCTCTCCCTAACCTCCTCCACCAGCCCTGCACTATTCCCCCCTCACCTCCCTCCACAGAACCAGGATACAGCAACTCCAAAGGAAAGAACTTCAGCAACACAAACACACAGGTCAGCACAGCACAGCTTCCAGACATAGAGTGAAACTCTATCAGCAGCACCACCTGGTGGAAGGAGAGGCTACTTAAAGGCTAGGAGGAGGGAAATTCAGGTGAGTCACACATTAACCCCTCAACCAGCAGTTGAACCTCATAGTGAATGCAGTTCTGGAGCACAACACAGGAGGCTAAGACCCTCACAACTATCAACCATGCAGCTCTTAAAGACAAACACATACACAGCAGCATTCAGCAAGGTCAGCGCCATCTAAGGCTACTTTCACACTACGATTTTGTTAAATCCGATGCTATCCGATAAAATAAATTCGGACAGCATTGGCACCCTTCTGATGCCTGGAATCGGATGCCGAATAGGCATCCGATTCTGGCATTAAATCGTTGCCTCCGGTCTGTAAAAAAAAAAAAAAGGTTTATGCTCACCTATCTCCGAGGCCCCCGCTGTCTCCCGCCGACTCTCACAGGCTCCCAATGTCTGCAGAGGTCTTCATCTGTACAGGACCTGCCGTGATGTCACAGTCACGTGACCGCAGGTTACACCATGGTAATGCTCCGATTTTTGCACCGATAATAAAATCGGACAGAATCGGATCGGACCAAATCGGATGCCATTTAGTGCACATCCGATTCGGTCCGATGCCCATAGGGCTGCATGGGGCCCAAAATCGGTCCGATGCTGTCCGATTTTTATCGGACAGCATCGGATTTAGAAAATCCGTAGTGTGAAACCAGCCTTAGCCCCCCATGTTCTCCAATGGGGATCGGATCGGATGTGCACTTAATGGCATCCGATATGCATCCGATCTGATTCTGTCCGATTCTGTCCGATTTTTTACAGGGGCCAAAATCGGAGACTGCTCCGATTTTGGTATCCGATTCAAAAATGGGATCGCATCGGATCCGATGGGATCCGATGGGATCCAATTAAAATAATATGGGAGTCTATGGGGGATTGGATCGGATGGAAAATCGGATCCGATATCGGATCCGATTTTCTGTGTTGAGCCTGCTCAATATCCTAGACCACTCCCAAAGCCTCCCACAGACCTCCCCCAGCCATTTAAATCGGATCCGATAAAAAATCGGATCAGATGGCATCCGATGGCATCCGATTTTGAGCATCCGATGCTGTGCGATTTTCATCAGACAGCATCGGATTTAACAAAATCGTAATGTGAACGTAGCCTTAGCGCGTGACACTAACGGGATGCGTTCACCACATACTTGGCCAGGTAATGACTGTGTATTATAGCCAAGACCTGCCTCTAACAATCACTAAACCTGTTAAATCCTGCTGTCAAACTCTGACACCAACATTTAACATAAGTCAGTATGGAGGCGGCCTATCAGTGTGTCCGTGACGTGATTGCTGGTTGAACAGGGGGTCTGATGAAGACCTCCATACTTGTCATTGCAGCGCTCCTCTAAAACTTTGTATGTGGCATCAAAGGAGACCGTGATTTTCACTATATGCAGCAATGCTATGATATTGCTGTACACAGCACAAGCTTAAAATCCTCCAGGGGGACTATTAGGAACAGTAAAAAAAATGTTTTAAAAAATATGCAAACAATTTAAAAAAAACACATAAAGGTTAAAATTACCCTCCTTTTGTTCCATCAAAAATTTAAAAAAATACACATATTTGTTATTGCTACTTTTAGACAAAAAACTTATGTTGCAGTAACACAAAAAATGCTGTAACACGAGATGGAAAGTCATATCTATCCCAACATGGGAGCAATAAAAATGCCGTCTCACACCGCAAAAATAAGCCATCATACAGCTCCACTGACCAAAAAATGACATTATGGGTCTTGAAAAAATGGCGACACAAACCCCTCCCCCAATTTTTTTTAGCAAACATCAGATTTTTTTCCCCACTAAATTAATGAAAACACTGGACATGTGTGGTATCACCATAATCATACTGATGGGAATCATATTGCTATGTCACTGTTATCTCAAAATGTACAACGTAAAAATAATTCCCCAAAAAAGTCAAAATTGTGTTTTTTTTCACAATTTCTCCACATTTTGACTCCCCCACCCCCTCCCATTTTCCAGTAAATGATATGGTAAAATGAATGGTGTCGTTCAGATGTGCAACTTGTCCTGCAAGAAACAATCCTCACATGGCTATACTGAGGGAAAGATATAAAGGATATGGCTCTGGAGAGAAGGGGGGGGGAACAAAAATGAAAAAATGGCAGAGGTGTGAGGGAGCTAAGGAGGAAATCAGAATGTATGGGCTCCTAGTATATGTGTCTGTATGTATGTGCACTTTGTATGCACGTCTCTGAATAAAGGTGCTCTGTGAGCACATATGTGTATGTGCTCAGTGTATATATGTGTGTGCTATGTGTGTATACATATGTGTATGTGCTCAGTGTATATATGTGTGTGCTATGTGTGTATACATATGTGTATGTGCTCAGTGTATATATGTGTGTGCTATGTGTGTATACATATGTGTATGTGCTCAGTGTATATATGTGTGTGCTATGTGTGTATACATATGTGTATGTGCTCAGTGTATATATGTGTGTGCTATGTGTGTATACATACAGTTAGGGCCAGAAATATTTGGACAGTGACACAAGTTTTGTTATTTTAGCTGTTTATAAAAACATGTTCAGAAATACAATTATATATATAATATGGGCTGAAAGTGCACACTCCCAGCTGCAATATGAGAGTTTCCACATCCAAATCGGAGAAAGGGTTTAGGAATCATAGCTCTGGAATGCATAGCCTCCTCTTTTTCAAGGGACCAAAAGTAATTGGACAATGGACTCTAAGGGCTGCAATTAACTCTGAAGGCGTCTCCCTCGTTAACCTGTAATCAATGAAGTAGTTAAAAGGTCAGGGGTGGATTCCAGGTGTGTGGTTTTGCATTTGGAAGCTGTTGCTGTGACCAGACAACATGCGGTCAAAGGAACTCTCAATTGAGGTGAAGCAGAACATCCTGAGGCTGAAAGAAAAGAAAAAATCCATCAGAGAGATAGCAGACATGCTTGGAGTAGCAAAATCAACAGTTGGGTACATTCTGAGAAAAAAGGAATTGACTGGTGAGCTTGGGAACTGTAAAAGGCCTGGGCGTCCACGGATGACAACAGTGGTGGATGATCGCCGCATACTTTATTTGGTGAAGAAGAACCCGTTCACAACATCAACTGAAGTCCAGAATACTCTCAGTGAAGTAGGTGTATCTGTCTCTAAGTCAACAGTAAAGAGAAGACTCCATGACAGTAAATACAAAGGGTTCACATCTAGATGCAAACCATTCATCAATTCCAAAAATAGACAGGCCAGAGTTAAATTTGCTGAAAAACACCTCAAGAAGCCAGCTCAGTTCTGGAAAAGTATTCTATGGACAGATGAGACAAAGATCAACCTGTACCAGAATGATGGGAAGAAAAAGTTTGGAGAAGAAAGGGAACGGCACATGATCCAAGGCACACCACATCCTCTGTAAAACATGGTGGAGGCAACGTGATGGCATGGGCATGCATGGCTTTCAATGGCACTGGGTCACTTGTGTTTATTGATGACATAACAGCAGACAAGAGTAGCCGGATGAATTCTGAAGTGTACCGGGATATACTTTCAGCCCAGATTCAGCCAAATGCTGCAAAGTTGATTGGACGGCGCTTCATAGTACAGATGGACAATGACCCCAAGCATACAGCCAAAGCTACCCAGGAGGTCATGAGTGCAAATAAGTGGAACATTCTGCAATGGCCAAGTCAATCATCAGATCTTAACCCAATTGAGCATGCATTTCACTTGCTGAAATCCAGACTTAAGACGGAAAGACCCACAAACAAGCAAGACCTGAAGGCTGCGGCTGTAAAGGCCTGGCAAAGCATTAAGAAGGAGGAAACCCAGCGTTTGGTGATGTCCATGGGTTCCAGACTTAAGGCAGTGATTGCCTCCAAAGGATTCGCAACAAAATATTGAAAATAAAAATATTTTGTTTGGGTTACGTTTATTTATCCAATTACTTTTGACCTCCTAAAATGTGGAGTGTTTGTAAAGAAATGTGTACAATTCCTACATTTTCTATCAGATATTTTTGTTCGACCCTTCAAATTAAACGTTACAATCTGCACTTGAATTCTGTTGTAGAGGTTTCATTTCAAATCCAATGTGGTGGCATGCAGAGCCCAACTCGTGAAAATTGTGTCACTGTCCAAATATTTCTGGCCCTAACTGTATGTGTATGTGCTCAGTGTATATATGTGTGTGCTATGTGTGTATACATATGTGTATGTGCTCGGTGTATATATGTGTGTGCTATGTGTGTATACATATGTGTATGTGCTCAGTGTATATATGTGTGTGCTATGTGTGTATACATATGTGTGTATATGTGATTAGTGCAAATATGTGTGTGCTATGTGTATATATACATTTGTTTGTGCTCAGTGTATATATGTCTGTGTGTATATGTGCTCAGTGTATATATGTGTGTGCTATGTGTGTATACATATATGTGTATATGTGCTCAGTGTATATATGTGTGTATACATATGTGTGTGTATGTGCTCAGTATATATGTCTATGTGCTATGAGTATACATATGTGTGTATATCCTCAGTGTATATGTCTGTGTGCTATAAGTATACATATGTGTGCGTATGTGCTCAATGTATATGTCTGTGTGCTATAAGTATACATATGTGTGCGTATGTGCTCAGTGTATATGTCTGTGTGCTTTGAGTATACATATAAGTGTATGTGCTCAGTGTATATGTCTGTGTGATGTGTATACAAATGTGCGTATGTGCTCAATGCATATATGTACTGTATGTGTGTGCTATGTGTCTGTATACATATGTGTGTATATGCTCAGTGTATACATGCGAGTATTCCTTGTGTGTGTATACATAAGTGTATACATTTATATGTTTGTGTGTGCATGTGTTATCTGCTCAGTGTATACATGCCTGTATGCCTTGTGTGTGTATACATGTGTGTATACATCTATGTGGGTGCATGTGTGTGTATACATATGTGTGTGTATACATCTATGTGTCTACATGTGTGTATGCCTTATGTGTGTGTACGTATGTGTGTGCTATGCGTGTGTATGTGCTCGACATGCGTGTGTGCTGTGTGCATACATATGTATGTGTAACATAAAGTATTTGTATCACATACGGTGTTTGTAGTATCCATTTATAAATCTTCATAGTTCATAGGCCGGCTTCCCACCACAATTATTTCGGGTCCGGGGCTGTCCAGTGTGAACCAGACAGCCCCAGACTCGATTTTGCACTAATGCATGCCTATGGTGCCGGATGGGGCCGGATGGCAGTGATTTGCCATCCGGTTTTGTCCCTCTCCGGCAGCATCAGACTGCATTTGTTTTTTTTCCCTGGACACAAAATCACAGCTTGCAGCGTTTTTGTGTCCGGGACAAAAATCTGAAAAAATCGAATCCTTCCGGATCCGGCGCGACCCCGGATGACGTTCTTTAGTGTTTGTCATCACAGCTTAAAGCTTTCTTTAATTCACAATGAAACCCTCCTCCAGATGTCGCCGCTCTACAGATTATGCAACCGTTTTATTTTTCCTCTTTCCCCTCCTTTTCACAGTTATCTTCCCCTCCCAAGTTGAAAAGGGGTGAATTTCCTCTTCAGCCAACTGGGCCTACACCAAAGTAATTCTTTGTGGGTGCGGCCATGTTTTGATTGGCCAGCATCAGAGCAGGAAAGGCAAACACCCCCAAGGAAGTCCGGTGGTACACGCCCAGTTGGTTGAAAGGGAATTGCGGAGCTTCATTTCCAGAAGGAAGCATAACTTTGGAATGGAGCAGTACGGAAGAGAAAGAAGAACGGTTCCACAATCAGTGGGGCAGAGCTGAAATCTAGAGAAAGGTTATCTTTAAAGGTGGATGTCCCCAATTTTTTGCACTTTTTCTTTCCGTCCCTTTATCCAAGCCCATAAGACATTAGTAACTATTTTGCTGTAGTTTTGAAGGACACCATTTATTTTGACAACCATTGTACAGAGAAAGGTTCCATTCGGGGTAGAATTGAATAAAAACAAAGCAGCAATTCCGTTGTTCTTGGCTTATGTTCTTATCGTGGAGACTTCAGTCACCCGGTCCCCCTGCGTACCCAGAAAGAGGGAGCCAGACACCGTAGTGTGGAATCACACAGCAGTGATCAGGGTAACCCGAGGACCGCGCAGGAGGACAGAGAGAAGACCAGAGAAAGTGAGGAGGCTGGTCGTGTTGTATCCAGACAGGGCTTCAGAGACAGCAGGGAACCTGAGGAGGCCTTATACCCACTTGCTGTGGAGACTCACTGTGCACCTGGTCACCCGACAGTGCTCTGGACATGAGTAAAAGTTAAAATAGACTTTCTTCAGCGTGTGTACGCTATTCCTCTCCGTCCCCAGCCTCCCTATAGACTGCCTTACTGCTTCATACCCTGGCCACAAGTCCCACTCCAAGCTTCCCCTTTACTTTACACTGCCCCAGAGGTCCAGCTCCACCTGTAGGGAGCTTTACTACCCTTGCCGTAATACCATCAGCCTCCGGAGGACTGTGGAGGCGCTGGTGACCCATCACCAGGTACTACAGGTGGAGTCACGTGACAACAACAAACTCTTATCCCCTGTACATAACCCTTTATTGAAGTGTCACCCAGGCCACGGGCTCAGGCCCTGCCACCTGTGACATCCCCATGAAAACACCCACCGAGTCTGATACCAGAGTATCCCAGGACCTGGGGCTCGACACTGTCTCTCCCATCTGTGCATTCTCTCTCTTGTAATCTCTCCCTTCCCCTGTGCTGTTTCTCTCCCCTCGTGCTGTTTCCCTTCCCCTGTCGTGTTTCTCTCCCCTTGTGCTGTCTCTCTTCCCCCTTTTGCTGTGTCTCCCCCCAGTCATTCTCTCTCCCTTGTGCTGTCTCTCCCACCTGTGGGTTCTCTCTCTTCTTGTGCTGTCTCCTTTCCCCAGTGCTGTTTCTCTCCCCTTGTGCTGTCTCTTCACCCTGTGCGCTCTTTGTTCCCTTGTGCTGTCTCTCCCACTGTGCACTCTCTCCCCTTGTACTGTCTATCCCTCCTGTGCGCTCCCTGTCCCCTTGTGCTGTATCTTCCCCCTGTGTGCTCTCGTGCCGCTAGTGCTGTTTCTCCCCCCTTTCTGCGCTGTCTCTTTCCCCTGTACACTGAGGAGCTGCGGCAGAACGCAAATGGGAGGAGGTGCAGCAGCAGGACGGGTCGGCCCCAAGTGTATGACAGAGTGGACCCAGGCGATAATGAATGCCTGTGCCAGTGTCCCGAACAGCGTGTGGGCCCAGTCACAGATGTCCTGTAGGTGGCGCTGTTTTCTTCTACTAATCAACCGAACTTATGGTCTTCTTCACACCAGTTTAACTGTAATTTTCCAGTTTAACTGTTATTTACATGTTGAACTATAACTGGTGCTGTTTTTGGGATTAATTGACAGACATGTAGAAAGACAGACAGCATAGGGCTTTCACATAGTAGTTATATATATATAAATATATATTTATTTATTTTTTTTCCATTTTTCATTAATCCACCTAAAGGATTGAAACCTATGATCACCTATGTAATAATCTGTTGTAATCTGTTGTATAATCACCGGTCTCCTAGAAGTCTCCTTAAAGGACAGGCAACATGTCAGATACTGGAGACCTCAGTAGGCGCATGGCTACCAATGTCAAACTATCAGATTCTCACACTTGTGTCCTGGGGCTCATACCTCATTGCCGGCAGCTCCCTTCTTGTTCCTAACCTCCTAGATGCCGCGGTCAAAGTGTCATCTAGGAAGTTAAACAGTTACACCGCGGTGCCAGCTGTATAATGGAGCTGCCGCCCACAGTATATGGAGTTTTATGCAGTTAGTGTGCTCGTCTGCCATACATTTGGGTGGACATTGACAAGGGTTAATCACTATATTAATTCAGGGGATTTGGTGTTCCGTTTAAAAAAAAAAAAAAAAGCCGGAGCTCTGACCTCTATAAAGATACAGTAAGAAATCAATCAGGAGGGAACATTGGAGGGAAGATCCGGCAATTACAGAATGTTCCGAAATCTTTGCGGAGCAGCAGCTCAGTGTGTGATCGGGGAGCTGATACGGTCCCACCGCTAGAGCTGCATATTTGTCTATGGAGACACAGATAATAAATAAGAAAACCCAAGTGATTTCTCTATTGGGAAGGGAATGTAATCTGTAAAATGCATATGGATATTGAGAATCACAATGAAGTTATCAGGCACGGCTGCTCGGATGTAACATTCCCATCCTGCGCCGGGGCTAATTAAGGTCACCTCTCTCCTACAAATAAATCTGACTGTTTATTCCTTGTACCATTACATTATTGCTTTGTGCATCTTCCTATTAGTGGATTACAATCAGAGCATTAATAAGGACTCATAGGTGGGAAATGTAAAACCAATTCTTGTACCCTCTGTAAAGAATGTTTTGAGTGGTATGCAATGAGTGCAGCTCTGGAGAATAATACAGGAGGTAACTCAGGATCAGTAATGTAATGTATGTACACAGTGACTGCACCAGCAGAATAGTGAGTGCAGCTCTGGAGTACAATACAGGAGGATACTCAGGATCAGTAATGTAATGTATGTACACAGTGACTGCACCAGCAGAATAGTGAGTGCAGCTCTGGAGTATAATACAGGAGGTAACTCAGGATCAGTAATGTAATGTATGTACACAGTGACTGCACCAGCAGATTAGTGAGTGCAGCTCTGGAGTATAATACAGGAGGTAACTCAGGATCAGTAATGTAATGTATGTACACAGTGACTGCACCAGCAGAATAGTGAATGCAGCTCTGGAGTATAATACAGGAGATAACTCAGGATCAGTAATGTAATGTATGTACACAGTGACTGCACCAGCAGATTAGTGAGTGCAGCTCTGGAGTATAATACAGGAGGTAACTCAGGATCAGTAATGTAATGTATGTACACAGTGACTGCACCAGCAGAATAGTGAGTGCAGCTCTGGAGTATAATACAGGAGGTAACTCAGGATCAGTAATGTAATGTATGTACACAGTGACTGCACCAGCAGAATAGTGAGTGCAGCTCTGGAGTATAATACAGGAGGTAACTCAGGATCAGTAATGTAATGTATGTACACAGTGACTGCACTAGCAGAATAGTGAGTGCAGCTCTGGAGTATAATACGGGAGGTAACTCAGGATCAGTAATGTAATGTATGTACACAGTGACTGCACCAGCAGAATAGTGAGTGCAGCTCTGGAGTATAATACAGGAGGTAACTCAGGATCAGTAATCTAATGTATGTACACAGTGACTGCACCAGCAGAATAGTGAGTGCAGCTCTGGAGTATAATACAGGAGGTAACTCAGGATCAGTAATGTAATGTATGTACACAGTGACTGCACCAGCAGAATAGTGAGTGCAGCTCTGGAGTATAATACAGGAGGTAACTCAGGATCAGTAATGTAATGTATGTACACAGTGACTGCACCAGCAGAATAGTGAGTGCAGCTCTGGAGTATAATACAGGGGGTAACTCAGGATCAGTAATGTAATGTATGTACACAGTGACTCCACCAGCAGAATAGTGAGTGCAGCTCTGGAGTATAATACAGGAGGTAACTCAGGATCAGTAATGTAATGTATGCACACAGTGACTGCACCAGCAGAATAGTGAGTGCAGCTCTGGAGTATAATACAGGGGGTAACTCAGGATCAGTAATGTAATGTATGCACACAGTGACTGCACCAGCAGAATAGTGAGTGCAGCTCTGGAGTATAATACAGGAGGTAACTCGGGATCAGTAATGTAATGTATGCACACAGTGACTGCACCAGCAGAATAGTGAGTGCAGCTCTGGAGTATAATACAGGAGGTAACTCGGGATCAGTAATGTAATGTATGTACACAGTGACTGCACCAGCAGAATAGTGAGTGCAGCTCTGGAGTATAATACAGGGGGTAACTCAGGATCAGTAATGTAATGTATGCACACAGTGACTGCACCAGCAGAATAGTGAGTGCAGCTCTGGAGTATAATACAGGAGGTAACTCAGGATCAGTAATGTAATGTATGCACACAGTGACTGCACCAGCAGAATATTGAGTGCAGCTCTGGAGTATAATACAGGAGGTAACTCGGGATCAGTAATGTAATGTATGTACACAGTGACTGCACCAGCAGAATAGTGAGTGCAGCTCTAAAAAAATGATAACTTAGCTCTGCTTCTTCTATAAAGAATGCATTCCCATCACACAGATTTGCTTTCACGACAAAATTGACCTTTTTAAAAATTATCTTTTTCATTCTTGAGGCACATACTTATTTACAGTATATAAAATCAACTTCCTTCAGAATTGATACCATGACCTAAGAATCTTATAACGGAGGCAGTGGTTTGGGGCTGCAGTGAGGGTCAGGAGCTTTTATTGTACTTCATACACCAAATATTGTAGTTAATGACTGGAATCTTTGAATGAAATGTTCCACTTTCTTAATAAAAAATGTTTATCTTGAATTTCATCTCATTATTCTGCTCGTTGGTGTAACATCTCAGACATCCAGGATCGCGACACATCGGTCCAGACTGTGGAGTGAGAAGAGCTAGGGGGCAGCAGAGGCACGTGAGCCGGAAAACCGCAAACTGGATTATAAGAATTTCCTGACGTATTTATAGATTTCTGTGTCTGCTGGAGGCAAATAGAACAGTGACGGAAATCCAAATGAAGTCATATGATGGAGATCTATCTATCTATCTATCTATACTATCTATCTATCTATCTATCTATCTATCTATCTATCTATCTATCTATCCATCTTTCTATCACTATTTTTGCATCCCCTATTGCTATGACCCTAAATATTTGTCAACTGTGCGAAATTTTGAGAGAAGGGGAAATGGAGAAGGGATCAGGCATTGTGCTTGGTGATGTACGGCTGTAGCTGCTCAGCCATGAAACGCCCTGCGGGCGCATTGTTTGTGCAATGGGGCTGAATGTTATACAACAGGGGCAATGGGGACGCATGTTATACACTTGGGGTAATGGGGCCGGAGGCAGTAGGGACGGATATTATACATTGGGCGTGATAAGGTCAGATGTTATACACTGGGGGTGATAGGGTCGGATGTTATACACTGGGAGTAATGGAGCTGGATGTTATACACTGGGGGTAATGGGGCCGGATGTTATACACTGGGAGTAATGGAGCTGGATGTTATACACTGGGGGTAATGGGGCCGGATGTTATACACAGGGGGTAATGGGGCTGGATGTTATACACTGGGGGTAATGGGGCCAGATGTTATACACTGGAGGTAATGGGGCCATATGTTATACACTGGGGGTAATGGGGCTGGATGTTATACACTGGGGGTAATGGGGCCAGATGTTATACACTGGGGGTAATGGGGCTGGATGTTATACACTGGGGGTAATGGGGCTGGATCTTATACACTGGGGGTAATGGGGCTGGATGTTATACACTGGGGGTAATGGGGCTGGATGTTATACACTGGGGGTAATGGGGCTGAATGTTATACACTGGAGGTAATGGGTCCGGATGGTATACACTGGGGGTAATGGGGCTGGATGTTGTACACTGGGGGTAATGGGGCCAGATGTTGTACACTGGGGGTAATGGGGCCGGATGTTATACACCGGGGGTAATGGGGCCAGATGTTATACACTGGGGGTAATGGGACCGGATGTTATACACCGGGGGTAATGGGGCCAGATGTTATACACCGGGGTGGGGGTGGAGAGGGGTGAGGGGCCAGAGGTTATACACCGGGGGGCTATTAGGGTGAGTGAGGAGTCTAAAATCTGTGAATTAGACGGTGACCTAAATCTTAGGGTACCGTCACACGCCACAATCTCGCAGTCCTGACCTATCAGCGGCGGCAGCTGCGTGCGGCTGCACACCGGACCGGAGGGCAAATTAGCCCTCCAGCTCTGTGTGCTCATCCGGTCCACGGCTGTCTGCCTCAAGCGGACAGCCACGCATCGGATCACACACACAGTGTGAAGCCAGCCTTAGTTGAAATGTGCCTTAGGGCACGTGCACATGTTTGAGTATTTGGGGAGTTTTTACCTCAGAAGTTGTTGAAAAAACCAGGAGTGGAACAATCAGAGGAAAAGTCTAATAGAAACACAAGAATGGCTTCATTTATCAGCCACTCCTGGTTTTGGCTACAAATCCTGAGGTAAAAAATTCACCAAATGCGCAACGTGTGCACGTGGCCTAATCCTCACAGACATTCAGACATTAAACAATCAGCGAACGCGCACGCAGAGCCCCCTTCTCCTCCTGAGATCTCGGGCACCGTCTCTGATCCAGACGTGTAATAATGGAGATAATGACATTGGCCGAGTCTATTTCTCTCACTAATTTACAAGGAGTTCTGGAGGTGACGTCTCTTTGCGGTTGTACTCC
This sequence comes from Allobates femoralis, assembly GCA_033576535.1. Classification (NCBI taxonomy): domain Eukaryota; kingdom Metazoa; phylum Chordata; class Amphibia; order Anura; family Aromobatidae; genus Allobates; species Allobates femoralis. Next base: position 722,634,397 of record JARQOC010000002.1, read on the forward strand.
GGATAGGGCCGCCTGGCAGATGATGATAAATGAGGCCGGTGTTTATGGAGTACAACATGGGGCCCGGCTATAGCATGAGCATAATTTATTTTTAAGCAGGTGGCATCCATCACATGCTGTCAGCCACTTATTGCAGTAATGTGTTAGTAAAATAGTTACATAATCAGGTAAGAAAAAAAAAAGATCCAATTATTTTTCACTGTATAATAAATCCAAAGAAAGTATCAAACCCCCTTGAGGCGGCATCGAGGTCCTCACTTTCTTGCACACAGCAGCTGGAGATGGAGTGGAGCCGCATGGTGGGGCATGATTCATCATTATCTATGGGAGGGACTGAGGATGAAACTCACGTAGGACGCTCAGATTTTTCTGTAAACCCCATAGAACCATACTTACCAAAGTTTACAAACTGTGAGAAATATATACCGTATTAACCCTATATTATTGCTAGAATATCGCCACTACTTCCATCTTTCCTCAAATCTTAGATCAGACCTTTTGTCTGGCTGTAAGACAACTGACTGCAGCAGTCGCTCTGTCCCACCGAGCTGTACGCAATAGGATTTCTAATTTCAAATTTTACGTTTTTTAGTTTATTTTTCATTTGTTTATGAACAACCATGTTCACATACAGTATAATAATGCAACAGGTATTCAAAGAAAACACTTAAATGAGCTAAAAATCAAGACTTTAAGGGCCGCTTTACACACACCAAATTCTGTGTCCAACTTCTGAACAACTTACTGGTTGCAGTGAAATCATGGACACATTGTTACATTTTGTGGCTGTGTACAAATGGTACAATGTGTCCATGATTTCACTGCAAGCAGAGATCTGTTCAGAAGTTGGTGTGTGTAAAGTGGCCATAATAGGTCCGGTAACAAATGACCGGAACATTATAAGTGTATAAGTGTATAGTAGATCCAAACAGAACAGCAGGGTTAAAGAGCATGCAAGAAATCCTACAGGCTAAGAAGAAGGCCTGTTTCACATCTAAGGGTGGTGTGCGTTTTGCTTAATTTGCGTTTTTACCGCTAAAAACGCATAAAAAACGCTAGCGTTTTTGCCCCCATTGATTTCAATGGGAACGCATGTAAAAACGCATGTAAAAAAACATGCAAAACACATGTGCGTTTTCAAAAATGCAAAAACGCATGCGTTTTTGCCAACAACGCAGCACAAAACGTCTTTCCTGGACAGCGTTGGCAAAAACCCATGCGGTTTTGCGTTTTTGAAAACGCACATGCGTTTTGCATGTGTTTTTACATGCGTTTTTACATGCGTTCCCATTGAAATCAATGGGGGCAAAAACGCTAGCATTTTTTATGCATTTTTAGCGGTAAAAACGTCTAAAACCCAAGTTTACCAAAACGCACACCAACCTTAGATGTGTAAACACCCGAAGTCAGCATAACAGCTAGAAGCCCCCATCACTGCCATCTTGATACTCCACAATAGAAGGTCATGAATTTTACTAAAGCATTATATAGTACAAACGATCACAGGTTCAAGTCCCCTAAGGCTCCTTTCATCTGCCAGATAACTGCCGACTTGTGTCCCGGATTCGGCAAGCCCCATACATTGTCTATGGGGCTTGCGGTCAGGCGTGACAAGTGCGGCTCACTTTCTTGCACACAGCAAGATAATGTTTATTATCATCACTGGCGACATTGAAGGCTGATCGCTGGAGAGCTGTCACGCAGGCAGACTCATCAGCGATCAGTACCAGCGAGATCGCTGGTAACCATGTAAACAAGCCGGTAACTAAGCGCCGTGCGGCGCTTAGTTACCTGCTGTTTACCATGGATACCAGCTCCCAGTGCTTGTTGAGAGGCGCTGGGAGCTGGCTTTTTGCTTGTCTCCCGGTGTCACACGCAGCGATGCTGCGTGTCCACCGGACGACCATCGCCAGGTTATAGAGCAGGTTCTAAATCCTGGCGACCATCAACCAGCGATTTATCACTGGTTGATGCGCCCTGTCACACACGTCAATATCACTGCAACGTCATGTGCAGCAGTGATATTGCAAGCGATATTGACGTATGTGACGTCCCCATTAGACATTCATAGTGCCTGGAAGAGTCAGAACAATTAGCATAATTAAACTTGAATCATCACACTATTTACCCATCTAAAAAATAATACAAGAATAATATTAAGCACATAATTAAACTTTGAATTATCCCAGTTCTTCCCCATTTAACAAAAAAAATTAATAATGAAAAAATAAAAAAATAATATCGAGCTTATTCGGTATCACCGCATCCTTAAAAGTCAGATTTCTAAAAACAAAACAAAAAAATGTAATCCACGTGGTAAGCTTTGATGTAAAAATTAATTTAAAAACCAGGATTTACATTTCTATAGTCATCACACCTCCCACCTTTAAAAATGCTATAAAAATAACAAACATCATACATCAAGTACCTAAGACCAAAAAATAGCAATCCGTCACACAAAGAAATAAAAAACAATAGCAGAATTTATTATTATTTTTTTGCTATTTCACTGCACTTGGAATTTTTTCCTATTATTTGGTTCATTGCATTGATATCCTGTGATCCCGGCTGTAATGTCTGTATACTCTTATATTCTGTGATCCCCGGCTGTAATGTCTGTATACTCTTATATTCTGTGATCCTGGCTGTAATGTCTGTATACTCTTATATTCTGTGATCCCCAGCTGTAATGTCTGTATACTCTTATATCCTGTGATCCTGGCTGTAATGTCTGTATACTCTTACATTCTGTGATCCCTGGCTGTAATGTCTGTATACTCTTATATTCTGTGATTCCCAGCTGTAATGTCTGTATACTCTTATATTCTGTGATCCCCGGCTGTAATGTCTGTATACTCTCATATTCTGTGATCCTGGCAGTAATGTCTTTATACTCTTATATTCTGTGATCCCCGGCTGTAATGTCTGTATACTCTTATATTCTGTGATCCCCGGCTGTAATGTCTGTATCTCTTATATTCTGTGATCCCCAGCTGTAATGTCTGTATACTCTTATATCCTGTGATCCTGGCTGTAATGTCTGTATACTCTTACATTCTGTGATCCCTGGCTGTAATGTCTGTATACTCTTATATTCTGTGATCCCCAGCTGTAATGTCTGTATACTCTTATATTCTGTAATCCCCGGCTGTAATGTCTGTATACTCTCATATTCTGTGATCCTGGCAGTCATGTCTTTATACTCTTATATTCTGTGATCCCCGGCTGTAATGTCTGTATACTCTTATATTCTGTGATCCCGGCTGTAATGTCTGTATACTCTCATATTCTGTGATCCTGGCAGTAATGTCTGTATACTCTTATATTCTGTGATCCCCGGCTGTAATGTCTGTATGCTCTTATATTCTGTGATCTCTGGCTGTAATGTCTGTATACTCTTATATTCTGTGATCCCCGGCTGTAATGTCTGTATGCTCTTATATCCTGTGATCCCTGGCTGTAATGTCTGTATACTCTTATATTCTGTGATCCCCGGCAGTAATGTCTTTATACTCTTATATTCTGTGATCCCCGGCTGTAATGTCTGTATACTCTTATATTCTGTGATCCCCGGCTGTAATGTCTGTATACTCTTATATTCTGTGATCCTGGCTGTAATGTCTGTATACTCTTATATTCTGTGATCCCCAGCTGTAATGTCTGTATACTCTTATATCCTGTGATCCTGGCTGTAATGTCTGTATACTCTTACATTCTGTGATCCTGGCTGTAATGTCTGTATACTCTTATATTCTGTGATCCCCAGCTGTAATGTCTGTATACTCTTATATTCTGTAATCCCCGGCTGTAATGTCTGTATACTCTCATATTCTGTGATCCTGGCAGTCATGTCTTTATACTCTTATATTCTGTGATCCCCGGCTGTAATGTCTGTATACTCTTATATTCTGTGATCCCCGGCTGTAATGTCTGTATACTCTCATATTCTGTGATCCTGGCAGTAATGTCTGTATACTCTTATATTCTGTGATCCCCGGCTGTAATGTCTGTATGCTCTTATATTCTGTGATCTCTGGCTGTAATGTCTGTATACTCTTATATTCTGTGATCCCGGCTGTAATGTCTGTATGCTCTTATATCCTGTGATCCCTGGCTGTAATGTCTGTATACTCTTATATTCTGTGATCCCGGCAGTAATGTCTTTATACTCTTATATTCTGTGATCCCCGGCTGTAATGTCTGTATACTCTTATATTCTGTGATCCCCGGCTGTAATGTCTGTATACTCTTATATCCTGTGATCCCCGGCTGTAATGTCTGTATACTCTTATATTCTGTGATCCCCGGCTCTAATGTCTGTATACTCATATTCTGTGATCCCTCCATTTTGCTGTAGCCTAGGTCCTGGGACACACCATCCCAGCTGATTTTAACTGCATTCACACACTTATAAATTCATCCAAGCAGTAGTATACAGCATAGAGTGTTAGCACAGGACCCGGTAAGATGAGAGCACTTTGTCGTAGTTACCATGCTCTTCCACAGTGGCGCCAATGTTGAAGCTAAGTCTCTCTTTTCTTTTTTCTAGTGCAGTATTTACTGTGATCCTGTTTCATATATCCCCTTTTACCTGTACATATAGCCCTGTGTTTCATTGTAGTCCGTAGCCATTAGCTTTTCCACACTCATATTATGTTTAGTGTTGCAGCAATTTCACTGCTTGTAATATATTTGTTTTTTTGCTTGCACCTAACATTAGGTGTTGCCAGTCCTTTCACTATATAATATTCTGTGATCCCTGGCTGTAATGTCTGTATACTCTTATATTCTGTGATCCCGGCTGTAATGTCTGTATACTCTTATACTCTGTGATACCCGGCTGTAATGTCTGTATACTCTTATATTCTGTGATCCCCGGCTGTAATGTCTGTATACTCTTATACTCTGTGATTCCTGGCTGTAATGTCTGTATACTCTTACATTCTGTGATCCCCGGCTGTAATGTCTGTATACTCTTATATTCTGTGATTCCTGGCTGTAATGTCTGTATACTCTTACATTCTGTGATCTCCAGCTGTAATGTCTGTATACTCTTATATTCTGTGATCCCCGGCTGTAATGTCTGTATACTCTTATATTCTGTGATCTTGTGCTGTAATGTCTGTATACTCTTATATTCTGTGATTCCTGGCTGTAATGTCTGTATACTCTTACATTCTGTGATCCCCGGCTGTAATGTCTGTATACTCTTATATTCTATGATCCCCGGCTGTAATGTCTGTATACTCTTATATTCTGTGATCCCCGGCTGTAATGTCTGTATACTCTTATATTTTGTGATCCCCGGCTGTAATGTCTGTATACTCTTACATTCTGTGATACTCGGCTTTAATGTCTGTATACTCTCTTAATTCCTCCCCTGCCCGGTAACTGTGGTATATCCAACCTGTTCCTGAATGGTTGGACACATCCATTACACAGGGGCACATTTATACGAATATCTTGGGACAGGAAGAATATTTTTAATACATCCAATTGTGTAACTTATTTTTATTCAAATATCTATTACCGTATATACTCGTGTATAAGCCGAGTTTTTCAGCCCAAAAATTGGGCTGAAAAGTCTACCCCTCGGCTTATACACGGGTCATATATGGTATGTGATGTGGTGGGGGCTGTGGAGGCTGCAGGAGGCGGGGGGAGGCTGCTGTATGAGCGGCCCCGTCACGTGGGGCCGCTCATTAAATATGCACTGCATCCCCCTGTCAATCAGCGGCAGGGGGAAGCAGTGCATATGGCCCCCAAACGCTGCCACTCGGCCCCCCCTCTGTGTCAGGGCCCCCCCGCTGCTGTAAGGGCCCCCCCGCTGCTTATCTTACCATCCGGTATTCTGATCAGCGCTGCTCCTCGCTGGTCCCGTCTCCTCGCCGTCCTCGCGGCTTCCGGGATCCCCGGCCGTCGCAGGTATGACGTCATACCTGCGACGGCCGGGATCCCGGAAGCCGCGAGGACGGAGAGGAGACGGGACCAGCGAGGAGCAGCGCTGATCAGAATACCGGATGGTAACTTAAGCAGCAGGGGGGCGAGTGCCAGCATTTGGGGGCAGCAGTGTACCCCTGGGGGCGGCTATATACCCCTGGGGGCGGCTATGTACCCCTGGGGCGGCTATGTACCCCTGGGGGCGGCTGTGTACCCCTGGGGGCTGCTATATACCCCTGTGGGCAGCTGTGTACCCCTGGGGGCAGCTGTATACCCCTGGGGATGGCTGTGTACCCCTGGGGGCTGCTATATACCCCTGGGGGCGGCTATATACCCCTGGGGGCTGCTATATACCCCTGGGGGCGGCTGTGTACCCCTGGGGGCAGCTATATACCCCTGGGGGCGGCTATATACCCCTGGGGGCGGCTATATACCCCTGGGGGCTGCTGTGTACCCCTGGGGGCTGCTGTGTACCCCTGGGGGCTGCTGTGTACCCCTGAGGGCGGCTGTGTACCCCTGGGGGCTGCTGTGTACCCCTGGGGGCTGCTGTGTACCCCTGGGGGTGGCTGTGTACCCCTGGGGGCTGCTGTGTACCCCTGGGGGCGGCTGTGTACCCCTGGGGGTGGTTGTGTACCGCTGGGGCTGCTGTGTACTGCTGGGGCTGCTGTATGCCCCCGGAGGCTGCTGTACACCCCTGGGGCTGCTGTATATACTGCTGGGGCCTGTATACCACTGGGGCTGCTGTATATACTGGTAGGGTCTGCATATACCACTGGGAAGGCTGCTGTATACCACTGGGGCTGCTGTATATACTACTGGGGCCTGTATATGCCACTGGGGAGGCTGCTGTATACTACCACTGGGGGGCCTGTATACCTGTGCTGGGGTCCACCCTCGGCTTATACACGAGTCAATAGATTTTCCCAGGTTTTGGGGGCAAAAGTAGGGGGGTCGGCTTATACACGGGTCGGCTTATACACGAGTATATACGGTAATTAAAATTTACTATCTTAATCTAAAATTAAATGTTCGTGGTACAACACTGTTTAAGGGTAGATCCTCTTCTGCATGATCCAGAATGGGAAGGTCCTCCAGTCATCTGGTGAAACACTACTACATAATAATGTAGCGGACCCGACAACATGTCAAAGGGCCAGAGATGTAACTATAATTGGTGCAGGTGTTGCAATAGCACCCAAACCTCAAAAGGTCCCATTGGCCTATATGAATAAACTAGGTCTGCAGTAATGGGGGGCCCAGTTGGAGATTTTTCATTCAGGACCAAATCTTCAAGAAAGTACACTTCCACTAGAAAAATCAGATTGATCCACAGGTGCTGCCTGGCGCCCGGACCAGTAGAGATCACCTGATTACTGTGGCATCTGCAATTTGTAAGGGGTTGACTCGTCTCTTTTAACCCGACCCTATTCCTTTGGTATTTGTTGCTATGCCAATAAGGTATAAACCAAAGTGATTCAGGCAACAGTTGTCTAATTTCTCTGCAGTGCCTCCGCAGGGGAGATTAGGTATTACACAACTCCCAATGAAATCATTGGACTGTCCATGTACGTTCTCCAGAACTTTAGTGATGCTATCCAACTTTGGACATCTGATGAGGGTGCATAATTGGTTGACTACTAGCAAATTTAAAAACAGATCATCCAAACCAGACAGCCCCTTTAAAAAGCTCTACAAGCCTAGAAAAGACATGCCCTTTATATCTCGCTCCTGATACCATGCAACAAAATGTAAAGCAGATGTGATAAACTCACGAGTCCGGCACCTCCTGTGCCCGACCCCCGGGCGCTCTCATTGTTATGCCACATGAAGGTGCACAGGGCACAGCTGGTCTTCGCTTTTTGTGTCTAGTTTGGCGACGGTGCGAGGACTAATTTGACAATAATGATGATCCTCGCTGTCCTGCTAAACAATTGCTATGGAAACCATTAATACTGCGCACGTTCTGTATCAGGGGTAATGGAAATAAAGATATTGCGGCACGAATATGTAAATATCAATTTGCGACTATTGTCATCCTCGGTCATCTTTTTTTTCATGCTCAAAACAAACAACGTAATGAGAAGTTGTGAAAAAGCCACTGACGAGACATTTCTCATGTGATATCACTTTGGATATGACAGTAAGCCCCACCCGATGGGGTCACAATATTGGAATGTAGCTTTGTTTTTACAAGCTTCCATCAGATGTTGAAAAAAAAAATGACGGCCATGAAATACCTTGATGTATTAAGTCTTAAAAGGGTTTTCCCACAAACAAAGTTTATTTCAAAGTTCATTTTAATCAATAGATCTTGGAATAATAGTAATTTCCACAATTGGATGTGTTTAAAAAAAATGTTCCTGTGCTGAGATAATGTTACAAATGTGCTCCTACGATGTACAGTTTCATTTTTGTTTCTGACCGTGCATGGAGCATTGGTTTGATCCTGGGCAGGGTAGGACAAAATAAAGTATACAGACATTACAGCACTGGATCACAAACAATTCTTTCTTTGAGGTAAAACATTTTTTACAAACAGGCAGAGAAATGTTTTACCTCATGCAAAGAATCATCTGTGATCCCATGTTGTAATGTCTGTATATTCTCTTTCCTTCCTCCCCTGCCCAGGAGAATGGTATGATCAGCCTGTATTCTATGCACAAAAATAAAAATGAAACTGTACATAGCAGGGGCACATTTATAAAAATATCTCAGCACAGGAACATTTTTTTTAAACACATCCAATTGTAGAAATTATTAATATTCCAAGATCTATTGATTAAAATGAACTTTATTTGTGGAAAAATTCCTTTAAGTATGAGCGCCATGCATAGAAATGTCCACACTTACAGCTAGGGATGAGCGAGTAGCGAAATACTCGGCTTCCGGAGAGTCGTAGTGAGTAGTTTTTAATACAAGTCTTTTCTTTTCAGTGTTGTCTTTATTGAAAGTTATGCCAAAGACGTACAAGCATAGAAACACATACATGCATAATGTAACAATAGAACATCTTAAAGAACATAGCGGTGTGCAATAGGAGAATGGAAAATGGGGAGCAGCTCCTTGACCTACAACTTTAGTAGTCAAACCATGAAGTCAGGGCTGGTCTTCTCAAGAGTTGCAATAAAATGTTGAGGGACATCAAATGGAACTAGCAAAATGAGAAACAAAAGTGGTAATATGTATCAAGATCCGTAGCATTAATTAGGACCAGTTAACATCAATAAGACTAAATCACATACGTATGCTAAAGAGGAGTTATCCAACTTTATATCTTAGGGAAAGCGGAGATATAGGAGGAAGAAAGAAGAAGAGGGAGAGAAGAGGATAGCAAAAAAGGGGGTAATAGAGGAAGGTAGTGGAATTGGTGGTAGGGTGGAGGGGACGTGGAAGTTGGGTTGGGGATGTTCACTCAACTCTAGGGGAATTATAGTACGGATAGAGGGTCTGAGAGACCAAAGGTTGCATCGGCACAGAGGGATAACGATAAGAAGGATTTAGCACAGGAAGTGGAGCTAAGTTGTGAGACAGGTTGGCTAGGAAATGCGATGAGCCAGATATCCCATCCACCTTCCCTATGCCATGGACTAAAGCCCCCACCCTGGACTTGCCCCATCCACCTTCCCTATGCCATGGACATAGCCCCCCATCTTGGATCCGCCCCATCCACCTTCCCTACAGCTCCTACCCAACATCCCCACAGTCCCTATCCCTATTCCCTTTATACAATTGCTTTGGCAAAACTGAGGTGTATTTGCTCCTGCCAATAAAGCTTCTTTGAATCTTTGAATCTTTGATATCTGGGTTTGTTTAGTCTGAATCACTCACAAGTGTGAGAAAGAACTGTGAAGAGTGGTACTTCTCCCATGGGCTCCATATATCATTGAAATTTGTCATGGAAAATCTGGTCAGTGCCGTTAACTCAGCAGCTCTGAGAATTTGGTCTAGTTTCAGGCATATTTGCTTTTTGGTAGGTATCGATCTGGAATCCCTCGGCATCCCTAGGTATCTGGAATCCTCGGCATCACTGACCTATCCCTCTCCTGGATCTCCTCTTATCTAACTGACCAGGCCTTCACCATCACTCCTCTTCACCCTACCCCCTATCTGTCGGTGTCCCCCAAGGTTCGGTTCTGGGACCCCTAGTTTTCTCCATTTACACCCTCAGCCTCAGACAACTCATCGGCCTCCAGTACCATCTCTACGCCGACGACACCCAGATCTACCTCTCTGGACCTGACATCACCTCCCTTTTACCCAAAATTCCACAATGCCTGTCCACCATCTCATCCTTCTTCTCTACTCACTTCCTCAAACTGAATATTGACAAAACTGAACTCATCGTCTTCCCCCCCAATCGCTCTCCCCCGCTACCAGACATATCCATCAAAGTCAACGACTGCTCTCTCTCCCCAGTCCCTCATGCCAAGTGTCTCGGTTTTATTCTCGACTCCTCCCTCTCCTTCAAAGCTCACATCCAAGCCCTTGCCACCTCCTGCTGCCTCCAGCTCAAAAACATTTCCCGGATCCGCTCTTTCCTTGATCATGACACGGCTAAGACATTTGTCCATGCTCTCATCATTTCCTGCCTTGACTACTGCAACCTCCTGCTAACCGGCCACCCTGCTATCTCCCGCGTACCTCTCAAATCTATCCTGAACTCCGCTGCCCGACTCATTCACCTGTCTTCCCAGTACTCCTCAGTCTCTCCCCTTTGCCAAACCCTGCATTGGCTCCCCACCCGTCAGAGATCCCGCTTAAAAATCCTAACCTTAACGTACAAAGCCATTACAACCTGTCCCCTCCATACATCTCTGAGATGGTCTCCCGTTACCTACCCTCACGCAACCTGTACTCCTCCAAGAACTCCTTCTCTATTCCCCTCTCATTTCCTCCTCTCACAACCACATACAGGATTTCCCCGTGCATCTGCTATCCTCTGTAACTCTCTTCCCCAGCACATTAGACACTCGCCCACCCTGGGATCCTTCAAAAGACACCTGAAGACCCACCTCTTCCAGCAGGCCTACAATCTGCAATGAGACCCCGTCCACCGCACTGTCTCATGATTCGGCACTACCCCCTCCTACTGTGTCTGCTCCGGTCCCCCATAGACTGTAAGCCTCTGAGGACAGGGTCCCACCCCCTCCTGTTCCGGTTTGTATGGACTACATGAATATATTGGACTTGTCCTCGTCTACCCTCCTACCATGTAAAGCGCCATGGAACTAATAGCGCTATATAAATATATAATAATAAAATAATACTTGAGAGTCTAATGTTAGGCCACACCCACACACAACCGGCCATAAAATGAGCATTTCCAGGAAAAGGTGGGAGGGAGGGCTTTTTTGTATATTTACTGCATACAACACCTTACAGTGCCACCCAGAGAGCCTAATACTCAATCTACTCTCACTGGGGGCCGACTCCTATTGTGTACTGGAGGAAGCTGTCAATATGTATCAGATCGTTCACGATGGACACGTCACTCATTAGCACCAGCGATATTCGCCGAATAACAAGAATCACAAATACTGTTCTATCCTTGTGAGTAACGAATTGTAATGTATATTTTGCTCATCGCAAATTAATGAAGTCATCAGAATAGCAAAGAATGCAGTCTTACATGCCTCCAAGAGTTCATCTAGATTCTTTGGTTTCGTCTTCCAAGATTCCTCTTTCATCCTACCCCAAACATGCTCAATGATGTTCATGTCTGGTGACTGGGCTGCCCAGTCCTTGAGCACCTTGATCTTTTTTGCCTGGAGGAACTTTGTTATAGAGATGGATGAATGAGATGGAGCACAATCCTGCTGCAGAATTTGACCCCTTTTATGATTTGGAATGTAAGAGGTAGCTAATACCTAATATTTTAGGCTACTGATATTGCCTACCACCTTGCAAATGTTTTGCACACCCTTATACTGAATGTAACCCGAGACCATGATCTTTTCACCACCAAATTTAACTGTTTTCTAAGTGTATTTTGGATCCATAAGGCTCCAGTAGGTCTCCTGCAGTATTTGCAGTGGCTGTGGTGTAATTCTACTGAAGATTCATCAGAGAAATCCACCTTCTGCCACTTTTCCAGCGTTTAGCAGGCTGTGGGACTTAGCAAATACCACACTTTTTTTTATTTGCCTTTTGTTTAGTGTTGGTGTCTGGACACTGATTTGACCATGGAGGCCATTTCGAGACAGAATCCTACAAACTGTTCTAGTTGGACTTGAGGTGACCAGGCCTGTTGGAGCTCTGCTGCAGTGGAAGAGGGGCTTGCTTTGGATTTTCTAACCAAAAAACGTTCCTCCTGAGCAGTTGTCTTGCAGGGTCTGCCAGACCTGGGCTTGTCAAACACATCTCCAGTCTCTTCAAATCTTTTTTTAATTATTTGTACTTGACGCTGAGGCACATTAAAGGTGCCAGCCACCTCTGCAGTGGATCTGGTCTTTATCCTCTTGATAATCAAGGCTTTGGTCGCAGGGTGGATTTTTGGCATGTTGTAAGAGCTCAAGTTGCAGTTCAAGTTAAAGTCTGGGGTGCTGGGTTTCTTTTTATACACACCCACCAATTAACCGATCATTTACTGAGCACAAGTGAGGATGTAAACTAGGATTGGGTGCATTATATGACCAGGCGACAAAACTTTTGTCTTGCCAAAATCTGACCATTCTGTGTTAATTAAATGATCAATATTTCAGCATTGATGACAATTTATTTTCTCAACCTAAACCACATTTGGGAGGGTTTCAGCTTTCAAAGGAGTAATTTATACAACCAATGGATGAATTTAACATCAGGTTATAAGCTTTTATTTACATAACTTGGATAAGAGACATAACTTCTGTCAGGGACTGTAGAGGGGTCCAGCTACCGTATATTATACTACTACACAACAGAGTAGGATAGGTGCAACGTTCCCTCGTGAAGACCTCTTCATGACATTGCTCACATGTTCTTCGGACCAATTTCCGTACATTATTGTGCCCAAGGCTCATCACTGATCAGGACAGACCTCCATCCCATCCTTCGGGCTCCATCTGGAGACCAAATGGGCTTTGACATTTATAACTTTAATCCCGCTTATCTGAAATAATCGCTGTAGTAATATGAAACTGAATTTTGGTGATCAGCCCTCAGGTCGTGTACATAGTGCCACTGATTATATCAATTCTCCTGGAAATGGCAATTACCCTTTCTACAAGTACTATTGAATTTCCCTCTACCGGCGTGGTGTTACTGTCATCACGGTGAATAACTCTAGGTTTTATTTTCATACCGTCCTTTCCCATCTGAGCTTTTAAGCAGGCACAATATTACTTTGAGGTATATTAAATATGTCAGTTTTTGCGAGGTTGAGCCGAGGCGTCCTGACTTCTCGATCGATACGGTTTATGTTTGTCATGAATCATAAAAAAAAGTGTAACAATTAATAAACCGGTTATAAGTTTTATACAGCGACAAAGTATATGCATCATTGACAGTGTAGACAAACATTTATGGCATAGGGCAGTAAATAGGCAACCTCATAGGTATGCCCCCCTAAATAAACATTAAACTGCCATCCTTCACATTATGGTTTTTGGTATATCCTCCAAGCCTAACCCTACAGCCAAACCCTCACCCTCGAATATTGAAGAGAGTCTAAGACCGTTCATAGTAAGCCCTCTCTCTACGAGGCCAAATAAATAGTCCCTCTACTGGTTTCTCAAACTCAACGCACTTCAACTGGTCCTACATCCTATTTTATGATTTGGACCTGTTTTCTGGTGTCAGCATATGATCAGTGCTGTGAGAAAAGGGGGCTAGCCAGTTTACTCGTATTAGTAGCCAAGACAGCTGCTTACAGAGAATAGGGCTGGTCATCCAGCCCCCTTCATCAACTATTCAAGAAACTGGAACACACTGCAAAAAGATGAGCCACCTTCGTAAAGGAAAGCATAGTAGATGTTTATATTTGCCAGAGACAATCCCCTTTAGGATCTTCCCACAGCCGGTGGAGACATAACAGAAGTTTATACAGAACGAACTTGAGAGATGTAAAACTTTGATCAATCAATTACATGACAAGAGGACGGGCTCACCATATGGCGGCAAATAACGAAACATGAAAGAAGCTCTTCCATGACTGAGCGGCGCGCTGTGTAATGACTGAAGCTGTCGCCATAAGGGTTTGATGTCTTGAAGTGATGATGAAACGCATTACTTCCAGCTTAATGAAGATATGGATTGTGCAATGTTCTCAGAACAATGGAGCAAAATCACATTGTGCATCGCCTGGGTCACAAGGACTTGGTCCTTGCTCCTTTTCATCTCCTTTCTCTGACTTCTGAGTCAGTAATATGCAACAGTAGAGACTCGGGAAAAGTATCAAACGTTAAGGGCAATGTATTACCTCTAGAAAAGTACACATAACATGGTTACAATCTGGCTTCCAAGCCCATCATTCAACCGCAATTCCATAACTAAAGTCACCAATGACCTACTAACTGCCAAAGCGAAGCAACAGAACTCTGTCCTCCTCCTCCTGGATCTGTCCTCTGTCTTCGACACAGTGGACCATTCCCCTCTTGCTACAGATTCTCCTATCTCTCGGTATCACAGACTTCGCCCCATCTTGGATCTCTTCAAACCTAGCAGCGTCTATTTCTCCCACACCACCTCCTCATCTCACCCCCTGTCTGTCAGTGTCCCCCAAGGTTCAGTCCCTGGACCCCTGCTCTTTTCCATCTACACCTTCAGCCTGGGACAGCTCATAGCGTTCCCCGGTCTTCAGTATCATCTCTATCCTGATGACACGCAGATCCACCTCTTTGGCCCTAACATCACCTCCTTACTAACCAAAATCCCACAATGTCCGTCCACTATTTCATCTTTCTTTTTGGCTCAATTTCTAAAACTGAACATGAACAAAACAGAATTCATCATCTTTCCCCCATCTCATTCTACCCCTCCACCAGACCTATCCATCAAAGTCAATGGCTGCTCACTTTTCCCGATCCTTGGGGTGATCCCCAACTATGCTCTCTCCTTCAAGTCACATATCCTGCCATCTCCGACACATCAATATTTCCCAGATCTCTACATTCCTTAATCAAGAATACGCAAAAACACTTGTGCATGCCCTCATTATCTCCCGCCTGGACTACTACAACCTCCTGCGCTCTGGCCTCCCTTCTAGCACCCTTGCATCCCTCCAATCTGTCCTAAACTGCTGTCTGGCCAGTTGTGAGCCCCAATGGGGACAGTGATAATAACTGTAAAGTGTTGCAGAATTAATGACACTATAGAAGTTTAATAAATAAATACCGGTACATTTGCAAACCCTTGTGTTTTTCTACATAAAAAAGCAAAATGTTGTAGAAAAACAATGGGGAAATAATAAAATAGCCACATATTAACCCTCTAAATAGAAAAATGATCGTAAAGTCTGAGCCATTGTTCAGCTCTTTATGGGAAACCTCTCGCACCCACATTGCAGCTATGGAAGGCTCAGAGAGATATGACTGTGAAAATAAATGAAGATAAATGAATACTGACTGGTTCTAATAAAGGATACATGTTCTTGCAAAGTATCCTAATGGGCATAATAAGTAATTACTCATAGAGCAGACAGCGCACAGAAGGTATATTAAAAGCAGTGCCATCTGCTTAATAAGTGATATAGTGACCTTAACCACCGCAGAAATCGCTGAGAGAGCCTAAATCAACATTGAAATTAACTTGCTGTTAAGAAAATCTTGCAAAGACCAACTCATGAAACAGAGATTTTCTTTTTTTTTCTTAATTCATCCTAAAGGGAATTTCACATACAACAAAACTTTGGAGTGAAATTTCCATCCAACTCACTGGAGACCATAATGGGGGTAACAATTAGTCAGAAAAGTCAGGATGTCCCCATTGACAGCCCCGAAAAGTAGGAATGGGGTCTGAAGCGTTGAACTGTTCCTCCAATGATGTTTGCTGCCTCTGAGGCGTCAAGGAGTGATGTCACCATTGTGATCAGTGAACCTGATCATGCTGCTGATGCCGACTTGACCCGTAGGTGCCAGCGGTCAGGGCGTCAATTGTACTCGTGTCTAAAGGACTCAACTACAGTTGATCAGTTGGAGGCGATGCAACATCTTCTCTGAGCCACTGTCAACTTGACAGTGACTCAGAGAACGTCCGACTCGCAGTGTAAAATGCAGCCGCCCGGGAGACAACGCGGACCGCCACAGTAGGTGACCCAATGGCATTTCCCTACCTGCTGCACTCAGGGCCCCAGCCTGCCCCCTCTAACTACACCCCTGGGCCCCAACCCCTGCCCCTGGGGCCCAATTAGCAAAAGAATTAAAGAGGAGGGGCCTGGGCTTTCACCACGTCCCGGCCCCTCTACTTGCTTCTGCTTACCAGGCCCGATAAAGGAGTAATGGCAGTAATGCCCTGATTGTATCTTTACCTCTGAACACCATTTTCATTTTTACAAATAAATGGATTTTCTGTGAATAAAAACTCTATAAACTGTTACATGTTACTATGCAGTGGATTAGTGGTCAGCATATTGCTATGCAGTGAATTATTGAACAGTGTATTGCTATGCAGTGAATTAGTGGAAGTATATTCCTAAGAAGTGAAGTAGTGGACAGTATATTGCTATGCAGTGAAGTAGTGGACAGTATATTGCTATGCAGTGAATTAGTAGACAGTATATTCCTAAGAAGTGAATCAGTGGATAGTATATTGCTATGCAGTGAATTAGTAGGCAGTATATTCCTAAGAAGTGAATCAGTGGATAGTATATTGCTATGCAGTGATTTAGTGGACAGTATATTCCTATGAAGTGAATCAGTGGACAGTATATTGCTATGCAGTGAATCAGTGGACAGTATATTGCTATGCAGTGAATTAGTGGACAGTATATTGCTATGCAGTGAATTAGTAGACAGTGTAATGCTATGCAGTGAATTAGTGGAAGTATATTCCTAAGAAGTGAATCAGTGGACAGTATATTGCTATGCACTGAATTAGTGGACAGTATATTGCTATGCAGTGAATTAGTGGATAGTATATTCCTAAGAAGTGAATCAGTGGCCAGTATATTGCTATGCAGTGAATTAGTGGATAGTATATTCCTAAGAAGTAAATCAGTGGACAGTATATTGCTATGCAGTGCAGTAGTGGACAGTATATTGCTATGCAGTGAATTAGTAGACAGTATATTCCTATGAAGTGAATCAGTGGACAGTATATTGCTATGCAGTGAATCAGTGGACAGTATATTGCTATGCAGTGCAGTAGTGGACAGTATATTGCTATGCAGTGAATTAGTAGACAGTATATTGCTATGCAGTGAATTAGTGGAAGTATATTCCTAATAAGTGAATCAGTGGACAGTATATTGCTATGCAGTGAAGTAGTGGACAGTATATTGCTATGCAGTGAATTAGTGGACAGTATATTGCTATGCACTGAATTAGTGGACAGTATATTCCTTAAGGCACGGACACAGTCATCCAAGTTTGACGGATCAAAAAGACAAGAGGTGGGGGAACAAGAGGCGCAATAGTGCCCTATCACTCAAGACACTCAAAACGTGGGTGGTAAAACAAGGTTCACTCACCTAGCCCAGTTGTGAGACCCACAACTGGTTTAAAGGCAAAGGATTTTATTTGGCTGCTGCAGGACCTCCACCAACCACTCACACGTGGAACGACCATCAAAGGATTGGGAAAGCAAGGTGTGTTACAGTCCGCGCTGCCAAGTCCCCACAAATCACCAGGAATCCAATTTGGATAGCAAAAGATCTTCTTTATTTCCTTTCCTAAGCGTTTCGATGCCCCTCCTGGCACCTTCCTCAGGGATTGCCATGCAGTGAATTAGTGGACAGTTTATTGCTATGCAGTAAATTAGTGGAAGTATATTCCTAAGAAGTGAATCAGTGGACAGTATATTGGTATGCAGTGAATTAGTGGTGAATTAGTGGACAGTATATTTCTATGCATTGAATTATTGGACATTATATCGCCATGTAGTGGATAGTATATTGTTATGAAGTGGATTAGTGGACAATATATTGCCATGCAGTGCAGCAGTGGACAGTATATTGCTGTCCAGTGGATCAGTGGACGGTATATTACTATACAGTGGATTAGTGGACAATATATTGCCATGTGGTGAATTAGTGGAAAGTATATTTCTATGCAGTGAATTACTGGACAGTATATTGCCATAAAGTGAATTAGTGGACAGCATATTGCTATGCAGTGAATTCGTAGATAGTATATTGCTATGCAGTGGATTAGTAGACAGTATATTGCTATGCAGTGGATTAGTGGACAGTATATGTCTATGCAGTGAATTATTGGACAGTATATGTCTATGTAGTGACTTAGTGGACAGTATATGTCTATGCAAAGGATTTGAACATGGATATTAGAAAAAAAATGACTGCTGTAAAGAGATATCAGAAAATTAATCAGCACAGAGTTCTGAACCTATGACTGACATTGTGTAATAAGGGGAAACAATCTCTGTAACAATTTATATAAAATTCCACTCTTTTATTCCCTTTGATCTACCAAAGACAAACTTCAAGCATGCCAAATCCATTCACCTAATCTATTCTATGCACATCACAAATTGATTCCGGAATCTTAAGAACCTGAATCAGGAGAATTAATCTGATTAACTCTTCCTGTAATTGACTGCAGTGGAGGATTTTACATTTATAGGAATCATGTCCATGTCCATAACGTCAGCCATAGCATCTAAGGGCGAGAAGGGGCAAGAAGTGCTGCCCTGGAAAGAGCCAAAGAGATACCTTATCATATTCTGAATACCTGCAGACACCACTAGAGGGAGCCACCTACATCTGGATTTATATAGGCAGTATTGCATTTAAAGGGGTTGTCCACTACTAGACAACTCTTAATCACTTCAAGGCTCCAATCTAGGTGATCAGCAGATGATTGCGACCTATTACCAAAATCCTCAGCATGCTGGAATTCACACCGTGGCCACAAATAGACACAAATAGCATAAGCATCTCCCAACATAGTAAAAATCATGTATGTCAATGACAAACATCTCATTCCACCCCATGACTCTAAGCTATTAAGGACTTTAGGTATTAACCAGGAGGAAATACGGTATGGCAGAAGGGGTGTGCAATGTGCACCCCCTTCTGCCATCATACCTATCAAAAACAAAGGGTTTATGGTTACATTTCTCATAATCTACACGATTTTTGGGAGTTTATGGTTAAATCCCTGGTGATCCAGGGAAGTGAAAAGAGTTTTTTAGCTACATCCCTGGTAATCTAGGGCAGAATATGGAGTTCATGGTTATATCCTCGGTGATTTAGGGCTGTTAAACAGGTTTATGATTACATACCTCAAGGTCTATATCAGTGAAGAGAGTTTTTTGTTGTGTTGAAGTGGGCTGTAGGGCAAAGAAGGGGGTTTTATACTGGTAGCTACATCCCTGGTGTGCTAGGGCAAAGTAGGGGGTTTTATACCAATAGCTACAGCTGTGGTGTGCTAGGGCAGAGAAGGAGTTTTACAGTTACATTACATCTTTGCTAAATTAGTACAGTGAAAGAGGTTTATACCTATGGTTATATCCCTGAAGTCTAAGACATTTAAGGGGTGTATATGGTTACATCTCTGGTGGGCTAAAGTAGTGACGTAGCTTTACGATTCCATCCTTGTAATCTATAGCAATGAACTGAAGTTAGGGTTACAACCCTGGTGATCTAGGGCAGAGAAGAGAGTTTATCATTACATCTCAGTTGACTTAAGCATTGAAAGGGATCTATAGCTAGTTACATCCCTGGGAGTCTAGTGCTTTATGGTAACATTCCTTGTGGTCTATAGCAGTGAAGGGAGTTTATTGTTACATCTTTAGTGGTTTATAGGAAATGAAGGTGGTTTTTTATAATTACAACCTTAGTGATATAGGGCAGTGAAATGCTTTCATGGTTACATACCTGGTGGTCTAGGGCAGTGGGAGGTTTATGGAAACGTCCATGATGGTCTGGGACAGTGACCACTGGTTAATGGCAAACCTCTCTGACTTAGCCAATGCAGTATGAGAGGTCCTTGGGAGACTGTGTGGGATAAGAGAAGATATGTTGGGCTACGGTATATGGAGCATCCTTATTATTAACCGCTAAACCCTCTAGGCCAGTAGGGATATTACATAGAATACTACAATTACTCCTTAAACTAGCTCTAGAAGTAAGCAGGACTTTCGGTAGCCCACTAAAAAAATTCTTGAATATTGCTCCGATTTGGGGAAAATTGGTGTCCTTTTTTGGCGTCCAAGTGGCTTCTCCTTGAAGAAGAAGGTCTGACATACGTGCTGGTGTCCACCCTTTGGTTTCTGTTGGGTGCAGAATATTTTAAACCGGCTGGGTGCTAATCCTTGACTTCTAAGGGGCCCAAGAAAGGTCTAGTTTCGCCTCTGCCAGTATCCACAGCCGGACAGCCGCAGGTTAATTAGCATCTTGCTATGGAGCAGCCGTCGAGAGCCGGCGAGAATTCCCCGAGCCCCATTAGAATTCTCCGCAAGTGCGAGATCGGTGCGGGGTGAAAGTTCTGCTCAACAATAGATATAAATATTACTCATGTTTCCATCTCTCCTTTTGCCTCAAAAAGCTATGGGAACAGATAACGCACGTTTGCCAATTCCAGCCAGTAAGTGGCCCGTCAGTGACTGAAGACTCACCGTCCAGGAGTTGACAGGTCCATTTTAAATGTTTTGAGCACCCAGGTTGATGAAGACACGGGCGATCAATCTGTTGCTGAATTCTCTTTTAGAATAATGCAGCACATCTAATCAGACCAGTGCAGAGGAGGCGAGGAGAAACCGGCTGTAATTGGTCCCGCGGGGACAGGGAAGACCTGCGAAGGTCTCATGCTCGTACTAGCCAGCTTCGTTAGTGATTAAAGTGAAAAACATAGACGAACAAGAGCAAAATCAAGCTGGAAAATCAAAGTTACAGCACTAAAAAGCCCCAACCTCCAGCAATAGTCCAGAGGGCAAAGGCAAAAAGTTACACAAAAAGTTGCTGAGTTTTCCAATAATAGATGTTGGTCACGTGTTAATGCTTTGCAGTCCACATGTAATGCTGCTGTAGTTTAATTAAAGTTAAAGGCACTTCCAGAGTTAATCCTATTAAGCTGCTGTAGTCTATTCGTGTGTGCGCCTCTGCAGGTGGAAGTGGAGGGGTGTGTTAGAGCTCTGATCTCCACTCCCTCAGCCTTTAAGTTATTCCACTTCCTTCTATCGGGTGTCGCAGATAGAGTTCAGCCTCAACTCGGACTCTGTGCAGTGTGGACGTGCTGTTCTGCTGTTGTTCCCTTCCATAGGAGCTGCTGGGTTTTCCCGGGCCGTGGGTGGAGGTAGATGCTCTTAGCCTAGGGCGGTCAGGAGCAAAGGGCAAGGGTGGTGACCTGGACATCCACACCTTCAGTGGTAACTCCAGGAACAGGGTGAGCCAGGTACCCCAGTCAGGTTCAGACTAGTTCCCCAGTTGCCTTTGCCCATCTTACCATCCTGCCTTCTGATTACCTATCCGCTATACCACCCCATGACAATGTTCTGCTCAAACTGAATAATTTGGAATATTTGGGGGTAGACAGCTCAAAGGAGAGAGCACACAAGGAGAAAACAGCACAGGGGTACAAGTGTATGAGGGAAGAGGCAGCCCACAGGTGGAGAGAGTGCAAAGGAGAGGGCAAAGAGGGGAAAGGACAGCACAGGGGGAGAGACAGTGCACACGGGGAAGAGTGTACAGGGGAAGAGCACATGGTGAGAGCACATGAGGGGAGAAGGCAGCACATAGGAGGAGAACACAGTACAAAGGGGGAGACCGCATGGAGAGGAAACAGTGAGCACACAAGGGGGAGAGACGGCGGCTACCCTCATCGGCAAAGAGCCTGTCTCCATCGTGCATCCCCGTCTAGTTAGAAAATATAACTGTGCCAAGCAGATTGTTGTATTTCTGTTGTATACTCTGTACAACCAGTTTAAAATTGCTTCTAAATGAAGAGTTATGCATCTCAAAAATCTCCTAACATTTCGTGTCTAAAGTTCCAATGTGTCTCCACGGTAACAGACTACAATCTAACCCTGTGTAGTCTGATCTTGCTATCATTCTATTGTTTATCAGACCCCCAACTTTTTATTAAAATACATTTGGTAAATTAGCTAGAAGTAGAGGACAAATCCATGGCAGATTGTCTATACGGGACTAGCCAGATATCTCTCCAGGGAAGGACCTAGCACCGGGGTGGAATCCTTGCGGAGACCACCATAACCACCATATGAAGTGGCCCTTTTAGTCAATATCCCATTTAGTTAGAGTTAAGAATATGACACGGGAATTAACAGAGCCAGGTATCCATCCACAGACAGCTGTTTCGGGGTATTGCCCCTCATCAGTGTGGAGTAGGATTCTGGCTAGGTGGGAGCAATGCCTGGTAGACCAACATCACAAAGTATTCACTGATCTCAGGGAGACCAGTCCAAGAAAACACTGCGGACAGCCGGCTAAAGCGCTCAAACACAGTGAAATCCATGATGCATTGCGCCCTGGAAATTTGAATATGCAAATGGAGTCCGTGATATTATAATATATTATATTGACATATTGTAATCCACCGCACCAGGAGAACATCAGCTTAATCAGCTCCCATGGTGCGCCTCTCCGGTGGAGGTGATCTGCGCTCAGCAGTCATCTGACGGTAGATCCCGCGGCCAGATCTGTCATTTCACAGCTTATTCTCGCTGTATTTTTTGTTTTTCTACCTTTCCGCTTCTGATTAAATAAATAATGGAGACAACAGGGGTAAATAGCCGGAGGCCGATAACGTAGATGCGGTAAATGTACTTTTTCTTTTCCATATTTCTTTCTGGATTGGTTTTGCATCTCTGTGCACTGAAGTGTGAGATTATTTTTTTCCAGAAGCTGAACTGAGAATTACAAGTAATACGATCAAAAGTCAGAAAACATTACCGGCCTAACAGAGCTATGAGGGCTGTTTATGTCTGTGACAGGAGAACATCTGCATTGTCCAGACGACCGGAATACAAACTGAGAAAGAAACCTTTATTAGGAAAATACAACACGAAAAACCCAAAAAAATAGTGAAAAACAACCTATCATCATTAATGGCTTGTGGACAGGATTGAAATACTTGCCTCGGTTTTTATTGTAAATATCTCTTTCTTTCTTTCTTTTTTTTTTAAGTCACCAATATGGCCTAGGGTGGTTGTGGTTAATTTTCAATTTTCCTGAAATCTAGATGTAGAGCAGTTTTTATAATGAACACCTTGGATTCATGATGGTAAAGAGATTAGCTGAGTCAATCTGAGGCAGATCTTCAACATCATAACATTCACCATCCACATAATCTCCTGCCTTAAGACCTGCTGTATACCAGGAACACCCTACAAGATCCACCACGTACCGAAAACACCCTACAAGATCCACCGTATACCGGGAGCATCCTACAAGATCCACCATATACTGGGCACACCCTACAAGAGCTGCCGTATACCTGGAACACCCTACAAGAACTGCCCTATACCAGGAACACCCTACAAGATCCACCGTATACCGGGAACACCCTACAAGATCTGCCGTATACCGGGAACACCCTACAAGATCCACCGTATACCGGGAGCATCCTACAAGATCCACCATATACTGGGCACACCCTACAAGAGCTGCCGTATACCTGGAACACCCTACAAGAACTGCCCTATACCAGGAACACCCTACAAGATCCACCGTATACCGGGAACACCCTACAAGATCTGCCGTATACCGGGAACACCCTACAAGATCCGCCATATTCCGGGAACACCCTACAAGATCCGCTGTAAAACTGGGCATACCCTACAAGATCTGTCATATACTGGGAATGCCCTACAAGATCTGTTGTATACTGGGAACACCCTACAAGATCCGCCATATACCGGGAACACCATACAAGATCCGCCATATTCCGGGAACACCCTACAAGATCCGCTGTAAACTAGGCACACCCTACAAGATCTGTCATATACTGGGCGCACCCTACAAGATCTGTCATATACTGGGAACACCCTACAAGATCTGCCGTATACTGGGAACACCCTACGAGATCCGCTCTATATTGTAAACATCCCACAAGATCCGCCTGTACACTGGAAAAAACCCACAAGACCTACCATATACTGGGAACACATCACAAGAACTGCAGTATAACGGGAACACCCTACAAGATCCACCACATACTGGGAACACCCTACAAGATCTATAATAGGTATTTCTGTCACACTCAAAAAGAGAAAATGAAATCCAGGTATGGTTGATGTGAAGCAAAAAAATATAGTTTATTTGGTTCTGATCTCACAGAAATGCTGTATATCCACAACGTTTCGGCATTACTGGCCTTGGTCACGTAACAGCTTTAAATCTGAGGTTTTCGCTAAGTAATCTTGTGCGGATTTTTATAAGTCAGGTACCAATACTATATATGGAGTATGGCTCCATACTCGCGGTTCACTCGCATTTATCACTACTACGTGTGGTCAGTGGGTCCATACTATCTAGCAACTAGGACTAGCTGCTGACAGCACTACTTCATATGACAATCTGGTACACACGCATGAGATCGTTGGCACTATTAATAAGAGTTTTTCCTTGACTTGCTGATAATTATATGCCAAGAGTAGTCTCAATAAAGTTACCAGATATAGTATTGGTACCTGACTTATAAAAATCCGCACAAGATTACTTAGCGAAAACCTCAGATTTAAAGCTGTTACGTGACCAAGGCAAGTAATGCCGAAACGTTGTGGATATACAGCATTTCTGTGAGATCAGAACCAAATAAACTATTTTTTTGCTTCACATCAACCATACCTGGATTTCATTTTCTCTTTTTGAGTGTGACAGAAATACCTATTATAGTGTTTGAACTCATTTTTCTGGGCACCTCCTTTAGGAAGGGGTGAGCAGACCTATTTCTATATATACCCTACAAGATCTGCCATATACTGGGAACACCCTACAAGATCTACTGTATACTGGGAACACCCTACAAGATCTGCCATACACTGGGAAAACTCCACAAGACCTGCCATATACAGGAAACTCCTCAAAAGATCTGTCATATATTGGTAACACCCCGCATGATCCACAATATAGTGGGATCAGCCCTCAAGACCTGCTGTATTCTGGGAATACCCTACAAGATCTGCCTTTTATTGGAATACTCCACAAGTTCTGTGTACACTGGGAACACTCCACAAGACTTACTGCTTACTAGGAACACCTCACAAGATCTGCCATACACCAGGAACACCACACAAAACTTGATATATACTGGGAACACTCCACAAGATCTGATATATACCAAAAACACCCCCAAGACCTGCTGTATACTGTGAACACCCCACAAGACCTGCTACAAACTGGGAACACCCAAGACCCTCCATATTCTGGGAAAACCCCATAAGACCTGCTGTATTCTGGGAACACCCCACAAGCATTACTATATATTAGGAACACTCCACAAGATCTGTTGTATACTGGAACACCACACAAGACCTGCTATATACTAGGAACACTCCACAAGACCTGCTGTGTACCAGGAACACTCCACAAGACCTGCTGTGTACCAGGAACACTCCACAAGACCTGCTGTATACTGGGAACGCTCCACAAGACCTTCCGTATACTGGCAACACCACACAACACATGCTGTATACTGGGATCCCCCCAACATATCTGCTGTATACTGGGAACACCACTCAAGACCTGCCGTACACCAGGAACACTCCACATGATCTGCTGCAAACTGGGAACACCAAACAAGACCAGCTGTATACTGGGAACATCTCACACGGCCTGCCATTTTGGAGATGATCTATGGTCCAGTAGCCTACACATAACTTGACCGTGAAGGGAATAAATATTTCCCACCAGAACTGTTTCCATCCAACTTCTGTGAAATCATTGTAATTTGCAAGAGATAAGCGAAGGACTTTGACAAATACATGTTAGGTCGAGCTCCAGTCGCTGACATTTATTAAGTACCATCATCTGGCCCCCGTATTACTGCACCATTGAACTAAAGAGAATAATACAGATAGACATGTCAGACATTCTTTCTTCTTAAGTGCGGGATTTAATAACATATCTGGCATAAAACCCACATAAAATTGACAATTTTGACTAAATGTGTAATAAAGTATTTTACAAAACGAACTGAAAGCTGCTCAGGAGGGGATCACTAGAATCAAACAGGAGATAAGGGAGTAAGTATTGAATTTGTGGTCCAGAGGAGCCGACTGCAATCAAAATGGGGGTGGGGGGGTCAATAAAAAAAAAGATCAGCTATTAAAGAAAAATGTATTATTTTAAACTAAATAGGTCAGAAATTTTGCATTTGATATTTTCCTAAATTTCTTTAGACTTTTACACTTCGTGCTCTAGTTCTGTTCCAAATCCTTTACAAGCGGTATTACATTCTAAAGCTGTGGCCAAAGGTTTTGGGACTATAATAAAGAGACAGTTGAACTAACTCTGCAATGCTAAGGCAAACAATGACTATAGGAATATGGACATGCATAACTGCTAAGGAAATACATGAAATAATTGAGATACTTTGCATATAAAGAGAACCAGTTTTATGTGAGCCCAGCAGCCAACGTCAAGGCGTATCTCTTTACTGGGTCCCTACCTAAGTCAATGCCTCTCTCTGGGTTGAAAAAACTCGACAAGGTCCTTCAAATACAGAAATAAAAACACCTAGAGCTAAAGGGTCTTTTTTATATGCTAAGTATCTCAGCTTTTTCATATTTTTGCTTAGCAGTAATGCATGTCCATATTCCTATATTCTGTCACAGGGTTGTACAACAGATAGGGAATCAGGAGGCAAGATGGCAAGGGCGTTAAGGGGACCTAGTCTGGCCCTGGACTTAGGGTCCTGGACTAGCCCTGTTCCCAAAGGTACCTCTGAAGGTGAGGAGGTTCGGGTCGCCACCCTAGCCCTTCGCTCCTGGTCAACCCTAGACTAAAAGCCCATGCCTTCATCCATGGACCGTAAAACCCAGCAGTTTTGATGGAAGTCAACGGCAGCAATAATACCGCTCAGCAGAGCATGACTATACAGCACGGAGTCCATGTAGAAATGAGCTCTAACTGCGACACCTAGTGGAGGCAAGTGAAGCTATTTATAGGCTGAGGGAGTGGAAATCTGAATAGTAAGGCTGACTTCACACCACAATTTTCGGCTGTCAGCTTGTGTCCGGTGTTTTGCAGAATGCCCCGGACACAAGCTGACAGCCCCGGATGCGCACAAACTGAGGGCAAATATGCCCTCCGACCCTGCTTTGTCCCAGATTCGTTTGTGCGCGTCCGTGCCACTGTACAGTGCTGAAATTTCAGCAGCACGGGTGCAGTGGAGCTGACCGCAGTGCTGAAATTTCAGCCATGGAGCTCTCCAGGTGCTGAACTTCAGCGGCGGCTCTGAAATGCTGAACAGTGCTAAACGAGCAAGGCTACATTTCAAAGCCACCGCTCTTTCAGCACCAGGTGTCCGGGAATCGTTGATCCGGTGCCCATAGACTCCCATGTTATGGGTGCCAGATATCCCCGGATCCAGTTTTGTTCGTTTTTGACACAGGACACAAAAACGAATACATCCGGATCCTCCCATAAAACCACAAAAACGGATGGCAAATAACAGCCATCCGGCACCATAGGAATCAATGGGGGGCAAAATCAGGTACGGGTCAGTCCAGTTCACACTGGACAGACCTAGATTCGAAAAATTGTGGTGTGAAGCCGGCCTAAGACATACCTCTCCACCTCCACCCAAATGCTATGACTCACTCCTCTAATTGCAGCTGCAGCACAAGCATAGACTAGGTAAAAAAAAAACAACTTAAACACAGCAACATCAATGGATTACAAGGCAGTCAACACGTGACAGATTCGCTGTTTCCATCTCTTAGCATTTCGGAGTGCAGCTGTCTCTTTTCTATAGTATATGTTATGTGTTCAGTATGTACCTGTTCACACTTGTAGGTTAGAAAGTACCAGAGATCTACCCACACAGAACTTTTAATGACACCTCCAGGGTCACGGAGCCGGGTCTCGGTCCCTGTGATCCCCGTGATGAAGCCTCAAGAAAGCCCGGTTCCAAGTATTCTAAGGTCCTGGAGGGGCGTGTCATTAGTCACTTGACTTACTCGATTCTGCTACAGTACTGGTCTATGCTCCATTCACAGTGAGTCTCCTGCTACATCTCTGGTCACTGCTCTACTGCCACAGTGAGTCTCCTGTCCTCAATTCTGCTACATCACTGGGCTCTCCTACATTGCCACAGTGTGTATCCTCATCCACTCGATTCTGTTACATCACTAGGCTCCTACATTGCCACAGAGTCTCCCAACCTACTTGATTCTGCTACATCACTGGATTCGGTTTCATTACTACAGTGAGTCTCCTGACCTACTCAATTCTGCTACATCACTGGGCTTTTCTACATTGTCACAGTGAGTCTCCTGACCTATTCAATTCTGCATCTGCTACATCACTGATTTCTGCTACATTGCCACAGTGAGCCTTCTGACCTTCTCAATTCTGCTACATCGCTGAGCTCTGCTACATTATCACAGTGTGTCTTCTGACCTACTGAAAACTGCTACATCACAGGGCTCTGCTACATTGCAACAGTGAGTCTCCTGACCTGCTTGATTCGGCTACATCGCAGTGCTCTGCTACATTTCAACAGTGAGTATCCTGTCCTACTCAATTTTGATACATAACTGGGCTTTACTACATTGATACAGCAAATCTCCTGACCTACTCAATTCGACTAGCTTTACAACATTGCCACATTGAGTATCCTTACCTACTCAACTTTGTTACATTGCTGGTTTCAGCTATATTGCCACAGTGAATCTCCCCACATACCCCAGCTCTGCTACATTGCTGGCCTCTGTTATACCACTTACTAATTCACATAGGACTCTTTGACATACTCAACTCTGCGTCATCTCATTACTCTACTGCCTTTATCTCAACTTTGGTTTATCAGTCTCCTTACACTGATGGTGGGTTTACACGCCGTGATATCGGCGTCCAACTCCGACCCAACTCCGACAAAAAGTCACGTGGGTCGCGAGTTGGACCCGATATCGTGTGCGCGTTGTACTGTTTCAGTGTACAACGCGATGCTGGAACGATGCCAAAACGATATCGGAGTTGAATAGCAAAGCTATTCAACTCTCCGATATCGCATGGCCGTTGTAGCAGCATCGCAGCGTGTGACAGCCCAACTCCGATGTGCACGCTGACGTCACCCATTCACTCCCATGTTAAATGGTTGTTCCTGGGTTGGTGGGCGTGCACATCGTAGGGACGTTGCATCCCGATATCGCGGCGTGTAAACTGGCGATGCGATGCAGGGAGAAACGTGCACTAAATGCGCGCTCCCGTGTCGTTGCCTCCGATATCGCCGCGATATCGGGACGTGTAACCCCACCATGAGTCTCCGGCTATCTCACTATTTAATTTACTATCCAATCTCCAAGGCTAGCTTCACACTAGCGTTTGGTCTGCATGCGTCTGACATGTAGACACAAACGCAGTGCCGAACGCGGTTACACTGATATGAACGCAGCGGTGATTCTCCGCATGCATTCACATGGTATGTGATTGTAAATGTTCCCGGCCACCCAATCAGCGGTCTCAGCGGGCGGGGGGCGGAGATCAGTGGCGGTGATCAGCGGCGGCGATGAGAGAGAGAATGAATGAGAGAATGAGAATATATATGGCCGGGTCGTTTTACACTACTTTCTATGTGATCCGCAACGTTCACCTGCGCTGTCATGCGGATGACACTGCGGATCTATTGACCTCCATTCACTTTTTGTGCGCTTCAGGACGCTTGCGTAGGAAGCGAGTGCCCTCAGATGCACAAAAAATGCAACATGTTGCATCCGAACGCAAACGCAACAAAACTCAACCATACGCAGGTACCATGGGTTCCCATGTTAAACATAGGAATGCAGTGCGCATGCGTTTGGCTGGCAGTGCGCATGCGTCTCGAACACAAATGTGAAGCCGACCTAAAGCCTCTACACACTCCAACCGCATTGCACCTGTCCGTGCTGCATTACAAAGACTCATCCAGACCAGGTAAGACACCACAATGCAGTTACTGAAGCAGAGGTACTCCCATCTTCCTTATTCCGTCATTGTGTAACCCAAGCCTCGCCCGTCCCCGGTGATGATGAGAAGTTTGCTATATCTGGACGATCCTACGCACTGCGCTTCACTCCTGTCAAACACTTTTTTTTTCCGATGCAGT
This sequence comes from Allobates femoralis, assembly GCA_033576535.1. Classification (NCBI taxonomy): domain Eukaryota; kingdom Metazoa; phylum Chordata; class Amphibia; order Anura; family Aromobatidae; genus Allobates; species Allobates femoralis. The sequence continues at coordinate 722,664,696 of JARQOC010000002.1, forward strand.
GTTTGAGTACAACGCGTTCCGCGGCTCAGACTGACATTTCCCTTCAACTCTCAAAGTATATCTCTGGAAAAAATATCAGAGTTTACTATTCCACAAAGGAGCCGCGTTACTGAATAATTGAAAGGCGCCAAAAGCGAAAAAAAAAAAAGATATTTTTCGCAGTAGGACGATCTACAATGTACCACAAAGACAATCACAGCTTCTGTCTATGATCTGATGGGGAAAGGAGCAGCAGCCGAATTAAGACCATCCAGTCCCTGGGTGTATGAGGTCCCCGGGGGCGACAAGCGCTGCTCTCTATAGGTGTGGGGAAATGTATGGAGCCTCCGAGAATTCTAAAAACAGCAATTCTTTGATATCGCGCAAAGTAACTTTGTTCTATGGTTGCTATAGTTACCGACTGGAAATTCTATCGGGTATTAAGAAATGGCAAGCTGGGTTATTTCACGTATTTCAGGCTCTTCCTACAGAAAATCGAGTCATTACACAATTCTAAATGGACGACCTCCCTACAGGACGCCGCCGGCTAACAAAAACTGCAGAAAGCCTTTATTTTCTAATTTGGTGACCTGATACATTGTATCAAGCAAATATTTATAATACTCTTCCTTTATCCTGGCCGGGGCCGGGCGTCATTGTCTCGGACGAGTCACAACTATTATGTAAAGGGAAAAACCTAACAAAAAACCCTAAAATCTGATATCTTTATTAACTCAGAGTATAAAAACACAAAAAAATGGAAAAAATGAGTAAAAATGCAAGACATGCAGGGTCCAAAAAAGTCTGATATCATTATTACCGTAACTCAATGTATAAAAACATATAAGATGGAAACACAGTGAATGAGTAACAATGCAATACAAAGGGGGACTGAGAGGGGAATGGATGGGGCTATACAGGCCAGAATATGAGATCCCTTCACGTCTGGCACCATAATATATCAACATAGCGCCCCTGCTCAATGTAGGCCCTCCCTTAAAGGGGTTGTGCCCCGAACAATTGTACATTTTAATGAATAGATCTTAGGATAAAAATAAGTTGCACAATTAGATGTGATAAACAAAAATGTTCCTGGCCCGAGATATTCTTATAAATGTGCCCCTGTGTAATGTATGGATGTAGTGTCGGATATACCACAGCTTCTGGGCAGAGGAATATAAGAGTATACAGACATTACAGGTGGGGATCACAAAATATAAGAGTATACAGACATTGCAGCCGGGGAGCACAGAATATAAAAATATACAGACATTACAGCCGGGGATCACAAAATATAAGAGTATACAGACATTACAGCCAGGATCACAGAATATAACAGTATACAGACATTACAGCCGGGGATCACAGAATATAAGAGTGTACAGACATTACAGCCTGGGATCACAGAATATAAGAGTATACAGACATTACAGCTGAGGATCACAGAATATAAGAGTATACAGACATTACAGCCAGGGATCACAGAATGTAACAGTATACAGACATTGCAGCCGGGGAGCACAGAATATAAGAATATACAGACATTACAGCCGGGGATCACAGAATATAAGAGTGTACAGACATTACAGCCAGGATCACAGAATATAAGAGTATACAGACATTACAGCTGTGGATCACAGAATGTAAGAGTATACAGATATTATAGCCAGTGAGCACAGCTGTCTGTATACTCTTATGGTCTGTGATCCTGTGCTGTAATGTCTGTATAGTCTTTTGCATCCTCCCCTACCTATGGCATGTTTTACAATTAGACCATGTGCCTGTATGGTCAGACATGGCCATTATGAACTCTAGATGGACCATATTTTCTAACCCTCTTGGAGTCTTTGCAGGATCCCTGGCCATCATGGAGGGTTTGCCAGATTTCTGGACATCTAGGGGGAGAGTTACTGTATCCCTGACCATCTTTGCAGGTTTGCCACATCCTTGGCCATCTTGGCAGGTTTCTTGGGTTTTTGTGGACTTTGGCAGTGACTGTACCGAAGTATATATATATTCCATACGTTGGAATTGGTTGTGTATATACTATACGATTACATGGCTGAATATGACCCCTACAATGTGATTCCACGTTTCTCTTCCATCAGGATGAGGACCTCGTTGCAAAATATTGACAACTGTAAGGAATTATTAATAATGGGAGCCCTTAACACTTTTTTGGCCAATAATAAAATCACCCACATGGTAAGTGCTCATAATCTTCTGAACACATATGTGTGACAGAGATTAGTAATTAGTGCTAATTAGAGCTTCGTGGACGCCTTCCCATAGCTCTGGATCTCATACTACAAGGTCAGCTGGGATGATACGACTGACATACAAGATGGTGCGATATTAATAGACCTGGAACGTGAAGAGAAGGAATGAATCATGTAACGCTCCACTGAGAGCAATCTGTAATATTCATCACACCCATCATATAGAAAAGATGCCAAATTGCCATTTTAGGGAGGAAAAAAATAATCTAATAAAAAAATTTTTATGCTAAGTACAAACAAGGCTGGAGGGAATATGGCCGCTCAATCAGACCACGCGGGTTTGTCTGATCCATTGGCGCAAAAATAGGAGGAATTTTTTTTGTAGAGTTGCTTCTTTATTTTTATTTTACTGTGAGATGAACTGGAGCCTTTAAAGATTAAATCACAGCTAAGGAAGGAATATTGATGTTGAAGTTACAACGATAATACAATTCTGGCTGCCTACAGTCACCACTAGGGGGAGCTCATTTATATTGTCTCTAAATGTAATGTATGCACTTGGCTCCCCTGCTCCCTCTAGTGGTGACTTATAACTTAATGATTTTCTGCAGGAATGTCAAGTGCACGCGGATACGCCAAGGATCACAAAGACAGAAGATGAATACGATCTGTGCTGCTGTAAATGTGAAGATAGACCAAATTCTTGGTGTTTATTTTGAAATATATATATGTCTATATTCATTAGTGATTCTTTTTTTAATTGGGATTTAAAAGAGGTTTGGTACTTTATATCAATATATGAAGGTGTATTTTGAAAGCTTTCTAGAGACAGGAGACTGGTTCCCCTGCAGGCACGGTGGCTCAGTGGTTAGCACTGCGGCCTTGCTGGAATCCTGGGTTCAATTCCCACCAAGGACAACATCTGCAAGGAATTTGTATGTTCTCCCCGTGTTTGCATGGATCTCCTCCAGGTTCTCTGGTTTCCTCCAGGTTCTCTGGTTTCCTCCCACACTTTAAAAAGACTGACCGATAGGATGTTTAGATTGTGAGCCCCAATGGGGACAGTCTTGGGAATTAATAGCACTAAATAAATTAATAAATATTATTATTATTACAGTAAGTATGGAGTCTTATGGGAAAATATGCTCATTAGATCTTTCCTCAAAGGAATGAAAACTATCTCACTAGTGCCACCTAGTGGTGCTAGCTTCCCTATATGTCACTAGTAGTGTTGAGCGAGCGCTATCATGCTCAGCTGTTTGGTATTCGAAATGAGCTGGTTGGGTGCTTGGATGGATGTGAGTTGAGTACTTGAGTATAATGGAAGTCAAAGGGAAACGCAAGCATTTTTCCAGAAGAGATTCCCATTGGCTTCCATTATACTCTGTACTCAAGTCGTGCCCATCTGAGCGTCCGACCAACTTGTTTTGAGTACTGAGCACTAGAGCATTGTAGTGCTCCATCATCACTAGTGGTTTCGAGACTGCACCGATAATAAAGCTATTGGCTGTTCTTAAAGGGGTTGTCCATCTATGGGATAAGTGATAACTTATTGATCAGTGAGGATCTGAGTACTGGGATCGGCAGAACAGGATTCTTTTTAATCCCCAACATGGCACTTTTATTCTTGTTGTAACATGGAGAGGCAGGTTGGATTCCTGACCACCGCTCCAGTCATTCTCAATGGGCCTGCCATAAAAAGCCTGGAGCATCACTCAACAGCCCTATAAGAATTTAATGATATGGTGGCCGGAGGATAAAAATGTCCTGGTCGGTTAAGGACTGAGCAGTCGGACCCCACCGATCATCAAATTACTACCTGTCCTTAGGGTATGCAATAAAGGGATTGTTCAGCAGAAGTAAGTTATCATCTATCCTGAGGATGGGTGGTAATTTGTTGACCAGTGGGGTGCCGATGACTCGGTCCTTAACTGACCGGGGCACTTTTATCTTCCGACCACCATTTAATTCACTTCCTATGGGGCTGTTGAGCACTGCTCTCTAGTTTTTCGACAGGCCCCTAGAGAATGAATGTAGCAGTGGTCGGATATCCAAACTGCCTCTCCATTTTGCAACAGGAGTAAAAGTGCCTCGCTGGGGATAAAAAAAAATGGCCATTCTGCCGATCCCAGGACTCTGATCCCCACTGATAAATAAGTTATCACCTATTCCATAGATAGACATCCCCATTAAGAAAACCATTTCACTGGTGTCATAACGAGGTCAGATATTGGCCCCGATTTCTTGTAGTCACTTGACTTTTTTTGACTTGTGTTATTCGCTGGTGGTTAGTTTTGGAGGGGGGGGGGTTGCAGGAAATTACTCAAACTGGCGTATATGGCTTGTGAATTTGTTGTAAAAATAAAAAAAACTTTTTGTTGTATTTGATATTTGGCGACTTTTTAGTATCAAATGTCCTGAATCCATTGAAAAGTCGAAAATGCGCTAAATCAAAGATTCCTCCGGGGTGGATGGTCTGGATTGAGTAAGAGGTGCCAAATATGGGACATTTAGTAATGTCATGCCCTATTCTTTGGAACAGACCTCCCTGGGGCTAGGAGATGGGGGCCAATCACACAGCTCTGTGCGCCCTGACTGCCCTATGGTCACCGCAGGGAGACCGGTACCCATCACATGGTCCCGCTCGGTCTGCTGTTAGCCACACTCTGGTTACTTACCCAGCTGGCGATCCCGCGCTGCCTCCTAGCATTCCGTCCACCTCCTTCACCTCCCGAGGTCTGTGTCCTCCTTGCAGAGCCTCTGTGAGTGTGCCTAGGTCGCGTGCGCTGCCCACTCATTTGTCTTAAAGGGCCAGTACACCTATTCTTAATTTCACTTCAAATTCACCTCTCAGGCTATCATTGAGTGGCTACTTCTAGTTATGGCATCTTCACATTAAAGGAGGTGCCTAAGCAACGTCACCTGCCACTAGTTGTGTTTCTTTCCCTCAGGTCCCTGTCCCGTTCTATGCCTATGCTCTTGTCCTTGATATTACATCCTAACTAATACTTGTATCACGTAGAGCCTCCAACATCTGCCAGAGGACCGACTCGCCTGTTCGCTACCATCTCCACCTGCTACACAGACCTGAAGCTCGCTACGCCAGTGCTTGCCAGTCCAGAGGTTATCTACGTCCAGTGTGCCAGTCCCGTTGGCCAGGGTGCGGCTACTCCTGTACCTGCACCTTGACTCCTGGACCAGTTCGCTCACTACTCCGAGCTTCGTGGTTGACCCTCATTGTCTGTAAACTTGTCGTGTGCACCGCCCGGTCCGTTATGGCGTGTTTACTACATTAAAGACTCTACCTGCATCTCCAGCCTGTTCCTATATGTCGGTCAGCCACCACTTAGATGGTCTAGTGAGTCCCCATCTCCACTCTCAGACCTCCGTTTCATGAATCTGTCTAAAGCACAGGCAAAGTTGTCGAGGAAAACTAAAAAAAAGACTTAAAAAAGAAAGACAACGTAAAAGTGGCAAAAAAAGGATAGAGGGATAAGGCACAAATACTAAAAGCAGCAATAAAGAGGAAAATATTGCAGAAAAGTAGAAAATAAGCAATGATGAATCAGGGCCACTAACTTGCAGGGTGACCTCCTCCACATCACCGTTCCAGGGAATGACCTTGAGAACGACCTTGAGATGTGGCAGGAGTAAAGCCATACTGATTCCCCTGCGTTTTGTGACCGGATGTATCAGATGTGGATGAATGAGGAGGCGGCAGACGTAACGTTTATTATTATGTAAGGCTGAGTGGGAAAGGTCACGTGTTACCGGAAGCTTCAGATCTACCAGTCACTGGTGTTGGGATCTCTGGCTCATCCGTTGGCGTGGGTGAGGATGAGCTTCTCTACCCTTGACCCGTCAAGGCTGTTGTTCATCAATAGAAAAGTGTCTGAATCTGGTAAACTCATACATTTTTTATCCATCCATTTTTCTTTACTGATGCAGTGCATAAAAAATTCAGAGAGAGAAAAGCAGAATAGATGATTTACCAACCGGTCAGAGAAGGTGTGCGGCCGTTAGCGGGGACGCTGTATGTGCTGACACATGTGACAAGTACAAATGGCGAGGTTTGTGAAATGTAATCTGTTCAATGTGATCACATCAATCTGGTCTGTCCAACGTGATCTGTTGGCATCATTTGGCGGCACACTTAAAAAGTGACCTCCTAAGACCAATGATTGGTTGCGGCGCTGGAATGGAGAGACGGAAGAACCAGGGAGCTGCAACGGTGCTGAAAATGGTATAAGGATGGGCAGCGTATAATTTTATGTTATGTATTTTATCATTAACCCATTCACGTCAAAAGGGCATACATGTACGTCCTTGACCGCCTCCCTTCCTATGATGCAAGCTCACGAGTTGAGCTCGCATCAATCCCTGCACAGGTCAGCTGATCTGATCAGCCGACATGTGCAGCTAACAGAACCGATCGGCACTGTTAACCCTTTACATCGCGCTGTCAATCACTGCGGCGAGGATGGCGCTGTTCCCTGCCGGCATCAGTGGCCAGTGATGGGGCCTCGATGTGTTGCTATCATGACCCCAGACGATGTCATTAATCACTTCCTGCCAGTGATGCCTGAGTGATTTCACCGGCAGAAAGTGATCATTTGTGTTGTGCGGGGGATGGCAAAACATCTCTCTGTATAACACAGGCGATCAGACTGTGCATTACTGAGTAGCCCTAAGGAGCAATGTAAAATAAACAAAATGTTTTTGAAAAGTTTAAAGAATATGAAAAAAATAAAAAATTTCAAATCACCCTTATGCCTCATTGAAAAGAAACAAAAATAAAAAATACACATTTGGTATCGCCGCATTCAGAAATGCCCAATCTGTCAAATTATAAAGGTAATCAGATTAACTGCGTAACGGAAAAAGTCAAAATACCAAAACGCAACATTGCAATAAAATGCAATAACTGGCGATCAAAACATCACATCTACACAAAAACTATATAATCACAAACGTCAGCTCAAGACGCAAAAAATAAGCCGCCACACAGCCCCAGATCCCAAATAATGAGAATGCTGCGGGGCGCGGAAAATGGCGACAAAAGCGCCATTCTTTTTTTTAAAAACATTCTTTTCAGCACAGATAACAGTAACAGTATACGTTTGGTATCTACGAACTTGTACTGACCCAATGCATCATACCGACACGTCAGTGTTACCATATAGTACTGACCCGAGACATCATACCGACACGTCAGTGTTACCATATAGTACTGACCCGAGACATCATACCGACACGTCAGTGTTACCCATATAGTACTGACCCGAGACATCATACGACACCTCAGTGTTACATAAAAGTACTGACCCGAGACATCATACCGACACATCAGTGTTACCATATAGTACTGACCCGAGACATCATACCGACACGTCAGTGTTACCATATAGTACTGACCGCAGACATCATACTGACCGTCAGTGTTACCATATAGTACTGATCCAAGACATCATACCGACACTCAGTGTTACCATATAGTACTGACCGGAGGCATCATACCGACATGTCAGTGTTACCATATAGTACTGACCCAGACATCATACTGACACTCAGTGTTACCATATAGTACTGACCGAGAGCATCATACCGACACGTCAGTGTTACCATATAGTACTGACCCCAGACATCATACTGACACGTCAGTGTTACCATATAGTACTGATCCAAGACATCATACCGACACCTCAGTGTTACCATATAGTACTGACCGGAGGCATCATACCGACATGTCAGTGTTACCATATAGTACTGACCGAGGTATCATACCGTCGTATGATGCACATGCAGTGAACATGGGAATAAAAAAACAAAAAACAATCCCATAATTGCACTTTTTTTTTGTAATTTCACAAATGTTTTCCTCATTTTCCTGTACACTACACGGAAAAAAACGATTTCATTCAAAAGTACAACTTGTCCTACAAAAAAAAAAGCCACAGCGTTCATATGTCTATATTGACGGAAAAATAAATACTTTTGGCTCTTGGAAGAAAAGGAGGACAAAAATGGAAAATGGAAAATCGCCGGGATGAGATGGGGTTAATATTTTGGAGAAATGTGGTACAAATTCGATTTGTCAGAAAACATTTCATCCATCTCTCATCCTGAAACAGAACCTGCCTGGTATTGCCAACTCTGACTCCTATTTGAGTGAGGGAAAGCTGTAATTCCAGATTCAACCTGTGGTCTAAGAGTGGCGCTGTTTTAAGAAAAAAAGTTGCCTTTTTCAGTTTTTTCCAGCCCCTAAAAATGTTATATATTAATGGTCTCTCCACTCTCCCAACCCAATAATGCCTAGGACAACATATTTTTTTTCATAATCAGTTAAAAAATATTATTAAAAAACTAAATATCTAAATCCCAGCCGTACTCATTTCATTTGTGCACTGCAGTCACAGACATTCTCCTCCGCACACAGGTTTCTTCCCCACACCACAAAGTATTCATTACGTTTCAGCTAAAGAAAAAAAACCTTCCTCGATAAGCCCTAATGAGGCGCTAAACTGGGAGATAACGAAACGGAAGGGCTGCTTTTATTTCTTCTTCTCCCCAGTCAGGACTCTGATTAATTTAACAATCAATGAGGTTTCTAAAGGCAGATAAATGACACGGCCGCCGGATCTCACCGGAATATTAAATATTGAAAGAGTAAAACCCTCCTAGGATGGCGCGATCTGATGTTCGCCACCTTATTAATCTGGCGGAGAGATTCCCGTGACGCAACGTTGGGTTGACATTATGCATAAATTATACTACAAACAGTTGTAAGAAAAGGGCTGTGCTGTTCACGATAAAGATAAAGATTAGGATCAGAAACTATCTCTAACTTAAGGTGTAGGCTGAGATCACTTCGAAACGCGTCAATTGAAACCCGCGTTTCCTTCGACGTTGTGGTATTAATCAACATGCTTCCAAGGGAACTTACATCTTTCCTCAGGATAAAACCGAATGACCACATTCGGCCGTATCCTGAGGAAGAAGTGATATCAATTAGAAACGCGTCGATTTCAGGATTAAAACCCGAATTTGTGTTTTAGTGACGCGCTTCAGGTGAACTCACTTCTTCTTCAGGATACAACTGAACTATCAAATTCCACTGCTATCTAAGAAAGAAGTGAGTTCACTCCAAAACGCGTGAATTCAAACCGTATTTTCTTCCACATTGCGGTTTTGATAGACGCGCCTTGACGTGAACTCTTCCTAAAAATACAACAGAATTAGCAAATGTGGTTGCATTTTGAGGAAGATGTGAGTTCACATCGAAACGCGTCGAATAAAACCTGTATTTCCTTTGATTTTGTGGTTTAGGTGACGCGTTTCAAAGTGACCCCACTTCTTCATCGGTATACAACTGAACTATCAAATTCGATTGTATTCTAAGAAAGAAGTGACTTCAGATCGAAACGCGTCGATTAAAACCCGTATTTCCTTTGACATTCCGGTTTCAATTGACCAGTTTTCTTCCTCAGGATTCAACAAATTCAGTTGTATTCTGAGGAAGAAGCAAGATCAATTTGAAACGTGTCAATTAAAACTGTAATTCTTTTGACAATGATTAGGCTTAAAAGTATATCGCAGCTGCAGTGGAATCCACAGGACCAAAGGTCAGAAGGGTAATGTAGAAAAATCGAAAAACCTGTGAAATCTCAGCTCTGCTGTGTTGACAACATGAAGAGACCAATACACATGGACGTCAAAGGAAATGCATTTCGAAGTTAAATCAATTCCTTCCAAAATGTAGCTGCATTCTGAGGAAGAAGTGAGTTTACATCGAAAAGTGTTGTCACGGGGTCCTTCTTTGGTATCCCATAATCAACAGAGCAGGAGATGTGTGAACAGCTCAAGAAACAAAAATCCATAAAACAATCCATCAGTAAAATCCATTAAACAATCCAGCAGTATACTATATCTAGGTGTCACTAAGTTCCTTTGTGGAGCTCAGTCTCAACTCAGTGTCCCACACGCAGACTGAAATTGTACTGCCTGTCCACAGAAAGACTCAAATCTAAAGGGCCCGTTATACGCTACGATATCGTTAACGATATCGTTTGTACGTCATGGCTCTTTGGGTGGAGCAACGATGTCATAACGACGTCGTTGTGTTTGACAAGTAGAAACGATCATCGATTAGTTGGCTGATCGTTAATCGGAGGTTTTTGAACCGGACCTAAAACCAGACGATGATCGTCCGTCCAACCTGCAGAATCGGTGTGTGTGTGACACCTTGATAACGATGCCGTTAACGACTTCGCCTATTCAGAGCTGAAGGACGTAGGCAACCAAACGACCGCAAGTATCGTTTGCTTGTCGCGGTATCGTTGATGCGTCATTAAAGATATCTGTATGTGTGACATTTCACTAGCGATCATTGAACGACGTTCAAGCGATCTAGGTCAAGTCGGATCGTTGGTCGGCTCGTTCGACCATTGAAGCGTGTAACGGGGCCTTAACTCCCTCTCCTTCCCATCCACCTCCCAATATCCAAAACCAGGTCTACTGACACATTCCCGGGGGCAAGTACACACATTGGCAGGCAGAAGACTAGAATGACCAAGTAAGGATATGTCCACAGTAGTTCAATTGTTAGACTATCTGGAGTGTAATGAGTATACAGGAAGTGGGGGAAGGGTGGAATACACATTATGGCAACAACAAAGCACTTGTAAAATCCAGTAAAGTATAACCCACCCTATCATACCATCACACGCATAATTTAAAACCTGCATTACCTTTGACGTTGCGGTTTAAATTTACATGTTTCAAAGTGAACTTACATCCTTCCTCAGGATACACCCGAATGACCAAGTTCAGTTGTATTCTGAGGAGGAAGTGAGATCAATTCGAAATCTCAATTCTTTTGACAATCATTGGGCTTGAGGATTATGGAGGATTATGTAGGAACACAGAAACTTTTGTGGAATCTCCAAGCTACTGCATTGATCACATGGAGAGGCCCATACACATGGCCGTCAATGGAAATGCGGTTTTAAGCCACATGTTTCGAAGTGAACTCACTTCTTCAGGATAAAACCTAATTATCAAATTCATTTGTATTTTGATAAAAGAGTGAGTTCTCTTCAAAATGAGCTGATTAAGACCAGCATTTCCTTTGATGTTGTGGTTTTAACTCCTTGCCGACACAGGACGTTGTACAACGTCCTGGGCCGGTAAGGGGGCTTTGATGTAAGCTCCGGCGTGGCGCTCACATCAAAGCTCCGACATCTCAGCTTATCTCATCAGCTGAGATGTTGGAGCAACAGCACCGATTGGATCCGGGTTCCGATCGGCGCTGTTAACCCCTTGGATCCTGCCGTCAATCCCTGACAGCGGGATCCAAGGCGGCCGTGGTAGGGAACGCGCTGTTCCCCACCTGCCCCGGAGATCCCGCGATAGTATCGCGGGATCTCTGGCGCTCACGTGACAGCCCGGGGTCCTGGCTAGACCACGGATGCTGCCAGAGCGCAGTTACGTGTAGTGGTTGGCAGGCGCTGCCAACCACAACACGGCCGCGATTATGGGAGATACAAATGAACTGACCAAATTCGGTTGTATTCTGAGGAAGAAGTGAGATCAACTTGAAAATTGCTATTCTTTTCACAATCATTAGGCTTGAAAGAATATCGCAGTTGTGGCAGGATCCACTGGATCAAAGATCAGGAGGATAATGTGGAATCTCCGAGCTGCGGTGTTGATCACATGAAAAGGCCAATACACATGGAGGTCAAAGGAAATAGTTTTAAGTGACGCGTTTCGACATTAACTCACATATTCCTCAGGATACAACCGAATTACCAAATTCAGCTGTACTCTCAAGAAGAAGTGAGTTCTCTTTGAAACTTGTCAATTAAGACCCGCATTCCCTTTGACACTGCGGTTTCAATTGACACGTTTGGAAGTGAACTCACTGCTCCCTCAGGATAAAACTGAATTACTAAACTCGGTTATATTCTGAGGAAGTAGAAGCGAGTTCACTTCCAAACGCGTCAATTAAAGCCGCAATGTCAAAGGGAATGCGGGTCTTAATTGCCAAGTTTCAAAGTGAACTCACTTCTTCTTGAGAGTACAACTGAATTTGGTAATTCGGTTGTACCCTGAGGAATATGTGAGTTCATGTTGAAACGCGTTGATGAGGCAAGAATTTGCTTGGACAATGATTAGGCTTAAAAGTATATCACAGCTGCTTCAGCATCCACAGGACAAAAGGTCAGGAGGATAATGTCGAAAAATAGATACTTTTGTGGAATCTCCGAGCTGCTGTGTTGATCACATAACGTCAATACAGATGGGCGTCAAAGGAAATAAAGTTTTAAGTGACGCGTTTCGACATGAACTCACATATTCCTCAGGATACAACTAAATTACCAAATTAAGGCCCCGTTCACATAGGCGTTTTTATGAAAATGCGGCGGATGAGGCAGAATTACCGCATCTGCCGCATCTTCCACCTAACAACCGCACTTGAGGCACACATGCGGCAAGCCCCATGCATTGTCTATGGGGCTTGTGGTCAGGTGCGGCAATTGCGGTTCCGGAACCGCACTTGCCGCACCTGACCGCAAGCCCCATAAACAATGCATGGGGCTTGCCGCAGGTGTGCGCCAAGTGCGGCCGTTAGGCGGAAGATGCGGTAATTCTATACTCGGCTATATTCTGAGGAAGTAGAAGTGAGTTCACTTCCAAACGTGTCAATTAAAGCCGCAATGTTAAAGGGAATGCGGGTCTTAATTGACGAGTTTGGAAGTGAACTCACTTCTTCTTGAGAGTACAGCTGAATTTGGTAATTCGGTTGTAATCTGAGGAATATGTGAGTTCAAGTCGAAACGCGTCACTTAAGACTGTACTTCCTTTGACGTCCATGTGTATTGGCTTTATGTGATCAACGGGGTAGCTCGGAGATTCCGCAAAAATTCCGCTTTTCAATGATAAGATGTGGGCTCTTTCCAGGAGCAGCTTATAAACATGAATGTTCATCCATAAAACTATTATCATCCATAACGTCATCTGTATCTTCATTTTTTATATGACTATTGACACCAAATACAGTTTCCTGCGTTTACAATCATATCGGATGAGGTTTCTGGGGGGTGACACTCAATTAAATAATAGATGAAATTAGCGCATGTTGCAAATTTTTGTTGTCATGCCTAAATTCACTAACATTGGCTTGTGTCCATGTCAGGGTACCAGGCCCGCTTTTTACAGGGACGTATCATTATACTGATGTTTTTAGCGACTTACAAGTACACTTTCTATTTGAATAGAGCGCACAAACCCTCTAAAATGGGCACCTGACCAATTTGGAATAGGTCTCTTCAGCCTCTACTTTCATTGGGTGTCCCAGCTTTGGAGAATTTGGGAACCTCCTTAGAAACTTTGAAGCCAACAGAAGATAAAGAACCATACTGCTATCCTAATCTCACTATGACTAAAGATGATTGATGAATTCAAATTTGCCAAACTCAACTATTTTTTCCAGAAAATTACAAATCAAGCAGCAGTGACTCGCCTATCTCTCTCTCGCTCCCTTATCAATTATATAGGTGTTGTTCTCGCCTCACGCACTAGTCATCTTCACTGCTATTCTGTCACACACCATCTCTACACTTTCTTCAGTTTCATAGATTTCTCTCCCTATCTCTTTAGCCAAGCTGTGAGCTGTAACATACTCCCACTATCCAGATTCACCACAAAGATGCTGCTGCATTCCCTACCTCGGTTTTTATACTGGCTCTTCTGATTTAAAGGGGCTGTCCGAGCTTTTTCTATAATATACATGTGTATCTAGGCTGCAAAATGTTGACAGTTTGTAATATACATCCTGTCAACATTTTGCATAGTTACTTAGATATCAGCTATTTGCGGCAGCCAAAGAACGACCAGAGGGCATGCTTGTGATGGAGCTGTATGTAAATGGGCAACTGGATGCTTACTCCCAGTCTCCTACACACATACCCCCTCCCCCAGAGGGGCTGCCGCAAATAGCTGATATCTAAGTAACTATGCAAAATGTTGACAGGATGTATATTACAAACTGTCAACATTTTGCAGCCTAGATACACATATGAATTACAGAAAAATTCTGGACAACCCCTTTAATGTGCTATATCACATAATGTAATAGCTCCAATACATTACAGGCAAGTTCCCCTGCCTAAACCCAAGCTCATGGGATCCTTCACAGGTAATCTTCTACAATGTGTAAGGTAATTTACTTGCACAAAGTAAATTGCTAATATTTCTAAATTGCAGGATTAAACAATCAATTTTCATTGGATCTCTAAGCCTCTTTTTTTAACAACCATTAATCAACAATAATTTCGATTTAGAATTTAGTTGAAGGGTTGTCTGGGACTTTAATAATATTGATTGGTGGGGGGGGAGACATCTGGCATCACCTCTGATCAGCTGTTCCCAAAGCTGCTGCCGCCGGCCAGAGCTAATCAGAGGCAACGCTGCACAACACAGCTCCGCTATCTGTGCAGTGGCTGCGGCTGGGTACTGCACATCCGACACCCTATTCAAATCAATAGGGGAGGATGTACAGTACCAGCTGCAGACACTATACTGTTGATACACTGTGCTGTGCAGCTCAGCATCTAAATAGTTCCGGTCAGAATTGCACCCCCACCAATAACACATTGATGACCTGTTGATGCTAATGATAGGTCATTAATGTTAAAGTCCCAGACAATCTCTTTAAGTAAATTCTAATTAGAATTATTGAGGTTCGCACCTCCACCGACCAGACATTGATGACCGATCCTAAGGATCAGTCATCAATGTTAAAGTTCCGGACAACCCCTTTAATTTAGTCGGCAGTATTAGGATCTAGCTGTGATAACATCCTATTTAATAATTATTAAAAGCTGTATACAATATTTAATTGAACTCATAGACCCCATGAGCCTGGTGTACTTACTGTGAAAATCCATACTAGAATAGCTGTTAAATCGTCAAATTAAAAAGAGTCTAGTTCAACAAAAGCATTAAAAATGATTATATGCAGCCATTCGGACATGGATTTTTAAAGTACACGAGCCTGATCAGGTCTATGAGATCTATTTAATAATGTGGCAGATGCAGGAACCTTAAAGAGGCTCCCATCTTCCATGACAGCCCATTGGCATCTGTAATTGAGTTGTGGGGGTATTAGCAGAACAGAAGTGATATTGACTCGTAGCGGCCAATGGGTTAAATCGCTGCGTTTGGGACAGCTGCGATCAGTTTGCGCTATGTATATTGGTGGTGCCACCACCACTCAGCACTATGACCATCCAGCTCCATCACCAGCCCCGTCCTCTTACAATAATGCCCAATCCATTTTAGCCCTTTGGAACATATGCACGAAACGTGGCTTCCGCTTACAGCACAACTGCTAGCCTCCATTAACTTTGACAAATGACATTGAAAAAAAAAAGAGTCTAAAATACGTTGCGAGAGGTTTGATCTTTCAGTTTCGACATAGGCGGTGCCCTTCAGATTATCGGAGACGCAACGTTGTCCTGATAAACAAGAACAAACTAAAACATCCATCTGCCCTTATGTAGAACGTCAAATTTGATGGATCTTCCCGCGTTTACAGAAGCCTTGTTACCGTAGACATCTCCAGAGTATTCAGACATGTCTGCAGAAAGTTACATCAGAAGCAAAATCTACTGTCCTCGACCAAAGCGGAAGACGAGATCATCTAAGACGGGCCCTGAAGAAGGAACAAAAAACTCACTGAGGACAGTCAAAAAATTGTATTAATTTCTGGCTGTTTTGGCCGCACATCGGGCGCCCATCGGCCACGCCAGGTGAGTGCGGTTTGGCCATTTGCATTCAGCTGCTTTGTCTTCTCACTTATTAACTCTATGCTCACATCGGGGAACTTTTTCCAGCTATTCCCCAAAAAACTGCAAATAAACAAGTACTGACAAATTCATGCCAACACTGCACTCCCCTCCCATGTGTTTCCATCTACTTATTGATTCTTGTACGTTTTCAGAAAAAGTTATTTGTGTACGTGAGGGATAACACTATTTCTGGACAATATGTGCATTTTGATGGGTTTTGCAGATTCTCTCTCTAATTTTCAGTTGTCTCTGAGCGAGTGGGTGAAAACTAGCTGCTATGATATCTCCTCAGGGCTGGTATTAGGTGGAAGGCAAACTTAACAATAATTCAGGGCTCCACCCTCTTAGGGACCTCTGGCTTTTCAAGCACAAACCACAGTGATAATTACAAGTTCTGTATTGTCACGGCAGTTTCCTACCGTAGGTAATGTGACCATAATATCACTAAAGGTCCTTAACACTTTGGGAGTCGAAGCCTCCAAAACATGTAGCTCACAGTAACCTGGAGTCTACGCTCTCCTCTTCCTATATTTTAGAAGTAAATACATTAGAATACTGTGGCACCGGGACTTAAGAAAAGCAGAGGAGCGCTCTTCAGCCCCGGCCCTGATGTGCAGTGGCGTGATAAGGTTAGAATGCTGCTGATGGCATCAGACTGCAGCCAGGGCTGCAGAGGTAAAGAGGATGCGGCAAGCACCAGTAAGCCCTCCTTAGAGGAGCTGAAGATGAACTATGGTATAAGTGGTTTGAGAGGATTGGTATTACTTTCCAATGGACATTTTGGGGCAATTTGTGACATTATGGTGCAATGGGGACATTATGTGGCAATAAAGGGGGACTCTGATGCAACATCATCGCATCTGCGGTCTCACACGCTGATTTGTTGAAAAAGGAGGATTCAACGACTCCTCTTCCGCCACCGTGTTCACCACTATCCACACTCTCGTGTATCATCAGGCATCAGACGGCATGGTGCGGCCTGCTGTCTACTGGTTTCAACCCTTCAGCTTTCTTTGTTGGATCTAAAGCCTTCATCACACCAGCTCTATTCTTCACTACTTCTGGACTGATGGCTCCTTTGCCTGAAGTCCCACAGCCTAGAGGCCGTCAGTCAAGAAGTAGGCGGTTGCACTGGGCAAGAAATAGAGCTGGAGAGATAGATCTTCCACCTCATTTGCAAATGAATTCAAACACTGATTTCACAGTAACGGACTGACCATGGAAAGGTTTTCTTGGACGTTTCATTGAAAGAACTTCATGCACCTATAAATAGTTTGAGTGGAACCCTGTTGATAGATTCCATTTAACTTATACCTCTACTAGATCTAATGATAAGTCAATGGTGTAAACTATTTGCCATTTTGATTAATTCAACAGCTCAACTTATACCTCTACTAGATCTAATGATAAGTCAATGGGCAGGGGCGGACTGGCCCAGGTGGCAGGGGGGCAAGTGCCCCCCAGGCTGGTGGTATGTCCCTCATTTAGGGCCGGCCCCTTGCTGAAATGGGTCGGCTGGCTTCACTTTGTGGCCGCAGCTGCTGGAAGAATATTAGCTGCGACGGACAGCCGGGTGAGTGAGCATCAAACTAATTAAACCGCCCCCCGCTCCTCCAGTTCTCCAATAGCAGCCCCCTCCACCTCCAAACACCCCCCCCGCTCCTACAGTTCTCCAATAGAACCCCTTCCCCCAGTTCTCCGATAGCACCCCCTCCATCCAAAACCCCCCGCTCCTCACCTAGGGCTGGCAGGAACAATATGCCTTCCGGAATGAGAGGCACCAGCCCGCCCCTGTCAATGGGGTAAGTCGCTTGCCACTTGGAATCATTCAATAGCTATCAATAAATTTAATAAATAGGGGGGAAAAAAGAGTTTAATAAATTCAAAGTCATTAAAAGCTGAATATGATTACATTAATGTACTACATCTAAAGACTAACCCTCAAAAATCAGCTTTAATCTGTTGAAAAAAAATTGGTAACAACAGTTTAATTTCCCTGCAGCACCCCCACAGGTGGAATAAAGTATTACACTCCACATAATACAATCTATAGGCTGGTTGTGAAGCCGTGGATGTGTCGGGTCATCCAGAGTAAAAAGAGAAAACACTTTGCAGCTGCTCATTCTTGCTAATGGGAGAAAGTCCTAAATGTGAGATACCCCCTTGTAGTAAATCTAATCCAGTCGACCCCTTTAATATTCTATTATAGTAATAAATTGCGAGCATAATCATCAGAAATGTATCCGCACCTCTTGTAGGGTTTTCTTTGGAGGTGATCGGGTCTGTTAATTGACTCATTCATTCTTGAAGAGCTCGGAGCGGCCTCGCTGGGTAATTGCCCAGGTGGAATGACCTCCGCAGAAGCAGAATCCTTTACCGGTGACAGGGTTAATGAATTCAGTCTTTAAATGTAATCATTTCAATGAATAAGTATTCAGCAGCCACGTGCGTCTAGACTGCATTGATTGATTTAGCACAAGTGCAACCTATTTAGAGCAAATCTTAAATGGCACAAACAAGCGTGAAAGACATAAAAAGAACCTCAGATCATTGTAAACTTTACAAAACATTAAGTTCTTCATATTTTTAAAGAAATATTCCCTTCTTGTAAAATGATCCTTCACATATTATAAGGATAATGGGGCCACAGCACTGGTCTTACCTGACCAGAAGGGATCTGACCACCAGGATATGTAGGGTCAACGTAAAAATATTAACACTTTTACTAAAATACATGTATTTTTAGCTTATTTTTTAATTTTGTTTTCAGAATGGCACTGTTTGACTTTAAGGGCTCTTTGCTTTCCTTGGCTGTTGAGTTAAGTGGGGATCCATCAGTGAGCTCAGTGAGCTTGTTATGATGGATGGATTACAAGGCCCGTTTCACACCACGGTTTTTCGGCTCCAGGGTTGTTCGGTGTGAACCGGACAGCCCCGGATCCGATTTTGCTCCCCATGTATTCCTATGGCACCGGATCGTCCCATTTTGGCGTCTGGTTTGCTGCTTTTCTGGCAGGATCGGGTTTTGTCTGATTTTTGCATCGGACTCAAAACCGGAGTCTGCATAATTTTTTGTGTCCGATGCTAAAATCGGACAAAATCGTATCCTCCTGGATCCGGCGCGCTCTGGTGGGAGTCTATGGGTGCCGGATCATGCCGGATCCTACATAAAATTGTACTGGCTGCCGCATCTTCCCCTCAAACTAGGAAACTATCCTTATCTTAGGAGTACTCTTGATAGTGGAGAGGCCTGAGTCTCCAACCTGGCCCTGCTCCTGTACAGCCCTGATTTGATTCCCTCCCCCCCCACCAAAGTAGAGTAGTAATGAAGCCAAGCATGAATTCACAAAAATAAAGACAGTAAGAGGAGCAGGAGGAAAAACCAGAGCATGAAGGAAGCTACAGATCAACAGCGGAGAACTTCCACAACCGCACCAAGTACAGAGGACAACTTTCTCCAGAGAGTCTTGGACACCGCACCTCAGAGACCAACATAGGATAAACTATCGCTGGTATGGGTAGATGGATTCCAGCAGCATAAATAGGAAGGGAGCAGATGTGATAGGTGTCTCTACAACATGTGATAAATGGGGCCAACAGACCAGCAGAGATTGACTCTTGCTAGCCTGCCTATGAATCAGCAGACAACCGGTCGACGAGAAACCATCAGCCAGAGGGTCAGAATCTGCAATCTGACAGTCGGTGAAGTTTGTACAAAACTCTGTGTGACAGATTTGGCTTGTGCTCATAAATCATCCAGAAACCAACATACAACAGCCCAATATAACGCAGCACTTGGATATCACTGAACAATAAAGGCCAATTTGATACTTGACTTGATCTTGGTCTATGACTTGTGTTATTTGTCAAGATAAATTTTTGCTACCTCTGTATTGCTGTATTCCCCCCCAAAAATCATATGATGATGAAAGTATTGGGTGGTTTTAGGCATTTCTTATGAATGCTATATTTGCAGCACCCTCAGGAATTGGGGACCTGAGGAGTTACCCAGTTTGCTAAGAGGTCAGAAGACCATCAACAGATATACACAAGCAGGCCTGAACTGGCCGGCAGGGGTATCGGAGAATCCTCCGGTGGGCCCCTTTGCAGTAGTTCATCACTTACTCCCCAAACATAATCAGTACTTGGCACAATACACTTATTTCACTCTGTAAAGAGACACATCTCATCATTCATTTTACAATCTACTCAGTATATTATTATTGTGAGGTAGCAACCGGGGAACCCGCTTGCAAAACGACAAGAACACGTGTTTTTAAGTTAACCAATGTCTACCCGTTTATTTTCACATATTAATCACATAACCCAGGTAGCATGTTTGACACATATCACATTGATTAACAACACTTTACATAAATACACCATACATTTACATTTAACATCACAACACTTATATTGCACCTAACGTTTTATAGTAACCCGGGACCTGTAACCTTCTCTGTCCCCATTGAAGCTCTACTAACAGCTCCCGGGGTGGCTACGGCCTCCGGCCTACTTATACTATACATAAGTTACAGTACGATGATGACCCTTCCGGGTTCATAACAGGGATTGAGCAACCTGAGTACCGGGTATATCATGTATCCCCAAGGGGCTCCTTCCAGGACGTATCTCCGCCTACGTCCCGGTCAGAGTCCACATGGTTCAACCATGGTGTCCCCACTCTAGGAGCCCTTTTTAACCCCTACTTCTGACCTTCGTTACATACGCCTCAACGGGCCCTGTGGGTCCCAATGGCGGTACCTGCCGCCTGGCTTTAGTCACCCCAGCATGATGACTCAACACTCACCCGTAGTCAGGAATCCTGCCTGACCGGGACCTTACATACCGTATGTGATCCATCATTCCAGCGTCCATGGATCACACACCTGCACACAGCCCACATCCATGGACTGTGGCCCCTCCATGGCCCATTACAGGGATTGGCAAACCATAGGGCACGGGAACCTCTACATCCGTTCCCTACTGGAGCCCTCTTACCCCTGTCTCTGGCACCACAGGCACACTCACCCCATTAGAGGTCGTGGTTGAGGGACGGGTACCCTCTGCAAGCAGCAGGGCAAGCCTCCCTCTCGTCCCAAGGACGGAACGCCTCCAACATCATCCATACCAGCTGGGTCACTGTCTCTCCACATTATTATACATGGGTCTTACATAGGTCATCATCTCTCATTCAGGGCCATTACTTACGCCCTCATACACATAGTTCATCGGGTCCCTTAACGGAGTACTCTGACTCGGACCCAAAGGCGGTCTATGCCCGCCTGGCACACTACATACAATTGCCTCCACGGGCTACATACATTCCGGTTCATCAGGACCTTTAACGGACTCCACTGAGTCGGTCCCAAGGGCGGTCTATACTCGCCTAACATGATTTACGCACACCAGGTGCACAGTTCACACTATCGCTCGGGAACTGCTTTCTTACCGGGCACGGATCCGGGTCTCGCTACCTGGGTCACAGGTTCCGCCAGGCATCCCCACAGGCTCCTTTCCCGGGCGTGTTTCACCCCACGCCCCGGTCTAGCGTCCACGGGTCAACCACGGCTTCCCCCTCTAGGTGCGGACACGACCACGGACCTCGGCACCGGCATGGAGCTAGCATGCTCCCATCATGTCATGCACACAGAGCCTTGGACTGCTCTGCACTCAGGCTGGTCTCAGTTTCCATCTCAATCTCAGCCTCCAGAATGAATCTATCTCACAATCACTCAGGTGGCCGGCTCTTATCGTGCCAGCCACTCCCACATGGACACACCCCCTCAGCTGCTGTTAATCAGCCTGTCACACAGCTCAGGTTAACTCCCTGTGTTCCGGGTTGTCAGCACTCACTCATTACATCCTATTCCTCATGGACTCCTCGATCTCATCTCACTCTCACTGCCGCTCATTAGGCTCTTGAAACCTCATTGTGTTCAGGTTGGTTCACACAGTATTATCATCACAGG